>OY744515.1:106655021-106737521 GCA_963556195.1 Sepiola atlantica
ATAATTTTGAAAGAGCATTTTGTTAGTCTGTCATGCTTAAGTTAGAAATTGTATTTTTGCTGATGCGTAAGTAAAATAAAATTCCTTGATCTGTCATTTTTCGATTTCAGATAGTTTTTTGTTGGTCTGTCAGGCTAATTTTTTAAAGTCTATGTTTGTTTAACTGTCATGCTTACTTTTGAAAGTTCACGTGTTTTTATATTTCACTCTTAATTTTGCAATCATGCTAATGAAGGTGGTGGTGGTTGCAGATACAGACTACACTTTAGAGGGGTGGCAGTAGCAGAGGAAGTTGCGTGATGTCACTTCCGTTGTTACCAAATTCGAGCCTCTCTCTTCCTGACGGTTAAAGAAGACGGTCGAGTGAAAACTTGTCTCTCGCAAAGAAGGGGGTATGAACCAGTAGCGAAGATAGTATGAGTATATTGCTCCAGTGATTCTCTCTCTCGCGCGCGTGTAAGTAAGACACCACCACATTCGAAAATACAAGTACGGCTTCGGTTTAATCTATTCATGATGATTGTGACCACGAAGTGTGGCACACTACGATCTGTGGAAGTAAATGGTAGACACCGATCAGCCGGGACAAGCAGAGAGCTGATAGAACGATGGTAAGCAGAAAAGAAGAAGGTCCAATAAAGAGAAACGAACATCGGACGATCGTAAATGTAACAATTGTATATTTGTCTGTCACGCTTAAGTTTGAAATTGTATATTTGTCACGCTTAGATTTGAAGTCAATATTTCGTTGCTAAATGCGCAGATGGAATGGATGCATTTAAATAAAATATTCTCTTCTTATAAGACAACAGAGAAAGGATATTTAGGTATGCGAGGCGACTTCAGAAACGCGCCATTTTGATGCAAATCTTACACGAAGTCCGCTGACAATCACAAAATGGAGCCAGCAAAATGATATTTGAGATTAGTTGTAGCATCGTTCATGCGGTTATATTAGAGCCAGGCCGGAGGGCGTAATGGTCTCTTCTATTTCGTCTTTCGTTTTGCAAGGGGCGCCATTTTTTTCGTTTTAAAATGAAAGCCGTAGGTGACAAAAGAATGGCCGACACGGAGGAGCATTGTATAAGGATTGCAATAAAGAAGCAATGACTGCTTTTCACAACTGAATAAGAGTCGAAACAAATAGAAAAGTTTGAACGGAAGCAATATTTCTATTCCGGCTCAGACAACCAGCAATTCTGATAGGATAAGAACTATTCAGGTAACTCCGGTTTCACGTTAAGACGTAAAAAGAATCAATATACATATTTAAACTAAATCCATGCAAGGATGGAAGAGTCCACCAGGAACACGTAATTCCAAGGGTAAAATATGGCGGGAAACACACAAAACGGCCGTTCCTTAAAATGTGTTCGTTCAATAAGCAAGTTTCGTGATTAAAATTTTATTTCGAACTCAAGCATGACAGACGGACGAAAATTATATTTTAAAAGTATGTCTGACCGACAAACAAGGAAAATATTTAAAACAAGCGATATAGGCCTACCATAATTTTATTTCAACGTTAAGAGAGACAGAAAAGGATATATCAAAATATGGTTTCGTTGGGATTGTTTTACGGCACATCAACCATATATGAGTTATGTAATGTCAAATAAAGCTGGCAAAGATAATTCTATAGGAAGGATGATTATTTATATTCCTAGAAAACATGGCTCTTGAAATTTAAAACTCATATGGGACAGACCGACGAACATAATATTTTAAACAACCACCATTACCGACTTACGAAAATGCTACTACGACGTTAAGAGGCAAAGACAATGATATTTCAAACTTACGTGTGACAGATCAACGTACTTTATATTTAAAATTACAAGCATTACATACGTACAATATGCTTTTGAAAAATTACGACGAGAAGACAAACGCAACTGATATTTCAAATTTAAGCGAGACAGCCGGGCGAAAATGTGACAGAGCAACAAAAATAATTATTTAAAAAGAAACGTGACAGACGTAATGCTATTTCAAACTTAAGAGAGACAGACTAACGAAAATGATATTTCAGACTTACATGTGACAGGCAAACGAAAATAATAATTTGAAAATAAACGTGACAGACTTAATGCTATTTCAAACTTAAGAAAGACAGACTAACGAAAATGATATTCCAAACTGCAGTATGACAGACTAAGTAAACTAATATTTTAAACAACAGGGTACTACTTCAGTTTATCTGCCGTGTGTAAATAATAATGTTTTATTTAGAAACCCATTCTTCACATGGTGGGAGGGAACTTTGTTAACTTTTCTGTAGTTTCACATAACAATTTAATAAAAAGAGATTCCGTAAATATTGAATATTTGAAAATCCTATCTAAAAAATAGCACGGTTCGTAAACTGCAGAAGTACCCAACATTATTTAAAACTCTAGATGAACAGACGGACACAAATTATATCTTAAACTTATATGTGACAGACCTACAATAATTCAAAATCAACCGTGGCATAATTACTGGTATTTTAAATTAAAAAAAATATGATATGTTGGATTTATGTGTGAGGAAGTAACGAAATAATATTTAGTACTGGTTCAGATTAAGACCAAGCTAAAACAAATTTGGCGTCGGTAGGTTCCGCATGTTTACGTAGACGACCGGAAAAAGCCAAAGTAAAAAGTGTGTTGCAATCGTCCCAATAATCCAAAACTAGGCTGGATGTACAACTGTAAAAAAGGTAATTTTTCACACGTATTTATTTTTAAAGAAATATTTTACTGAACAAGTGATTTTTTTTACCCTAACTAATAAACCGGTATCGTCCGTGCCTTTAGGTCTAGATTTACGCCGGTCTATTGGGGTTGTCTGGTCCTGTGCAGTTCTAGGAGGTGCACTCTCCCATGCTTTGCCTCCCCTCTTTCGGGAGGAGTAAGTTTATTGCTTACTGTCTGAAGCGCCCCTACCGGGGAATGCCGACGGAGGCAATTTTTAAATGGCCAGAGTGCTCACCTCTCGAGCGCTGGCTTATCTAATCCCACTTTCCCGACCTTGTGTCACATCTTACCTTGTAGATAAATAAAAAAAAGTCTTAAAAACGTGTTAGGGTAAGGGTTGAAGTTTTTAAATGTTGTTTATTTGCATGAAAATGTTTATTTTTTCACTGAACAAGTGTTTAAACGGTGTTAGCGTTAGGGATTATGTTAAGGTTTGTTAAGATTTATTATCGCTTTGATCAATGTTTATTTCCAATTAGTGAACTTTGCGATTAAATAAATTAAAATATAAACTTGTCGTCTACATATTTTCTTCTCATTCTGAATGGATAAGCGCTTCGGGATTTTCCGACAGTGTACGTAAACATCCAGAAAGTATTAACGCAAAGTCGATTTTACTGTGGATCCTAACTTGGACCAGTACCTTATAGTTTTATTAACAAGCATTACATGCCTACAACGAAAATGATATTTAAAACTTAAGCGTGACATACAAACAAAAATAATAATTTTAATACAAGTGTGACAGACTTAATGATATTTCAAACTCAAGAGGGACAGCCTGGTAAATATGATAGTTCAAACTTACGTGTGACAGACAAACAAAAATAATAATTTTAATACAAGTGTGACAGACTTAATGATATTTCAAACTCAAGAGGGACAGCCTGGTAAATATGATAGTTCAAACTTACGTGTGACAGACAAACAAATATAATAATTTTAATACAAGTGTGACAGACTTAATGATATTTCAAACTCAAGAGGGACAGACTGGTAAATATGATAGTTCAAACTTACGTGTGACAGACAAACAAATATAATAATTTTAATACAAGTGTGACAGACTTAATGATATTTCAAACTCAAGAGGGACAGCCTGGTAAATATGATAGTTCAAACTTACGTGTGACAGACAAACAAAAATAATAATTTTAATACAAGTGTGACAGACTTAATGATATTTCAAACTCAAGAGGGACAGACTGGTAAATATGATAGTTCAAACTTACGTGTGACAGACAAACAAATATAATAATTTTAATACAAGTGTGACAGACTTAATGATATTTCAAACTCAAGAGGGACAGCCTGGTAAATATGATAGTTCAAACTTACGTGTGACAGACAAACAAAAATAATAATTTTAATACAAGTGTGACAGACTTAATGATATTTCAAACTCAAGAGGGACAGCCTGGTAAATATGATAGTTCAAACTTACGTGTGACAGACAAACAAATATAATAATTTTAATACAAGTGTGACAGACTTAATGATATTTCAAACTCAAGCGGGACAGACTGGTAAATATGATAGTTCAAACTTACGTGTGACAGACAAACAAATATAATAATTTTAATACAAGTGTGACAGACTTAATGATATTTCAAACTCAAGAGGTACAGACTGGTAAATATGATAGTTCAAACTTACGTGTGACAGACAAACAGAAAAATATTAAAAACAACAATCGTGACAGAATAATGCTATTTAAAAGAAGAAGCAGATCAATGAATATGATATTTTAAGCTCACAAACATCAATAATACTTTTAACGAGAATCGTGACAGACTTACAATATTGTTATTTCAAAGTTAAGCGTTATAGACAGACGAAAAAGATATTCTAAACTTACGTGTGACAGACTAACGAAAACTATATTTTAAACTAAAAGCATGACAGACCTACGAAATTCTTTCAAGGGGCAGACTAAAAACATGCAAGTTAAAACCTGCTGGATCATTCTACCGCTCCAGAAAGTACCTCACTCGTGACGCGATCGTCTACCTGTATAAGAGCCAGGTTTGTCCTGCTACGAAGTATTGCTGTCATTTATGGGGAGGTGCCGCTCGACCACTCTTTCTGTTTTTGACGGAGTACAACATCGACTTCGAAATCAAGCGGAAGATGATCTATCTCTTCCCTGCAGCCTCTTTCACGCTGAAGAGGTGTTTCTAGACTTACTCTGCTCTATCGTTACGTTTTTAGCAGGTGACCTTCATAGTACCCATGTAAAACATTCAGAGCAAATACTTGTCTAGCTACAACCATAGGGATTTATTTCTCTCCCCACTCTCTTTCTCTGTCTGTGTATCCTAAAATCAAAACATCCCATCTGTGGAAATAATACGACGATGTTTCTTCCTAACATACTACATTATGGTGGGCTTAAACTCTAATGTGAATAAATACGTGTAGCGCCGCTTTCTTGGATAATCAATTTCTCTAAAATAATCTCCTGTCCATTCCACCCATTGCTTCGAATCCTCTCATGGATGCGTTTATTGCCCAACTGAACATTTCTTTGACCCTTACACTCAACTAGCACCGGCCTTGATTAGCAGTTACACTTTTGTAAAAAAAATATGACGGTAAAGAAAATGCTATTTTAAACTTAAGCGTGACAGACCAACGACAATGCTATTTGAGCCGACGGACAGAGCCTCTTATAGAGTCGCTTAGGTTAATCTACATAGACAAAACAGCTAAACTTGTAGATCCTGCTAGTCGTCCGGTCGATTGTAAAGCGAATTCCTGCAATCGGACGAAGCTCTTTCTTTCTCGCACCGCGTGATTTGACCGACTCTGCCGATCTCGCATGTTCAACGTCTAATTACAACGGATCGGATGGTACGTTCGCGTATCGATTTTAAAAACTTTCATTTCCACCCGTGGGCATACAACTAAAAGGATTGGCTGGGTCTGCCTAATCAGGATGAGTGGCATGACAACCGCAAACCATCCCGAGGGACGGAACCTCATGTGGCCGGGCAGCTGTCCAGCCTACATGCAAAGCTGTCGCCTAAAGTCTGATTGGGCTAACAGAGGTGATCACACTTCATGAGAAAGACTTGTCCATTCGATAATTACATAACAATGACTATAATATAATAACATCAATATATATATATATATATATATATATATATATATATATATATATATATATATATATATATATATATATATACATCACACGAGGAGGAAGCCATGGCAGAATTCGTCGGTTTTCACGCAACGAGCGACGAGTGACATGTGTGATCAGTCTATACACTCGTTGCGGTTTCTGCCATCGCATACAAATCGTACAAGTTAACACACACACACGGATACACATACATATCGAATTACATATATACATATATACATATATATATATATATATATATGTGTGTGTGTGTGTGTGTATATATATGTATGTGTGTGTGTGTATATGTATATATGTGTGTGTGTATATGTATGTGTGTATATGTATATATGTATATGTTTATATTTATATATATACACACAAACATATATATATATATATATATATGTATCATATCATATTAAATCTCAGTTAATTCTAAGCACTATTTTCCATATATTAATCACACTGCAATTTTATTAGCATACAATTGTTTCAGTCTTTCAAAAATAATTATGATAATTCATAAGATGACGAAAATTTATGTTATTTAGAAAGGTACAATCAATTGTATGCTAATAAAAGTGTTTTTGATGAGCATATGGGCAATCATATCCTCACGTATACATAATATATTAAATTAAGAGCTTTACGGCATAATAACTTTGACACACAGGTTCCTGTTTAATCAACGACGTAGACTGTGCTATACGTGGCCCAGAGAGGACATGTACCCACAAAGTTCTATCATTTTAACTGAAGAGTTAAGGCAGATAGAGTATATGTCTGACTTCCCGTCCATTGACGTTATGGGATATGGATGTAATGGAGTCGTACACTATTGAGCTATAACTTATAATTCGTTTTAAGTAAATTTACGAATATATATATATATATATATATATATATATATATATATATATGCACCCATTATCTGTTTTTAAAAACAAATAATTACTAAACATTTTAAGCGATATAACTATCATATGTTTATTTCAGACACGTCATACGTAGCTTCGCGGTAAAGTTTAGCGATAAAGAACCCGACAAAAAACTATGTGGTCGAGGTTGCGATTTTTCCCATAGCCAGCTTCGCTTGTTCGGCACAGCAACGGCAAAATACGTGACCGTAGATAACCATTATATATATATATATATATATATATATATATATATATATATATATATATATATTGGTACAGAAAAATGAGTACAACATTCCTACCGTCGGTTTCAAGGACAGAAGTACTTAGCCATCCGGCTCTCTTAAACTTCTGTTCTTATATGTTTCGGAAATGTGAAGTCACGTGTCACTCTCGTTTGGACGCGTTATTTGCTTAGAGTGTTATAAGGAAATAACCCATCCAATCGAGAGTGACACGTGGCATCACATTTCCAAAAATAATGACAACAGAAGCTGAAGAGAGCCGGATGACTAAGTCCTTCTCTGCTTGAAACCGACGGTACGAATGTTGTACTAATTTTTCTGTACCAAAATAAATTAATATTACGCTGTTAATTTTTGATTTTTACTTTTGATTTTAATTCTCAATTAATCGAGCACTCTGCTTGGATTTTTCCTGCTATATTACAAAGTAGTGTATATATATATATATATATATATATATATATATATATATATATATATATATATATATATATATATATATCGTTTTTTGTGAAATAATATGAATCTCTCTTTCCTAATATTTTACATTCTCAGCAGCGTCCCGTATCACCTATCAGCCTCCGCGTAGACTATTTCTAGCGGCTTACGTAAACTGTCGGAAGATTCCGAGGCAAAGTGTATGCATATTTTCATATCGTAGTTTTTCGATGAAAAAAGTCAATCTTTGTATGTTAAGTCAATTTAACTCTGAGGGTTGCGATCCCGTTTTATATTGCAAATTAGGAACACCTTCCTGTGGAACGCACACAGCGCAGCCAAGCAAACAACTCAGTTAGTATTTGCTCCTACATGCCCTTCTTTACGCAAGTAAATTCCACCATAATGTATTCGATTTACTTTTAACAAGTCAGCCATTTTTTTATTATTGTGTATGTTAATAAAAAGCAAAGCTCTAACATCTAAAAAATATACACCGTAGTCAAGCAAACAAGTAAGTGAATATGTATCCACTTTCTTACACCATTATTTCGTTCCCAAACTAAATAATTTGGAAGTTCTGATTAGGTAAGTATGACTCATTCTCTTGATGTATCCTAGCGAGCGCTTTAAGTATCATTGCTTCACAAACTGTTGTTTATTACAGACGTCTTTGTTTCTCCAAGGCTGCCTACAATTTATTAAATTCCACTAAAAACAGTTTAGTACTGAGCAACTTCTGATTTGTTTTAAATTGCTTTATTACCAATGCTATGGCCAACCGAATTACCTTGACCATCATGCATACAATCAAAGTTTCACAGCAACAGGAAGAAAAACACTTTCTCAAATTTGAATAAATGACCTTTTATTCAGATGTTGATGTTGCCTGCTCTTCTGCTAGCGGCTGAGAATGTCCTAGGGTTTACATATCCGAAGGTTGCACCCTCTATATTTCAAGTAAGTCTTTGACCATGTTCTACACGTGGTGTTTGCCAACAAACTTATAACAAACTCACTCTTTCTCTTCTTGCCATGTGACGCCACGCTCGGCAGGTCGGGATAATATTTGAGTACTTACTCGTTGAATCCAGTATCCTGTATACATGCGAACACCACTCTAGAAACCCAAATTATGAAAAAATAAATTTTTCTTACAAAACCGGCTCCCACAACTATATGTAGCAAAAGAAAAACATGGCTGGCACGTGATGTCTGCCACATCTCGTTCGATTAAAGCTATATTCGCGCCTAAACTCAAAAAGTACTTTCTGGAGTTAGTTGTGTTATTATTGAACGTCAGATTTTGGTGGAGAACAAAGTGTTAGGAAAAATATAAGCAGAACTCTTACATCAATATTACACTAAGCTTCCCTTACCCTCTTGGAAGGAAAGGACGCCTCATCAATTATCAAACTACAAACAGACACGTAGGCTTACACACCCTGACATAAAGAACAACCCATACGCGCGTACACACACGGTCGTACGGCTACGCACTCAAACACAAAGCGACGCCCACTCACACAACTGCCTACACTGTCGCACACATATACACACTCATAAAAATACAGATGGAAACACATCTAATGTAGTTGTTCAAAACATTTCAAACCGAATATTATCTGAGAACATGAACTGTTCAAATAAACGACCACTCACATTAAATATCGTGTAATGTTGTACATGTATAAATATCTAGTGTTCTCTACATAACATGGAATCATTATAAACTTGAATAGTTTAAATAATAAAAAATATTATAACGCGGGAAACAATGCACTAGTTAAAAATAAAACCTGGTTCTGGGCAAATAAGAAAACTGATAAATTCATAGATGTATTTTTTCGAAATATCATTGAAATTAAAATTAGAAGACACTGTTTAAAAAAGCAAAAAGTCAAAATACAAAAAGATTTCCAACGCCAAAGTTTTACTTGATATCAGTAAACAGAAAACTATTATTTTGAAAGAAAATAAGAGTATTACACTAGTAATTATGCTCCGATGAATTGGCTACTCTGGTGCCTCCTCGACGTAAATTCACTAGACCAACTCGATAATCAACTAAATCCTATCGATTCACTGTGGAGGTCCCCAGATGCCGGAGAGCTTTCTACTGAAATAGCTTCTTTCCTCGTGCCGCTGGCCTCTAAAACTCCCTCCCTGCCCCCTGTTTACCCGATAGTACTGACATGCAGAAATGTAAAATTAATGTAAACAGACATCTCGCTGCGCAGATCCCACTTCAGGTTGACCCCCCCCCCGACCTTCTCCCCTTTTCTTTTTTTCTCAGTAGCCCCTTACGTCTATAGTGGCGGCCTGTCTTGTTTGGGGTGACCTACGTTAACAAAAAATACGAAGTCCTGGACAATCTTGTACACGGAAGATGTTCTGCTCGCCTAAAACAGTAAATCCAACCTACAACATATCCAGTCCTCGGTAAGGCAGGCTTGCGCAGTAAGGTCTCGCGACAAAACATCAAAAACACGGAGTATTTACCAACCGCTAAAGACGAACACTGCACCGTCCAAGTCGACAGACATGATTTTGCATGAACGCACACCTGTAAGTATATTGGCTTGACGCATAGCAATGACGGGACCATATTCAGCAAAGTCGCTTCACGCATCAATGCGACTTGGCTGAAACGGTCACAACCACCGGATCAGCGACCGTCTAAAGTCGAAGATCTACTAGACTGTTGTCAGACTCGTCGTTTTTAACGATAACGAGGAAGACGGAGAAAAATTCGCCGTTATGGAAACTAAAATACTCCGTTGGGTCTCGGGAATAAGACTTCTCGATCATAACTGAAATGACGACATCCGAAGGGCTACGGCATGGCATCGATCGATAGTAAGATTAAGGAATGGCAATCCAGATGGTTTGGACGGGTCATGAGTGCCGACGACGAAACCGTCGCGAAACTTGCTTTCACATTAAAAGTCGCTAGGAAGCGACCGATTGGAATTCCGATGATCTCTGTAGAAGTGGCCTTTACTTGAGAGCAATCCTGTGATCGTCCTAAGTTGAGACAACAATCTATCAATGCGGACTTCGCCCTAGCTCAGAATGGAAGAATACTAGTCATACGATATGATACGTAAATTTAAAAAATAAATCAAGAAACATTAAATAAGCGACTAATTAAAAAACGAATTAATAAAAAATATAGAAACTATTGCAATGTCTAAAATAGTATTTTAAGAAATATAAAAAGTAATTCAATAAAAATTAACAATCTTTCTTAATTAAATTTTCTTCAAAAGAAACATATAACGTTTATAGAATGCCCCAAAATAGACAAAGCAGACGAAATGTAATTAAAAGTCAAAAGACAAAACTCAAAATACATAGAAATTTCCAACGTCAAAGTTTTTAAATTGAGACCAATAGACAAAAGTACCAATATGTCCTACAGATAAGTTTACCGACTTAATTAATACTATCGGCACCTATGTAGATTAAACAGTGTTGGAAAGTATTGCCAAAGAAATCAGTTTCAACGATCAATATACAGGGTGCGTAAAGGTATTTAAGAACATGCGTTATTTTTACTAAAGCAATAACATCATTTGACTATATATGATATATATTTGACCACGATCAATGGCCTCCCATTCTTTCACAAAAAAATAAAGGGACACATCTATCGGGACTATGGAGGCTGAATATAAAAATGTAAAATAGAAGCAGTTTTAAATGTAGATTGATCTTTCGTTTGCAAAGTTCGCAAAGGCTTACAATGGAAATGGTATCGAAACGTGAATGACATTCTAGACACCCTGATAGAATTAGAACACGTGAATCTTATACGTAGGTAGAGCACACCGTTTGTGGTAATCCTGTTGGATAATGGCCCTATGAGGCCGGACGCATTTTGAAGTGGACGTATGTGGAGAGATCGTTTGATTTGACTTGCGCGATTTTGTGCGGGTTGACCCGTACAGTCGAGTGCAAAATAAACTAGTTCTTACAGTCTGAGCTCACAGACGTTGACACGACCACCATGTTGACGAGACCTCAGGTCAAGAGTCTAGGTGATCCTGCGCATAGGGGTTCTTTGACGTCACGTGTTTTTGTGTTTGAAACGGAGTTTTGCCAATCTGGGTTTTGGAAGCAAGCCAAATGATATGGGGAATTAAATTCCCTAAGAGAATACAGGCATGAGATTCCTTCCTCCCCCTCCTCGAATGGCTAAGGACTTAAGCTAGGAATTAACTACAATAAAGTAGTAATTTGGTCTCTCCCTCAACGTTAGTGAAACATCCCCAGCGGCGACGGTAACTGACGCCTGAAATAAACAAATTAAATTAAAAGATTGTTGCCTCGTGAATCGGGGTATGAAGGTTTTGTTGCCGACACATCATACGACATCGAGACGACACAACCCTCCACGCGACAAGGAAGAAGAGAAGGTACGAGAAATTAATAACTATTTAACATATTCCTAGAAAATCCATGGGGCGATTGCAAAAGCACACTGTGTGTCAGAAGGAAAAAAGAATGAAATGTTGTCAACAAAGAGATGAGATACAAGTCTTATGTAACGAGAAAAGGACATTTTACGCCCAAAAGGTAAAAGATACATTACAGATTGTAATAAGACATACATTAAAAAAAGATTCCCTAAAGTTCGATTTCTTCTTAATCTTAGGCCGTAAATTTGTACATATAGTTATTTAACATCAATTAATAAATATTGCCTAATTATACATTTATTTGGTGTATGTTAAAAAGGTTTGCAGGAAGCATAATATAGGCATAATTTCTCATTTCAAATTTACAATGTTTCAGATTGGGTTTAAATTTGATCGATAGTCATGAGACACCAATTAAGCAAGACTCTTTGAATTTCAATTCATGTTTCTTCTTATATATTTCTTGTTACTCTATATTTTAGTTCTATGTTCTTGGCCTTTTGGCTAAGATCAATATGGAGTATCTGTTCCGATGGATACTGCACCCCATATACTGGTATTGTCTTGACCTTCGGGGCTTGATTTACGCCGGTCTATTGGTCTGTCCTGTGCAGTCCTAGGAGGTCAACCCTCTCAGGCTTCGGCTCCCCTCTTTGGGGAGGAGTAAGTTTATTGCTTACTGCCTGAGGCGCTCTTACCGGGGAATACCGACGGGGCTGCTCAGGCAATTTTTAAACCCCACTTTCCCGACCCGACCGTGGGTCACATCTTGCTTGTGGGAGTAAGATAAAAACTGGCCTTGTGCCTAACTCCTAGAGAAGAGTAAATCAGTATTCTATATTTTAGGCATTATTTATAATCAAAATCATGTAATGGACTTTAATTAAAATTGAAATAAGATTAAGATTTGTATCATTATATCTTGATTTTAATCGACATTAAAGTGATGCAAACTGTAATGTTAGAGGAACTTATCTTACCTGTCCCTGGGGGAGTAATATATATATATATATATATATATATATATAGTGGCAAACTAATATAGTGACTGTAAAATGTAAATTAACTTACAAAAAATGTAGTTTTCCACCGAACGACTTGGAACAAAATTGTTATATATACATAAGAGGAAAGTAAATATATAATAAGAGGAAAGTAAATATATAATATATACCTTTAAAGTAGAACTTATGAAAGAAGTGATGTTCGATATACGAGATAGAGCAATTATACAAACACACGCACGCACACACACACACACACATATGTATATATATATATATATATATATATATATAAATATATATATATATATATAAATATGTAACTATATATATATATATATATATATATATATATATATATATATATATATATATATATATATATATATATATATATATACTGTGCAGTTTTAGGAGGTCCACCCTCCAGGCTTTGCCTCCGCTCTTTGGGGAAGAGTAAGTTTATTGCTTACTGTCTGAGGCGCCTCTACCGGGGAATGCCGACAGGGCTGCCCAGGCAATTTTTAATGGCCAGAGTGCTCACTTTCTCGGGAGCTGGCTTTTTAAACCCCACTTTTTCGACCCGACCTTGAGTCACATCTTATATGTGGGAGTAAGATAAAACTGGCCTTGTGCTTAACCTCCTGGAGAGTAGGTAAATAAATACTCTTGTCATGTGGGCAAACCGGACGCGCACATATCCAAGGCAATTGTTGAATCCTTAGAATGTTACCTCCAGTCTGTAATGGAATGTTATCATAAACTGATGGGAACATTTAATGCTTCAAATACAAAGCTCTTTTTCTTCAACAACTACAAGAAACCTTTTTAACCACCGATTGCCATGGGAAATAACACCCTACATGAGAAAAGGAAACTTTAATGAATTAATGTTATTCATTAAAGTTTCCTTTTCTCATGTAGGGGGGTACGTGTAGGGTCTAATATATATTTACTCTTAACCTTAAAGGTTTTTTTTGCATATACAAATTAACATTTGTTCTTAAACGTAATTATTACACCTGTCTAAATCTGTCCTTAAATATCACTTCCTGTTTTAGTACAGCTTGGTTACAAAAACAGGAAGTGAATATCTTCTCAGTTCAATAAACTAGACAACTAAAATAGCAAACATTTGTGGAATTTACGGTAATTTCGTAATTTGTACTTTGTTATTTTTTCTTTATGTTCAAGTTTTTAATTGTTATAATTGATTATCTGTAGTTCTTTACTGGTAATTAAAATCGCGTCAAATAAATTTAATCTTAAATTATGTAAATAACCCAATAATGAGGATTGCATACAACCGGGACAGTGTTGATGGGATGACGTTGTCTTTTCAAAAATAACCGAAGGGAATTTTGTTTTGATTTTGCAATTAATGATATTCCTGCTATTCGTCTGCCCCTATTGCTTTTTTCTTCCTACTCATTCCCTTTTCTTATTAACATTTGAAATTGATGTAACAAGAGTTGTAATTGGATAATTAACATAATTTGTTATCTTTTTGACCAATCGCTTCGTGTGTTACAAATTAGTGCAAGCCAAAATTAAATATGCATTTTAATTACTGTAGAGATGTTCATTAACTAAAAGTTGTTGCTTAAAATTAATCAAATATTTAATTTTCATTTTTTAATACAAATAGTTGATTCCAAATATTTAAGAAAACAGCCTTCGTTAATATTTAATGGAACGTATTAAATTAAATGTATTATCGTGAAAAGTAAGTAATGCCATTTAAACTAGTGATACGAGAAAAGGCTGACTGAAGATACTTTCTTTCTTACATAAAATTCACCAAACATTGATGTTATTGCGCTTTTCTTTTCCCTTTTAATAAACTAAACTATGTTGTTCAAAGCTGAAAACAAAAACAACATTCGGCTCTACAAAACAAGCAAACAAAACACCATGAATAAATATTTGAAGATGCAAAGAACGTGAAGCATATTGATCTGTCCGACACGTTGCGTTTCGATCGATATCTTTTTAATAAATTCCAGGGAGGCGAGGGGGGCGGTAGTACGCAACTGTTGGTGCTGGTGTCGGTGGAGGGGGCAACCTATATATTTACTATCATTTTTATACTTTAGAAATACGCGTTGTTCTTATTGAAGTCGTGTATCTATTGTTACTCAATCAGCTGGTCCTATAACGATATCTACGCGGCCACACGTGGTTGAGTAGTGGTCATCTTCTCCGGAGTCAAACGCGCATCAGAATAAGATCGAGTTTCCATAGAATTGTATATATTGTGGAAAGCTGAAAATGCTCGACTAGGCTCTAATGTTTGGTTTCTCTTTGTAAGACATTTACAGCTAAAATATTGCACACAACACGTACTTAATATACGTAGGGTATTAAAACACTTACATATTCAAGGCTAGGTGTCATGGCAACTTAATGCAATATTCTACATACTCTTTATCGCTTAGAAAGTAAATAAATATATAAACAGCGGCAGTAAAAACAATACCAAACTACGTGATTTAATATATTTAAGAGTTGAAAAAGTGAAAATATTCCGGGCAAGGTGTCATTGTCCGGAGGTAAAACTTCAGACTACAGACGAGGGTTCGATCTTTGTCGAAGGTAAGCATGCTGATCACGACTGATATACAGAAACACGTGTCCATAGATTACTTTTACGTACATTTATTTATATATATATATATATATATATATATAAATTTATTTAATGGAATATTTAATGATTTTATGACCTGACAGAGGCGTGATATTCCGCCAAAAATAACAAATTATAAGCAATTGGTATTGGTAAAAAAATAATGGGTTTCTTTGGTTAAAAACCTGGTTGGATAAACACATACTAACATGTCGAGAGGAAGTAAATCCGTCAATTTCATACGTTTTATAGAAAGAAAACCTATATATATATATATATATATATATATATATATATATATACACTTCTCTGTCTTCTTTGGTCTGAAGAAGTTGACTCTCTGTGAAGAGTACAACCGAAACATATATGCACATGTGTAACCAATAATGTTTGTATGAATAAAAATGTATGTTTAAGAACAGCTCTACTTGAGTTTCAACGGATTCACATCTACAGAAACTAATACAATACGTGTACTATATATATATATATATATATATATATATATAAACAAACATTATTAAATAAAAAAAAGAGTGGTTTTGCGTGATAAGACCTTTTTTCAATTTTCCGAGTCGTCCATTTAGTGTTTTGGTCAAATTCCCCGTATGTACGTTCCATGTGTTTCTTGTTCCATTTTTTATTCCTTTTTTGCGCGTACTTTCAATTTGATTCGTCAAATAATCTTCAGGAGGTGTTAATTTTGTTTTTTTAAAAATATATTTTTACTGTTGGGTTTCTGTTTATTATTATAACGGGCAGTAATTTACAACTGAAAATGAGCGTCTATAATATTGAGAGGTTACATGAGACGTGAGTATGTGCTAAGAGCGTGCAAGCTTCAAAGGTGTATTGCTTCACCGATAAGGATTATAAAAAAAAACTCAACAGTAAATACATATTCTTTTAGAAAAGGAAATTAACACCGTCTGAAGATTATTTGAGGAATCAAATAGAAAGTACTGGCAAATAAGGAAAGAAAATGGAACAAGAAACACATGGAACTTACATACAGCAATTTGACCGAAACACTAAATGGACCATTCGGATAATTGAAAAGATAAGAAAAGTCTTATCAAGCAAAATCACTCCGTGTTATTTAATAAAGTTTGCCTCAATGAAAATATGCTGCCTAAATACACACAATATATATATATATATATATATATATATATATATATATATATATATATATATATATATATATATATATATATATATATATAGATAGATAGATAGATAGATAGATAGATATACTTTTTTCTGTGTCCCTAAAGTCAATATTAAGTATTTTCTTTTATTACTTAACTAACAGTGATGTTTGTATTTTTACGGGCTATAAAGCGTTTAACTTTAATTTAATGATTAAATGAAATGAAAAATAAATTGAATACCTTAAAAATAACAAACCCAAAGAATTAGTTAAGTAAAATAAAAAAAATGGCTATCTATAGTTGTTATTTTTTTAGTTACAACATAATTCAGATTTATTTCATCTTGAATCACAAAAAGGTGAAACTCAGCATTGAGTCGCTTTAAACTATCTCCGCCATTACAGCTGAAGCGTACATGCAATAATTAAATTACCTATGCTAATTGAATGGAGAAAATGATAATTAAATTTCTAGATATGATAATTAATTAGTATGCATGGTTAAATTAGCATCAACCAATCAATTTATACTGTGTCCGTTATCTACTGGCTGACCTCTGGCAACCATAGAAACCGCGGGTTGCCCGCAGCGATATGCGCAACCAGAGTGAACTCCAAGGGCACCTCTGCATCGTTCTGGCCCGATTGGCGGATGTAATTTATTAATAAGACCACTGCGGGCACTTCGGCACACTTGCAACCAATATTTCAATAGATCCGATTTACAATAGGAGAAAAAGAAAAAAAGGTTCGCTGACTCGATACATTACAAGAGAGATATTAGAAAAGTTATATTTTTACACTAAACATGAGTCAATCTAAGTTTCTACCCATCAATTTTAATCACACAAAATATATTCTTAAATATTAATCAGTTTTTGGATTGAGTTATCTTTTATAAAAATTCCATTTTAATTTTTCGAATTAGCCGTGATTTCCAATTAACTCAACAATTATTAACATCTTTCATTTATTAACCCCCATCACTTTCACTGTCTCTCACAGTATATTTTTGTACCTACTCTTATTTATACTGTATCTATAACTCTTGTTTCCAGGTCTCTCTCTCTCTCTGTTTATTTATAGTCAAAAGGTTATATAAAAAAAAAAATTAAATCATTGCAATAGTCTCCATTTACTTGGCTCCCCATGAGAGCAGAATTAGTTCCAATCTCGGTTTTTAATGTGGGAGGAAATCTAGCTCCCCTAAAGCTGGCACTCTGGATCGTTAAAACATGATATTTTTTGTCTAAAATGATTACTTCTTCACTGACTGGGAACAGAAAAAATGAAGTGTATTATCAGAACAGATACTACACTTTGCTCTCAGCCAAAAGGGTATTACAAACAAAATAGAATACTACCATTATTTGCCATTAGCTCACCAAGTGACACCTTTCTCATAACATGTCTATCTATAACTCTCATCCCCTCCCACTATATATTGTTGGTTCCGCACTTTTATTTTGTACGGAATATATCACTCTCACTTCCGTTTTTATCTTTTGTTCTCTTACCCTTCCTCCCGTCTCTCTCTCTCTCTCTCTCTCTCTCTCTCTCTCTCTCTATTAATATTCGAAAGTAATGACGACGAGAAACAATAAAACATTTAGATAGTTAAACAAAACGAAATATCACTACCCATAATAATAATATTTAATCCTGGAGCTGGAGATGAGAGAGAGACATTTCTAATCAAATTTCTATCTACCATTATCACACTGTTTCACTATAACTTGTTTGTTTTTCCGTCTTAATTTATACGAATTTATAACTCTCGCTTTCTGTTTCTTTATAGCGACGAGAAAAATATAAATGTTGACTTTTTAAAATTGTCTTTCTTTATATGTAATTGGGTTTGCAAACTTTTTTTTCCTAATTCAAAAAAATATTTTATAAGAGACATTTGATAAAAATGATCTCCTTGACCCGGTTGAATGGTGAGAAGCGAAAGTCGATGAAGCGGGCGAACATGACGTCACGTGTCCTCATACTGACCCGATTTCTGGGGGAATATATTTTGTCTCGCTGGTAGCTACAATTGTTCGACATGCGTGTAAATAGTCGAACAGAACGTTAAATAATTAAGTGATGCGCTTAAAAATAAATAAATATGACTCTTTCCCTCACTCTTTTTACCTCTACTCCACTGGACGATCTTGTTGAATACATCTTTCATTCTAAGAACGTTTTTTTTTCGAATTCAATGATAATTATATCCAGGAAGTTACTTTTACTAACGAGATTAGCCTAGATCCTTGAAGGAAGACATGAACGCACGAATTCATCACGACTCAAACCAGTAGCAAAATATGCATTGTAATTTGATTAAAATCATTACAAAACTGAATTATTGAATAGGGTCATCTTGATGACGCACTTACCCCTATGTAGCAATGTGTTCATGTAGATTAATATGAGTATTATTTGTTCTATTTGTGATGATACACGTTGACACAGCGGTTCCCCATTACTCATCGGAGTTAAGTGACGCCAGTATCAGATGGGTGACCATTTGCGAATTCTAGGTGTTAGATTTTGGGTATACGACGATTCTATTTATCTTCCTCCCACAAGGTAAGATGTGACACAAGGTCGGGAAAGTGGGAAAGGACGAGCGCTCGAGAATTTGAGCATTCTGGCTGTTTAAAAATTGCCCCGTCGGCATTCCCCGGTAGGGGCGCCTCAGGCAGTAAGCAATACACTTACTCCTCCCCAAAGAGGGGAGGCAAAGCCTGGGAGGGTGGACCTCCTAGAACTGCACAGGACCGACAACCAATACACCGGCGTAAATCCAGACCCGAAGGCCCGGACGATACCGGTTTATTGGGAATACGACGATATTTTGTAAGAAACGTTTTTTGCAAGAAAAAATTCGTTAAAGATTTGCGGCTGACAGAAGCAAATAAATGTTATCCTATCTAATGTCTAACTTTCTCAATGACTACGACTGGGGAAGGACTGAATGCAGCCGTAAGATGTATCCTACTACAGCAGAACACCACGCTACATATTTATATACATATGCGTATGTATGCATTTAAAAAAAATCGTTTCTCGTATAATTATTTATCTCGACTCATATCAAGTGCAGGATGCTTTTATTATAAATGTCACACATGAAATCGTTAATTGAATTAAAAAAAAGTATTTCTTCAATGAAACTCACGTTATGTTCATGTCGATCAAAGGTTGTTCTTATGCACTAACGAGTCACCGCTTATCAAGGCTGAAAGACCACTTAAGAATAAGAGTTCATGAGTGTGTCAGGTAGACGGTGAGACAGCGTCGTAATGGTAAGTAACGGCCGTTGAAACTGAGCAAAATCTGACTATGTAAGAGGATAACTCAACAAAAACTTGTTTACATTGGACTTGATAACGACCATGTTGCAGTTAGCTGGGAAGCAGCCTGATCTCCTTCAAACGGTCACAGTTTCGCCCCTCTACTATCGAATACAAAGACCCATTCGTATCTTGTCAAAGAAACTTGTGGATTTCACGCCAAATCGAAATTCAGTATTTTGGCCTGAGTCTAATCAAATCGACTCAATCCATTTTGGTAAGCGCAAAACAATGGCCGTATTTTTTACAAGTGAGGAAAATTCCGAGAGAAAGTAAAAATCGAATTGTTTCTACCTTGGCTTCTATTTGAAAAGAAATCGAAGGATTAAGATCAGCGGATATCTGTTTATCTGCTGGACTATTGGAAATCCATCACTGTCACTAATTAGTGACTAATAGACACGAAATGATGACAAATTTAGACCTAGCCAAATTATAAAATACTAAAAGACTATATATATATATATATATATATATATATATATATATATATATATATATATATATATATATATATATATATATATATATACTGGTAGAATACCTGTCCCAGGATTGGTATAAGAAATAAATATATCATTAGTTTTTAATTTTATGTTTTCTTGCAGTGGCACCTTTTTAAATGGCTCAATGATAACGATGATGTGGCCACGTTACACACCACGTTGTCAAAAATGCGTATTCCATAATTCTATAATGAGAAGTTCAATAATGTAGATTTTACCTAGCGCATACTAATTATTTACGCTCATGAGCGCGCACTGATCCCTATAAAAATGTATTACTTAATATAACTAAAAATTTGATGTAGAGCATGTTTTTCTCTATCAAATCATTTGTATCTAACTTATTTCAAAAGTGTTTTTCATGTTGAGTGTTTGTTTTGGTTAGCGCACCCAATAAATAGTAAAGTTAACAAAAATAATAATGTACACATGTTACTTATGTTTCCGGAAATATATAATTCTAAATTCATAATGATCGGTTTAACAAAACGAAATATTAACATTAACAAAAAATAATGATATGCCGATGTTACTTATTCTGTTTAAGAATACCCATACAAAATTCAGCGGCCATTAGTTGACTGCGATTAGACAGACATTTATAGTGTGAAAAAAAATTGTAAGACTGTAATAAGTGAAGCAAAGAGAAGGTATACAGATATGACTAAAACACGCATTCAGTCGCAGAAACTAGGTACTCATGATTTCTAGAAAATCTTCAATAATTTTGTGAACAATCAGCAATCGACAAACTACAATGTACGGTAACTTTACTGTTTGCCCAGCGTTTTGCCTAAAACTCTACTTTGGACTCAGCAAACCACCCCTTTCCTAAATAACCATTGCGGACTGAAGACACACTTAACAGTATGGTCATCACCCCATCTCCTGTCAGGGACATCATTAAAAACCTTGATATCTCTCAAGTATGTTGGCCTGGTCTTATAGCTGTAATATTAATAAAGAAATACTCTGCTGAACTGTCGTCACAACAATAAATGCCTCGGCGAATCTTCCTTACCTGATAGCTATAAAATTGCTTCAGTGGTTCCAGTCTTCAAGAATTCTGGAGATAAAACTGCCCGCCAGATTTATCGGCTCATCTGTGTAGTCACGCTCTTCGCTAAAATCTTTGAATCCGTAATCAATCGAGCGATAGTCCGGCACCTTGTTAATGCTAAATTTCTTTCTGGCCATCAGTATGACTTTAGGCAAGCATGGTCTACTGCTGATATCCTAACGGCCATCTCTGAACGCATATACTATATACTGGACAAGCTAGGTGAAGTTGCATCAAAAGCGCTTGATATATCGAAAGCTTTTGACAAGGCATGATATTAAAGCATTCCCAGAAAAATTAATACATATAGTATTACGGGACGAAAATTTATGTAATTAGGTCTTTCCTATCCCCAAAAAAGAACAGTTTGTCCTCGATGGCCGTTCATCCAAATAACATGGGATAAATAATGGTGTACTCCGATGATCAATCCTTAGACCTTTATTGCTCCTGATTTACATAAACTACCTCCCTAATGACATTGTGTCTTAGATGGGTACACTTGCTAACGATAATACGCTCTACCCTTGTCATGTGAGAAAAACTTACGCGCACATATCCTAAACAGCGGCTGGATCCTTAGAAAGTGACCTCCAGTCTGTAGTGGAAGGGGGTCATAAATTGATGGTAATATTTAATGTTGCTTCTCTTCAATAACTACAATAAACCTATTGAACCACCGATTGCCATTGTTAATAATACAGAGGCCAACGTTCAAACTATTCGGACATACATTCACAATTACCATGAATTGGAACAATTTGAATTTGATACACCATTCTGCACATAGATTTATCTGTTTAAGGACATAAATCATGGCATTTTTATCTTTAATATTTTCGAAAAATCTTCAGTTTTGCATTTTCAAGATATTCACCTTTAATAATTAATTAATATTAAATGATTATTGGTCAGACCTTCTGACGATAAGAGCGTTATCTTTGAAAAACCATAGTTGAAATGTCTTTTTGTATTTGTATTCTTTGTTTGAACACTTGATGACTTTATAAACATGTAAACTAAGCAAAGTGTATCGCCTTCATCACCTCATTATCTATATATTTAATTATATATATATATATATATATATATATATATATAGCAATAGATAAAGTGAAAGAATCAAATAAGGGGCGAATCAAATTTTATTACAGCTCAATGTTCAGGCAAAGTACTTTAAAGTCCTTAACTCATGAGTTTTCAAAGAAAAGCTTATCCTCAGATGACGATTACGGCAATTACACTAATTACTAATTAAAGATATTAGTTGTCTCTTATATCTTTTGTTGTATTAACCTTATATATATATATATATATATATATATATATATATATATATATATATATATACATACGTATATAAATTATATAAATATTAAATATACACATGGATTTAATACATATATATATATATTTACATATATGTATATATATATATAAAAGCCTTGGCTTAAGGTAAGAATAATAAACACTAGTTTATTACTGAATACACCTTGCATTGAACAATTGAAATAAATTTGGACAATCGTCGCATATTTATCACTCTTTTTTCTTCTATCTCTACACACACATATATATATATATATATATATATATATATATATATATATATATATATATATATATATATATATAACAGTTTTTTTTATTATAACTCAATAACCATGGTTTGTTTTATTACTTTTATTTTTATTTTTTTCACATTTCCAAAAATTCCAAATTTCTGTGAGATATATTTAACGGTGCATTTCATTTGTTTTGTGCCAAACAACGTTTGTATGTCAATATCGTCTCTGCAACACTACAAAATCATCAGAAAAAGTTCACAAATAATAAAAGAGTTCTTAGATTAGAGTGTCTTGAAAAACACCCACATCATACATCAGTTTCATTTTAGGGTGAAAATAAACAAAAAAACAAACAATTTTCTTTAGAGCAAACACGCACATGTGTGCGATCAAACTAATCCGCCATTTTGATTTTGATTTTTTTTTCGTTCAAAGCTAGTATCTCCTAAAAGAATTAGTGCGAACAGTTTAAAAAACTTTAATTCGGTAATATTTGCTAAAATATTTAATATGTACTATAATTTATTTATAAAGTTCCAGTTTATTTGAAGACAATTTTTTTTATTAAAGTTACCTGAATGTTTATTTAAGTCGTTAGGGTGCGAAACTCATTTAAGCAGATCCTTATAGAGCTAGTCTCATTGTGTCAAACCGTTCATTCAATCAACTATTAAATAAGTTTCTTCTACATAAGTGGTTATATGGAATTTATATAGTATTTATTAATAAACCCTTTCTAACAATATTGAGATAAGCTTACCTTCCCTACTCAAGTAGTAAGTCACTAGTTTAAATGCGAAACTAAGGGGGATTATATTCACGGCGAAATATATCCTCCATATTTAGCCAGACTACGATTTCGAAACATAGAATGGGCATTATATATTTATTTATTTATGTAATTTCTTAAAGTATTCTAAGGATTCAAAAGTAGGTATACGGGGATCTGTACCTTAAACATTAATCTTTACTATCTTTTATTTCTAAATCGTACTATCAAGTGAATTGCTAAGACAAATATACGAATGTAAACAATTAGAGTCTTACTTTAATATTTCCATCTATTATTTAGTCGTTTTTCTCCCTTCTTTTAAGTATCATTATGCTTATTCACAAATATGCTTAGTATCCATCAATAAATTCATACAACCCACACATATATACACACACAACATAAGTATATATATACATATATATATATATATATATATATATGCGTGTGTGTATACACCTACACATACGCTCACACACACATCGAAATATTTCTTCTGTATAATATGTACGATAAAAAACAAGTATTTCTTTTTCTTCTAAAACTAAAAAATTAAGTGCAAATAGGCTAAAAATAATGTCAAAACCCCAATTCACTCTAAACAATTAACGTGACTAAAATAGGAATTAGATCATTCTTGTTCATTTTTCTACGATGAAGCTTTCTTTTTTCGTTTTTAAATTTTTTTTTCAAAATCTAATATTAGGTTGTACGTACTCTTACACTTATCTATCAACATGCCTACTGGCATACATGCAGTAAGAGATCCGAACGCAAATAAATACGTACAATTAACATCTACAAAAACTCCACAAACAATCACTACAGAAATGATTGTATTTCAACAGATTACAAGCCTCTAAATATTTGTGTTAAGTAATATGATATCAAAACTGTTTCCTATAAAAGGAAACTTAACATCGAAGTTCAGTTATAATATGTGTGTATCTTTCTAGTGCTTAAGGTTTCAATATAAGTGAATCGGAACTATTACGCTCAACATCCAAACCTCCGACATACACATATATGCACACATACATACATACACACACAATATATATGTACATATCCGAATAAACAAACATACACATGCATACACCATATATATACACATATATACACACATTATTTATTTATCTATTTATTTATTTATTTATTTTATTTCTTCATTTATCTATTGAACATTTATTTCGCATAATATTTTAGATGATACTAGTGTTATTAGTTTATACTCCTACCAAAGAGATATTTTACTTACTATTTACCATTTCTCACCTAATTAATACAGATCGAAACACCCAAGATTAAACAAACCTATTTCAATTACTTATTGATGTTCTCATAATCTAGCCTTCTTACTATTTTTATTATAAGTCAGATATAATTTTAATTACTTCGGTAATTTTAGATTATAAGTGATGTTCTCTATATCTAAATGTTTGATATTGATATATTAGTACTCAGTTATCTAGTATTAGGTTTGTGTGTTTGTATTGTCAAGAAATTCTTATGTTATTCCTATATATTAATTACTTACATACTCTTGTTGATGAAAGGGTTACCAGCACAGGGATTTTATATGGGTCTGTAGCGGGATAGGATGTATGCGGTTCTATGTAGGCAGTTCTGAATCACCTCCTGTCTTTTATTTAATAAATTATATTTAGACATAACTATATTGTAGGATTCTAGAATACAAAGGTTGCATCTCTTAGATTTGTTAGGTCTATATTTCTCTGCTCTACCTAGTATAGACCATTTTAGGTTGTATGGTATGTTTTTGCTATTTAGTTCTCTTACATGCTTAGCTAAAGTTGTAGGAATCCTTTTTGAATTTGTATTAGGTTCTTTAAAAGAGTGTATATGGTTTCGATATCTGTCCTTAAAACTACAGCCCATCGAACCAATGTATATTTTAATTCTGTTTTCCTCTATAACGTTACACTTATACACTATATCAAAGGTTAAACAATTCCCCTCTAAAGGGCATTCGCTAATGTTTCTACAGTTACATTGGGAGTTATTATACGGATTCTGAACTGTGCTAGTATCTAAGTTACTATTCTTTTTGATTTTCGTGTTATTTGAACTTACTATAGTTGATGTGAAGTTTATCGAAGTTGAAAAAGATAGCTTAATTGTATTCTTATGTATAAGTTTGCCTAGTCTACTATCTCTAGGAAAATTTCTCTCGATAATTTCGTAAAATTGTCTAGGTATGTTAGTAAGGACATTTAATCCATAAGATGGGGTTGAACCATAGTGAATTTCTACGTCTGTTTTTCTTCCCAGTGTTTTTTTACTACGGATGGTGGATTCCTTTATCCTCTAGTGTTAAGTTCAGTACTAGGTGCAGTAATCTGCGTATTATTAGTATTTATTCTCCTATTGATTTTTCTGGGATCCCCCATAGCCATGTTATATGATATTATGTGAGGTGTATTTCTATGAGTCCCGGGATTTACATTATGCTTAAACGGACTTCCCTTTATGTAGCTTATTTTCTCAGTGTATCCAGATTTGGCTAATGCTTCATTATAGTAATCTTTATTTTTATTGAATAGTGATTCGTTAGATGATAGTTTTGATATTCTCTTAGAGATACTAGGGATTATGGCTTTCTTAATGGGTCTCGGGTGATTAGAATTAGAATCTACATAAAAGAGAGTTTGGTTTGGTTTATGATATGGTTCATATGTTCTATTGTTTAGGTCTAAGCAGATGTCTAGGAAGTTAACTATCTCATGGTTTAAGTCTATTGTTACCTTAAGGTCCAAATTTTAAAAGAAATTGTGTATATCCTTCTTAGTATTCTCTAACCTTCTATTGCCAGAGTTGACGAAGAATAGAGCGTCATCTCTGTATAAGCCGCCCCTAAGTAGTGGTAATTCTTTATGGAGCTCCTTCAAAATGTAAAGGCCTACGAAATCAGTTACCTGTGCAGAGTCCGGTGTCCCCCATAGTAATGTTGAAGTTATTCTCTCTATTTTTTCTTGTCCATAGTTTGTTATTATACAGAATCAAAGTTCTTCTAGCTAGTTTTATAATATCAATCTCTAGTCTAGTTATATCTGTTTCTATTCTAGCCATATCAAGGGCTTTGTCTAGAAGTGTAGGGGATATTGATGGGTAATATGCATCAATGGCAAACATGATAAACTTCATGTTACTCTTTTGGGGGAGTTTTGTAAACCAATTTATGACTTCGTCTGACGATGCCCATAAATTGTGAGTTATCTTGGAGTTAATGGTGGGTATGATTCTAACCAATATTCTTTTACTAATTGCCCCTATGTCCGATATACATTGAGAGATCAATCTGATGGTGTGGTTATTATTAAAATCGTCTTTATGGTCCTTTAATGTAAATCTAGGGCATTTAGGAGTATATATTTCTATGTTGTTATCTATATTGATCTTAGAACATATTTCCAAGGCCGTAGAATTGATATCGCTGAGGTCATTTACATTGGCTATTTTATAGTTTTTCAGTAGTTCCTTCATAATCAAATTATTATATGTTTCAAAGTTCATGCTATATAAGTTCATTGTTTTGTCTGCAGGACCTATTAGGTTAGAGTTATTATTTATGTTTCTAAATACTTGGTTATTTTGTTAATTGTAGGGTTGGGGTGTTAACATCTCCTTTAAAAACTTCAAGTTTTCTATCATGTTAAACATGTCTTGCTCAAAATTCTCCAGAATGTTCAGTGCTAATGGACATTTACGCGTCTTGATGTTATAAAATTTGATGTACGTCTTTCCCGAAACCTCTGATGGCATATCATATTCAGAAGGATCCACTGTGCGTAGATCCGGTTGATCGATTCTCTGTTCACCCTCATGGGAAGTGATGTGGGTGTTTTTCAAGACACTCTAATCTAAGAACTCTTTTATTATTTGTGAACTTTTTCTGATGATTTTGTAGTGTTGCAGAGACGATATTGACATACAAATGTTGTTTGGCACAAAACAAATTAAACGGACCGTTAAATATATCTCACATGAATTTGGAATTTTTGGAAATGTGAAAAAAATAAAAATAAAAGTAATAAAACAAACCATGGTTATTGGAATATAATAAAAAAAACTGTTCTATATTTTACTCTGTTATCAATAATTGAAAAACATTGAGCTGAATCTTCAAAGGAGACTACAAAGTAAAAGGATCTGATGATATATGATAGTACATATATTGTCTTTAATAATTAATTGTATATATGTATATATATATATATATATATATATATATATATATATATATAAGTAAATTTCGCGTACAACATACGTAGGATAAATTTCAGTAGAAAAATTGTTTAATCAATGAAACGGACGGGTGGAAAAAAAGAAAATTACTAAAATTTTCCTTACGGCCTTATCGTCTGACCCTCTAAGAGGAAACGTCAGAATGATAAATTAAAAACTAAGAAAACCGAATAAGATATAAGGGGAAAATTGTTTTAGTTAGAGAAAACGATTGAGAGAGAAAAAAATAATTCTTTTAACGTTATGGTGGATTTGAATCATTTAAGATCTCAAACTGATGCTTCAAAATATTTTGTCTACACAGGCTAGCTCCACAATTGTTAATAACTAACGACTCAATAATATTGAGATAGTAGTTCTGACCTGTCATCGTGTAAAACAGAAAACCACCCATCGGAATACTTGTCAGAACAACTATTTGTACTAACTAGGTGATTACCGATGGCTGATTCCTGTGCCTGAAAGTTCCTGGATGATCTGGAAACCTTGTGTAAACGCATATCACCTAGTATGTGTTAGGATATTCTAATTTCTAATCTTTGAAGTAAAATAATCCTGACCGAACAAAAACTAAACCTAAATAATGGCTAACCCTTCTTCTCATCGTTCTAAATTGTACTCATATACAATACCCCACATACATACTCACGTAATAACTCCTTCTCACGTATATATATATATATATATATATATATATATATATATATATATTCACATACTCATGAAACACCAACTACGAATCAAAACTACTTAACCTTAAATAACCGCCTTAGCAATGAACACAATCTACACATCCTCACAAATATATAGATATTTAAACCCCTTTTGCGCTCAATTTAATCTCAAAGCATCAACACATCCTTAACGAAACTACATTTTACTTATCTCTCCCCAAAATTGAAATGATTGTTCTTTTTCTTTATTGTAATGTTCACAGCACACTTCAACACATTCTTTCAAACTCACTTATATTCACACATACCTGACATAGCCAATTGGTCAATACCCCTACCCTCCATCCCCCAGCTTAAAAAACTCCCACTCCCCTCTCACATACCTCACCATTTCGACTACTTCTTTCATACTCTTACCCACCCACCAACCCGCTCATTTTCAAGTTATCTTCATTTCTTCAAATCTTTTTCTAAAACTATGATACCACCTACGTACCAAACACACAGAGTTTTCCCCTTCCCGCCTCTTTCCTCAGGACTTTTAAAATGCATGCCACATTCCACCAGAACAAAAACTTCAGCCCACCCCCTTTTCTCGCTCTCACCATAGGGCAAATTAACTAATACTCTCACTCCTCCCCTTTTTCACTGCTGCCTTACTGATACCCACTCAAAGCTTTCCATATTCATTTCACTCTTTGCCACTACTGACTTCTCGACGCCTGGACCCTCGTCCAGTGCTCTTAGTAGCCACGGCTACTACTTTTCCTTATCAACCCATCATGTTAACCCAATATTTCGATGTACTTGCATGACATTTTTCTTAAAATTATCATCCTGAGGAAGTCTTACACTAAAGACGAAACGTTGATGAATATATAAAAAATATCTCTTGGATTTCCCTTTTTCTTTTCACACACACAAAACACACACACACACACACACACGCACACACACACACACACATATATATATATATATATATATATATATAAAGTAAACAATGGAACGTTAAATTTCAATGACTTAGTTATTATTTATCTTTCCTCACCAAAATGCAGCACGACCGTTTCGCGCACAATAAAACAATCTTCTCTCTCTCTCTCTCTCTCTCTCTCTCTCTCTCTATATATATATATATATATATATATATATATATATATATATATATATGTATATATATAGTCTAAAGTAGCTTTGAGTCATTTAAAAAAAAAAAAAAATTAAAAAAAGTAAAATGCAGTTTAAATTCCCAGACAAACTAACTAAATCCAAGATATTGCAGACTTAACATTCGTTGGAAAATTAATAAATGAAAAAATATTAGTAAAATAAAAAAAAAAATTAAAAAATAAAAATAAAACGGGGGGGTTAATTATCTAAGAGTGAAACAAAAACAGGAAACCTTAAGCGTCTAATATTAACACGGGGATCATCAGCTGTTTACCATGTAACTGTTTCGGAGATTTAAAAACAGGACAGTTTTAATATTCATGGCTCTCCAATGGTACTGATTATACGACCATTTCCCCAATAATCAAGTGTCGAAATAATTCAGCTTAAAATATCACTAATATATACATAAATAAATAATAATAATGATAAAATAATAATAATAATATATTACCCTTAAGACTACTGTATGATATAGTAATTTGCATATAAAATAACATTAATTATAACAATAATAAAAAAATAAAAATAATAATAATACTATCTAAACACTATATCCAAGAACCATTCTGCAATATGGTAGCTAGCAATAAAATTATATAGGAATTAAAGTTGCATTAAAAAATAAATAAAAAATAAAGCTTAAGTACCTTTGGTACCAGAAAAGTAATTAGATAAGAGGAAGGAAACCTAGCCATACAGATCTAAATACCCAATATATAGTCTAAAGAAGCTTTGAGTCATTAAAAAAAAAAAAAAAAGTAAAAAAAGTAAAATGCAGTTTAAATTCCCAGAAAAAATAACTAAATCCAAGATATTGCAGACTTAACATTCGTTGGAAAATTAATAAATGAAAAAATATAAGTAAAATAAATAAAAAAATAAAAAAAATAAAAATAAAAAAGGGGGGTTAATTATCTAAGAGTGAAACAAAAACAGGAAACCTTAAGCGTCTAATATTAACATGGGGGTCATCAGCTGTTTACCATGTAACTGTTTCGGAGATTTAAAAACAGGACAGTTTTAATATTCATGGCTCTCATATATATATATATATATATATATATATATATATATATATATATATATATATATATATATATATATATCCTGTGTTATTGTTTTCATTGGCGATAGAACACCAGTGTGTTTTTCTAGTGATTTATCCGCTTCCTAAGCGATTAAGTATATGCCGAGTACTGCATTCAATCGCCCTTAATCGGACGTGTGATAATTTGGTTTTCATATATACATAAAAATTGATTTTTATAAATTATTTTTTACCGACATACTTTGGTGCTTTTGTACATTGAAATACATGCAATACGCTTCCATAAAATGAGGTTTCTCTGTAAGCAGTTTGCTAAAAATGCAAGGATAAGACGATTTTATTTTAATGCGATATAATTTCTCCTACCTTAGTAGCAGATCTGGAAGCTAAGTGTGTTGAGCACAGGACGCACGTGACTGAAGTGTGAGTTTGAATCTCACTCCGTCTAGCCATCGACGTAACACTCGCCTATCCTCTACCCTAGCCTTCCTCCTATATGTTTTTCTCACAGACTGCGCCGACTTTGCACCAACAGTTTTTCTTTCATTTTTTATCTCAAGAGAATTTAGCAGAGACGTTGGGGCATGCACAGTTGTGTGCGCCCTAGTTTGTCGCCAAGTTCTCCTCGTTGGTGGCACTCATCCTACTTATAGACCAAGGTTAAAAACTTCTTCCAATCACATTCGCCATCGATCAAATACTCGTAAAAATCGATACGAATGTGTAAATATATCATGGCAGCTTATTGATCGTGTTTGAAGAGGGGGGATCAAATTGAAGTAATCTGTATGGTAAACACCGAGAAAAAGTTTCGTAGAAAATCACCTGACGAACAAACAGATTAGAGGCGTAATTTTCCTGGATTATTGAACCAACTACGCATTCGTAAAGGTTAAAAAATATGACATTATCAACGCACTAGGAAGGGACCCACAAATAAACTGGCTGCTTTGAACAGAGCAATTTTCTCTGACATTTGTCATGTGCGCACAAGTATCGCTAAAAGGTGTTTTGTCCGTAATTCGGTTGGTCTCTAATTTTAAAGTAGCAATTTGATCCGTATGTTGTTGCTAATTTTGTTGCTTCCCGCCTATCTACCTCGTATCCGTTGAGATATGCAACTGATTTAGAAATTGACCTGGATTCAGCTATAAATTGGGATACGAAATGATGTGTTTCATTTAATTCTGTTAAGATTCAGCTCGTGTCTTTCAATCATAAGCTTGTCTTATTTTCTTCCTGAGATTCTCATGGATGGTTCTACTCTTAGGGAGAGATCGACTCTGTAAATTCTTTCTTAATCATCAAATCTTTCTTAGAGTTCATACATTAGATCCATTGCTCGTTCTGCTTGTCATAAAGTCGGTTCTTTCTATCGCTTCAAACACTTTCTCACACATGTTACTATCTCTACAAATCCACTATAACACCATGCATTGAGTACTGTTATCATATTTGGGCTGGTGAATCTCTGTAACATTTGAGACTAATTGATGAGGTTCAAAAACGCATCTGTAATTTGATTGGACCCACCTTTTTTTCTCTGCACCCTTTCTTCATAGATCTGATGCTGTTTGTCTCAGTATTTTCTATAAATACTATAATCGCATGTATCTTTCAGAATTGTGTAATCTATTCCCGGTTTCCTTTGTTACAAGCTCGTTTGACTCATTGTTCTCGTTGTGTTCATACTTCTGTGTAATACAGCTTTCTATTTTGGTAGCTTCTTTTCAAGAACTACAGGCTTGTGAAACTCCTCTTCCGCTGACTATTTTCCTCCTTTTCAAGGCTAAGACCAATATGATTCTCCTGTTTTTGCGATAATTATATTTCGTTCTTGATATCAATTAGCTTCTTGACTTTTCCGGGGCCAGATTCATAAAAAATGTGATGCGTTTTTTTTAATTTAAATTTCTATTGTATAAAGCAGAGAACTCTACTAACCGCAACGAAAAACAGTTATACAAAACATGCTTATATTGATTTTAATAGTCGTTTCAGCAACAAAACTTTGTATAGGATTGAAATATTTGGTACTAGTACAGCTTTTGAATCAGACAAAAACAATGGTTGCAGAATTACGCCAAACAGCCACCGAAGGCCAATGAAAAAGGACTCGGTGGCAAAGTCTAACCGAGGTTGCGTTCCGACAGTAATAAATCATGAAACCACATTTAAAGAGAGAAATCACTCACTGTACGTCGTTTTTTATGAAAAAAAAAATATTTTCATACGTAAAAAGCAATTAAACAACTTTTATAAATGTTTTTCTTTTCTACGAGAAAGTTAAATTACATTTTTTTCGGTACTGGTTCAGGTTTTTAACCAGACAAAAACCGAACCGTTTCATATTTACCCTAACCCTTAACTAACCCCTACCCTAACCCTAACCCATACCCTAACCCTACCCCTTAATTATGCCTCTACTCACTCTAACCTATTTTATTGCCTTTAGTAACAGTTATTTTTCAACTATTTATTTTTCTTTCTATTCATTTTTTCTCTGTTGGAAATTATTTACAAGCACTAAATTACGATTTACTCAATTTACAATTTAATTGATCGTCTGTTTGTCTCGCCTTTTATAATCACTCCGATATCGGCCGGCTATTTACGTAAACAGACAAAAAACGAACGAAAAGTCGGTTTTGTGTTGTTCAAAAGCTGTACCAATACACAAATATTTATGTTGGGAAGTGTAGCAAGGTAGGAATAATCCCTTAAATGTGTTAAATTAGAGGAGATATGTTAGCTGGTAATTATCGTCGTAAGAGTTGATACGGTGATGTTAAAATATGATTGGTTGAAGGGGTGACCATGTTTAAGGAAATGATGCGAAGAACGAGACAAGAGAGAAATGGGGAAAAGAAAAAGGGAAGAACATATAGAATCTGGGGATGCATTGTTTGCTAGAAGACGCGAAAATAATCTAAAATGAGAAAAGGTAGGTGTGTGGGAAGTTGACAGTAGATGGAAAAGTGTAAATAGGTTAGGGTTAGGGTTAGTGTGAAAGTTAGGGTAAAGGTAAGAGTTAGGGTTAGGGTTAGGGTTAAAGTTGGGGTTGGGGTTGGGGTTGGGGTTAGGGTTAGGGTTTAGGGTAAGGGTTAAGGTTAGGGTTTAGGTTAAGGTAAGGGTTAGTGTGAGAGGTAGGGTTAGGGTAAGAGTTAGGGGTTAGGGTTAGGGTTAAAGTTGGGGTCATAGTTGGTGTTAGGGTTAGGGTTACGGTTGGGGTAGGGTTAGTGTGAGAGTTAGGGTCAGATTAATAATTAGGGGTTAGGGTTAAGGTTGGGATTGTGGTTGGGTTTGGGATTGGAGTTAGGGTTAAGATTAGGGTTTAGGTTGGGGTTAAGGTTGGGGTGGGGGTAAAGGTTAGGGTAAGAGTTCGAGGTTAGGATTAGGGTTAAAGTTGGGGTTAGGGTTAATCTTTAGGGTTAGGGCTTACGTTAGGGTTAAGGTTGGGGTTGGGGTTTAGGTTAGGTCAGGTTACGGTTGGGCTTAGTTGTATTACCTTATTCCTATACAAGCTATACATCCATTTCTTCGAAACTGTATTTTTAAAATTTAATACGTACAAATACATATATATCGATATAATACACGCAGATCTCTTCCTGGTGCAGGTGTGAATAGCAGGTGCTGATCGAGATCATAATAGCTATCGATATGATGGTGGGCCAAAATGAGACCACCGGAAGGAAGGGTAAACAATTTTTCAATGAAAACAAATTCAGATGTAATGAATCCTACAATCGGTTTCCACACTATAAACTGAGATTCTCATGGATGTCTCTGCTCTTGAGAAGAAATAGACTCTGTAACTTCTTTGACGTTCTCGCTCATCAAATCTTTCTTGGAGTTCATACATTAAATCCATTGCTCTTTCTGCTTCTCGTAAAGTCGGTTCTCTCTATCGCTCTAAATACTTTCTCACACCTATGGTTATTCTCTATCTCTACAAATCTGCTATTAGACCATGTATGGAGTACTGCTGTCATATTTGGGCTGGTGACTCTCTGTCCCATTTGAGGGCTCTTGATAAGGTGCAGAAACGTATCTGTAATTTGATTGGCCCTACTCTTTATTCTTCTTCTCTACACCCTCTCACTCACACACGTGATGTTGCTAGTCTTAGTCTTTTCTATAAATACGATCATAGCATATGTTCTACAATTTTAAAAATCTATTTCCTGCTTCTTTTGTTCCAGCTCAAATTACTCGTTGGTATAGAGATCTCCGTTAATTTGCTGTGTTGATTCCTCATCGTAATACAACTTCCTATTCAAGTAGTTTATTTTCAAGAACTGTAGACTTGTGGAACTCTCTTCCTGCTGATTGTTTTTCATCCTAACTATAATCTTGTTCTTTTACAGACTAAGGCCTGTATGATTCTACTGTCTTTGGGATAATTATATTTCGTTCTTGTTAGCTCTTTCCGTCAAGTGTGCCCATGCCTTGTCCGGAGCGATTACTATATAACAATGAACGTATACGGTTCCGTAGATAATTAAACTCTACTGCGTTTTGATATAATCTATGTTTTTTTTTAATATTTTGTTTACGATTTCTCGACTGTTAACTATTTTGCACGTTTGCCGCTAATAAAGAATCAATTGAGTCAGGAAAAATCAATATCTTACTGTTTTTTCTCAGCCATCATCATCATCATCATCATCATCATCATCATCATCATCATCATCATCATCATCATCATCATCATCAGATGATGATGATGATGATGATGATGATGATGATAATAATAATAATAATAATAATAATAATAATAATAATAATAATAATAATAATAACGACGACTTTTATTATAGGCAGCTGTCATGGTGTATATTGTATGTGTCCCTCTCTGTCACTGGGACAGTAAAACGTATCCGATTCTCAATGTCTCTCTTAACGTTGTCGCTATTTCAGTCTGTCTCCATTCTCTGCTTAATATTGGATCGCGTACATCTCCAATATCTAAACGGAAAAAATGGAAGTGCATGAAGAAATTCCAAGTTATATTTTTTCTATATTCGAAAACCTAAACATAACATAGAGTTATATTAACTTCTGTTAAAACTATTCTCCCTTTTCAATCTCGGTGTATTTAAGGATATTGTTTTTGTTATATTCGTTCTGATGATATCCGTGTGATGGCGCTGTCTCGCATAAATACTACAAAAAACGGCGCGTAAATAAAGAGCGAACATCAATGAAGTATAAAAATGAGAAACGACGAGAAATGATTGCCTAAAATTATGGTTTTAGAAAATTCGTTGTGTGGGAAAAATACTCGTTTTCGATTTTGCTAGGACGCTTATTTTTTTTCTTATTTTTAGTAATCAATTTTGAAACAAGATAAACATGACTACTTTACTCAGGTGTATATATTTTGTTTGGACGATCTATCGGAATCGGGAATCAGAACAATTGAAATTTTAGCGGTATCGAAATTGGTATCAAAATCTTAAATGCCAAAACAATTCTTGTAGTTGTTTTTTTTAGTTGTTGTTTAAAATTAAATTTCCATTGCTGATACTACCGATGAATCGATTTATTGATTCAAATCTACTAGTAAAGCAAACCTATAGATAAACACCTACAAGTGTTATTTCAAGTCTGTAAAAATATATGCGCATGTACATGGGTAATCCGAAAAAAAACAGCAACTCTATAGCGAAACATTTATGATTTTAGGAGAATCGGAATCGGAATGCGTAATTGTATCGGAATCGGGAATTGAGAACAGAATCGTTAACTGTACCGATATCGGGAAAAATATTGGAATCGTCCCATCAGTAATAAATACATTATTCCAATCGAAAATCATTACTAAGAAGACAACAGACAAGATATATATATATATATATATATATATATATATATATATATATATATATATATATATATATATATATATATATATATATATATATATATATATGTTTTGTCTCTCCATTCTTAACTTTTTCCTCAATAGAAATTTTCTCACCGGACTTGTTTTATATCTGGACATCTCTTGCAATTTGACAACATTTTCAGACACTTACATCCACTTTCTATTAGCTTCTCAAACGTTGCATTTTTTAGTTGTGACTGCTTCCCTGCTAGCTGATCTCTCAATGTAACTCCTCTGATGATAAGATTCCAATCTTTGAAAGGCCTGGCTTAAGGAAATAAAGAATTAACATTTTTTATGTAATAACTGAGAATGAAATCGATTTGTCATTTTTATATTTTTTATGTCTCTTTTTTCATCTATCTCTCTATATCTCTCCCTTTCTCTCTTTCTCTCTCTCTCTCTAAATATATATATATGCATGGACGTCAAGACGCTTTAAAAACTGTTAAAATTATCACTGTTTATCAGCTATTCAGAATTGGCCGAGCGGTTATTGCCGTTGGATTTGATTAGAAAAATACTTGTAATCCAGGGTTTCGAATCGCATGACAGGTAGTGAATAGTCATATCTCTATGCTGATGAGTCCCAGTTTAAGGACGAAACGTATACGTACATAGATGATAAACAATAACATATATATATATATATATATATATATATATGGGGGGGGGGTGAGTGTATATATAATTACTTTAAGATTTGTTTTGTCTGTTTGTCAGCTTTAGTGATTTATCAAGAGTTTTGGAATAATTTAATCAAGTCATTTCATTGGCAAACATAAAAAGATAATACTACGCCGTGTGAATGTTTGTCCAAGGCGACTTTGAAACCTGGACATGGTATGCATCATCACGATCTCACCCTACCGATTGTTCTAGAGAGCATAAACATAGACAGAGAATGCTTCTTTTTTCCTGTTGAGATGAGGGCGATGATGGTACATCTTCTGTGAGTATCGGGGAGACTGCGATTAGGTATGGGGCTTAAAAAGTTTTCTACAAGTAGATTTATATTCTGTATGCGCGAATTAGTTTACCTCGCATCGTTCGTTGAGGGCGGATTAAGTTTTCAATCCGTTCTCTCTAAGTAAGCGTGGAGAATATCGTCATCACAGTTTCCAACAGTAGAATGCGCTTCAAGTGTACGATATGTTTTAGAAAATATGGATTTGTTGCATGGATCGTATAGTCAAGAAGTGGGTGTAACAAGTTTATGTGTAGGGCGCAAAGCGTCTGCTGTTGGACTTAGAAAAAAGCTCTGGATCAGGTAAAGATTGACGTGTTGAGTTGAAGAAGTTGCACACACGTATTCCAGGGTGCTTTGCATTAGCGACGATGTTGACTGGTTAAGCTGTAAAATACCAACACACAATTCGTTGTGTACGATCTAAAACGAAATATAAAAATACATATCGAAAGCTGTGAGAAATATTCAGAAAAATTGAATGAGCCTGAGACAAGGTTTCACTCTAATAAATGCAAGATGCTGAATCCTCAGATACTTAGAAACAAAAGCCTCCTGCTAGTTTGAAAACTGTAAAAATAGAGCGTATTAGACTAATGTTATAGACTTAGAAAAGTGTATTTTATGACTGTGCGTTTAACCACATTACAAGTAAAAGAGATATTCAGCGACCCTAGTATAAGAACATACATTTCTGATCTTTAAATACCGTAGGCCATTCGTACTAAATTCTATGTTTCTCCTTCTAGTGTTCAAACGGTGTAAGAATATAGTATATAAGACTAACTTTAAGCTAATACAAGTGGGTTCCGTAACTGCGCTTAACATCATTAAAGGAGACACAGTTATAATTTCGAGGCTAATTCGTATTAAATTCTATCTTCTTTTGATCTATTCTGATATTCCACAGCTACTTTTTGTCGTCCCAACCGGTGTTAAGCGATTGTGTACTTTTATTTGACTAGATGTTTAAAGAGGGAAATGCTGAAAGATGCATAACTACAAATACTAATAAATAAGTTATACAAAAAAAGAGATTTTATATCAGTGATACGGATAAAAAGTTAGCGATGTATCTAACACCGCCTTAAAATGTTTGAATATCTGCAGGCTGAGAACGCCTTCCGAAAGCTTGTTCCACAAACCGATAAAAAATGAACCGTTCCGACGATTAAGTCGAAATCGTTTCAGGTACAGCTTCTCTAGGTTTCTACGAAGCCCTTTCAGTGGAGCTGTTGTAAAGAAAGTTCACTTGACACACTGTCGTTACGGCACATGGTGTTGAAGGCGAGGATTGCATGGTGATTCAACCGCCTTCGCTCCAGCCAGTACAGGTTGAGGGCCTCAAGTCGTTTTTCGTGGAACTGTGTGGAGCTTGTTGATTATCTGCATGACTAGCCCCTGAATTCGCTCCACGTGCTGGATTTCACGAACAAGATAAGGGAGTTTAACCTTAAAGTCTACATACCGAATGGGGCGTGGATTTTGACAAACTTCAATTGGTCTTTCCTGTAAATATCTGATTCTAGAAAAATATTGCGAAAACAATGCCAATAAGAAGAATCAAGACGGTAAAAAGTATCATTCTAGGCCAATCAAAATGATTCCTGCTTGTTTGAAGCGATAGATACGAATTTATGTTTTTCCAGCCTAAGATAGGCTACTCTAGCTTTAATTCAGCTGATAGTTTTGGAGAACGGAATGTATCCATATCTCGAGAACAGACTGGACTTTCAAACCTTGAATTGTGATAGATCTTGTAAGAGTGCCGTTAAAAGGATACTCTGAGAAGTTCATCATAACACAAACCCTAACCCAACCCTTACCTTAACCATAACGTCTAACTCCTAACCTTAACCCTAACTCATTACCCTAACCTTAACCCTTACCCTAACAATTCTCCCAGCCTATCCGCACTGCATAAAAAGTAGAGAGGGGCAGGTTTACCACCTCTACTAGCCGGTCACCAAAGGGAATGCTTGTATAAAGACATTTTGTCACGATCACAAGCACCTGTGACGTTCGGTAATTACTACATTCACATTAAGTTCGATGAGGACGTTGTAGCCCTCAGGAAAACAATCATATGACAACGTGTCCCACAGATTTTAAACTATTGGGAATAAAACTGTGTTCATGGACATGTCTTTTAGTTTAGGCGTAGGAGAACATTGAAATTATATAAGGTACTGGGAGTAGTGCTGTTTCGATGAACCCTAAATATATTTTTAGTCATAAGTAATTAGATACGGCCAGAAAGAGAAACTCAGATGAAACTGCAGCAACCAAATATCATGATAGTTTAAGACCGAACTGGACACAAAGAAATTCAAACGAATTATAATAACTCTGAAATAATACCAGGAACATGATGTCCGTCTGCAGGGGCGCGGTTAAAAGTGTTACATTCAGATCAGTTGTTCAGAAGTATTCTTCCTTGTCAAAACCCTGGAAAACATATGTCACATGTCAAACAACGTTTGCGAGTGTAATTATGTAGCATGACACCGTTTAAAAGCCGTTCCACGGTATGGCCTTTAGCGGAATGTGTTCCGCTAGGGTTCACCGAGGTGGCATCATTTATGTGGATAACAACGCGGACAGACAATCAATCTGAGTGTGTAAAGTTAAAATCTTGTCGATTTCATGGCTCTCCTTATTATGTGTGTTAGCTAACTTCACGTGGTCATTTCTGTAAATACCTGTTCCGAAAAAGGATCGGGAAACAATACCAACGACAGCATCAAGACGGTCAACAAAAGTTGCTGAATCATTTTCAGCCAATGAAAATGATTTCCGTTCGTTTGAAACAATATATACGAAGTTATCTTTTACCAGCCCAAGACAAGTTATTCGATGGATATTCATACATTCGATCCATTCCTTTTTCTGCTTCTCGTAAAATCGGTTATTACTATCACTGCAAACACTTTCTCAAACCTGCGGTTATTCTATCTAATCTTAGACTTTGTATAGAGTACTGTTGTACTATTTGGGCTGGTGAATCTCTGTCCAATTTAAAATTTATTGATAAGATCCAGAAGCGTATATGTAATTTGGTTGAACTCACTCTTTCTTCTTCACTGCCCCCTCTCTCACACACAGTCGTAATGTTGCTAGTCTAGAGCTTGTCCATTAATATTATTATGACTTGTGTTCTTCTAGAATTGCTTACTCTATTCCCTGCTTCTTATGTTCCAATTGTTGGACACGTTTGAGTAGTGGTCTTCACACATTCGCTTTCATTATACTACGTTATAACACAGTTTTCTTTTCAAGTAACTTCTTTCCCAAAACTGCAAGCTTTCGCAACTCTTTTCCTGCTGATTGTGTTCCTCATTCTATTAACTTGACTTCGCCAAGGTAAATACGCATCTCCTGTCTTTACGATGATCATATTTCGGTTGTTTAGTTCCCTATTTCCAGTGATTATATGCATTATTTGGAGTGATTTCCATTAAAACACCTTCAACATTTCGCATCTCTTCGACCCAGGGTTTTGCGATAGTTCACAATTTTTTTTGATATCTCGGTACCTTACATCAATAATGTTTTTCAAGAGAAAAGAAATGTGAATTACAAACTGTTGCCGATCAGGCATGATGAACAATATAACCTCAAGGGGACAGTGTCCTTCATCGGACATAATTAATTCGGTCTTTTGACCACGTGTTTATATTTGAGCTTTTTCGTTTTCTTGCTAGGGTTCTGGTTTGTCTGTGGACGGTTTTGATGAATCAAATTAGAATAACAAATTTCAAATTAATATTTAATATTCGATGAATCCGCCTTTATTAAGTGTTCTTATCTTTGAAATCACTTCCAAGTGAATATTTTTAAATGGATGCCAGCCTCGTTTTGGATATAATGGTTCCACTGTTTACCACAGATAAGAGATTCGATTTTTAAACGATTTGCAAATTCTTTTGATTATTTCGCAGTATGACGTGTGCGATTTCGTAAAAAATAAATTTGATATTCAAGCGGAAAAACAAAGAAGGATTTTATTTTAAACTAGCTGCGCACACTCGGCGTTACCCGGTATTTTTTTTTGTTTGCAATTCGTGTTTGTTTGTTTTACTTTTTAAACTATATTGTTTTTTTAACCAAATATTTAACCAAATATTCTTTTGCCAAAAAAGGGAAGTGGTCCTGAATTGGCGACTATAGATTTAGTTCTCTTTTTACATATGTATATAATTCTGACGCAGTGAAAGTACTTTTTTATAAAGAAAATAAATTAAATTATTTTTTTTTATTCTTAAAAACATGATGCAACGATCATCATAGAACTGACTAACTAGAATTAAATATTCATTGTGTATAAAGAAAGCAATTGATAGCTCAGAGTTGCTTTAACTTTGATGCATAGTTATTAGACACAAATTAAGCAAGATCCCCCGAATTTAAATTTTTTTGAAGACTCCTTAAGCTTCAGATTTAAATTATTTTTCAGAATAAAAAAACATGTAACGAATGTTCATGAATGTTAGTATAAATATTCTACATATAAGGTTTTGTAGCATCATATCTTGATTGTAATCTTCGTAAAAGTGGACATAAAATTGGTGCAAAACTGTTCTGTTTGAGGTAAATAATTTTACCCGTCCAGAGACTGGTATTCTGGTGGTATATATATATATATATATATATATATATATATATATATATATATATATATATATATATATATATATATTAAAATAACATTTTCTTTCTTTATCCAAAGATTGTTAGCTACATATGTCCATACATGTTTCAGCTGCGACCTAATTCAAAGTCCACCTTCTTCTTTCAGTTTAGGCATACTGAGTTTAGTTGGACTTTGTAATTAGGTCGCAGCTGATTAGTGAATTATTTTTAAAACATGTTTTATGTAAGGGTACAAACAAGTGAAATATAAACTTGTCTGGCAGTTTTTTATTTGCCAATGTTGTGCATATTTCTCATGGCTTCATGAAATAAGATGGCTGGTCTTTCTGGGTGGCAACTTCTAAGTCTCTCTTTGAATGAAGATGTAATCAATGTGGATTGTTTGTTTGTTTGTTTTTTATTTATATTTATTGAATTGTATTTTTTCTGAAGGAGAACGATTTGGTTTTTTGTACATAGACTTTAAGATCCTAGATTAACATACAAACTGATTTGTTCTTCTGTGAATGAAACGGTTCCGTAATTGTGCCGAACTTTTTAGTTTTGAAAACTAGTTGATAATGTGAATAAAATCGTGGTCATTGGGACGTAGCATGATATTGATTATTTATATATGAGCTGTTGTTAATGATCAATGAAATGAATAACATCTTAGTCACTAGAATGTTGTCCATTCATATATGCTCTGTTGTTATATGTTAACAACTATCGTGCTTTTATTTTGAAAAGGTTGTCTATATACAAAATAGAAAGTATATTCAAAAACCTATCTATTCACACATCTCTATCTACTTCTCTCTCTTTCTCTTTCTCTCTCTCTCTATATATATGTATATGCATATATATATATATATATATATATATATATATATATATATATATATATTTATTTTTCAGAGGTGCCTATTCTTCTCCGGGAGGAGTTTAGTTTGTCTAATGTATGTCACACTTAAGTTGTAAATAACAATTCCATCGCTAGATCTACAGATAGATTGACTAATTACTTAAGATACTTTCAAAATATCGATTATTAATTAGTCGCTCGATCTGTCACACTTACGTTTAAAAAAGCAGTTTCCTTTTAAGTTAAACATAGAATTCACGTTCAGCATTAATGAACGACTCTCATATCTATAATAAAAATGAACTTCGACTCGCTCTAATAATCACGTATGAAAATTTAAGTTTCATGGGAAACGGCTGAAAGGTTATTTGCGGTGGTTATTGAAAACACTACAGGTTACTGTTTATTATAACTCATTATAATAGAAAAGAAATGGGAGTATAATAATGTATGCAATTGTATTTAATGAGCAAAAAACGGGGTCTTAGTCTCCATCATGTATACTGATAATAAAAAGATACGAGCATAATTTATTTTGTTTTAAATATAGGCACACGATTATTTCCTAATTATTATCATTATTATTATTATTATTATTATTATTATTATTATTATTATTATTATTATTATTATTATTATTATTATTATTATTATTATTATTATCAATATCATCATTATTATTTTTTGTACTTTCTAGAGGTTCTCACACAGGTTATCATCAGTTATTGCTCACTGATAAGCATCGGTGGTGTTCCCTGGAGTATGAGTGACAAGTATCTGCATATTTTTTAGTATTAATCGTCTCTTTTCAATAACTATCACAAATAACCTTGCAGTATCGCAAGAGCGTTTTACCATTGATGTCTCGCTAGTAAGGACTACTCGTCTTCCCTAGGATTTGGGTGGCAATAAGCCTTCCAAATGTCCCAGTACTCTCTGCATCTCCAGTGGGGGTCTGGTTTGTGGTGTTCCTCTATTATTATGAGGGGCCCTGTATGCCAAAAAGCGTGTAGATTCACTAGTTTTGATTGTGAGAGGGGTGAGTTAAGTGCAGGTCGAAATGACATCCATTTTGGGACAAATAGGTTTGTTCTCAGAATGAGTAATCCAAAGAAGTCATAACAACTGGTGAAACCTGGCCGACTTCAAAAGTTGAAATTAAATGGTCAGGCCAGTTCTGGATATGATTTGTATGACAGGACAAAGGACTGTGACGTCACTCCTTCTTCGTGAGAAACTAAGGTTTTTAAAATAGTGACGGTTTGGGAAGCGAGCCGGACGGTCGTCTTCTCTGTGGGTCCTCAAATGAAACAGAAGGGCTTTTTAAGTGAGAGCGTCAAGTCAACGATGTAGTCGCTCGTTATATGGTCTGGATCTCTTCGAGATCCAGCAGAAATTCCCGTGCATAGTCGCATCCCACAGCGAGAAGGATGAATGAGAATCGAGCGAACGAATGGATAAATCCCTTCCGCAACGAAGTCCAAAATAAAAGTCTTGAATCTCTCTCAAGAAAAATTGTCTCCGCGTTTGTCTTCTGCCTGTCTATAAAGTTGTATCCACAGATCAAAGATCAACATCATCGATCATGGCCACAGATATGTAATCGAAACCTGCGGCACCAAAGGCGATCACAACTAGACGACGAAAAAAATGTAAGGTAACTTTTATGTGTTGCACATTTTTGGGGTCCTAATCTGTTAAACTTTGAAAGACTTAAAACTGGAAGAACTAAAACAGAAAGAAAACGAGAACAATGCTTAATTTGATTTGAAAGGAAAAATGTTTTAACGCGAAAAGAATTTAAAAAGAACTATTTTTAAAAAGAAAAATGTCTTAAAAACGAGAAGTGTTTAACAAGTAATGTGTAAATGGACCGATAGTTTAAAGGGCTATTAAAAATGCCAATTAAAAACGCACTAAAGAAATGTGTTTAAAAGAGCCTTAATAACGGGTTTAAAGAAGTTTCAAAACGTCTCATAAACTTTCATATGATTACATAAACTTTCGTTTTGTTTTCGGTTTGGAGAAGATTAATTTACAAGTGTTATGTAAAGCGTCCTTCTTGACCCTCTACAAATATTGTGTGTGGTGTCGGCCTAGGCTAGCACGCTTTTTTGTTGGGGGAGGGGAAGGGGAGGAGGAGAAGAGTGGGGGTGCGGGGGAGTAGAGCTTATGGTGTTTCTTGCAATTTCTGTTCATTGGTTCATTTTTGTGTAGTGTCAGCTGAGGTTGGTGTAATTTATTGGGGAGAGCTTATGAACTGATATTTTGTATTATTATTATTATTATTATTATTATTATTATTATTATTATTATTATTATTATTATTATTATTATTATTATTATTAATATAAATATTATTATCATTATTATTATTAAAACAGAAGGAAGGGAGAGAGAGAGATTTCTTGCTTTTTTCCTTATCGATAAGTTTTGCCTTCTTTTTCTTATCGATTAATTTTGTCTTTTTTTATTGATTTAGTTGTTCCTTTCCTTATCGATTAGTTTTGTCTTCTTATCGATTAGTGTCGTCTTCTTTTCTTATTGAGGGAAGGAAGAAGAAGGAGATGTGGAGGTATGTCTTCTTTTTCTTATCGATTGATTATTATTTTTTTAATCATGGAGATGTTTTTACGAAGTTCGAATGCTGCTATTTTTCTATGTTATACTTTGGAGGAAAATAAATGATTTCATACAAAAGACGACGACGTCTCGTGTTTTTACTTAATTAACTATAATTTTGTTCAGGTATTAAATATAATTTTGTTCAGGTGTCATTTTACTTCGGTAACTAAGTTCTTAGAAATCAAGGGGTGGTATTCTGGAGCTAACACTAGATTTCTGTATGAGATACACAGATATCTGAGAGTTCATTCAAGATGCTCTTCTACCTCTCAAAATAATTGAAGAACATTCATTTTCCTCTCTCCAATTGACCAGTATACTATGATGTAGTAATCCTGCTTTTGGTTACTTTGTTTTAGAAGATTCCAGGACAATAATTCATCTAGTCTGGTGGAGTGTCCACTTCAGTGATGTAACTTGCAGTGATATCACTAGGAAAAGATGTAGCATTCCTCGTATGAGCCAGTGTAAAGCTGTGTCGAGGAGATGTTATTTGGGCCTCGAATACTAAGCTTGTTGTGTGTGTATGGGTGTGTGTGTATGTACATGCGCGGATGTATGCATGTTTCATATAAGAAATGGTCAAACATATTTTTTAGATCAATATAAGTGTTTGAACAGCGTTGATTTAAAATCCAACCCATGTTTGCGATAATAGAAGCTAAAATTCGGGCGCTGTTTTCTGGTCGACCGCAGTAAGCATAAACATTTGCGTTTTATGTGTACAAAATGAACTTCCGCTTTCTTCTAAATGGATTTCCGGTAATCGTAACAAAATGAAATGCAACCCAGTCCAGATTTGAGTAGTTCGAACAAAGTCGAAATCAATCTATAACTATAAGGCGATTTGCCCACTGGTCAGTCTGTGACGCTAAACATCTATTCAAATTATAAATAACATTTCCGTCTGTCTGTCACGATTAGGTTATGAATAAAATACAATCGATCTGTCACCATCAAGTTATTAATAATATTTTTGGTCTGCAACGATTAAGTTATAAATTATAGTTTTATTTGTATTATTTATATTATTGGGACTACTGTTCTTATCTTCGATGTAATTCTGACAACGTCTCGGCCGATATAACCTCCGACCTTCTGCAGGTGCGTCTTGTCTTATTCCGAAATATCGAACGAACCCGTTATTTAATCATTGCTCTCGTCCCGTCCCGTACTGAAGATTAAGCTTGCACTTTCAGAAGGCAGCCACCTTGAATTGTAGAAACTTATCACTTTTATCCGTTGCGCCACAAGTTTTTGGTTTGCCACGCTTTAGTTTACATTGAACTGTTATCGCTAAATGTATATGTCGATGGTGTATGATACTTCAATTTCAAATAGCATTTTTAGATATTCAAGACGAGTTTCGAAACCCAAAGACCAAATACCCTTCAACTCTTATGAACTGTGTCGGGTATATTTCCCCCCCCCCATATACTCGGTACTGATTATAAGGAAAATTATAATGATTCATTTTCAATTTCTATCAGTCAGAATATATGAATTTAGTTTTAATTAAAAAAAATTTTCTTCTGATTTTTTTTTTTTACTTAGTTCAACCCAAACAAGGCAAGTTGCTGCTGTAGACATAAGGGGTTACTGTGAATAATAGTGAGGTTTTAGGTGATCACCCTAAATTGTGGTCTGTGCAACTAAATGTTCGTTCACATTCTTTTTACATTTCTGCATGTCGGTATAGTCAGGGAAACAGTGAGCAGAGAGGGAGTGCCAAAAGCTGACAGATCGAGGAAACAAGCTATTCATGTAGAAAGTCATATGGGGACCTCCACAGTGAACGGATGGGGTTTAGCTGATTGTCGGGTTGGTCGAGTGTATTTACGTCGATTGTGATTCATTTTGGCCCTAATATGCTCTTAGACTTTACGAATTTGATTTTATGGAACCCTCAAATTACACAAAAAGTTGTTGACTTTATGACTTCCGATGGATGCACCCTATACTGGTGTTGTCTTGGCCTTCGGGTCTTGATTTACGCCGGTCAATGGGTCTGTCCTTTGCAGTTCTGGGAGGTCCACCTCCCCAGGCTTTGCCTCCCCTCTTTGGGAAGGAGTAAGTTTATTGCTTACTGCCTGAGGCGCCCCTACAGAGGAATGCCGACGGGGCTGCCCAGGCAATTTGTAAACCCCACTTTCCCGACCCGACCTTGGGTCACATCTTACTTGTGTGAGTAAGATAAACACTGGCCTTGTGCCTAACTCCTGGAAAGGAGTAAATCAATACTTATTACATATATTAATCGGCATTTGTGTGTTTTTTTATATATTTACACTGCTGGTAACTTAGAGATCACTATTCTTTTCATAGAAGAATATTGCTTTACGCTAAGTAGAAAATATGTCCTCTGCACCATGTATGCGCGTGTGTTTGACTTGCTGAATGTACAGAACATTTAATTAGGGTGAGAATGGGGAGTGATTCTTCAATTTTCGACTGATCGATGCAACAATGGTTCAGAGACGACTAAGCAGTGTGAGGAAACTCACTAATTCGATGCGTGTGATGAAAACAAGACTAAATTGTTAGGATACTCCTTTAGTTAACGAAACTTGCAAAATCAAATATGAACGAGAATATCGATTGAGATGTTGACTGTTTTCTCGGAAAAGCAAACAGGCGAGTCGTCCTACAATCATTCTGTTATTCACTTTGCTCATCTCTTTCCTTTGTTTTTTTTTTTCTCGAGCTGATATTTTGATAATAACCCTTGTGTTTTTTTTTATCCGAGACGGTAATCACGCGTTTCGAAACTGGTCATTTGAAGACGGAATTAAATTCTGTTTTTGCGTGTTTTGCAAGTGCGTCCTCGCGTCTTTATGGAAGACTTTGTCCGTTAGTCAGTAACGTTTAGGGCATATCTGTTTGAAATAGAATTTTCAATCGGTAGACGCGAGAGATACAACCGTCTAGCTACAACCACTGTAAATAATTTCCCTTTCTACCTTTGTGTATTAAAACAAAACGGAACTTCCATGGACAACGTTTCCTGCGGGGTATGCCCTCTTCTCGCCCTACATCCTCTTTTCTCACAGAAAGGAAAGTTGCTAGTATTTCCCTACTCTATCGTTATGTTCATGGTAGGTGCTTGGCTGAGCTTCCACCTATGCCCTATCTGTAAAACATTAATAACAAAAACTCGTCCTACTACAGCCACTGTAATGAATCCCCCTTTTTCCCCCTGTGTACCAAAAACTAAAATTTACATCCAGGAGCAATCTGTCTTTCTAAGAACTACCCATCTGTTGAACACAATACACGTGGCTGCTTCTCAGTTGACTACAACATTGTTGTTTTAAAGTCGATCTATGGAGTTGCCGCCCAAAGCATCTTTTCTTTGACAGAGTACAGAATCGACATCGAAAGTGGGAGTGTCCTAAATCGTTACTATCATCTTAGGGGGTCTACTGAGCTCCTATCTAAGCCTCCTCTGTAAAACACTCACAATAACACCTCGTCTAACTACAACCACTATGAACAATTTTCTTTTCTTCCTCTATGTACCTGAAACTAAACAGAACTTCCATAAGTAGTTTCTTTACAAAAAAATCCTGACTTTGGAACACAATACTTCGAGGTTTCTTTCCAGCTGACTACAGAAATGGTCGTTTTCAGTTCTAATGTTAACAAATTCTGGTATAACCGTCCTTGTTGGAATTTATTGAAGCCCCCCCCCTCACTGATTGGCTGTTGCCATGCCTCTTAAGGGCCTCACGGATTGGCTGTCATGCATTGCAACCCTTATTCCCTTAGGTGTCACGTCAGCCAGCCCTTAAAATAACCTTTGCACACGGCATCCCGCCTCTTTTTCGACGATACCGCTGAAGTCAGCAACACATCGGCTGGTATCCGCAGTGACAACAGCCCACAACGGCAGTGACAGTGAATGACCTTCCACAGTTACCCGAACTCTATACAGATAGGTTCTCGCGAACCATGTTTTCGCAAACCCCCTCTAAAATTCACTATGCCTAACTTAACTTTGAAAACTCTGTTGTAAATATTCTATGCACCTTTATCTTTCTTAGTAAAATTGCTGTGAAACTATATTCTGGTGTGTTGTGTTCCTTCTCTCAGGCTTTCGTCCTATATCTCTCTTTTGATGATTTATCTGCACATTGTTACCCATTCTCACGTGCGAGAATTGAACTTTATTTAGAGGATTATTTTAACCCTAACATCCTCTTAAATAATTAAATTCTGACCAGTGTCAATCATAGTTACTAATCCCCAGAGTGTTCTCTCATCTTCTTCTTGAAAAGCTCATTGACCCTTATCCTCGAGTGGCATTTGGGTCTTGAAAAGCAATGACTCATTAGTACATAAAACAAGATTGACTGGATGCATCATATTTCTGCTGTTTAGTATACCATTTTTGTCAGTTTGTTACGCTAAAGTTGGGATCGAATTAATAATTACATTCGACTGTCATTTTTTTGTGGGCTGGCAAGAAACCATTTATGAAAAGTAAAAAGAAATTCGAGGATAAAGGTTAGTGAGGTTGGAGTAGGAGGGCAAGACAGTATTTTCGTCAGTCTGTTATGCTTAATTTTTAAATAACATTTTCGCTTCAATTTTAAATAGCATTTGCGTCTTTTTGTTACGCTTATTATTTAAATAGCATTTCGTCTTGTCTATTACGCTTAATTTTTAAATAACATTTTCGTCTTTCTGTTACGCTTGATTGTTAAACAGAATTTTCGTCTTTCTGTTACGCTTAATTTTTAAATAGAATTTTAGTCTTTCTTTTACGCTTTATTTTTAAATAGAATTTTCGTCTTTCTGTTACGCTTAATTTTTAAATAGAATGTTAGGCTTACTGTTACGCTTAATTGTTAAACAGAATTTTCGTCTTTCTGTTACGCTTAATTGTTAAATAGAATTTTAGTTATTCTGTTACGCTTAATTTTTAAATAGAATTTTCATCTTTCTTTTACGCTTTATTTTTAAGTAAAATTTTCGTCTTACTGTTACGGTTAATTGTTAAATAGAATTTTCATCTTACTGTTACGCTTAATTTTTAAATAGAATTTTCGTCTTTCTGTTACGCTTAATTTTAAATAGAATTTTCGTCTTTCTGTAACGCTTAATTTTTAAATGAAATTTTCGTCTTTCTGTAACGCTTAATGTTAAAATAGAATTGCCATCTTTCTCTACGCCTAATTTTTAAATAGAATTTTCGTCTTTCTTTTACGCTTAATTTTTAAATAGAATTTTCGTCTTTCTGTCACGCTTAATTTTTAAGTAAAATGTTCGTCTTACTGTCACGCTTAATTTTTAAATAGAATGCTCGTCTTTCTGTTACGCTTAATTTGTAATAGTATTTTTGTCTGTTACTCTTAATATTTTAATAGCATTTTAGTCTTTCTGTTACGCTTAATTTTTAAGTAGCATTTTAATCGAGCTGTTACTCTCAATTATTATTAGCATTTTCATCTGTCTCTTACGCTTAATGTTTAAATAGCATTTTCGTACGCTACGCTAAATGTTTAAACACTATTTTGATATTCAAACACACAAATTGAATGGACGCGTCTCAAGATTTACATTTTCGATTTTTTTTCTCGTTGATTACACTGTCTGATTGTGAAAAACACATAAAAAAAACACGTAAAATAATTTCAAAACTAGATTTAGAAAATTAATCGATTTTGTTCAAGTTTCTATTTTTTCGCAAAGGAAGTGGAATAGATTAAATTGTTTATTGTTCCCAATTCCACTCCAGTATTTGCCATACCACGCCCCACCCGCCCAAAAATCACATATGCTTCTTTACATGCGAAAATATATGAATCGCTGAAACACTTTCCTTATTCAAACGAACAACAGTTGAGTCCGGCATGTGAATACATTATTAACTAGCCATTCAGAGAATTGAGAGATATTTCGTAGGAATAGCCTGTGACGAAATATATACCCGCCACAAAGAACTCTGACAAAATATGATGGGTAGCAATAAAATACGTATCATGACTTACTCAGGCGGCTTTAATTCATTCATATCATTGAGCATTTCTTTTATAATTTATTCCTTAACCTGAACTCACACATATAGCTGCCACCCATTCCGCGATGCGTTCCACAGTAGTCTTTTTTTCAGTATTTTGTACAGCTCAACTCTATTCTTGACTTTTCGGCTAGACGCAATGTTGTATATGTTCTGATACTTCACTTCATCTTTTCATACGTCGGTCAGGGGAAAGTGTCATAGACTCAGGTAATTTAAACATTTTTTAAATCAGGAGTTTCCCTTTTAATGGACCTTGATTTGGTTTTCCGTCATATCAATATTTTGTACTTATTCCTTAGCCAACTATAATACCTATCGTGAAAAATGTTATCTCAGTAGATTCATACAATTTGTATACTGAGCCCGTTAAGCTAATGATGTTTTTAAAAAATCGATGCCATAACTTCCTGATTATGAATTTTTATATCTAAAGAAGTGTGTTTGTGTTTCCGGACATACATGCACATATAGAACATCATCTCTAAGTTATTTCCACCGAATTTCAAAACATCCTGGTTTTTTTTTTAATTGGAAACATTATTATATTATATTTAAAGCTCTGGTGATACATACACAATTGACCTACTTTGTGTGAATTTAAAAGAATTTATAAGATATATATATATATATATATATATATAGGTTAGAAATAGATAACGCGAGGTAACAATCCAGTCATTGATCGTTATAATATATTGATTCTCGCCTAGACGAGAATCATCAGACGTGTTGCTAAGACTAGTAGTTTCTGAATTTACTAGTTTTAGCAGCACGTTCGCTGATTTTTGTGTGAAGAAATTAAATATAACGGTAAATTACTGAATTGTTGGCTTGAGTAATCTCTCCCTTCCTTCTGTTATTGCTTTGTTTGCACATTAAGCGTTCTGACTCAAGATTTTTTACAAAAATCCCTCTCACTATATATATATATATATATATATATAGAGAGAGAGAGAGAGAGAGAGAGAGAGAGAGAAAAAGAGAGAGATTTAAGGTATTCTTAATTACGACATGTTCTTTTATTTACGCTCCAATAATTCAACATGAATAACAGTTTGTTTACGATCGTTTCTGAGACGATATGTGTTTTTATTAACATCGACTGTCCTCTTAGCCCACTTATAGACACTTACTTAGAAGCCAACAGCCAGCATCAATACAGTAGAACTGAACACTTCTAGTTATACAGCAAATCCTAGAAAAAAAAGTTCGACGTTGCTGACACGAGGCTTTGAATAAAGTCTATTTTCAATGTGGACGCGCGTGGTAGCGCTAGTATGGAAAAAGAGAGTTGATCACATATTTGAAGATTTTTCGTAAGATATGAGATTTATTATCCAATTCCAAACCACAGACTATTAACTCTGTTTTAATGAATACACTTCATTTAATTATACACCTCATGTCAACAAACTGGACATATATTTTCCTCTACTATCGCGACCATCAGACATTGTCACGTAATATATATATATATATATATATATATATATATATATATATATATATATATATATTTGGGAAATGAAAAAGAAAAAAACAAAAAGGATGTTTTTTTATATATTCATCAACGTTTCGTCTTTATTTGTAATACTTCCTCAGGATGATAATTTTAAGATAAATGTCATGCAAGTACGTGAAAATATTGGGTTGACATGATAGGTTGATGAGAAATAGTAGTAGCTATTACTGAGTGCGCAGGCCCGAGGTACGGGCTTAGTGAAGTCAGTAGCATGGAATGAAATTAATGAGGATGGTTTTGAGTGAGAAAGTGGAGGGTGGGGGTGAACGGAAATAATGTGGATGGCTGTTAGTGAAGAAGTGGATGGGTGGGGAAAACAGGAGGGGGAGGCTCTGTGATTTAGGTGTGTGGGTAATATCATGGTTTTAGAAAATATATTTTTAAATGAAGGTGGTTTTAAAGTGGGAGGGTAGATGGGTGAGAGTGTGAGAGAAGTAGACGGAAGGGGGAAATGGTTGAGGGGTTCGGGGAGATGTTGTTTTAGGTAGGTATGAAATATTTGGAAAGTAGTAAGTTTTGACCATCTGGCTATGTCAAGTATGTGTGGAATGAGTAAGTTAGGTTTGGATTCGCTAACAGCCATCCACATTTTAATCTGTTTGTTAAAAAAATTCGAAATACTTACTAAATTATCATATATCATGAATACATTGTCTATAAATATGTATGATAATAACGAGTTTGACTAGCAAAGTAACATAGTTTACTTTCTTTCGAATATCGAGCTTTACGCGCCTTTTCGGCATTTTAATGAGTGGAGATTAATGGATCATCATTCAAAAGTTAAATAATTTATAAACTAATAGTGGGGCGTGATATAAACTTTTAACTTGTAAAATTACTAGACAGGATAATTAGCATATTACGCGTAATACGAATAGACTAACGTCATTTGGTATGTAAAATATTCTTATATGTCAAATTATCCGAATTTCTGTAAGGGGGTAAGATACCTACATGCATTCTGTTGAGTTTACTAAATAGTAAACTAAGATTAGTAATTAAAAGTACCAAATATGGTATGTAGAATAAGTTATACATTTAAAAAATAAAGCATATCAATTATATGTAAAAATGTATCTCAATAAATCTGTTCAAATCAGAATTAGCAGTATTATAGATACTCTGGGAAATTCGAAAACATGAAACTATATAATGAATAAATCCGAAAGTGTTTTCCGTCTATCCTAATTATATTACAATCAAAACATGTTAGGATTATTTAATTCTAATCCTATAGGAATAAATTGAAATACCTTACATATAGGCATCTCCAACTCACTCAAACAAATCTCGATTTTGGTCATTTGCATATTTATTTATTTTTAAGTTTGTAATCAATTAATATTTTGTAATATACCTTTCTACTTTGTATTAAAATCGTTTTATCGATAGTACTATTATTCACATTATAAATAAAATAAGATATAGAGATGCTATTTCAAAAATAATACCGTTTAAAAACTTATATAGAATTTCATTTTCGAGGGAGATAATTTATTTCTGACTTAAGTAAAGTATCAAACATCGCTGAGATACTGCGAACAGATACCACACTTCGAGTTTAGCCAAAAGGTCACGAAATCATAAAACATATTTTTTTGTGAGTAGGCATTTAAAAATAAATAAAAAGAACAACAAAAATGATTAAATTAGAATATTTTTTAATAGGCGGTGTAGAGTAGTATCAGTTATGTTGTGATAGGACTGTCCTCCCAGGAATTACCTCCTCCGTGTTTAAGGGTGTGTAGGGGGAACTCTCCCAGAATTAATAAAGTAAACTCGATTAAGTCAAAATATCTTTAAAAGTGTTGGCAATGTAGTATCGGGTCTGTTCTCATAAGACCGTCCACGCAAGAATGACTTCCTCCATTTTGGGTGGAGGAGAGTAGGTTTCGTTCATCATAATATAAAACCTCTGCAATGGATGGGGGTCAGTTTACTATATGTTAGTTTACCATAATACTAGCTAAGGAAGAACTATAGCTCAAGTTTATAATAAACATTTTTTTTAATTTGAAACTTATGAAAGTAATCGTTTTTTCTTAGCCAGCATATTCATCTGTGTTTATGAAGATGACGCCTATTTTTTCCAGGTAATTTTCATTTAAGCATTTCACGTTAACAATGCGACTTGTTATGGTTTTTAATGTTATCTAAATAAATAAATGCAAATGTTTTTTTCACCTATTCTAACTATGTTGACATTAAAACGGTTTATGCTTATTTAATTCTCTGTAGTATATTTTTATTCGTCATGATACATTCCTCCCAGGCATTACCTTATCTTCGGGTGGAAGGCCGTACAGTATACATTGGTTCCTCACGATACCATTTCCTCAGGATTACCAGTTTTGTGTGTAGGGGGCGTTAGTGTACTATCTATTCTGTTGTCATGATATCATCCTCCTATGCATTAACCCATCCTTTTTGGGGTGGGGGTAGAGTGTATGTAGTTCGTTCATCATGATATCATCATCTCAGTCTCTCATTTGCATATTTATGTATTTTTAATTTTCTAAGGAATTAATATTTTCTAATCTGTTGATAGTTAAATACTTGAGTTTATTATTTTTTTAAATATATTTGTTGCTGTTGTTGTTGCTGCTGTTCCTATTTACTTCCTCGCACGAGAGCAGAATTATGCACAATGTCAATATTTAAAGTGAGGAGAATCCATCTCCTATAAAATGGGCACCCTGAATTGAAACAAAAAATTAAATTGCCTCAGTCTAGAAAGAGTTCTCCTTCACTGACAGAGAACATGAAAACTAAGTGCATATTCAGTACAGATACTACCTTTAGCTCCTAGTCAAAAAGCCAATGAGTTAACATGTTGATAATGATAATGATGAGTATAATGATGATGATGATGATGATGATGATGATGATGATGATGATGATGATGATGAAATAAAAATTCTCATAGAAAAGAAATAATCTTCCTCTAATCGAAAATAAGTATTTTTCTTTAATATTCTTTAGGTAGTTTTCTTTCTTTTATAATAAAGGTGAAAAGTATAAAATACCCATTTCGAATTACTCAGTAATATAACAGTAGAGTATTTGACCAATCGACGTTCACCCTTATGTTTATTCATTTCATTATATAATCAGTTTTAATGAGGAATTCATTTTATTTTAATGCTGAAACAAAATAACAGTTAGCGACGTTAAATATATTAAAGACAACATCAATTGACCATTGTGTTGTTTTTTTCGATAAAAAAAACAAACTCTGACGATATTCGTGCACAGTATATATCCCCCATATTAGAACATATCAATTAACACTACGACAATCTTCATTTTTTAAGTTTTCTCTAAATTACCAACATTTCAAATGAAAATAACTTTTTTGGTTTCTATAAAGAAGACAACAGCGTCAGTAATTGCCGTCAGGATGGCGGGTAAGTTTATCTAGTATATATATATATATATATATATATATATATATATATATATATATATATATATATATATATATAAGACTACAACGTCAGTAATTGCCGCCAGGAAGGCGGGTAGTTTTTGCTAGTATATTATAAAGTAAACATGATTTAGTAAACGAACCGGTATTTTCTCAACGGAAAATATTTTGATCTCTTAGCTTAAGTCAATAAATTAATATTAAACTAACATTCTAGGTAGGAATATGATAGGGTGCTTATAGGTTCTCGGCAAATTAACGTGACATTTTTATAGTTAATGGTATATTAGTCCATTTAAACTCGGGTGGCGTTTTTTATTGGTTTATTGAAAACTACGGGAAGTTCGTCTTTGTTATTCTTGGAAAGCGTTTTATTTACGGTGTTGTGAGGTTGTATTCCATGAGGACAGATAACGGGGAATAACTCTATTAGCTTTATTAATATAACGTTAGCTTTCTTAAGCCATTCTGCATGTGAACATTGTATACGGTATTTTTCTTCAACCATTTTACTTTTAATGTTTATTTTTGCAACTAATCTGATTTAATTAGTGGTAATTAATTTTAAATAAAGCTTAACTATGAATTTTCATAAATTTAGGTAATTATATAAGAGTTAGTATCAACTAAAAATAATTTTAATCTAGTCAGAATCGAAATATACCGTTCTAAAAAGTGTGATTAAAAACCCTTACCCATATGAGACTAATGTTGAATTCACTACCATAAACCGTATTGTTGGATTTTAGCTTACGAATTATGACCCCCTTAATTTATCACTTAAACGAACTTATTGGTATTTCAACTTTTACTGTTCTGTATTTGTTATTGTTTTTTCATGACTATCTGAAGGCGTAGCGTTGTACGATACATGCATAATGGCGACTTGATTTAAATGTTGACATCACATTATCGGGGTGGGGGATCCTGCATGAGTTGTATCTGTGTTTGTTTTATCAATGAACTTTCTGCATGATATACCATCTTTATAAATGTTTTTTTATTGTGGTTTCTGAATAGCAGCGTGTAATTGCGTTTAATAGTAGAACATTGCACGTAGTGAAACAATTGTAAAACCATGGAAAATTGTGCGATTGCAATAAATAGATAATATGAGTAAATATAAGAATTATCCTCATTGGAATTTAAATAATCATTATAAATATACTTGTATGTATTCATAATAGGAAAAGTATATGTTTGTCTTTCTGCCTGTCTGCCTGTCTACCCGTTCATCCTAAATTTACGCTTTCTCTATCGAATAAATGACAACCATAATTTATGAATTATCATATGCTAGGGATATAATAAATGTTACATTAGGTAAAAAAAGATTTCGTCCTGGTAAAGATCGATGTTAAATCTAAAACCGGTCACTTACTTTACGGTTCGTATATAACAAGGCAGACAATTCTGATATTTAAACTCTTTCTCTTTTATTAAATACATCATTTTTTTAATTTTAAATTATGTATATTTACTTTATAGTTAAAATTGATATCTAAATGTTTTAAAACCACAACTTAAAGGCACCAGTTATTTCTACATAGACCATTCAATATCAAAGGGCTTTTCTACATTTGTGGACAACTCCTTCAAGCCAACGAGTCAGTATATCGAGATGGTGAACAAAACCAGGTGGTTCTCTACCTGATGAGGAGATCTTTTCTTAATCAGACACTGTCCGTCACCTATACATAATTCTAGTTTTGTCCAGGTTTTCCGGAAACGCTTTTCTAAGCTCATAACATTAGTAGTGTACGTTCAATTTTCATACAGTTTTCACACTGAAGTAGGCTTTCATTTTGAAGTATTTGGGGATCCCACTTCTGGCATTTATTATAGTGAAACAGTGTCTCAAGCTTATGAATGCTTTCTCACTATTTCTCGCAATTATTGATATATATTTTCATGTTGTTTCGATCGTATACAATGAATTGTTTGGAGCACATTTACTGTTTCGATGTTATCCACTTCAACAAGTCTAAATCGTCACTAAGGCAAAGCACATTAGAAAACTTGTGGACGACTCTTTCAAACAAACACGTCACTCAATCGAGATGGCGGGCAAAGCCTGGCGGGTTCTCTATCTGAGTCGGAGATCCTTTCAAAGCCTCACAGCAGACGTTGCCCGACAATTATGCATAACCCTATTCTACATCATGCCGCTTAATCAACAAATCCTTATCTTTAAAAAAATGGAGCGTGCTCTACGATTAGCAACCAAGAATGTAACGAGGTTCTTGCACGCTTACCTACAAAGAACGTCATCAAATACTGAATATGTCCGTCACTTATATAGGATTTTGGCGCTGCCCATTCTTCAGTATGCAATTCAAGCAACAAATCGTTATATTACAAACACCAGGGGCGTTCCCAAGTGTTGGGAACACAATTTGTGGTGGGTCTCACTAACAATGAGGGCTAAAAAGACGAAATACCTTCTCCCGTGAACAAATGAGAATCTGTTTGGTTTTTTGTTTATTTTTTAACATATTTCTCCTCACACAAACCAGACCGCAGGGTTACTGAGAATTTGGGTTTGGGGTTTGGGTGTCACCCTAAATTGGGAGCAGTGAAGCAAGGTATCTGTTTACATTAGTTTGTAACCTCTGCATGTCGGTACTGTCGGGGAAACAGGAGGCAGGGGGAGTTCCAGAGGACAGCAGCACGAGGAAAGAAGCTTTTGGAGTAGAAGGCTCTCCGATATCTGGGGACATCCACAGTGAATGGATGGAATTTAGTTTAGTCTTGTGTTTGTCTAGTGAATTTACGTCGAGGGGGCACCAGAGTGGTCAGTTCATCGGAGCACAATCCATTGAAGTATTTGTAAAACGAGCACAAGGATTCTACATTGCGGCGATGGGACAGGGGCTGGAGCTTGGTTGACAGTGAGAGACCTATTAAGTTGGCGACTCTTTTTTTGACCCTGTCTAAGAGGGGGAGATAAGTGGATGATGCACCAGCGCAGATGTGGCAACAATACTCCATGCATGGGCGGATGGTGGCTTTGTAGAAATACAGTATAATACAGGTGCGAGGAGTTTACTAGCACGGTAGCCCACCTAATTGCCTGCAGTCTTGGCAATATCTTCAATGTATTTGTTCCAATTCATGTTACCTGTGAATGTTAGGCCGAGTAGTTTGAATGTTGAACTCTCAGGTAGGGTGTTATTTTCCATGAAAATCGGTGGTTGGGGAGGATTCTTGTAGTTATTGAAGGTAATAAGCTTTGTTGTTATGTTATTAAAAGTTACTAACCATTTATGCTGCCAATTCACTACAGCCTTGGGGTCGTTTTCTATGGATTCAGCAATTGCCTCGTATATCGTCGCGTCCGTTTCCAATCTCAGACACAATTTCATCAGGGAGATCGTTTATGAAGATCAGGAACAATAAAGGCCCACGGATAGATCCCTGGGGTACACCAGCATTCTTGTCATGTAGCTTAGATGAACGGCCATCGAGGACAACCTGGATTTTTCTTTTGGTGAGCAAGAATCTAATTATATTAAGCAATTGACCAGTCATACCGTATGAGCGTATTTTCAGGAGAAGCCCTTTATGCCATACTTTGTAAAAGGCCTTGCATCGTTTAGTTGTCGTTCTACGAGATATGAACCCTTTTTCGTGTATTTAATGCCAAGTCTGGTCATTTTAATGACAGATCTTATGCTTCAAGTTCTTTATATCTTTAAATATTTATTCATAGTGTTTGATTGTGTTGTCTCTTTACGGCATAACACCTCTTATTTTGACCGTATTAAGGGCAAGGGTGCGCACTATATAACCTAATGAATGTACAGGGCAGATATATATATATATATATATATATATATATATATATATAGAGAGAGAGAGAGAGAGAGAGAGGAGATTTGTCTCTCTCTCTCTCTCTCTCTCTCACTCCGTCTCTGTTTTTTCTCTCTCGAGCGCGCACGCAAGTTACCCATCACATTAAAGTGTTTATTTCCAATTATGTGTAAATAAAAAATATAAAATGAATTGCTAGCTTTGTGTAAAATACTAGTGATGCTGACCAAACCTGAATTTAAGACTTCATCTAACGGCTATAAAACGAAACCTATAAATATTAAAAATAAAAATATACGAGTGAACATTGGTGGACAAGTTAAGGATCGACTGAAGTTGATTTGTAAAGAATTATTGTTGCGCATCCGAAGAGATTATTAATTTTATCAACGATTCCATTGGTGGCATTTATAGGGTGGGCCATCCTACATTTTGAAGTTGACGCGTGAAAGAAAAACACGTGGAAAACGCGCCGTGGAAAGGTATTTCATTTAATAATATCAAATGTCCTAAATTATTTCAGCATTTCTTCAAACTAAACGATTCGAAATTCAGTCCCACAAGAGCTCGCATATATTTATCTTAGACTATTAAACTACATCGGAGTAGAGGTTTATTTAGCACGCGTTCTTTCACGTTCTTGGTGGAACCCTCTTGGGATTGAAAGGAGAGAGGTGCCTCCTCACTAACCAAAGAGGTAGGTGGGGTAGACAACCGTATTTCCTGACAAGATGTTTCCGAATCAGTTTCCTCTGATTGAAATTCAAGCGTAACCCACGGACGGATAAACACGCCACACGTGCGTCTTTTCAAAATGCATACATTTATTAAATAATAATTCAGATCGTGAAAGTTTCTCAGCGAATGTGTCATCCCAAAGGATTTATGAAAAAAACACTAATGCTATTGATTTGGTTACTAGTATTACCCATCTACCAATTGTAGGGGCGTTTCCTTCAAAGATGTTCGAAAAAAAAATAATGATTATTTTTCAAAATACGACCGTTCAAACTACGCGCTTATCACTCCTTTCCTTTTCCGAATAGAAGAGACCATCTCAGCAACTGATTGACATAGCTCATAGCTTCCTCCCTGCAAGAAGCAACGTTCAGACCCTCAGCCAATCATTTTCAGGTAACAGGAATTGCAATAAATACATAGAAACTCCTGCCAACTCTGCTGTACAGAAAGGGAGTGCCCTCTATCAGGCTATAAATCTTCTCACACCTATCAGCATCTTATAACTCTATAAAAACAATATTCGCCCATGCATAGAGTATTGCTGTCAGGAACCACCAGTCACGCTCTCTTGGACAGGGTTCAGAAGATAGTCTTAATAGGTCCCGCACTGTTTGCCAAGCTTCAACCACTGTCTGATCGCTGCAGTATTACTTCTTTTACAAAGAATGTGCTCCTATAGACTTACAACATTTGTACTCCACTTAAACGTAAATATTCGCGACCCAACTGACTAGCAGAAAAATTACACTCTTTCACTATAGAGCTCCCTAAATCCCGGAAGAGGTTCTACTCTGATAGCTGTTTTTCAGATACCGCTTGCATTTCGAATTCCCTTGGTGTTTTCTGTTTTTTCGACAATGTGCCGAAATGTAAATATAATGTTAACAAATATCTTGCTGACCCCCTAGGTTGCCCCTATAAAGTTGGCTATTATCACAGTATCATCTCATGCTTCACTGGCAGTATGACTTGTTTAGGTTGAACAAAATTTAAAAAATGTTTCATAAAGATGTTTGAAAAAGTAAGAACGACAAACTTTTAAGAATGCTTGCATTCAAACTGTGCGCTTATCGCTGAAAATACTCTACCTATGTTAAGTGACAGAGATCGAAGAAAATTCCTTTTTGAACGTTAAGCCTAACAGATAATTAATATACATTAAGTTATAAAAATGAGGACGCATGAAAAATATGTAAAACTTAAGCTGCTTGAAAGAGGACAGCTCCCTTTACCGTGCTAGAAAACTTCTCATACTTGACAGTACCATATATCTCTACAAAGCAACCATCTACTCACGTATGGATTATTGTTATTACATCCTGGCAGTTGCATAATTCACTAGTCTCTCCTTCTTAGACAAAGTCAAAAAAATACTATCTTATCTAATAGGTCTCACTATCCACCAAGCGTAAGCCCCTGTCCCATCGTCGCAATGTTGCTTCTTTGTGCTTGTTTACAAGTACTTCGATGGAATGTGCTCCGATGAACTTGCTGTTCTAGTGCCCATTCGAGGAAAATCTTTTGGCTACGATCAAAGTGTAGTATCTGTTCCGATGGATACTGCACCCCATAGACTGGTATTGTCTTGGCCTTCAGGGCTTGATTTACGCCGGTCTATGGGTCTGTCCTGTGCAGTTCTAGGAGGTCCACCCTGCCAGGCGTCGCCTCCCCTCTTTGGGGAGGAGTAAGTGTATTGCTTACTGCATGAGGCGCCCCTACCAGAGAATGCCGACGGGGCTGCCCAGGCAATTTTTAAACCCCACTTTCCCGACCCGACTTTGGGTCACATCTTACTTGTGGGAGTAAGATAAAAACTGGCCTTGTGCCTAACCCCTGGAGAGGAGTAAATCAATACTCAACAATCAGCTAAATCCCATCCATTCACTGTAGAAGTCCCCAGGTCCCCAGATACTGGGGAACTTTCTACACGAACAGGTTCTTTTTTCAAGCTCCCGGCTTTTGGAACGTCCTTCCTGCTGCCTGTTTCCCCGGCTGTACCGACATGCACAAATGTAAAACTAATGGGAACAATCATCTCGCTGCACAACTCACAATTAAGCTTTCACCCGAATTCTCAGTAGCCCCTTACGTTTACAGTGGTAACTTTCCTTTTTGTAGCTGAACCAAGTTAAAAGGAAAAAAAATGTAGCAGACCGACGAAAATCCTTTTACAAACTTAAGCAATTTCAGCCAGGATACTATTTCCATGTTAAATCCGTTCTTCACAGAATATACGTTGCTAGTCTCTCTCTGCTCGATAGCTATTTCCATGGTTTGTGCTCACTGAGCTTTAATCTCTGGTTTATCCCTATAAAACATTCACAACAAGAACTCTTCTAGTCACCACTACTGCAAATATATGTAATTTATTTGTTACCAATCAAACGGATATCCATGAAAAACACATCTGTCCGACACAGTAGAACGGGACTGCTACCCTGCTGAGTTCAATGTCCAATGTCCATAAATACTAGTCAAGCTGTCTTTTTAAGTGATCAAATTATTTCGTTTTTTTCCAGCGTATCCAATCCTCCCATAATATTGTTCGTCATTCAAGCGACAACGTCATTAACTATCATTAATATGAATCTCTAAGAAAGGTGTAACTGATCAAGAAGTTATCTAAAAATCATTTAGAACGTAAGGGTGTAATTGGGGTTGTATGATTCCTTAAAAGTTGTTTAAAAAATATTTACTTTATTCATATATTTAATAGCGTAAGCAGACTGTCAATACTGACGTAATTTTTCTGAGAAGATGCTTGGAAAATTAGCATTAAATAAACCTTCTTTTATAATAGCATGGTGATATATAATTGATCACATAATTACCCCCAACACGGCTCACTGTTATTTAAATCAATAATCGAACTAGTTGTTTTATAACTATATATATAGGACACAGTAAAAAGCTGCATACACAGCTATTTGTATGTCTAATTTGGGTAACTATTTTTCAACATTCATAATTAATTCATGTTTGATGGTATTCATTTGAAATGTATGGTCAGTTATATGAAATAGTGTTGTCGATATATACATTCATAAATTAAATTGTCCAATGAAAAATGGTAAATACCTAACACCTTTCTTAAAATATGTTCATTTATATTCAAAGAATTTAATTTGAAAGACAATTGTTATTACAATAGATTTATATTAAACATATTTAATGTAATGTAGACGTTTAAAATGAATATCTAAAGCAAGCGAATGGCGGGTTGCCTTTTGCTTGTAATATCTATCCAACTAGCAATCATCAACTCTAGAATAAAGATCATTGTGTATTTATTGGTATACTAACAAAATCTACCCGCCCTCCAGGCAGCAATTAATTGGGGAAGGGTATAGTTAACTTATATATTTGTAACACTAACCCTAAGTTCGACTGGCACGTAATCGTCTAAAGGAGTGGCCCCTTCCCCCCCCCCCAAAAAAAAATAACACACAGAATAACGCACAATTTACGTTAAATATATATGAAACTGATCCATCACCTTAAATTCTAAAATATGTTTTCGTTCTTTTTCTATTTTCAACGGTGTTCACACGTAATCACCTAAAAAGCATATATATATATATATATATATATATATATATATATATATATATATTATAATATAAAATAAAGTAATAAAATAAGGTGTCAATCAAATTTTATTAGAATTACAAAGTTCAAGCAAAGTATCCTTAAGTCCTTAGCTCATGAGTTTTCAAAGATAATTCTTCTCTTTGAAAAGTCATAAGCTAAGGACTTAAGGATACTTTGCTTGAACTTTGAATTCTAATAAAATTTGATTGACACCTTATTTTTTTACTTCATTTTATATTATATTATATATTGAGCTTCAGTTTTTATCCGGATGTTTCACTAATTCTAAGATATTAGTTGACGCTTATATCTTTTGTTGGATTGCTTCATATATATATATATATCTAATAATAAGAATGATTAACCAAGGTGGCGATCAAAATAAAATATTTGGACAATTAAATAAGGCAATTACTCGCCATCCTGATGCTTTTAAATCTTATCAAATTAATCAAAATAAACTGATAGAACAAATCATAGTATATATAAATAGAAATTATATAATATGAATAAACGTATATATAACACATCTGCTAATTATAATAAGAAAAACAATACAAATACAGTAGAAAGAAAGAAATGTTAAAAAAGAAGAAGAAGAAGAAGAAGAAGAAGAAAACCGTTCATAACTATGAACGCTGATTTTTAAACACCGGGAGTTGGTAAATAAGAAGAAGAAAAAGAGAACAAATTAACGGTTAACTTACAGACGCAGATTTGAAACAATGAGAAAAGAAAAAAGCCGACAGTTGTGAACGCAGATTAGAAAAACTATAGTGAACAAGGAAGATTAATATTTATTTGCGGCTGACAACAACGGGGAGATGGACAACAAAGTAGGACGAGGGAGAAAAATAGGAACTAAAGGTATATATATGTATGTGTGTATGTAATATATATATATATATATGTATATACATATTTATTTATTTATCTTTTATTTTTTGATGTGTTGATGTTTTTTTATATTTATAATATAAAACTAAAAATAATACATTAATCACTTAAATAATAGTGTCATGGATTCGTCCAAACACTTTAAAATGCAACAACATTTTTGTGAGTAACGGATAAATTTTATTAGACAGACGAACAGCGCAGGTAAAAAAAAATTATTTTTTATTTTATTTATTTTTTTTTTTGATGTCTTAAATAACTAATATAAGTTAGCAAAACATTTATATGGAACAAAACGTAGATTTAGTATAAGGAACGTTTATGTTTTTGTCTTTTAAGGGAAGTGGGGTCTGATCAACTCTGCTGGGAAGCCATGAAATTAAATACTGTCTTGTTTTTAAATTCCCGAAACAGTTTTTCATGGTAAACAACTGATGATCCCTTAAAATAGTGTTAGAAACTAACTAATATAATAAATGTAAAAAATAAATTGACTTACATGAGTGATTTTCCACTGGAAGACTTGAGACTATAAGTTTTTTTTTTTTTTTTTTTTTTTTTTTTTATATAGTTTTAATGGTTGAGAAACTTCCGAGACTATATATATATATATATATATATATATTTGGGGAGGTGGTAGCGGATCTGTATTAATCAGCAAATGTAGCCATAGTTTATTTAATGTTATATTCTTTAAGTGTGCGTCCCTTTTTATTTTAATTTTAAGCAATTAGGTTTAGTTGTGCTATTTTCGTGTGAAAATTAAACAAATAGCTTCTTTAAAATAATCTAAATAATTAAATACCTTATTTTTCATGTATGAATACAAAAATATTAACAGTTTTGGTATTATTGTTAGTTAACAACCTCAACTACCCCTCCCTCCAAAAAATACGATTCTATTTTATTAGGCGATTACGTGTGGATATTATTTAAGAATTTAGAGTTGGGCATCACTGTCGCATATAAATGTAACTTAAAATAATCCTCATATCCCGGCCATTCTATGGTTTCATGACAGTTAACCATTTTTTTTAGCTATTGGAGATAAATTGTGTGTGTTATTTGATGGGGAATGGGTCAACTCTTTTAGGCTATTACGTGTGGTTTTATGACCTTGCCAGTCGAACTTAGGGTTAGTGGTTAAAATATATTAGTTAACTGTCCTAATAAATTAGAATGACGCTAAAAATTAGAATCATATTGTTTAATCTACAAATTTATCAAACTTAGTTGTTAAAATTATGGAAGTCTCTGAGTAAAAACATTGTGTTAACTATACCAATCCCCAATTAAACATTCGCATTTATTCATTTAGAAGACATTAAAAAATTAAGTTTAAAAAAATATGAATCTATTTTTATTATTTAAAAACCGGAGAGGGTGGGATTCTTTTCTTTTTTCTTTATCATAGCAAATATAATCATATTCAATAGTCGTCGTCATCGTCGAAAACAACAACAAATAAAGTATATATCCATATATATATATATATATATATATATATATATATATATCGGATTGTAACTCTTCCTGATGAGATCTCAGTTATGATAGCTGTTGATCGATAACATCGACATGCCAGTGTCGCAGATTTTGTACATGTCTGTGCAAATAAAAATAATATATATAAAAGCTGTATTTGATATTGAACACTTTTTATAAACCCGGATGAAATTCTTTGGATTACTACCCTGTGGATGTTTACCTGGATTACTATATATATATATATATATATATATATATATATATATATATATATATATATATATATATATATATATATATATATATATATAATCTAAATGAATAAATATATCCCGACAGTCAGCAAGTTATTCAGGCAGTTTGTACCATACTTCCGCAATTCTAGGCGTAAAAAAATGTTTCCAAAACTCATGGATGCTGGGCTGTATTATAACTTTGTAATTGCGTCGACATGTGTTAGACACATGAACATAAACAAGATGCGACAGGATGCTGCTGAGGAGATTGTTAATAATTTCACATCTAGTGAGAATACAGGCCGTTGCTTATGAAAGAATTGGTTAGAATCGGATAGAAAGAAGAGCCGAAATAAAAATATAAACTTGAAAATAAAATGAGATATAGATTGGTGAAAATATCTCTATCATAAATAACAACCAAACCTGGCCAGAAGGATATATATTAGATCGCTAACGTTACTACTGTTGAATTAAAAAAAAAATGGGTACTCTTATAGCTGACGCACGATGTTTCCGTGACTTCGCATCGGCAACGTTCTGGCAGGTCTCGGAATCGCCCGAGAGTCGACGAAACTATCAACCACCCAGCGTATAACATCTAAAAGAAATTAATTGCGTTCAAAAAAAATTCTATAATCTCTGTCAGCTCGTTGAAACTCCTAAAGAACGAATTGAGTTTTTTTTAATAAAATGTAAAGCAAAATACATTTACAAAAAAGTTGTAAAAATAACATTTGCTTAACAAATTAAACCAGATCATAATTGTAAACTTTCCGGTGCACAAACAAAAACATTTTATTTAAAAACATTTGATTCATGATGGTTGATTTGATATTAAAACAAAAAAACAAAAATAAACATCTTATTAATAACAATGGTTTAGCTATCGTTTGTTCGTTCTTTATATTTATATGTGAATTATAATTTGATTTTCTTCGTCATAATTTATCGACTGCCAGTCTTCAATTTAGCGTTTGGCAGTTTTCGCCTCGTCAATTCTCGAGCGCTTCCGACGCGAAGTCACAGAAACATGATATGTCATCTATAAGAGTACCGAAAAATAAAACAATTAATCATAATCAATGATTATTTAGCACGAAACATGCTAAGTGTGTAAGGAAGAAAAACAAGTATATTCCCACAATAGGTTATTCGTGAAAAATGACAGGTATACTCCTGCAACTACGTCATGGGAAGTAAAGAGCATATTCATACACCATTGTGTTTTATGAGGAGTAACAAATATACTCCTACAGATATGTGGGTAATAGGGAGTAACACATATACTCCTACGACATTGTGGGTAATGAGGGTAACACGTCTGCTTAACAACTAGATGTGTAATTGTGAGAAACAAGTATACTCCGGAGAATTGGTATGAAATATGGAATACAAATCATACTCTTTCTACTATGTGTCTAATAACGAGGAAAAATAAGGTATCTAATAAAACTAGTTGTGTTACGGTATACTACGACAACTTCGTATGTAATGTTGAGTAACATGTGTACTCCTACAACTAGGTGTGTAAAAAGTATACTACATAAAACTAGGTTTGTAATTCTAAGTACAAATTATACTTGTATGACTTTATAATGGGGAGTAAAACGTATATTTCTACAAATATGGGTAAGATAGAAAGTAAATGTATATTTTAACAAGTAGATGTGTAATGGGGCATAACAAATATGCTCCTACAACCGGGTGTTTAATAAAGAGTAACAAGTATTCTCCTAAAACTAAACTATTAATGAAAAGTAACACGTATACTTCTACAAATAATTGTATACTCGAGAATAAAATTATACTCCTACAACATGATGTATAATAAGAAACAACAGGTATACTCAAACACTTATGTGTGTCATGGGGAGTAACAAGTATACTCCTACCACTAGGTGTATAATTTAGCAACAAATACACTTTTAGGACTACGCATGTAATAGGGAGTAACTAGTATACTCCTACAACCAGGTGTAAAATGGGGAGTAAAAATTATACTCTTATAACTTTATGAATAGTATGAAGTACCAAGTATACTTTACTAAATATTGGAGTTAAAGTATTCTCTAACAATTAGGTGTTTAATGGATAGTTACAAGTATGCTACTATTGCCATGTGTTCCATCGAGAGCAACAAGAATACGTCTACCAACATGTTTGTAATACAGAGTAACAAGTATTTTCCTACAAGTAAATGTGTAGTGGGGAGTAACAAGTATTCTTTACAACCAGGTGTGTAATACGAAGTAACAAGTATATTCCTAAAACTCGGTGTGTAATGGAGCATAACATAAACACTTTTACAAGTAAGTGTATAATGGGAAGTGACCAGTATGCTAGTACTCTTATTTCTACCTGTACGGCGAATGCGACTACTGCTAATACTATTACTATTACTACTACTGGAGAGGCCTCCTCCAAGTCTCAAGAGACAATGAAGGGTGATTGGGCAGAGAATTTATAGTAAATCATTGGTTGCGCATTCTCTAATGCAACATCTCCTGAACCGACATCTCCTGCTTACAATGGCAAGGAGAAGTCCAGCACGCTTTGTAACAATGTCAGGGTAAGCAGATAAAGACTAACGTTATTCCGGATTTTTTTTCGTATTCCTGGACTAGTTGCACTACCAACGCTTAGGTGTCTAGTCAACCCTATTATTAAATCCATAGTATGGAAGACGATATATTATTTGATACCTTTACCAAGGGTATCAGTGAAAATGATTCAGTAGTCACGACATAACTCAAACCTGGCTCGTCAGTATAGCACGTATCCTCCAGTACTACTAAAAAAACAACAACTACTACTACTACTACTACTACTACTACTATCACCACTACTACCCCTCTTCCCCCTCCTTCTCCTCCTACTACTTCTACTTATAAGTAAATACAAGAAACTTGCTAGAGAATATAAGTTAGGCATAAAAACAATCGTAATACCAATAAGTGTAAGAGTACTTGGAACAAATGCGAAAACAAGTGAAAAGACTAGAAAAATTGGAATCACAGTAGGATTAACACCATACAAACAATGACATACATGAAAACGGACTAACTATTGAGAAAATCCTAGAGTGCCGAAACCAATTTAGATAAGACAAACCTTCCACAAGGTTGAAATAAATTTAAATTTGACTCAAACGCAATTCTCTGAAGCATATTCAGACGAATCCAACTCAACGTAAACTATCTGGGTAAATTATTAATATATTTAGAGGGTGATCCAGTATGTAAGTATAAGTTAGAGGTGAATGTCTCTGTCAATATTGATGATATTATTCTTTACTCGTTAGAGATTTTTATTGTCTAGGTCATAAGTCATGAGAATGTAGATAATAAAACACCCTTCATATGAGAAACGCATTGTAACTTCAGCCCCTAAAAAGATAGTCAGTGGAACCAACACATGTAATACCACGGAAAGTGGCCATACAGTTTATGAGAGAATAGAGTAAGCTGAGAATGATCAAAACTAGTCACACCATTCATAATTTGAATGACACAATAAATATACGTATTGTTACTCAGATTCTAGGGAATCATGATCAGCGAGATAACACTAAGATAGCTAATAGGCGAATAGTACTGAAAATCTGGAAACTTGTTATCAATCAAATTCAAATGAGATCAACTTATTTTCATTAGCGACGCAACACTGTTTTTGACTTGAGCAGCCGTTGAGCCGTTGAGTCGAAAAAGTGCGAAGAGGAATTAACCATCTGAGCGCTGAATTTTTTTATTGTAGAAAAATCATAGTTTGCACCTATTTTGTGCATGCCCACACAATGTATACGGCATTTGTAGCATATAAGTAGGACTATCAAAATAAAGTCGGGCTAAGAAGATTGCTGCCCTCCTATACATATACCAAAATATACGGAAGCATAGCACAGTGCAAAGATTTTCTGAAATGCTACGGAGAATATTGGAATCCGCCGGATGATTGTTAGCGATAACTCAATGGTAAACGACTGATACAAGAACACACACTGAAGTACAATGACGATGTAAAGAAACAGAGAGTACTGAAAATGTGGAAATACCTGCAGTTTGAATGATCCCAACAAACTCCAATTGATTTTACTTGTAAGAGATTATTAGCAGATTATTACAAGAGTATTACCAGATTATCAGTGATTAAGAAAGTATAAACGAATTACAATTGGTTAAAATAAGTTTACATGAATGAAGAAATATGTTCTGATTGGTCTGGTTTTACAGAAATTAATTATGTTGGTATTATTTAATATCGATGCACATTTTCTATTATAAACGATTCATTATATACGATCAATTGAACAAAAGTTGGTTTTCTTTATCCGTAGAGCATAGACCATTGTAGTTTCAGACCGTTCCCCGACTCAATAATGTGCAAATAACACTTATGACTCCGAGAGGACTGGACGGTTAACATTCAATAGTTTGCAAAAATATTTATGATATAATAAATTGTTATGTAGAAATCGCCATTATCTTATTTAAGAAAACGTCATCAATGTGTATTTTGAAAATAAAACACGATTATACGGGTGTTAAGTAATTTTAATTATATTTTTACAATATTTCGAGATAAGATATCTTTATCAAGTAGAATTGAGAATACTTTTGTGTCGTTTTGTTCTTTTGTTCGTATTAATTAGTACTGGATATCCGGTGTGACACGTAGTATCGAGTCCGCGTTTCAGAAAGTTTGTTTTTTCCGATGTTATGCTTTGTTGAAACAACTTAACAAATATCGTAAAAAAAAAGTTAACTACTTAACATCGGTGTTATCTTCAGGTATTTTTTTCTATTCAAATACATAATGATTAAATCTTACCAAACATTGAACATATAACGGCCATATTTACATACGTTACTGTTAGGAACGTTTGAATTTCTCAACATAAGTTAACCACGGTAATAGCCAGAAGAGAACCAATATATTCACAAACAAATCCTATGACCCTCAATGATATCAATACCAATACAAACATAAAACTTTAATATTATAATTAATGCATTATCAGATTCCATCACAATGTATTCTCGTATTCTACATCCTGAAAATTTCATATAAAAGGTAAAGGTCGAATAGCCTGGACGCGCACGAGTGTCGTTGCCGACATCGCACACTGCCCATGGCCGTTTTTAGTAAGGTACCCATTTACTGCTGGGTGGACAACGGGAGTTTTCAGACCCGAAAATTCGCATGCCGTGAGTGGGATCGAACCCGGGTCGTCCAGCCCAAAGACAAGTGCTATAACCACTCGTCCACAATCCCTCCTGATATAACAGGTGTTAAATATTAAGGCTGGTTCGACCGAAAGGTAATTTGACAGGACTAGACGCACCTAACTGAGAAAAAAACACATAACATGATTGGTTATCAAAATTAAGTAATCGTTTGGTGAAGAAATTCACCTGGCTGGTATAAAACATGGTGGATTATAAAAAGCAAAATAATTGTTTATTAAAACAACCTGCGAAAAGTTAACGGTAGTAGGAAACAACTCTTCGCCGAATTAAAAAAATATGAAGACGTGTGCTACATTTCAAGTAAGGTTCCACATTGAGTGTTAGCAAGGGGACTCATATTGTTATATAATAACAACCCGAAATTGATATCCTCAGTTTGTTAGTGATTTGGGCCCGAGTCAATCCACCCGTCGAATAACTGTGTGTGCTTTCCTCCTCTCTTTAGTCCCACACTCCTTCACCGCCACCAACTATAACGGTGTAACACTATATGTCCATATATCAGTATATCATGAATCTTTTAAGAACAGCAGAAATACCACAGACAGACAAATAGTGAAACCAATAAAGAACAAAGGGTGTAAATAGTAAGATACATGCGAGCCCACAAACATCTCCTACATAGTTTACAATTAATTGTTCTTTACTTGCACTAACCATCATTCTCGTCTAAGGTGTTACAGGTTATACATAACAAAACCGATATATACATGAGCAAAATTCATTTATCCACATTATTTTATATGTATAAAGAGTTTGTTCCGCTGTCTAGCCGTCCGTAAGTACAATGTTGTTTAACGTAATAAATACATTGCGGACTTTGTATCATTTAACAATATCACAGATCTTAAATACATTTAGAAATGGGTAATATTGCATTATAATTTCAAATAATAAATACCCAACAAGAAGCGGGTGCTGTGACCGGAAATGGAAACCAAAACCTTTAGATCTTCAGTCTGACGTTCTAATTATTGAACTATTTAGATTTTCTCATACATAGATTAAACAAACATTGCCTTAAGAAAATCTTTATAGCTTTGTCGTGATTTACGCCATGTTTCAAAACATGAATTCAAACATCAGCGATACTAAAATATCTTTTAAAATGAATGGGTAAACATTATCAATAGCGTTTCAAATTATTTTAATCGGTCCCAACAATTTATTTTGTTTTATCTACGTATTGTATGCATTTATTTGACACTTATATGAATCTCCCAGCTTAGCAAAAATATGCGACCAGAAAAACGTCCGGAAACCCCTGAATGATATGATCAGTGCAGTATCAAAGCCTAACACAAGACTTCCTTCTATTCTATTCGCATTATTTGTAGTCAATTTGATATATTTTGAACCAGTAAAATCAATAGTCTCAGATTTTGATATTGCAACCAATGCAGTGAGATTAATTGGAATGACTGCTGGGACCCTTTGACGATCGTTTCATCAGTAGGAAGTGTTATGTCAAATGGACCCTATACATTGTTGTTTTAAAATAGTTCACTCATAACAAGGCAGGTCGTCATTTAGACATAAGATGCTACTGAGAATTAGGGCGTAAGTTTATGGAGTCATCTTACGTTGGAAGCTATGCAGCGAGATGTCTGTTTACAATAGCTTTAAATGCATGCATGTCGGAACAGTCGGGGAAACAAGAAACAGGGAGCGGGGTTCCAAAGGCTGGCAGCACGAGGAAAGAAGCTATTCGAGTAAAAGGCTTTCCGGTATTTTGGGACCTCCACAATGAATGCATGGAATTTAGCTGATGATCGGGTTGCACTGGTGTCACCTCGACGTAAATACACTACACGTGTATTTACGTCGAGGTGGCACTGGATCATATTATTGAACGGCGGAGAAACAAAATCAAGACTGAAACTTAGTTGATAAGTCAAGCATAAACTAAAGCTTATTTGTACTAAATTGCAAATAAAGATTTTTGGCATTTTGTGGGATCACTCTATAATTTTGTAGGATCACTCTATAATTTGTTAGCTAGGGACTCTTATTGTTATATATAACACCTCTCTCACAGGTCCCGATATATTAAAATACACGGGTCCATAAACATAGCTTGTTATCGAATACAGATTTTAATAATAACTACACAGATCTGCCTCTTGCCCCAATCCTCCGTGACCGGGCCACCTGCAATTAATGTTTCACAACAGCACGAAGAAATTCATAATTTGAAGTGAGGGTCCTTTATACTGATGTTGGCGTTGCCTTCTCTTCTGCAAGTGGCGGAGTGGGACATCTCGAGCTACGTATATTTAGCCTCTTTGTTTTCTCCGAGACTATCAATCAACTGCCCACCTAGCTGTTTACTTTCCCTTCTTTGAGCAGTATGACGTCACTTCCGTTTCTAGTACACATAAAGTCGAGATGACATACGAATACACAAGCTGACCACGATTGAACCCGATATAATGTTATCCTCAACTAACAGCAAGTCCCCTCGTGTTATTTCCCGTCCATAGATATATCACAGTTTATCTGTGAGATAACTACTCAAGCTTGCAACACGTGTGTGGAACGCTTTGGTAGTGAATATCATCGGTTGTCAATAGCGATAATGTATAGCTCTTCGTGTTACATTATTCTCCCTCCCAGGGGGGAATAAATGCCGCACAGGTCACAAACAATTAAAATACACGGGTTCATATACATACCTTGTTATCGGATGCAGATCACAATCACAGTCCGATCTCGCTCGTGGTGTCCACTACCTCGTCGACTGGGCACCTGAAATTACGTTTCACAAAAGCACGAAAGAACGAATAATCTTCTCGAATTTGAAGAAAATACACTTTATTGAGATGCTGAGGTTGCCTTCTCTTCTGCCACAAGCGTAAGAAGGTCATTCCGGGCTGCGGGTCATTTGGCGACCTTAGCCCCTTTATTTATCGTCGATGATAAGACATTCCGAAACGTGGTGTTCACCTGACATGTTTCCATTACTATTTAAAATTATAGTGTCATTCTTTTGAACGTTTCTAATTGCAATTATACGCAATTTGTTTCTCATGTAAATAATGAAATATTATAACTTTATAGTTGCAGTCGGATGATTCATTTTGTTATGACACACTTAATTGGAAATATTGACCGTCTTAATACTGGTAGTTTATCAAGTTGCAGCGAAGCGTTCTTTTTCACAGTGCAATTTTTAGCATCGACTATTTAATTAAAAATGACGAAAATCAAACACATCCAATTGTAGAAAAATCTATCACTTACTTTTCATTTCATGTTGACGCTTTAATCGGAAATGCCGAATTTCATTTGCTCCGGGGAAAAAGGTCACAGTGATGATTCTTTGAGTGTTTTTTTTTTATTTTTATTCATTAAGCTCTTTAAATATCGTTAAGCGCTTTTTCCTTATTGTGGGAATTAATTGTCCGCCGTCATTAATTATTGTTCGTAAAGAAACGAGATGGGAGATCCTGGGAACTTCGACCTAACCCTAACCCTAACCCTAACCAGTACCCTAACTTCTGTTACATGTATTACTATTTTAAAATTTGACTGTTCTCATTTATTTTAGAATATCGACAACTTTTCGCTATGTTTTATTCATATAAAGAAGACATACTTATATATATATATATATATATATATATATATATATATATATATATATATATATATATAATTACACATTTGTTTAATCTATATTATATATATACATATGTATATACATATATATACATATATATATATATATATATATATATATAATTATAAATAAATAAATATTTTATATCCCTAGACATATATATATATATATATATATATATATATATATATATATATATATATATATATGTTCGCGTTTATTTTTTACGTTCGCCAGTATTGAATTATATAACCACAACGCCGTTCGGACGTGGTAAGACGTCGAATTATGGACCCTGGTTTCGTAACCAATAGGCCATCAACCGAATCACGCTATTAAACTAGAGATCAATGCTTTTGATTTATTTTGCATTAAAAATCACCGCTGATGAAGGTCCAAAGGTCACTCAGGAATAAGGGTTAAAGAGTTGGGCTTCAGGATACGGGTCACAGAGTTTGACTAGTGGGTTATGAGATGGTTGTAACAGGGCAGAAATTGATTATTTATGGGGATGGTTCTACAAACACTTGTTAGCATTGGACTTGAAGACGCCTGTATTTTAGTCGGCAGGGAAGGAGGCTCTCGGCACTGTGTTCCACAGACGTGCAGTTCTAGAAAGAAGTTATGGCCATGTAAGTTTCGTTTCGTCTTGGACACGCATAGGGGGAAAAGGAAAAATAACGGTAAAGCAAAGAAAGACTTACAATATCTCTTCTGTTAGAGAGTGACTGTAGGGAAGAGAAGAGGACATCCCCCACTAGATTTCGAAGTCGGTGTTGGACTCTGTCAAAACAGGAAAGGTTGCTCTGACCTGCACGTACCAATATGTGGCAGCAGTACTTAATCTTAGAACGTATTTGACTATTGTACAGGTAAGGTATAACGTCGGGCGTGAGATAACCTCCGGAGCGATGGAATGATCCAACCATTTTTACAGCGAACTTTACAGAATTGATGTAAGTCTTTTTTTCAAGTCTTAAGAGAAGGTTAGTCCCGAGAGCTTATCAAAGCAGTGGGCTCTCTCAAGGAGTAAAGCCGTTTAATTCAACTGGGACAAAGTGGGGATCAGAGCGTTGGTGGTGAAAGGAGAGAAGCTTGGTATTTGACGCATCAAAAGCCACATTTTCCAATTGCACCACTTGCTTCAGGTTGGAAGCGAGAATGCCAGAAAGAACCTGATCATTAATGCTATTCGATGTGTTTCCAGAGATGGTTCTGTCATTAGCATAAATCTGCACGAATGATCTAAGAATGTGGTTTTAGGAGATCACTTATGAAGATCAGGAATAGGGTTGGGCCCAGAATGGAAGGCTGAGGCACGCCTGCGTTGATACTTTTTGCCTCAGACTTATGTCCATCAACGACTACATTTATAAATCTATCAGAGAACGGATTTGATGGTTGAGGGTACATTTCCGTATATTCTATAGCGTGATAGCTTGTGAAGTAAACCTTTATCCGAAACGATGTCAGAAGCCTTTCATATGCCAATAGATATTGCTCTAGAAACGAAGCCCCAATAAAAGAAAATCATTGATCCTGTGTAATATTACAGTCAGCACATCAGCTGTTTATCTTGCAGAACAAAAGCCATATTGCTTGTCACTGGGTAGGTTGTTTTTGCAAAGGTGATTCAAAACTCCTCAGTTTATCACAGATTCAAGCAACTTACTTATGACGCACAGGAGGCTTATTAGTCTGTACTAAGATGCAGAGGACCGGTTACCAGTATTTTTTTTAATATTGGACAGACTGACGAGTTTTTCAAAAATGTTGGGAAACACTTCTTCTTTTAAGTAACGATTGAATAGCTTTGTAAGAATAGGTGATAGTTCAGGTTGTACTTTTTAAATCACGATGATTGAAATGTCAGGACCTGTTGTTTTCTGGAATCAAGGTTTTGGTTAAGTTTGGTAACATCCCGGCCAGATATGTGGATGTCGTTCAAGGTATTTAAAGCCATGGGGGAATAATTCAGGAGGTAAGCGGCCTTGATTGCAAAGGGTGCAATTTGATACAAAGTTCTTTGCAAATAGTTTGGCTTTGCTAAATGCTGAGGAAACCACCTCTGGTCCATTTATGGTGGTTGAATACGCTTTTGTTCAAGACTGATTTAACACGCCCGAACTCGACGAACCAAGCTTCTGTTTGGCCACTCTGGATTGAATAGATTTTGCGTACTTTTATTTTGCGTTTTTTTATAAACCTTTTGCAGTGGTTTCTGGAAGCCTTAAAGGCGGCTTTGGTTTCACAGCATCTATTTTGTTGAAAGCTATTGAAATTGTGGTTTTTGTGAGCGATGACAGCGGCACATTCAGGGGTTTACCACGGCTATGAGTGAGGTTCGACATGTATTAGAGAATATGAAGTTCTCAATACTAGCGATTAACCAACCAGTTAAATCAAGTGTGATACAGGACACATTCTTTCGAAACATGGAATGTAGAGGATTTTCTAATATAATGGATCTGAGGCTGTCCCAGTCGGCTATCACGTATTGATACATTGTGCCATGGAGAGGGACTTCAGATGACTTGTTGCACTTTGTTCCGATCTTGACCGAGACTACTGAGTAGTCGGAAGATCCCAATAGAGACAAGACAGAGGGTGAGCATAGTTCAGGATAAGTTGTTAAGTAAAGATCAAGAAGACTTGCAAAATGTCCGTCAACATCGGGAACGTCAGTGGGGTTGTCAACATTATAAGCAAGAGGAAAATTGTGACAAAACCGTCCTTCGTCGTCAGTCTTTTTTATATGAACTAGCCGTTCAACATTGTGGAAATTAAAGTCACAAAAGACATTGATGCTTGCAAAAGGCTGAGCAGGCAGGATCTTGTCAATTTTGTCGGAAATTCGCGCAATGACAGACACTTCGTCGGAGAGGAGACGATAGAGAAAACAGCTGAAAGCAGTGTTGTGCGTAACCGCAACACAGAAACACATATAGGGCGAATTATGATCTTCGTAAAAAGTGTCCCTACCATTAGGAAAACCATCCCTGATGTAGGTACAGATTCTATGACCATGACAATCATGGGGGTCGGGTTTAGAGATCATATTTGGAAAGAAACTGACGAGCTTATACCACGTATACGTATATTAATGTAAACACAAAAAATGGTTATAAAAATGATTTTTCAAAAGAGAGATATAAGCTAAATTTGATGAATCATCAATTTATTTATTCTCGAATTGGAAAAACGTAATTGGAGCTTAATAGTCATTATTTATTAATATATATATATATATATATATATATATATATATATATATATATATATATCTATCGTTTTATTTTACGCTCGTCAGTATAGAATTACGATACCGCATCGCCGGTCAGACAACTCGAACCCCGATTAACGTATTATAGACCCTGGTTTGGAAACTATCAGTCCAAGAACCTAACCACGTTTTTAACTTGAAATAAATGCTTTGTATATTAATGTAAACGAACGTAGTGTGATTCTAAAGATAATTCAATTTTTTAAGGGAGAGAATCATGCAACGAAGCTATGAATCATCAATTCATTTACTCTCGAAAAAGCTGAACGTAATTAGAGCTTAATAATAATGAGTAATAAATTAATATTTTTTATATCCGTAGACACACATACACACACGCACGCACACACACACACACACACATATATATATATATATATATATATATATATATATATATATATATATAACGCGTGTTTTTGTATGCTCGTCCATATGGAATTACGTAAGCCGGTCGGACGGCTTTCTCTCTATATATATATATTACAGTTCAGAGATACACAATTGTTGACATTTTCATTCACGTCCGTTCCAACATTCCAAAATCAACACCTGCTTTGTGTACGATTGTTTCCGAGACGAAATTTACGTTTATTGATACTAAGTCATCATCACGGGGTATAAAAACTAAAAGTTCGAAGTCAAACAAAGCAGCAATAAATATAGTATAGTGCACAACAATTCGAGAACAAGATGGAGGTTAGTGACATGATTATTTCAATCTTCTTCGAACGAGCATACATAACAATGAACCCAGACATTTAAAGGGGCACAATAAGAATATGGAAACATAATATAAAAAGTACAAGAATAGAAAATGGAGACACAATTTGAAAAATTTTAATTAAAAAATGTATATAGATATAAGAGAGAGAGAGTGAGAGAGGGAGAGGGAGAGGTCGGTATATATATACAGAGATAGAGGGGGAAGAGTGGGAATCATAGTTATATAGAGAGATAGAGAGGGGGAGAGATTGGAAATTGAATGATTTATTAATTCCTTAACGGCGGTTTTTTTATCCGGATATTCTTTTATAATTTTACATACTTCCCGTGCCTTTTGTGGTACTTTTTTCTATCTTGGTGTGTTATTCTCTCAGACATGTTACGACAATTGTTTTATTTATCAACTGATGTTTAGCGATTGTGGTAGGGCACAGGTGTTAGATAATAGGGTTTTCTCATATATCAAATACTTTCTCGCACCTGAGGCTATTATTTTATCTCTATAAATATACTATCAGGCCATGTGTGGAGTACTGTTATCATATTTAGGCTGGTGAATCTCTGTCCGAATTGAGTGTTCTTGATGAAGTGCAGAAACGTATTTGTAATTCGATTATTCTTCTCTGCACCCTCTCTCTCTCACAGACGTGATGTTGCTAGGCTTAGTCTTTTTCATAAATATTATTATGGCAAAATTGTCTGATCTATTCCCTGCTTTCATTGTTCCATCTTGTTTGGCTCGTTGGTTTAGTGGTCTCCATAAATTCGCTGATTTGATACCTCATTGTAATACAGCTTCCTATTCCAGTAGATTATTTCCAAGAACTACAGGGTTGTGGAACTCTGTTTTTTTAGACTTTATTTTTTCAAGCGTCCCCTGTCTTTGCGATAAACATCTTTCCTTATTCGTTATTGTTAGCTCCTTCCATCAAACGGGTTCATGACTTTTCTGTAGCGATTGCCATAAAAACATATCAACCGTTACAGTTTCAGTTCAAATGGTTAGTTTTTTTATATTTGCTTTTCAAAAGTTCAATTCAAGTTCAACTTAGCTTTGCTTGGTCGGTGTCACCAGGCTAGGTTTCCTTACTCGATGGTTTTTTCTATTGATATTTCGGCTGTTTTTATTAATGGTTTGTATAGGATCAAATCTCTCTCGTTGAGTCCATTTTCTTTGAGTCTCCTTTCCAAGTTTGGGGGAACTTTTTCTAGTGTTCATACAATTATAAATTACACTTGTTTTTGTATAAGTTGTATACCCCTCAGTTCTATGTCCTTTGTTTTACCCCATTTCTTCTGAGTTCACTGTGTGAACTGCTTCGACACAAAAAAACTAGTATTTTATAAAAATATATTCTCATGATCGAATATTATCACGTGCGTATATATAATTCCTAAGTCTTCCCTGTTAATCTTTAGACTTATTAAATTTCCGTTATATTCTCGCTAATAAGCTTCTTATGTATTTTGATTTCCAGTATAAATAGCAATAGCAGTAAGCTGTTTTTCGTCATTTTCGTTTTCGTTTTTTGCTTCTTTTATACGCAGAAGACCTAGTGGAGAAAACAACACTAGCGACATTTTAAGTATTGTCGCTATATATATATATATATATATATATATATATATATATATATATATTCTTCTTATTGCCATTTCATCAACGTTTCAAGTGTGAACTTTTTAAAAATTATATTTAACAACACGTAAACCGCGTTTAAAAAATGCCTATATTTTAAAAAAAGGCATATATCGCTGAAAGTTCTAAAGTATTTTGAATAGATAATTGATTTAAAA
>OY744515.1:106740021-106747521 GCA_963556195.1 Sepiola atlantica
ATTGCCTCTGCATTTTGGCCAAGTTTCAGAAAAATTGAATGGATGGAACAAACGTTATGGGAGAAAAGGGTCATTTTTTGCCATTTTGGAGGCTTTTTACCCCCCCCCCCCCCGGGGGCGCGAACCAGGCTTTTTTCAGAGTCAGGGATACTTATTTTCTATTAGGAACAATTGCCTCCATATTTTGGCCAAGTTTCAGAGAAATTGAATAGATGGATGAAAAGTTATTGGGCCTTTTGACCCTCTGGGGGGCTAACCGGATTTTTTTTCAAAAATCGGAGAATGTCACTTTTTAACCTGACAAATGTTACAACTTCATGCAAAATATCCGAGAAATTCAATAGATGGTTGCGGAGAAAAATCCGGACGAACGGATGGACAGACGAACGGACGGACGGAAATGCCTCAAAACATAGGTCTCCCGATTTTATAAATCGGGGGACCAATAATGATGATAATAATACTAACACCTAGTGAGCAGAAATAGTATTATTATTGTTTCAATAATTATAATAATAATAATAATAATAATAATAATAATAATAATAATAATAATAATAATTATAATAATAATAATAATAATAATTATAATAATTATGATAATAATAATAATAATAATTATGATAATAATAATAATAACAATTAAAATGATAATAATAATAATAATAATAATAATAATAATAATAATAATAATAATAATAATAATAATAATAATAATAATAATAATAATAATAATAATAATAATAATAACCTTTACTGTGCAGAAATAGTAGTGTTGTTACTTTAAATAATAATAATTATTATAATAATAATAAAAATAAAAATTACAAAAAAATAATAATGATCATGGTAATAATAATAATAATAATAATAATAATAATAATAATAATAATAATAATAATAATAATAATAATCATGGTAATAATAATAATAATAATAATAATAATAATAATAATAATTATAATAATAATTATGAAAATAATAATAATAATAATAATGTTAATGCTAATAATAATAATAATAATAATAATAATAATAATAATAATAATAATAATAATAATAATAATAATAATAATAATAATAATAATAATAATAATAATAATAATAATAAAGAAGACTGTGTGGAAGACACCAAAAAAGAGCTGGAGAAATATGTAACCCAGAACACGGAAAGACTGATCACCACAGCAAGAAACACCAGCCCAACAAACAACTCCGGAAGACCCTGGACCCAGAAACAAAACGACAAGAAAGGAAAAGTGGGAAGAAAAACAACTACATGGACGCTTTATAAGACTCACAAGCGATGAAGCCAATGAAAACAGCTGGGCATGGCTAAGAAAAAGACACCTGAACAGAGAAACGGAATCTCTGGTGACGGCCGCACAGAACAATGCGATTAGGACAAACTTTATTAAAGCAAAGATAGATAAAACCCAGGAAAACAGCAAATGCCGACTGTGTGGACAAAGAGACGAAACGATAAATCATATAATAAGTGAATGCAGCAAGCTAGCACAAAGGGAATACAAGAACAGACATGACAGCATGGGGAAAGAAGTACACCGGGAAATGTGCAAACAACTGAATTTCGAATATGCAAAAAAACGGTACACACACAAACCAGAAACTGTACTAGAAAACGAAAAACACAAAATCATATGGGATATGAATGTACAAACAGACAAACCCATAACAGCAAGGAGACCGGATATGATAATAATCAACAAGAAAGAAAAATCCTGCAAAATCGTGGACTTTGCCGTTCCAGCAGACCACAGAGTGAAGATCAAAGAGACGGAAAAGAGAAGCAAATATACTGAACTTGCCAGAGAATTGAAAGGAATATGGAACATGAAGAAAGTCAGTATAACACCAATAATCATAGGAGCACTAGGAACAGTCCCCAAAAACATGGAGAAAAGACTGGGAGAAATAGGAATCAAAGGGATAACTGAGACCATACAAAGGACAGTAATGATCAAAACAGCTACAATCCTGAGAAATGTCCTCGAATGCGGAAACCAACCCACATAAGCAACGAATGGAGAACAAACACATGGAAGCACAAGACAGCAGAACCGGGGAAAATACAACCGCACGAGAGAGACGCAAGCATAGGCTGACGCCACGAAAAAAAAAAAATTATGGACAGAGGGTCGAGAAGGGAAAGCGCAAACCAGACCTCCACTGGAAGAGCGGGGACAGCTCTGGGACCGTGGGGAGGCTTGTTGCCACTCGGCCCCCAGAGGGGACCAATGGCCCTTATCAGCGGGAAATCGTTGGTAGGTGGATGTTGCGATTACCGCAAGGTCATCAGCGGTGATGAACGAAAAGAGGTGGAGCATACTGGAAGTCTGAGGAGACTTGTTGTCACTCAGACTCCACGGAATACCACAGGTTGTCGGCAGTGGGCGATCACTGACGACGACCAGTGTGATAACTCCTAGTGAGTAAATAATAATAATAATAATAATAATAATAATAATAATAATAATAATAATAATAATAATAATAATAATAATAATAATAATAATAATAATAATAATAATAATAATAATAATAATAATAAATAAAAAATAAAAATCAAAAGAATTATAAAAATAAAAATAAAAATAATAATAATAATAATAATAATGAAACTCCTAGTGAACAAAGCCAGGTTTATCTTACTCCCACAAGGTAAGATGTGACCCAATGTCGGGTCGGGAAAGTGGGACTTGAAAAGCCAGCGCCCGAGAAGGTGAGCACTCTGGCCTAGCAAAAATAGCCTGGGCAGCCCCGTCGACATTCCCCGGTAAGGGCGCCTCAGGCAGTAAGCAATAAACTTACTCCTCCCCAAAGAGGGGAGGCAAAGCCTGGGAGGGTGTACCTCCTAGAACTGCACAGGACATACCTTTAGACAGGCATAAATCAAGCCCCGAAGGCCAAGACAATACCAGTCTATTGGGTGCAGTATCCATCGGAACAGATACTACACTTTGATCTTAGCCAAAAGGTCGAGTCTGAATATTGAGTATTACTGCTACACATAGAGAAGTGCCCCTGAAAACACTCTTTTTTGCATTGAAAGATTATAAAATTCACTTCGTAATATGTGGTGGATGATTTCTTCCTTTCTGCAAACGCGCTTTCTAACGGAAAGTATGTTACTAGTCTTTCTCTACTCTACCGTTATTTCCATGCAAGAAACTGACCGAGCTCAATACATCCCCAAGAACTCCTCTAGTGACAAAAACTGAAATACCCCCCTTTTACTTTCTTCTTGTGGTTAGATTTAGGTTGAATGTCTAAGAAAAGACTTTGTTTCCAATCGCTTCCCGTCTGTGGAAAAATCCATTACCACGAGACGGTTTCGTTACAAACTACAATATTGTTAAGTTCAAACGCAATGCAAACAAATGCTTGTCATAATCCGTCTCGATAAGTAATCAAACGTCGTTTGTTCCATTAATCATTTGCAATTCTCTCGTAACTTTCTTGAATCATCAAACAGACAATTCACTTCTCACATGATTAACGAGACCAATCTACAGTCATGACCGAGTAGAAGTCTTCAGTAATTTATAATTGTATTCTTAGTATCGCCCGCATTGAGGATTGAACCTTCAGCCTACAGAAAAATGTCACTTAGAACTGATTATGACTTAGAACTTATAGCCATTACGTCACAGACAATTCTAGAATGACTTTTATGAGTCTTAAACCTATTCTTCTTTCAGATGTATCATATTTCGACTCATCACAATCAATTACTACTTATCATATTTATATATATATATAAAAAAAATATCTGTTATTGTTTATTATGTATGTACGTTTACGTTTCCTCCCTTTTCAATCGAAACTCATCAGCATAGAGATATGACTATTCACTACCGGTCGTACGATTCGAAACCCTGGATTACGAGTATTTTTCAACTTAAATCAAACGTCGCCAACCGCGCGGCTAATATTTGAATAGCTGATAAACAATGATAATTTAACACATTTAAAAGCGGCTTGATGTCCAGGCATTCTACTTCTATTGGAGAAGGAATTATGCATTATAAAGCAAGTGACGTCATGCTGTGTTTGTACTTCCATTAGAGTGCTCTACTTTTTTTTACGAGGAGCGACAAGTATAACATCTTTGTTATTGTTTATTATCTATATATTATCTCTCTCTCTCTCTCTCTCTCTCTCTCTCTCTCTCTCTCTATATATATATATATATATATATATATATATATATATATATATACTACTGGTATTCTAATCTATGATTTATAATAAATGGTTCCCATATTGTATTACATTCAATACTACGTCTACTTAAGAGGTCATTGTCGCCCAACACATGCGCTGCTTCTTTTAGTCGCCTTACTCTCTTCCGTTCTTCTCTGTCTATACATTTTACTTCGTCATGTTCGGCAAGATGCACTTACTGAAACGTTGTGAAGATGTGAACAATAGTTCGAATAATCCAAATAATAAACGTCAGTTTTAATTCCTAACATAACTTCTAATAGAAAAGTCCATATTACTATTTCATCTAACTTTACACTGAAACGTTCTTTTTCTACGCCATTTGAAAACAACCCACCGCCACGTTACTACTGTATTATTCCGCAACGAAAAATAATCCGGCCTATCACAAGTGGAGGCCCAACAGCAAAAATGGCGGATGACGCTAACTCAACAAGAACACAACACATTTTTATTAAATTAATTTCCTTCTTAGAAGAATAACACATCTAAACAGAGTGCTCGACTAGTTAATGATGCAATGGTGAGAATTGCAAACACTGATCAAAACGGGAAAGGAAGTTATGTAATGACAGCGGAATGAAATTTGAAGAGATTCAAAATAATGCAATCAGATCAAAGCACAGCTGTACAAATTTTACAATTTGAATGATTTCCATTTTATAATCAAAAAAAGAACAACTTTTGGTGTTATGCGTTCATGTATTTCAATTCGATAACACAAAAATCAATTTTCGTTCATCTCTATTTGTCCTAAATACTTCGAACATTTTCACACTGCTATTTTCCAATAGTTCAACATCCAACTCTACTTTGTTTCATTATCAATTCCTTTTCAATGTACTTCCATGTTCTAACGTTCTATATAATAATTTAATCGGATTAGATTTCACATAATTATCCACGTTTCTTTTTTTTATTATCTTTTTATTCAACTGAAAATGTTGTTCCAAAACGTCGTTCGAAAATATTCCTTGTAATGTATGTGCTTTCCTCTTCCCATATGCAATTAAAGACAAAGCCTGATAACAAGATCAAACACAACTGTTTCCGAGTAAGATATTACGGAAAATACAATGGCGTAGTTAATCTTGTGTTTGGAGTGTTTGCACTAATATTATACAGCATAAGATAGTAGACAAAAGAGATAACCGTTTTCAGACCCATTCGCAGATCTTAAAAGATTATATATATATATATATATATATATATATATATATATATATATATATATATATATATATTTATTTATTTATAATAAGTTTACAAAAACCCAGAAGACAAAAAGGAAATAACTGGACGAAATAACAAAGAAAAATATTAAGATTAATAATTATAGCGGATGATGAATGATTAGAAATAGAAATAGATAAAAAAGAGTAGATACATATACAGTGTAACCCGGATATAAGAGAGCTGTTGGGACCGGAAGATAAGTCTCTTTCATGCGGGTTCCTCTTATATCCGGGTATGGTCTATTTTGTTTATGTAAGTATGGAAACACCACATATAATGCTTTTTACGCACAGAACGCTACTTCATTTAACAGTTATAGACATACAAAAATACAGAGAGAAATACTTTTCAATCAGTTTTCACAAATAATAAAGTCAAAAATTACTTTTTCTTAAAAAAAGCAGTCATTTTTGATTGTACAGAAATCTCTTTCCTAATATCATGAACACTTTCATACAGTCCGTAAATCATTTTCAATGCGCCATCAGGATTACGGCTTTTTGTTTCAATGTAGGCTGTTAGAGTTTCAAGCGCATTCAATGCAGCCAGAGAATTTGGCTCTGGTTTGTCACTTACAGAAACTTCAGAACTTACGCTTTCAGCATCATCATCTTCGTCAAAATCTTGATCATCCGATTTCATACCACGTGTGATGTCCGTGTCACTCAGTTCTCCATAACATTGTGTACTGTCGTCGAAGCTGATAAATTCGTCTAAATCTGTTTGCTCCATTCCCGATGGTGGAGAAACTTGATCATTTTCGTCGAGTACTTCTTCCACTTCAGCCTGTGATTCAATGACAAAGCCGGACTTTTTAAAACAATTTTGAATTGTTGACGGTTTGACCATGAAAAGTGCTCGTTTCATCATATGCATGGCCTTCAAAACAGTGATCTGCTTGGCCACTTCGGACAGCGGCACTGGCGGTGTAGCATCGATCGCTGCGATTTGCATTTGAACAAGTTCCCGACGATAATACACTTTGAATAAACGAATGATGCCTTGATCTAAAGGTTGAATGAGACTGGTGATGTTTGGTGGTATGAGCGACAATTTGATGTTGACAGATTTGTACCTGGCAGTAAGTTATGACAGGTTGCATTGTCCTAATACAGAATACTCTTTCGATTTTGAGCAATCATTTTTCGATCAAGCGTTTTCATAACGACAGTAAACAGATGACTAGTCATCCAGGCTTTACAATTAGCGAAGTAAGGAAACGGCAGAGTTTTGACATTTTTAAAGCAGCGTGGTTTTGCCGACTCGCCAACAACTACAGCTTGCTTTTCACTGCCGTCCATGTATGTGAACTGAAGCATCGTGAAATTTTGTCCTATTTGAATGTTCGTCGCCGGCAAATCGCAAAGACCCAGACGGCATGGCTTTGTAGAAAAGTCCCGTTTTATCATAGTTCCAAACATCTTTTGGATAGTATCCACGAAAAAGTTGCGGCAAAACGTGTGTCACCCATTCGTTGGCAGAAACGTGATCTGCTGCCGTTGATTCGCCGTGAAATTTTTTGAACGAAACATTATTGGTCTGCTTCCAGCGCATGAGCCATCAATTGGTCGGTTCAAAATCAACTTCAAGATTTATGGACAGTGTTGATGCTTTCTGCCTAATGACGTGATCGATGACGGTAGCTCCATGAGCACATGCTTGCGTTAACCATTGTGTAAGCGCTTCGTTAACGTCCTTGTGCACGGATTGGCGCTTTCGTTTGCGATTAGTGTTTCCGTGCATTTGCATGCAAGATCTGAGATCGTCTTCTTTCTTGAGAATTTTTGCTGCTGCTAAATAACCGATTCCTTACTTTTTGGCCGCAGCGGCCAGTTTGAGCTTCTCCATTTTGACATCGTCGATGAGCTCCAACTGTTCAGAAATGCTCAGAGTTTTTCGTTGAGACGCCGACATCACTAAGCGTATGTAGTAGCAGCCGATAGTTGTTGATGTGGTTGCTTGATGAGTCGAGCGTCGCTGTTGTTGTTGTTGTTGCTGTGATGAGTGCGGCAGGTC
>OY744515.1:106752521-106872521 GCA_963556195.1 Sepiola atlantica
ACTCGCCACATCGAGTCACATACAGAGGGGGACCACGCATGCGCGACTTGTTATTATTATTATTATTATTATTATTATTATTATTATTATTATTATTATTATTATTATTATTATTATTATTATTATTATTTTAATCATTATCAATGACTATTGCTATTATTATTGTTATTATTATTACCATACTCATCCTCACTATTATTTTTACTATTATCATTAATATTATTATTATTGGTATTATTATCACTAGCATTGTTATTATTATTATTACTAGAAGTATCTTTATCATCCCATTCACAACTATTATTATTTAATAACTATTACTATTATAATCAATAACAGTATTAGTATTATTATTATCATTATAATCATTATTATTACCATCATTTTTATAACTATTGTTATCGTCATGGTCATCGTCATCCTCATCTTTATAATTATTATTACTAATAATCATATTACTACTATTATTATTATTAAAAATATTTATCATCATTATCATTATTATTATATTATTATTATTATTATTATTATTATTATTATTATTATTATTATTATTCGTTTTTATTTTTATTTTTTACTTTTTATTTTTTATGTTTTTTATTATTAGTACTATTATTATCAATATTATTTTTGTTAATGTTGTTGTTATTATTAGTAGTAGTAGTATTACCACCATTATTATTATCATTATTATATTGATTATTTACATTATCATTACTATTATTATTATCATCATTATTATAACCTATTGTGTGAACTTATCTTTATTGTATTATATTCTCTCTATTCCATTTGCTTATCATCACTATTATTACATTTCTTTATTATTAGCGATATTATGATCATAATCTTTATTATTATCATAGTTATAATTATTCCGTTATGTTTACAATCTTTGACAGCCACAACCTATTCACACATTAGCTGTGCGTTTGATTTTTGTGAAATTTAAAAAAATAGGATTATACATCAATGAATAAATATCTTTTTTAAATTTCAGTTCCTTTAACTATTTGCATAAGTTTTAGGCGGAACAACCGTCAATTTTAAAATGAAACAGAGTTCTATTTAATATGATTTATAGTCATTAAACTCTAATGCAGTGACTTCTCTCAGCCCGGACCTTAGTCCAGCGCTCTCAGTAACCATGGTAACTACTTTTTCTCATCAACCCATCATGTCACCCCAATATTTCGATGTATTTGCATGAATTTTTTCTTAAAATTATCATCCTGAGGAAGTCTTACAAATAAATACGAAACGTTGATGAATATATACAAAATATCTCTTGGTTGTTCCTTTTTCATTTCCCCATGACGTCGGATTACTCTCATCCTTCCTTTCTCATATATATATATATATAGAGAGAGAGAGAGAGAGATAGATAGATAGATATATATATATATATATAGAGAGAGAGAGATAGATAGATAGGTAGATAGATAGATAGATAGATAGATAGATAGATATATAGAAATTCATTTTTATGCAGAACACGGCGTAAATATCACTTGAAAATATTAGAGTCCCGTATTTATTAATATGCAACGATTGTTTTGTGAAAGCATATCAACACAGCCTTGAGATGATAACGTATTATATTATAAGGAGATTAAATATAGTATGCATAGCTTTTTAGTATGTATTTTTACACACACACACACCACACGTATATATATATATATATATATATATATATATATATATATATATATATATATATATATAATCTCGGAAGTATCTCAACTATTAAAACTATATAAGGAAAAAAAAATAAACAAAAAAAACCTTCAGTCCGAAGTCGTTCAGTGGTAAATCACTCATGTAAGTCAATTTAATTTGTACAGTTATTGTATTAGTTGGCTTCTAATATTATTTAAGGGATCATCAGTTGTTTACCATGAAAAACTGTTTCGGGAATTTAATTTATATATATATATATATATATATATATATATATATATATATATATATATCGAAAATGCATTTTTTTGTAAATAAATGGAGAATAAGGTGGTTATATAAATTATTGACATATCACTTGCTGACAGCATCCGACTCGTGGTCAAGTGTTTTGAGTCGCCGACCGTCAACTACATTGTTGTAAGTTCAATACTGGATTGAGGCGTGCGCTAATATTGCAAAACTGAAGAACGGTGATACAGAGAAAAAGTCTGTCTGCGGCTATATATATATATATATATATATATATATATATATATATATATATATATATAACTTCTTTGTAATATAGTAGGAAAAGTCCCAGCAGAGTGCTCGATTTATTAAGAATTAAAGTTAAAAATTAAGAGCATAATATTTATTTATTTTTGTACATACAAGTTAGTACAACATTCGTACCGTCGGTTTCAAGCACGGAAAGTCTTAGCCATCCGGCTCTCTTCAGCTTCTGTTGTCATCTATTTTGGAAATGTGAAGTCATATATATGTATGTATGTATGTATGTATGTATGTTTGTATGTATGTATACAAAATATAATACGAAAAACATATATTTGTAATATTTTGTGTGCGTTATTGCTATAACCAGTAATTCAATTGCAGTTTTGTTTTTAAATACAGTAGTCTTCTTTTTATGTGAGGTATGATATCCTCAGTTAGCTAGACATTGTATTATTTCCGTTGTACGTTGTCTCGGATTGTACTAATCTTGGAAGCAGATCCATGTTTTTAATTATTTGTTCTCTGCTCACTTGAAACCAAACGTAATCTTGTTTTGATGTCTTCCGATGTCGGTCCATTCCATTTTCGCAGCATCCCAACCTATGAAAGACTCCGTTGTTTCTATGAAACTTGGGAATCGTAAAAGTCGTCGACGAGACCCCATTTGGCGAATTGCTTTTAGCAGACATTCTCCTGCAGAAATATATAATCGCTGGCAGTTGAAGATCTCCTATAATATCATCCCATACCAGTTATAAATGCGTGTACATATTTATATGAAGACGAGTCGTAAAGGTTGACAGAGGAAATGCCAATTTCATGCCGATAGGGAGCCATTACCGTGCAGAGTTGAGCTGAAGTCGTAAGAATTCGATGTCGATAATAAAATTATATAATGCATTGGATGCAACTTTTATGACCAAACAATGTGCCAAAAAGTGTTTAGTTGCATTTCAGGCAACAGTTAGATTAGGTTTGTATGTCTGTTTTCATGTTAATTACTGTCAAATCACAATAGGCATGGTTCACAATTAAATGCTTGTCTTCGGTCCGTTCGTTTAAAAGGAGTGCCTACCCGTAATGCGTTATAAATATATGCATGACTAGCACAGCCACATGTATGACTACCGTAACGCGCTAGTATACTTAATAATATCCCCGCATGTTCATTGATTACGCTCATTATCGATCAGTATAACAATATCATCAGTACAATAGTATAATAGTATTATCGATCAGTATAACTATATCATGCATTGGTCGCATTGAATCAAACTTTTCTGAAGATACATTTCGGTCAAAAAATCTACGATTGCATTTGAAGCAACAATCAAATTGTCTTAATTTGTTTGTCTACTGATGTATCCACTCTTTTATATAATTAAAACTATTGTTTACTCGGGGTTGGTTCATAATAAAATCAGACGGTCAGTGTATACTCCCTGTCTGTTTAGAAGTATGTAATTTGGTTAACCCATACTTCCTTCTTCTCTGCATACTCTCTCTCGCAGACGTGATGTTGCTAATCACAGTATCTTCTATAAGTTCTCTGAGTGCATATGTTCTTCCGAATTGTTTTATTTTGTCCCTACTTCCTTTGTCCCAGCTAGTTTGACTTGTTAGTCATGTAGTTGTCATTAATTCGTTGTCCAGCTATCTCGTTGTAATACATCTTCCTGTTCCAGTTGTAACAAAATAGCGAGACCCAACGAAGAACTGTGAAAGATCAGGACAATACGCAGGGTACGATAATCAAAGAAAACTAAGTCATCATTTCTAAACGCACTGAGAAATTATTGTTTTTACGATTTAAAACAATAATGTTATTGCCTGTTTTTTTAGAGATGACCAAGGGGTTAAAAGTCGGCGGCTGTCACCAGCTGCCATTGTTAATGAGTTCATCCGATCACTTGCAAATGTGCGCTTGAGATTGCAAGAAACGAAAGATCTTTTATTGGCAGGAGTCATCCTGAGAAAGAAGTGGCGCTTTCTCCCATACGTCGATCTTGTAGCTAATGAAAAGGGAGATTTCGTGTTCCCCTCGACTAAGGCCAATTTCTCTTTACTTTGTCATGCATCAAGCGGCACCGTGGCTTGTCTGGAGCGACTTCCATAAAAATTGTAAATTTAACTACAAATGGAATATTCCACTTTCTCCTTATGTGTGAAATACCGTTTTTAAAACTATTTGTAAAAATCCAAGTCCAATATTGCTACGTTAGTGGTTATTTAACCGCAACAGACGCAACTGGACTGAAAATTGGCACCATCCATTCCATATTTTGTAAAGGTATTCGTTCAAAGGCCCTTCATCAGCAGACATTGAATCTATGCATCTCAGTAACACGCCGCCGTGGGCATATTTAGATCTATATGAAGTTAAATATGTGTATATGTTTATATATTTCAATAGAATTAACTCCGAAACTAATTAGCCGATTATTATAAATTTGGAAACACAACTGCTCGGCGTAAGGGTGGGCAATGTGGTATATCGTTAGTCTAATTTAGATTCATAAAAAAACAGGCAATCGGGTATGCAAACACATCGTGAAAATCCAGATACATCTGATCTTTGTGAAATGGTAACAATAGATATTAGATACTGCTTAATAAATCTCCCTCAAAGTTCAATTCCTTTTGAGTTTTTTTAAATAGGGTTGAAAAGTATATAGGCACAACCTTAAAATTTGATGATTTAAATATTTTAAATTTCCATTAAAGTTGATCGATAGTCATGAAACATCGATTATGCAATATTCTCTGAGTTTTCATTTCTTCTTAAGACAATTTAAGCTTTAGCCTAAAATTTTAGATATTGACTAGAACATAAATTATGCAATGGATTCCGATTTAAAGTGGTATAAGAATTATAGACATACGTTTTAGGAGCATTATATCTTTCTTTTAATCTTATAAATGCATAAAAAAGTGGGGGGAAAATGTCGATGATTAATTAGTTTCCCATTTCCATGGGTATTTTTCTAATTATTTATAACATCACTAATTACCAAACAGATGAAATGTGGGTTACATTTGTGATACATATAAACAGTACCTATTCTACACTTGAAGCTTATTTTAAATATCTTTTCGATCTACAAAAAGACTCCCGAACACCACCATGTATGAACAGCTAATCTAATATATAAAGTTAAGACGATTTTCCCCTGTACCTTTTTTAAGAAAAGGGAAATAACCTCATGCATCACAGGTTAGTAAACTCACTACTATATTACGCTCATTCACTCGAGCGTATTTTAAGTAATGTGTTGTTATTTTTCTCCAGCTAAAACTAAATATTACTTTTGGCCAACCACTTTCGATTCTCTTCAAAACATACTCCATATAGGTAGTAGCAAAAATCTTTTCCCCAACACTTAAGTACTGACACTCTCCCATCGACACCGAGAATTAATAAAACACATGCACTTTTAAAAAAAAAAATGGCCCGTTTTCATTTCCTATTTGTTAGTTATTAATTTGATACATAATCACAACACATTACGCACACAGTTAATTCCGCTGAATCTCGAGAACAACGGGTTACGTTATTTCTACCTATTACGTATACATTTATAGTCAATCAGATTTTTAGAGAATGTAAATAATGAACATATGTCTTTGCAGCATTTCATCGTTCAACATGGCGGTTACAATTTCATCAACGACTCGACTTCCGAATTAAGTCACTCTTCGCCAAGATACTTGACAGAAAGAAAGTGTATATTTCCGGATTCCTACACCTTTCACACGCATAATATCCAAAAATTGAAAAAAAAACATCGATTTTTTTGGTATAGAAATAACTAAAAACGTGTGACTGGCGGACCCTACATTCGTCGCCTTACGCCGGATCGTACGATAACACGCATGCCAGCTACTGATTGGCTTCGTTTAAATGATCTATTTTTTCGTAGATATGATACTCGCTTCCGTCTAGTAGCGTAGATCTAACAACGAGGTGTATGGTTCAATCTCAGTCGTCTCACACAAGTTATTGATACATATTTTGTTCACATTGTTAAACTTCTGCCTACGAAGGAGCGGGGAAGAGCTGACTATTGACCGGATATTTTAAAATCACGTTATCATGTAGTTATTTGAAAATAAATCAATGTAATATTTAGTACTTTAACTATTATGAATATCATTCCGCTGTGACCTATTTGAGTTCGGTCGGATGTTGACAAATTTTAATTCATAGTTTTCTATTTCTCTTGTAGGAGACGAGTACAGCGAGTAATGAATAAAGAGACGACGAATAGTATGGTAACGATGATGAAACGTTCTTCAAAAACCATCGATCCTATTGGACAACAGTAGTATCTGTTATTGTGCTACATTTCATCTGTCCTGTCCTTAGTCAGTAAAAAAGAGATCCTTTAAGACTGAGGCAATTTTTATTTATGTCCCAAGCTGCAGTGCCTCCTGTTTTGAGAACTGGATTTTCGTCATATTATAAACCGACCTTGTATTTAACTCTGCTTCGTAGGTTGAGAGGACAAGTAATTAGGAACTGCCGATAAGCATTTAAATATCTCGAAAAGGCTGGAGCCATTTTAGAATCGCAAGATAAAAACTGTGAACGATTATTTCAGATTTTCCAAGAGAATAAGTAATGCATTTGCTTGATATCAATATATTTCAAATGTTGCAAAAAACCGACAACTCACGCGATTATTCTAACGAGAATATGATCCACCTTGTCCTCAGGGAGGTGGGTAGATGGCCACACTAGTAATAAAATATTTACCGAATTAATTTCTGAAGGAAATGTTTATCTTTACAAATGCCATATTCTGTTGCTATTAATTAATCTTTTGCAAATGAAGACGATTCCGGTTCTATACATGTTGTTGTTCTCTAAATCATCATTTTTGGCCATTGGATTATTTAAATGGGAAATCGATTAATGCTTTATGAAATCCTACGCTTCCGGTATTATCGCTTATTGGATAATTTTCACCAACTAATTGCGACAATATTTTCTCACTATTGAAATTTTAAATGCAGTTTTTGTTTTCGAATTATCGGTAATACCACACTTTTATTGGGTATTCAGCCAGCATCAGGCATTCCGTTTTGCTCTGAAAGTAGAAAGTTTATGGGTAATGCAAATTCACATGCACCCCCATTCAGCATTTATATACCGGCCAGGCGAGATGAAATACAGCGTCTAGTATTTCCAAATAGTTACCCATATTGTATTGGCAAGGGTCAACGTTTTTTAACTTCGGTGATCTAATGTGAACCGGTGTGTCAACGTGATAATTCCGTTATTGTTTTATATATTGACAAATCGGTGAGCAGAACAATCCGAACTTACAATTTCGGAAGATTATATGAACTTCGATATACAACCGATATAGAGTAACCTGACCGTTTGCAGGATGTATTTAAGGACTAAGTTTAGGTTGTTGAAATATGATAGCCTCTGTAAAACATCCACAGCAAGAACTCGAAGCTCCTGTTTTTGACCTAGTACAATATCGATTTTGCAATCTAGTGGATGTGATCTCTTCTTTAAAACAGAATAGATATTGCTAGTCTCTCTCTACTGTATCGTTATGTTCATAGTAGGTGCTCGACTAACCTATTATCCCAAGTATCGCTATAAACATTCACAGCAAGAACTCGTCTCTCTACAACCACAGCCAATAACTTTCCTTTCTCTGTCCCTTTACCAAAAATGCAGACGAAACTTCTACGAACACAGTTTCTCTTTCAGAACACCCCACTCGTGGAACAAGATACAACGTGTCTGCTTCCCAACCGACTACAGCATAGTCGTCTTTAAGTCTAATATGAACAAAATCTTGTTGACCCTTTGTCTTTGATATGCAATCTATTTTAAGTAATTTCCTGCCCGGCCTGCACATTGTTTCCGGTCCTCTCGTTCATCTGAAGACCACTTTAACTCTTACCCTCGTGTGTTCATCTGTCAAAAAGAATTTTAGATACGACTGTGTTAAAAATAAAGCTACACCAGAATTGTTTGCATGAGGTTTAAGTAACAATGAGGGTAGAGTAGTGGAATATTCAATAAGAAATAAAGTTAGAGGTCAGAATACGTGTCAGGATATTAGGTCACGAAAACGAAGTCAGTAGAAACATGTGGCGGATACGCTGACGAGATATTTCTTTTTATTCTGCTCCCATTCGTCTGTAGGGTTTAGTTATGGGCATCATTTATTCATACTGTATACTAGTGAAGACAGATAAAACCCTGAAAGCGTAGTTAAGTCCCAATTGTTTTTGATTCTGTATTTCCAATCGATGCTATTAATCAACAAGCATCACGGTCGAACAGCAACGAAAACGAAAAGGACAAATAACGGACTGCTGTTTCGTATTAACTATACAACGACACCCCAATTGCTTAAGTGATGAGTAACCGTCCGGATAAACTGCTAAAGTTAAAGTACCTTTCCCCTTCGTACTACAAGCAATGCGATTTTTCAATTTATCTATGTTATCAGTTCGTCGGTTTTCCCGTGAGATGTAGAGATTTCGTTTGTAATCTAGCTTGTAACATTTCAATGTATCTATATTATCAGTTCGTCGGTGTTCCCCTGAGATGTAGAGATTTCGTTTGTAATCTAGCTTGTAACATTTCAATGTATCTATGTTATCAGTTCGTCGGTTTTCCCGTGAGATGTAGAGATTTCGTTTGTAATCTAGCTTGTAACATTTCAATGTATCTATGTTATCAGTTCGTCGATTTTCCCGTGAGATGTAGAGATTTCGTTTGTAATCTAGTTTGTAACATTTCAATGTATCTATGTTAGCAGTTCGTCGGTTTTCCCGTAAGATGTAGAGATTTCGTTTGTAATCTAGTTTGTAACATTTCAATGTATCTATGTTAGCAGTTCGTCGGTTTTCCCGTAAGATGTAGAGATTTAGTTTGTAATCTAGCTTGTAACATTTCAATGTATCTATATTATCAGTTCGTCGGTTTTCCCGTGAGATGTAGAGATTTCGTTTGTAATCTAGCTTGTAACATTTCAATGTATCTATATTATCAGTTCGTCGGTGTTCCCCTGAGATGTAGAGATTTCGTTTGTAATCTAGCTTGTAACATTTCAATGTATCTATGTTATCAGTTCGTCGGTTTTCCCGTGAGATGTAGAGATTTCGTTTGTAATCTAGCTTGTAACATTTCAATGTATCTATGTTATAAGTTCGTCGATTTTCCCGTGAGATGTAGAGATTTCGTTTGTAATCTAGTTTGTAACATTTCAATGTATCTATGTTAGCAGTTCGTCGGTTTTCCCGTAAGATGTAGAGATTTCGTTTGTAATCTAGCTTGTAACATTTCAATGTATCTATATTATCAGTTCGTCGGTTTTCCCGTGAGATGTTAAGATTCTGTTTGTAATCTAGCTTGTAACATTTCAATGTATCTATGTTATCAGTTCGTCGGTTTTCCCGTGAGATGTAGAGATTTCGTTTGTAATCTAGCTTGTAACATTTCAATGTATCTATGTTATCAGTTCGTCGGTTTTCCCGTGAGATGTGGAGATTTCGTTTGTAATCTAGCTTGTAACATTTCAATGCATATATGTTATCAGTTCGTCGGTTTCCGCGTGAGATGTAGAGATTTCGTCTGTAATCTAGCTTGTAACGTTTCAATGTATCTATATTATCAGTTCGTCGGTTTTCCCGTGAGATGTAGAGATTTCGTTTGTAACTTAGCTTGTAACATTTCAATTTATCTATGTGATCAGTTCGTCGATTTTCCCGTGAGATGTAGATATTTCGTTTGTAATCTAGCTTATAACATTTCAATTGATCTATGTTATCAGTTCGTCGGTTTTCCCGTGAGATGTAGAGATTTCGTTTGTAATCTAGCTTGTAACATTTCAATGTATCTATGTTATCAGTTCGTCGGTTTTCCCGTGAGATGTAGAGATTTCGTTTGTAATCTAGCTTGTAACATTTCAATGTATCTATATTATCAGTTCGTCGGTGTTCCCCTGAGATGTAGAGATTTCGTTTGTAATCTAGCTTGTAACATTTCAATGTATCTATGTTATCAGTTCGTCGGTTTTCCCGTGAGATGTAGAGATTTCGTTTGTAATCTAGCTTGTAACATTTCAATGTATCTATGTTATCAGTTCGTCGATTTTCCCGTGAGATGTAGAGATTTCGTTTGTAATCTAGTTTGTAACATTTCAATGTATCTATGTTAGCATTTCGTCGGTTTTCCCGTAAGATGTAGAGATTTCGTTTGTAATCTAGCTTGTAACATTTCAATGTATCTATATTATCAGTTCGTCGGTTTTCCCGTGAGATGTAGAGATTCTGTTTGTAATCTAGCTTGTAACATTTCAATGTATCTATGTTATCAGTTCGTCGGTTTTCCCGTGAGATGTAGAGATTTTGTTTGTAATCTAGCTTGTAACATTTCAATGTATCTATGTTATCAGTTCGTCGGTTTTCCCGTGAGATGTGGAGATTTCGTTTGTAATCTAGCTTGTAACATTTCAATGTATCTATATTATCAGTTCGTCGGTTTTTCCGTGAGATGTAGAGATTTCGTTTGTAATCTAGCTTGTAACATTTCAATGTATCTATGTTATCGGTTCGTCGGTTTTCCCGTGAGATGTAGAGATTTCGTTTGTAATCTAGCTTGTAACATTTCAATGCATATATGTTATCAGTTCGTCGGTTTTCCCCTGAGATGTAGAGATTTCGTCTGTAATCTAGCTTGTAACATTTCAATTTATCTATGTTATCAGTTCGTCGATTTTCCCGTGAGATGTAGATATTTCGTTTGTAATCTAGCTTATAACATTTAAATTGATCTATGTTATCAGTTCGTTGGTTTTCCCGTGAGATGTAGAGATTTCGTTTGTAATCTAGCTTGTAACATTTCAATGTATCTATGTCATCAGTTCGTCGGTTTTCCCGTGAGATGTAGATATTTCGATTGTAATCTATCTTGTAACATGTGGATCTAGCGGGTTACAGTGTTCCACTAGAAATGGAGATTTTCATTATTCTTGATTACTAAACGAAATTATTATGCTAAAGATATTTTGTAAAGTGATCTTGTTGACATGTTTTGTAACTTATTAATTTATAAGTTAATTTTTTTCAAAAATAATTCAAATTTCCAGCTTATAAAAATACTCGTAGACATTTGGCTTTGACGATAGAAAGCCGGCAAAGCCAGGTAGTTATTAGAGGTAGGTAAGGGTAAGGGTTCGGGTTAGGGTTAAGGTTTTGGGTTAGGGTTAGGGTTTGTTCCCTAAGGGAATTTTTCATATACTCTAATGGCACAGCATACTTGTAAAAATATTCCTTAAAAAAATAACACATACTTTTAACGCATTAATGTATTTAAAATGAATATAAACATTTATTTTAAAGAAATTAAATCGAAAAATAGTTTTTGTAACAACATAGACCAAGGTTTTACGAAAACACTAGCGAAAAATAACCACGCATTAGTTTTGTGGAAAAGAAAGCTATTAAGGACAAAGATTCGAAAAGCATACTTGTTTTTCTATATATATTAGATACATAGGTTCAAGTGTGAGAAAGAGGATCATTTTAATATTTAATTGCAATTATGAGTTGTTTGGTCTGCTTCGTTGTGCATCTCATCTTTTAAATATCTTAATAGTTCAATCCTTTAAACAAATAGCACGATATGTTTCTGCTACCCATGATGTGTATTTTGATATCACCAAAAGATGCTCACTTAATTCATTTGAAAAATTATTTCTGAAATCTCATTCCATTTTAAAACGTTCTCACGCTATAGCTGTTCTTAGTTTGACCCCCAAATATATTACTCTATTATCAAAAATATCAATTGATTAATAAGCTCTAACTTTTAACATCTACTTTCATAATCACATATTCTTGTCACTAAAAATGGGTCACCAATTATAAAGTCAACATGACACTCGAAGATAAGAGTGGATGAGATGGAATGATTGTCAGAATCAAGTCTGAGTATTTGTGGGGAATGTTCCAGATAAAAGATAGCATTTATTTTAGAAGATGACCAAATTATAATCTGCGGGGGAACCACTATTGGGATAGTGTTTTCCAGCGACGTGAATCCCTCGTGAAACAGATGTGTTCGTGTAAATTTCGGTTGACGTGAGGCACATTGAAAGAAGAAAAGAAAGTTTTTCTTCGTTGCTATAGCAAGACGGGTTCTTGCTCTCACTGTCTTACAAATAAGAACCAGATATTTGAGCTCAGTAAAACATCTTCACTAAGAAATGACGGTAGAGTAGAAAGAGACTATCAACGTCTACTTTGTGATAAAGAGGCTGTAAGAAATGGAGGAGGTCATTCTCCACTAGATTTCGAAGTTGATTCTGGATTCCGTCAACAAAACGAACAGTGCCCTTAGTTGCATCACTCCAGAATCGGCAACAATACTCTTGTTTAAAATTACGCTCATCTTGTTTTAAAATACCATGAATTATTTTGAATGTTTTTATTCTATCACATCTGATTTTCCTTTCCAGTTTTCACCAATCTATGTATCTCTGTGCCTGTAATTTTTTACTTTATAAATTTTCTATTAATAATCAGGTTCCCTATTATGTCCATTATTTATATATTTTTATTTATTAAACAACCTGTGTTTCCAAATTTCATAATTATCTTATCAACAGTTTTTGAATCCATATGTACGTACATTTTCAAACTCCGGAGGACGCGTTCGGCATCAAAACTAAATCAAACGTTTAGCATTAAGCCGTCTGCATGTCTAATATATATATATATATATATATATATATATATATATTTAAAGAATTGTGGTTACCTACGCTAGTAAAAAAACTTTTTCAATAATTATTTATTATCTTATCATTTTAACATTTTAAGTTTTTTAAATATAATTTCATAACGCGTTTCGAGCATTTATCGTTTATCGATTATGCTCTCTTCAGATGAAAATTCTATTTGATAAAAGTGTTTCATTTGAGAAAACGTTTCATTTTTCTTTCATTTAAAAGTGTCTGTTCCATTTGACAGAAAAAATGTTTGTTCCGTTTGACAGAAAATATGCTATCTTGTTGAGATAAAAATATATTCAGTTTGGCCAGTGTTTGGTCATTTAAGTACATTTGTGTATTAGGTTTTATTGCTTTAATTGCTGTCGGTCTAATCTGTATGGTATGTGTGTGTGTGGTCATTCCAGGTCATTCATGACGGTGTCCCTGCTGGGTTCACACATGAATGTGGATGTGTGGGTGGTTGGGGGTGAGGATGTTTGCTTGGGTTTGGAGAGAGAGAGAGAGAGAGAGAGAAAGAGAGAGATGAGTAGAAAAGAGGATGGGTGATAGATAGATAGGTAGGGGGAGGAGAAAAAGTAAGAGAGGAGGAAGGAAGATTGAGGGTAGATAGAAATATAAATAGAATTATAGAAAGATATATACATATATATATATATATATATATATATAGATAGATAGATAGATAGATAGATAGATAGATAGATAGATAGATAGATAGATACACACATTCATATTATTTTCTGCATGTGTGTATGAATACACTCATATAGGGGTATGTATTCGTTCCATGTGTGAGGGTGTGCAAATGCACACGTGTCCGAGTGCAGATGGGTTCCTGTTTATACATGTGTTCGTACTTGTTTTTATATGTCTGTGGTGTGATTTGTCTTATGATTTATTTAATGGTGGGTTGAATTTGTATATGAAGATTTTTTCTTGTGTTAGCAGGTATGAATAGTCCTGAGTTTGGAAAATGGGCATTATCTGGAATTTTCCACTGCTGCATGAGTGTACATATTTGGAGACAGGCAATTTTCTATTTTCTTGAATTTTTATATTGCTCTTATGGAGGGCCACTCTATTATTGAATGTTTTTGTAGCACCTATATAGTATTTTTAACATGTTATGCATTCAAGTACATATATGACATTTTTAGAGGTGCAGTTTAGATCCTTCTTTATTTTGAAGGTTTGTGTTGGATTTTTGAATGAATTATTTGAAATATATTTTTATCTCAGCAAGATAGCATTTTTTTCTGTCAAACGGAACAAACATTTTTTCTGTCAAATGGAACAGACACTTTTAAATGAAAGAAAAATGAAACGTTTTCTCAAATGAAACACTTTTATCAAATGGAATTTACATCTGAAGAGAGCATAATGAATAAACGATAATTGCTCGAAACGCGTTATGAAATTATATTTAAAAAAACTTAAAATGTTAAAATGATAAGATAATAAATAATTATTGAAAAAGTTTTTTTACTAGCGTTGGTAACCACAATTCTGTAAATATACTTTTTTCTCTCGTTGGAACTGCACTGATGCTACACAACCCCCTTCTCTCTCTCCCTCTCTCTCTCTCTCTCTCTCTCTCTCTATATATATATATATATATATATATATATATATATATATATATATATATATAACTCAATGTTTGTGTTTGTGTGATGTTTGTGTGTTCCCTATATAAAAAAGGTTTGAGAATCTACATAAAATGTAAAAGTGTATTCTTTTGTAAAATGAACTCGAATAGTTCCCGAATATCTAAGCACACGCCAAGAATACTAAAAAAGCATGACCCCTTTAAAACTTATAATATATCCTATTGTTATGTAATTTAAACTATATGCGTAACATTTTATGGGGAAGACAATGGAAGTGATCCCGAATCTCTAAATCCCTTACTCACGTAACCGAGCTATACCGAACTTTCGTTATAACTTCAAAAATATAGTATTTTGATGTAATTTATACAATATGCATAAGTTTTTTTTAATGGAAATTGTTCCAGATAAGGTATGAAGCCATCTGACGTAAGGGGCTAAAAAATAAAAGTTCAAGGTAAAAATCTAGCCAATGATAAGTGTTAGATAAATTGATTCTGACCCAGAAAACAGCAATTCTTCCCTTTTTGTCATAAACGTCGCTCATAGAATCTGAGGACTAAAAGACACAATTAGGGAAGTGAGAGTTACGAGGCTTCCGAACATAAACCAAAGGCTCATATTCTACTCTGCTAGTGACCCATTGTGATAGAGTCTACTTAACACATTAAATACGTATATCCGTGTTTAATGCAATCTAAACTATATTTGTAAGACTTTAATTCAGTAAGTCTTCCAACATTTCAGTTTTTTTCACGATATTAGGAAGCGAAATGGGAGTAGGGTGCAGAAAAAACAAAGAAATTATATGCAGTAATGAATATAATGAAAAAGTACATAGTAGGGATCCTTATTCAATCCCGAGCAACGTCGGGTCACCCTGCTAGTATTCTATAAGAAATAAAGATATTAAAATTGAACATAACAATTATTTTAAATTGTGCAAGCTTGATGGAATTTCAGTTGAACCAACACGTAGTCACATGCGCAATAACTTCAAAATTAATTGTTGTTACTGTTAGAAGCGGATGAATATTACATGTTTTTCACAAGTTTTTAAGTAAGGGATAGAAGAAAAGTGAAGGATGATTCTTGAGATTTTTTCAACCAACCTTCACTCCCACCCTAATTAGCGGTTTCGAAGGTAGATAGCGTCGACTATGGTTGCATACCTCTCCAAGCAAATGCGAGCACCTCAAATCTAATCTATTTAAATTAAATTAGCAATAGATTGTCGCAACAAAATCCGCTCCAAATACGAAATGTGTCACGATAGAAACAAACAACCACTTATCACTAGAATATTTACCACGCCAATAGGCGTTGGTTATCGAAAACATTATAAATATTATATGTAGCCGCGTAAATATATCATAGCTTTCTAGTAATAAAGTATATGTAATACGAAGTAATGTCATAAGTTATCTCCCGTGCTCGAGGGTATCTCCTCTAAATAATTACGCTATAAACTATAGAGAACTATCAGAGCTTTATTGACATTAGGTTTACGTTAAGGTAGACTGATTCTTCATATCCAGCAGATTATCTGGACAGCGGCTCATTAATTATACAGCTGAAACTTTGTTGTATTGATGATGTGTAGCAGTAGTTCGTACTCTGTAATCTGACTTTTCGTTACCGTAAACAGTCACCGTTAAACTGTCGTAACGCGTGTTGATTTTAGTGGTTGTAAAATTTGTAAAATTTATTAATAGCGGAATCTTGTGTCTATAGTTTTCTAACTACTACATTGCTATTGAAAAATACGCCGGCCTTCTTAGCCCATCCTATCCCTACAAGCCTAGTGAGCAGTAGTTCAACATAGGTTCCTTTATTTAGCGGTTCAGAAATATTTCACTAGATTTTCTGTCATGACGACTTTTTACCATGACATAAATTTCTGACATATTAGCTGTAATTCTAGTATTAAGTCAGTGATAGAACATTCCTTTTCAATACACGAAACCACATGTTGATAAACTATAGACCGATAACTTCTTTTTGAGAGCTCATCGGTAGCATAATTGGTCATAACTAAACATGATGGTATAGTAAGTGACCTTGTAGCATCGAATTATAACCGCATCTTAAAATATGCCTGACTCTGTGCCATGCCCAGTTCTTGTAGGAGATATACTTCAAAATGGCGATGCCCGAAGATTGAAACATAATAAATTTAAATGAAGGTATAACAATAAGTTAGTGGGTAAAGGTTAGGGCAAAGATTATCCATTCTACCTTAGAATTATAGAGGTGATAGTTACATCTACCTTGAACCTTCAAAATTAATAATACATCAGAACTAGACAGTTACTAATACACAGACGTATAAAACACCCCTTCTTAAAATTCAGATAAACTATTTTATAAGGTTCACGGCTATAACAAAAAATAACTAGCTATCACACGCATTGTTTCAATTTACCCATCATGTTGATTTAAAATGACGTATCCGATACCACCAGATACCAAATAAAACAAGCGTAATTTGGATTTATTTGAAGTAGAGATTTATCTCAAAATATTCGTAATTAAAAAATGTTAGAAAAAAAACACAATTTTTATCAGTATGCAACGCTTAAAGATGTGTTCTGGGAGCGTCACAATACCTTTAATAAAAATTACTTGAATGAGTGAAACTAAAAGGGATGACGTAATATTTCACTAGAAATAATGTGGGTGACTAAAATCGGATGTAGCTTGTGGAGTGATTAAGTAAACAAGATGCCACATTCGACAAAACTTACACAGTTGTTTGCAACCAACAATAAACCAACCATCAGCCGACATCTCTGATACACTGTAATGTTTTCTTTTTCCACGCCAGCTAAACAAGTTATTTTTATATACCTCTAAAATGCTTAACCAGGGTCTTCCAGAAATAAAATTCGCATAAGCTACCTGATCTTCCTCCACAATCTCCCAAATCACATTCTTAGATAATTCGACGACATTTATACAGACGACACTACACTTAATCGCAACACTTCGATGAGCAGCTATGACCAAGATTATTCTGATTTGCCTTCTTCCAATCTTGAACACGTATTTAATATAGATAAAAGTAGCTGGTTTCTTTAAATGAATCTAAAGCCAGACTTCTTTCTTTTAACTACCGACGCTGCGATCTCCACAAGGCCACAATTAAAATTAATGACTCTCGTCTTGAGGAAGCGCATTGCTGTGACAAGCTTCTGGGACTGACCTTAACCTCTGACCTGCAATGAAAGCCTATTTCCTTTTTTTAAAACGTAGTTCAACTCAAACAAGGAAAGTTGCCAGTGTAGACATAAGGGACTACTGCGAATTAGTGTTGCAGTTTAGCGGGTCATCCTAAACTAGCTGTGCAGCGAGATGCTTTTTAACATTAGTTTAAAATGTCTGCATAACGGTACAGTCGAGGAAACAGAGAGCTGTGAGGGAGTTCCTAAAACCGGAAGCTCATGGAAACAATTATTGGAGTAGAATGTTCTCCGGCATCTGAGGTCCTCAACAAATAATGGGACGGATTGGTAGAATTTATTTACGACAAGAGGGCACCAGAGTAGTAAGGTCATCGGAGCACATTCCATTGAAGTATTTGTAAAACAAGCACAATGATGCAACATTGCAGCGATGCGGCAGGAACTGGAGTGTTATATTACATTCGTATAGGGCTTCCATACGTGCCCCCGGAGCCGGAGGTCGGCAGGTGACGCGTATTAAAACTTGCCATATCTGCCACCTTTTTGTATTCCTTTTTTAGTTGAATAAAGCTTGGCTTCCAAGTAACACGTGTTTTTATTGGTGGATAGTTAGGCACCTATCTAATTATAGACTCGTTTTTAATCTTGTCTAAAAAGGAGAGACTAATGGATGGTGCACGAGCCTAGATGTGAAAAAATACTCCATGCATGTGCGGATGGTGGATTTTTAGATTTATAGGATACTGTCAGGTTTGAGAAGTTTTCTAGCACGGTAGAGGGCGTCCACTTTCTTGGCAATGTCTTCTATGTATTTGTTCCAATTCATGTTTTCTGTGAATTTTAGGCCGAGAAGTTTGAACGTTGACCTCTCGGGAAGGGTGTTATTCGGCATGGCAATCGGTGGTTTAACAGTATTTTGTAGTTGTTTTAGGAAATAAGCTTTGTCTGAGCAGTATTAAATGTTACCATCCGTTATAAATCCATTTCACTACAGACTGGAGTCACTTTCTAAGGATTCAGCCATTGCCTTCCATATGTGCAAGTCCGTTTTACCTACATGACGAGAGTTGAGCGTTGTGTCATTAGCAAATATACTCATCTCAGACACAATGTCATCAAAGATTGATCCCTTGAGTACACCTATATTTGTTGTTTAGATGAACGGCCATTGTGGATAACTTGGATCTTTCTGTTGCTTATGACGGATCTAATTATATGAAATATTTGCCCAGTAATACAATATGAATCAATGTGTTATGAGAATACCTTTAAGCCAGAACTTGTCAAAGGCTTTTGTATATATAAAACGCAACCACCCTAACTTAATCTGATTCTTCCAGTGTATTGTATATGCGTTTAGAGATGGCCGTTAGGATATCCGCAGTCGACCGTGTTTTCCTAAGTCAATACTGATGGTCAGAAATAAGGTTAGCAAGGTAAGGGACTATCGCTACATTGATTTATGATGCAAATATTTTAGCGAAGAGCGGGAGTAAACTAATGGGACGATAATTCTGAGGGTCAGTTCTATCTTCAGAATTCTTGAAGACCAGTACCAGGAAGTCAATTTTCCAGCTATCAGAGTAGATAGATTCGGCAAGGCATTTGTTGTGGAGTTCAGAGTGGACAGTGTCAAATTATGCAGTACATTTTTTATTACTATTACTGGGATAAGATCAGGCGATCATGATTTGGAGCCGTCAATATTTTTTATGATGTCTCGGACATGATATGGGGTGATGGATATGTTATCAAGTGTGGCTTAAGTCTGCAATGGGAAATTTGAAGAGAAGGGGTGTTTGTGAAGTCTAATATGGAGTTACAGGCGAAACACTGGTCAAATTGTTCAACCTAATCAGTTGCTGTGCAACCGATATCATTGTGGTTGGATAGCGGGGGAATTGTGGATTTCCCATTATTCACTATACTATTGAAGATTTTCCAGAAATCGCGTGTACATAGTTCTGTTACTTAATGCGTTTTCTCGTCATCTCTGTATCCTATCTTCTTGCTTCATCTATCACAGTCTTACCATGATTTATTGACTCTATAAGTTTCTGTCTATTTGTAGTGGAATTGTCGGAATGCTTCCTACCTCTGAGCAATAGCAACTGCACAGTTCGAGGTAAACCATTGTGGAGAGTGGGAATTGCTGTAGAATGTATGCATGGAGACATGTCCTTCAATGCCTGCTGTAACCATTCGGTGTACTCATTTATGCACTGATCAGCAAGGAGATACGCGGTTTCACTCGATGAAGTGTCTCTAATGTGATCACTGGTGTGGGGAACGTGAAGGGGGCTTACCTGCGAAACGTTCTCGTGTTTGTCCTGTGCACTGCGGATGAAGGAAAAGAAGTCAACATGGCGTCCGTGAACCTTCATTACGCACGGTTCACGCGGAGTCTCGCGAAGTCACATTGCACGCATGCAAATTAGGTGTGCCTCAGCCTAATAAAAGCGGGTCTCTTACCGTCTTCAACAAAAACGGCGCGAAGTAAGTGCACGTGTGACGAACTTAGAGATCTGCTTTGGAAGCTGACAGAGGACTTTGTGATCTACGCACAGAGTGATTTGCGTTTCTTTGAACCTCCGTTTTTTTACTCCAGAGTGATTTGCGTTTTGTTGGACCTTCGTTATTACTTCATCTGGTATATTCCCAATCAGCCCGCTCGTTGTTTTGAGCAACAGCTTATCAGGTTTGGGAAGATATTTAAAGGTGATATTAATCATTACCACAAGGTAATCAACGTTCTGGAGTGGACTATGGGCATTCATCGCACAAGCCTCGCACAGTAGGGCTAAGAAAAGGCCGAGAAGTAAAGCTTGCTGGTCAACACGATCAGACAGAGGGTCGGGAAAGTTACAGTCTGTGAGAGGGCGTGAGCTCAGGAGAAACTATACGTGGAGTTACCAGCTGCGTCTCTATGGCTGTGGAATCCAACCCAGTCTCGGTGATTTACATAAAAATCCCCAAATACAGGTATTGGGGCGCTAAAATCAAGTGAGACTGCTGTATCTATGCTTTCAGAGACAAAGTTAAGCAGGGTAAAACCCTAAGTCGAAGGGGAACTATATAAGAAATACCTGCGCTGTAAGGTTAATCTGATTCGCATGTAAGCTTCATCATCTGTGTCTAGCCTATGTACTCTAGTCAAGGGTAGGGTGTTCCTAACATAACCTCCTATCAAATACGTTGCCAAGGTCGATGGAAAAATGGTTGGATGATTCCACTGTTTCATAGTGGTACCTCACCTTTGACGTAATACTCTACCTGTGTAAGAGCCAAATATGACCTAAGATAAAGTACTGTTGCCACATCTGGGGAAATGGTTCTCAAAGCAGCTTTTCCTGCCTTGACAGAGTACAAAATTGAAATCAGATTCTAGCGGCTGATGCCCTCCTTTCCTCCATAACAATAATAAAGACTTTGTTAGTCTTCCTTTAATCTATCGTTATTTTAATGACAGGTGCATGTTTTGCATACTAAGCAAAAACAACATTTTTGTCGTCACGAATACGACAAATCACCCTACACCGTTTCCAATTCCGAACTCTAGCTCTCATTTATCATTTCCACTACAAGTGGTTATTTTTAAAAGATAGATCGGTGCGCGAACGTCAGCGTCAATAATATGGATGTGCTTGGTAAAATACGAAACTATTGAACCTATCATTAAAAATTATTCGTTACCGGGGCAAATTATTTAGTTGTTTTTTTTTACTTTACCATTTAGGTCCGTTAAACCTAAACCATATTATACCCTTCAAAGCAAGAAAAAACATAACATACAACTAATGCGATGTTTATTGCTTATTCCTGACATTGCACGGGTATTTATTAAGGAAAGTTGTATAGGTCTATGTGTGTCGCGACATCACAGCTAAAGGGTTGATCTAAGAGGCAAACTAACAGCACCTTCAATGCAATGTCCTTATCGATGGCTGATGTTCGAGAACCTTTTCTTAAAACTCATCATTCATAATTAAATCTACTTAAAAATAACATTAGAATCAAATGTGCCGCCATTCTTTTGTTTATTTGTATTTTTTAAGATTTTCATATTTATTTTTTGCTACTGAATTAAAAATTACATTCGTTTTGGCACAACATCGATAGTTTTTTTTTAAATTCTTTCTTAATTTAATATTTCCGCGTTTTATACACAACCTTTCCCTACAGCGGTATGTTATAAAGATCATAATTACACATCATTTAGTACTTTTGTCATATATTGAATTGTATTTAGTAAATACAATGTTAGTTAGAACAAAACAAACCATACAACTTTGCAATGTAAATGCTTTGATAACTCTTTTCTTAAGATTAGAAGTGCTTTGACGATCGAGATTTTCTAAAGTGCACACTTTCATCTTTTTGACAAGAGACCATATATAATCTTCCATAATAGCAGTATCCCATCGTCTTTGATATCTTCTTTCTATTGTTGCGATGTCCTGATGAAATCTCTCGCCATGTTCTTCACTGACATCACAAGTTTTCGAGGAAGAAGTCTAGATGAGAATGAAAAAAATGAACCTTTAAGGACATACGACAACCCAGTTTTCTAAAGTTCTCAATAAGCTTTGATACCAGTTGTTTGTAATTACACTCCTTGTGATTTCCTAAGAATCCACGAATTACATCACGAAATGCGATGCAAGCTTCTTTTTCAACTTTTTTCATCGCTCGTTCTAGTTTCTACGATTTCAACATTGTATTTACTTAGGGGTCCAACAAATGTACCATCTTTAATCCTAGCCTCTGATAGCTTTGGAAACATGAAACGAATTTCTTAATCTCCTCCAACATCTAAGGTTTTCACAAACTGTTTTACCAATCATAGTTTAATATGAAGTGGGAGTAATAATACTTTGTTGGAAACTATTAGCGGCTGTCTGAGAATATTTGTCATCCTTGCCGTCGTTCAAATCGTGGGGGGCAATGAACTTTTTTAGAATGATTATCATCAGCTCTGCTGTCCCATAAGCAAAGGAAACATGAGTATGTTGTGTATCCCCCTTGCAAGCCAAGCAAGAAAGCAAGCATCTTGAAATCACCACTAACATCCCACTTTACTTCAGCATAATTCATTTTGTCAAGAAGTTGTTTGACATTATCATAGTTTATTTTTTCTGTACGGAGTGTGCAAGAGGCAATTGTGGGGTAATACTGATTTGAGACTTTGTGTTAAGCTATCTATGAACAGTCGCCATTTTTCTAGATTATGCGTGAGTCCAAGAGCAGTAAACAAACCAGTAACATAATTACAATTACACATATCATCACTAATGTCATAGTAAATGTCAAATGCTTCATGTCGTTTTCGGTACACATATGTCCTGCAGTTTTTCCCTACTAGTTTCCGTTCCGTCAGACTTAATTTATAAAGTTCAGCTCCTGACTTAGTGAGATCTAAATCCCTGATTACACCATCTAGCTCACTCTGATTTGGAAAGTGATGCTCCGAAGTTGTTCATGGTACAAAAGCTTCCTCCATTTCTTGGCTGCTACTACTTGCTGACCCTTCAGATGAAATATCCATTGCATATTCCGCCCGCAAAGAAAAATATCTACATATAGCAACTCAAACAAATACTTGAATGACATTATCATTCCATAAATCTGTAAGAAAATAAATGCATTGTAAATACTTAATATTCAAGTTAATTAAAAGTAAAACTTGGAGAGTACGATGAGAAGTAAACTTATATTTTCTGGTGGTTGTGGTACTGGCATGCTGTCATCATGTGCCTAACATGATGGTATGTCTGGATACTAAAGTAACAGTCATCGTAATGGTTTTTCGGCTCTCTCCATACTCTGGGAATGGCAAAAGACATTGCTCTTCCTGTACGTCTTAGCAATCTTTTTAGAGTAGATCGACAGCTTCGACATACTACATAAGGGGCCCATGATTTGTCCTGGTCACCCATGAGAATTCCGAAATCTAATCTGTATGCAATCCACAATTTGGCCCCTTTCACGATTTTATGTAATAACTGTTTTATTCCAATATAATAACCCCACACATAGCAAAATGTATCTGGAGAAAGTTTACATCCTCTAGTAGCCATCTTAATAACCACAGAACTTAGTAATTGATCTGAAAGAGAAAATTAGATATACATTTAGTAGCGGAACGTAAAGCATTTTCCAATATATGATGACATTGAAAAGTGATGTATTTCTATAACGGTCGATGATAAAGAAAAAATAATACTATTTTTGGAATCAGCAGATACAATTAATTAAAAAGCAGTAAAAAAATACAATAAACACAACTTTTGTAAAAAATTGATACGTTGTGTGATTAGCCAACCGAATACTTATATGACAAATCATCGTACGTAACTTGCGTATTTGTTTTACTCTAAAAATGAAACATTAATCTTTTTTTAATTACAAATAAAGTAAACGTATATAATAAGTGTTCACTGATATATTTTTTCTTCGATAAGAACTATTTATTTTATTTCTTTATAATTATTTATGTTTGTTTATTAATCTTAATTAAACGAAAAAAATTAGATCCATGCGGAGAAGTAAAATATAATAAATCTTTTAAATTAAAAGAGGATGAACAATATTAAGTATATTTTGGTTTATCCGTGGATGAGCAATTAATAATTGCTAATCCCAGGATAAACCATGACTTCAGATAGTAATGTTATGTTCTAAGTCTCTTATTGAGAAGATTTTAGTTATATTTATTTTATCTTTAAAACTGTACAGAAAGTTCACAGTGTAGTAAATTCTATTTATAAAATAGGATGCGCACAAGGCAGAAATTGGGTTCGGTTGTCGTCCTCTTGGTCTATTCTCGAAACTAGTTTCAGTCAAAAAAAACCATATTCACAATATGGGTAAAACTGAGTTCAGTCAAAATAGGTTCAGTCAAAAAATACCATATTCACAATATTAGTAAAACTGAGTTCAGTTAAAATAAATTCAGTCAAAAAATACCATAGTCACTATATGGGTAAAAGTTAGTTCAGTCAAAATTGGTTTCAGTAAAAAAAACATACTATATTCACTATATGGGTAAAACTTAGTTAACGTTACCATTATTGATTGATTTTTTTATTAAAAAAGGTATGTATCAATTTATTAGTTTTGATAGGAATGCTAAGAAAACATATATAACTGAACATATAATGCTAAGTGTGGTGGCTAGTAGGACTCTCCCAAATCTATGTAGGTATAAGCTCCTCAATACTTTACAGGCTGGTTCAAGTACCGAACACAAGCGAGACACTTTTTAAGTGATGAAAATAACGGAAGAGTGGCCAGGACTCATTTGTACCACTAGCTAAGAGACTTTGCTAACTGGGATGGCGGAGGGGATAACACTTTAGGTCTGCGTTCATCATGCTTAAGCATGGAATACGTCAAAAAACCTTGTTCGTACAAACACATATAACTCAGCGGTGTTTCCGTCACCTTTTAAATAGTGCAAGGTGTAACTTCCTCCTATCACTCTTGATTTTGACTTTAAGCTGATGTTTAACGTGTGAACTCACATCATAATCAGAAGGCGATCCCCCCACCTCATATATCCTAGCGTGAGGTCAACACTACTAGTCTAGCCACGGTTATGATCGTTAGAAACACCATTCGTTTCTCCCTTGGCCACGAAGGAATCACACTGTACACTACAGATGTTACATTTGTGGGCAGCAACTGCTCGGGGACGATGCGAGCCGCCATTTCGTTTGCATACTTGCAAAACCCATCCAACAGATGTAAGAAGATAGTTAAAAGGGAGAAGCCAAAATAAACGACAGAAAAAATAATTATTAGTGTTAATAGTTTGCACCCAGAGCATACTTAACAATGGATATTCTAGAAGATTCATAAACACACAGGTAATAAAATAAAGAATTGCGCCCCCTCTAATATCATCTGTTGAATCGTTAATTACATTTAAAATATATTCTGCAATCTAGGAATAATTGATTAAAATAGATTTCCGCTTATGCCTTAGTTGTCCACCAAGTTTCGATCATGAATGCCCAACAGTCTTTGTTTAGTTTCCGTTCAATGATATATAGATATAGTTTGCTTATTTTCTCATAAGTAGGACATATTCTGAATGGGGTTCACACTTACCAGATTCTATTTCCTCGAATTGTCTTTTATCTGTAGGTTTTCTCGAAATACAAACAATCAACACAATCGACAGGCCATTTCACAAATCAAGAGGGCCATCACAAACAAATAAGGGCAGTTCTAAGAGAAGACTCCATCAGAGTTATTGGCAATTATGCACACTATATCAAACTGTCAAATACTGTTGGACATTCATGACTGAAACTTTGTGGACAAGTCAGAAATAGACTGAAGTTCATTTATACTAAATATGGCGTAATTTCAGAAAGTATTGTGAATTTTAGTAATGAGCAACTGTGTTAGATAATGGTGGTGGTGGTGGTTGCAGAGACAGACGACGCCTTTAGAGAGAGTGGCAGTAGCAAAGGAAGGGAAGTGGTTTCACTTCTGCTAGTATTGATTTCGGCCTCTCTTGTTCTTGGCGCTTGACAAAGACGGCTGCGAAAACTATCTCCCGCTAACCCCAAGGGAGGTGGGGGGGTCAATGAACAGCAGTAGCGAAGATAGTATGAGTATATTTATCCAGTAATTCTCTCTCTCTCTCTCTCTCTCTCTCTCTCTCTCTCTCTCTCTGTCGTGCAAACGAACCCAATCGGTCTCCTCTGTTTTACGTTGAATATATCTTCTTAAAACTAGACCAGCGTCCAGTGTTATCGTTAAGAACACGAGACACCCAGAACGACAGGACGAACTCGTGGTACTCACCACTAACGTACGCAGTAAGTAACATCACAGATTCCAGTATACATTAAATGGGTTGATTCTGGAGGTCAGCTTGTACTAGTAACATTTCTATTACGGTGCGAAGGAGAGTACATGATGTTTATTGACTTTTTACATGACATTAAAGCTATTATATTTTGACATTTTCCAGCCCAAAAGGGAAGCTAGTTAACGCACTAGGTTTCATCTGCGAGATATACCGTTTGTCTTTCTCACTACACACTGTGAATGTCGACCTCGAAGTCAGAAGGAAACATTAACAGCGGGCAGCGGATAATGGGCCTAAATGTCGGCCATTGTTTCAAGTCATCTTGACCGACTAGAAAACAACATGGCGTCGAGCCTGTCATTGGTAGACACGAAAAGGACGCGTGTAAATAAAACCGGACGAGTCACTAATACTTATTGTCTTATGTTCTTGTTTTATTTTCACTTATATTTTTCTTTATTCAGTCTAATATAATTCAGCATGACGACGATATTATCTTGATGTTTCTGTTTCCCCTTTCTTCTATATGATAACTCACATTAGCACAGATATAAGAGAAGTTAATCGATCCCCTTATTCGTTTTTTTTTTAAAATTTAGTATTGGGGCCATTATTCATCAAGGCCAAGAGCTACTCGGGGATAACGGTTAATAAGACGGGGCTGTCTGCAAGACAATAGATAAGGAACACTATCATAGTATTAACATTGCTCAAGGGTATGAACTGCATTTTGTTGATTATGGGTGTTGTGCCCCCCCTTAAAGGGTCAGGAAGGAAACGACGAACCCGGAGTTTAGAGAAAGCAATTATATTTTTAAAAGTATGATACAGCAGAGAACAAGAGTGGTTGTACGCCAGTTGAAACTTCCAATATGGCCAGGTATTTAATTCCTTCCCACCGCAGGAGTATGTGACACATGCCGGAAGGTAGGGGAAAGTCAAGCCAGCACCCCTAAGGAAAAGGCACTCTGGCCTATAAAAAATTGTTGGGTAGCCCCGGCGGAATTCCCCGGTCAGTGCGCCTCAAAGAAGTAAGCAATAAACTTACTCCACCCCAAAAAATAGGAGGCAAGAGTGTAAGTTTTAAGCCTACCCAGGCTTCAAAACACCTCATCCCGAGAGATAAGAGGCCATCGAAATGTTCCAGTCCTTGCCGGACCGCCTGCCTAGAACGAACTCTCGGCAGGTTTTACCCAGTCCGAAGTTTTTTTTTTCAGGTATTAAATTGCTTCCCACCGCAGCAATATGTGACACAAGGTCGGAAAGTATTGGGAAGAGTCACGCCAGCGGCCCTAAGGAAGGAAAACCCTGGCTTAGCAAAAATAGCCTGAGCAGGCCCGTCGGTATCCCCCGATCAGGGCGCCTTAGACAGTAAGCAATAAACTTACACCTCCCCAAAGAGGGGAGGCAGGCCTGGGAGAGTGCACCTTCTTGGACAACCCAGGACAGTATTACTTAGCCTGGCAGATAGAATGCCACCGAAATGGTCCAGTTCCTGTTGGACTTATTGTCGAAAACGAATCCTCAACAGGTGTTACTCAGTCCGAAGATTATTTCTTTCTACACTGAGAGGCACGTGTTCCGAGTATTTATGGTGAGTAGAAGAGTCCAAGTAGTCCGTATAGGCAAGGTACCATAACAATGGGATAGTCCGTGATAAGAAACTGTTAACATTGGATTTGAAAAAGATTTAGTTGTGATCAGCAGAGAAGCGCCCCCTCTGTAAGACATTCAATTCCAAAGGAGATGTGTTCAGTGACATCCGTCTGGACAGAGAAAAGAAAATCATTTTTCGTTGTGGTATGAAGACGAGTTATTTTTGTGAATATCTTACAAGGAGGGACCAGTCGAGCACTTTCCATAGAAATAACGATGGAATAGAGAGAGAGAGAGAGAGGGAGAGAGAGAGAGAGAGAAAGAGAGAGAGAGAGGGTCAGACTAGAAGTATCTATTCTCTAAGTAGCCGGCTGTAAAGGACGGACGAGAGATCGGGTTAGGGTTAAGGTTAGTGTTAGGAAAGAGACAGTGCCCCACTAGATTTCGAAGTCAATGTTGTTCTCTGTCAAGACAGGAAAGAGTGCGCAGTGCGAAGTTCTCCCTGTGAGGTACCAGCAGTATTCTATATATTGAAGTATATGGCTCTTATATACGTAATAGATCGTATCTGGAGTGTGGTACTTTCAGGAACAGTTGAATGATTCTACCATTTTTTCCAGCGATCTCAGCAATAGACTATATATACGAATTCGACTGCACTACATGCTCTAAGTTCAAAGACTGAAGCCAGATGACTCTTATTAGCCTAGGCGGGAGGATATTGATACATTTCCTTCTCTGATAAATTTAACAGTCACTCAACAGTCGAAATTTAAATACTGGTCTTGGCGGTAATTTGGCGCTAATTAAGTACACTTACAAATTGACATACAATATGGAACCTTCAAATCTGACAATTCTAATACTTTTTTGCTCGTGTCATACGTAAATAGTGATATAAGATAAATATATTTGCATCTCAAACCGAAAAAGTATATTAGTATAAAACACCAATCTTTTGTAGCGCTCCGAGCCCTGGCCGTCTACGTCGTCGAACCCATATTCTAGCTTGTCTGTGGAAACGAAATCATTCATTTGCCGATGTTTATTTATATAAATGTTTATTTAAAAAAAAAAGTCGCAAGAAAACATAATTAATCTTTCCTTCCACATATATTGTAAACATTTAGCAAACATCGAAGATATCTGAATTTTAACGAATCCCTTCTTTTCCGTCTTTGCATAAAACACAATATAGCTCACATTACCTACATTCACCAGTAGCAGCTGTGTTTCAACATGAATATTGTTCGGTTAATAAGTTACGGATTAACTACTAAAAGAACATATGTTTCTAGACAACTATAATAAAAAAAATATAGGATTTGTTTCAATTTTTTAGGTTTTCTTTCTTTGGGAGTAGATTAGAGTTTCAGTGGCCCCTTCTCTAAATGGTGAAGTTTACAAAAAAGTGTGCCCACATTACCCACTTTGTTGCCTAGAATACATATTCCATAATTAATAATGATAAGTTTCATGATTTAGGATTTCATCAAGCACATACATATCATTTATGCTTACGTTCATATATCAAGTCTTTCAATAATATATTACTTTTTATTACTCAGAATTTGATGTAGAGCAATTGTCTCCATATTAATTTATTTGTATCTAACTTATTTTAAAAGTGTTTTGAGGGCGTGGCGACTCTGTGTTAGTGCATTCAATAAATGGTAAAGTTTACATCAATTGGTTTTTAATAATACATACAGTTCTTCCATTAGCGAACATCTCATAAAACACCGTTCCTGTGCCTCAAATTTCAGTGTTGACTTATTCTACATTCTCAGAAAGTCACACTCTCACTTACATCTGAAGATTCTAGAAACCATTTACATCAAGTCTCTGCGACTTCATTTTTGTAAGCAAAGCGAATCATTTCTCGGACTTACTGTAGTTTTTATTTGATTTATTTCAATCCCCTTTCCCGCGGTGCCTCTTTTCTTAATATTAACATCGGTCTGACTCTGTTAAGCGACGGTTTGAAACCGGTCAGCTTCCCCTTTCATTCTTTCACTTTTTTAATTACATTATGCTTAAAAATAAATATAGACTTTATATAATAATAATAAAGTTTTGTACCGCAGAATATATATATATATATATATATATATATATATATATATATATATATATATATATAATATATATATATATATATATATATATATATATATAGTACCGTCCAAGATTAAAGAACAAAAATTAAATCTTCTGAATCTAAACAAAATTATATATTAATTATCGTTAAAATTTCACTGAATATACACATTATGTAGTTGGACTTTTATCAAGATTTACAGATGAGTTAAAATACAATTTTTAAAGTGATCTACCATTTTACAGATTTCAAGTGTCCAAAATTAAGGAACAAAATATCATTTTTAACTAAATCACATAAAAAAGGAAAAATAGATTTAATATTTGATACTTCCACCTTTGTTTTCAATAACTGCTGCGCCTCAACGACTGCAGGATTTCACTAAATCTTGACATTGGGCCACAGTTATCTTGGCCTATTCATCTTTCAGTTTCAGCCACAAGTCTTCGATGTTTTTCGGATTCTTTGCCATAACATTCTGTCCTAGAGTCTTTCATAAGTTTTCTATAGCGTCCATGTCAGGAATCTGAGAAGGCCAGTCCATTACCGCTACTTCTTGATGAGCCAGATAATTCATGACCAGCTTTGCCTTATGACAGGGAGCATTATCCTGCATGAAAACAGGCTTTTCGATACCAGAATTGGGCAATACTGGCAAAACATACTGTTTTAAAACTGCCTTGTATAAAGTGGCATTTACTGTAGTATTTACGCGTACAAGTGATAATGTACCCTGCCATGATATAATGCCGAAAACCAGAATGCTACCTCCACCAAATTTAACAGTTTTTTTTATGCAGCTAAGATCCAAACTTTCGCCTTTTCTATCCCTTACAAATTGTTTTCCATCATACATTAAATTTCGATTCGTCACTGAAATCAATTTTTTCCAAATTTCTTCTTACCATATAACATGCTTTTCTTGCGAACGCCAATCTTACTACTTTGGGTTTTTTTTCTTATTAGCTGCTTTTCTAGAAGAGATCTTGCAAAAATACCTATTTCGTGCAACCTTCTGGACACAGTTTGTCGTGAAATATTCGTGACATCTTCCATTTATTTAGAAATTTTGGCAGCTGTAAGGAAACGGTCTTTAAATACTAGGCGTTGTATAACTCTGTCCTATTTTGCCGTTGTCTTTCTTGGTCTACTAGATTGTTTTTGTTGCTAAACCTTCCAGTTTATTTATAGAGTTTGACAACTCGGCTTACAACACTTTTTGAACGTTTCACACGTTGCCCGATTTCTATTGTCAACTTCTCCTTTCTTAATTTGACGATCTTTGCTTTGTCGTTAAATCAATTATTATTATTTATTTCTTTTTGACATGATTGATGTTGCGTGATTTGCAGCAGTGATGATTATTAAAGTTTAGAATATTTATTTTCATCCTTTTATACAATAAACCCTAATGTTTTTCCTTAATTTTCCTTAATCTTGAACACTTGAAATATGTAAAATTGTGGATATTTTTAATAATATTATTTTAATTCATCTGAAAATCTCGGTAAAAGTCCAACTACATAATTTACATGTGCAGTGAAATTTTTACAAATATTAAAATATAATTTATTTGAGATTAAGAAGATTTTATTTTTGTTCCTTAATTTTAGACGATACTATATATATATATATATATATATATATATATACACATATATATATATATATATATATATATATATATATGTATATATATATATATATATATATATGTGTGTGTGTGTGGGTGTATAAAGGAGTAAGGCTACCAACATTTGTAAAAAGTTTTTACCATTTATTTATCATTTTGTTATTTTATCATTTTATCATTTGATATAACGCGTTTCAAGCGGTGGTCCGTGTCATCAGATATACATTAGAAGAAATGTCTTTCGATTTGAAAGAGTGTTGTTCTATTTGAGGAAATGTGAAATTGTTTGGCGTTTTTGCGCATGTGTGTGTGGGTTTGTGGATGGGTGTGTATGTGTTTTGATATTTTGATATTTTTTATTATGTTCTGCTTCTTTTGGTTAAAGTCGTGTGTTTTTATTAAGTAAGTGTGATTTTGACGTTTATTTTATCGGTCATCTCCATTTCTTGAAATGTTGAATTTTCTTTTGAAATATATTATATTTCATTGCCCTGTCACCGAATTGGTTGTGGTGCTCGTCTGTGAGTGTGTGCGTGCGGTTATTTCTGAATCTTGTACATAGGTGAGCAACATGCATACACACCCACACAGACCAACAAACACGTACACACACTTACATATATGGTCATACACACAGGCGTATGGTTATATAGATGGATAGAGAGAAGTAGATAAAGGTTGATAGATGTTTGGTTCGTATGGTGTGTACATTGATTTACGATCTGTTTAATGCTAGATTGAATTTAAATATTAAGTTGATTTTTGTGTTAGTAAGTATGTGTAATCATGGCTTTGGAAAATAGGCATTATTTAAAATTTTCCTCCGCTGCATGAGTGCACATGTTGGGAGACAAATAAATTACGGTTTTCTTTGATTTTAATGTTGCTTTTATTATTAAATGCTTTGGTGCCGCCTATGTAAGAATCGTTGCATGTTGTAAATTCTAGCACATAGACAACGTTATTGGAGGTGCAGTTAAGTTCTTTTTTATTGTGAATGATGTGTTGGGGTTTTAAATGTGTATAAGTTCCCCACTATTATTATGTCACAGACCCCACATTTTGTATGAAAAATAGAAGAAATATATGGACAGAATATTCAAACCTTCTTTATAAAATTTTGAAATAGATACCTGGATGATTATTTTATTCTCTGGGAACCCACATGGGGGCATCAATGAATTACATAGCATACTACAAAACCTACACACCATCATTAAAGTCACCATTAAACACAGTCAAACAGAACTACCGTTGCTAGATGTATTAATTGAAATTAAAAACAATCACATAATCACAGACATCTACCACACACCCACAGACACCCAACAATATCTCCATTCTTGAAGACATCACCCCCAAAAGCTGCCTAAAATCTATACCCTACTCCTTAGCACACAGGATTTGTACTATAGTCAGTGACAAAGACCTCCGAATTGTCCGAATTCAGGAACTACGGAAAACTTTAACAAGACGAGGATACCCGCTACAAATAATAGACAAAGGTTTATAACTAGCAGAAAACATTCCATTAGAACAATTACGAATCCCAATAAAACGAAACAAAGAACAAATATTAGCATACATCTCTACACACAACAAAAACAATTCTGAATTATTCACAGAAATAACAAGAACCCTAACCCTACTCAACCAAAACAACAAACTAAACAACATATTAAAAACAACGAAAATAATAAAAAGCAAATGCTAACCAAAAAACCTAAAACAAATTTTAACCTCATCCAAACTCAACCAAAACACAATACTAGGGGTCACAAAATGCAACAAGGAAAGATGTGGTGTCTGTGACATAATAAAAGAGAGGAACTCATACCCATTTACAAACCCAACACACACATTAACAATAAAAACACCTTAACTGCACCTCCAAGAACGTTGTCTATGTGCTAGAATGTACAATATGCGACAATCTTACATAGGCGCCACCAAAACATTTAATAATAGAGTATGTAAGCAACATTCAAATCAAAGAAAATCGAAAAGTATTGGTCTTTCAACATGTGCACTCATGCAGCGGAGAAACATTTAAAATGATGCCAATTTTCAAAAGCAAAGATTACACAAACTTACTAAAACAAGCAAAAACTTCGTATTTAAATTCAATCTAGCATTGAACATATCGTAACTCAAACTACACATTATACGGACCGCACTTCTATCAACATTTATTTACTTATCTCTATCCACCTATCTAACCATACGCGTGTGTCACCAAAAATGGACACGATTCAGAACTAACCGAACGCACAACAGCCAATTCGTCGACAGGGCAATACAAAATAATAAATTCCACAAGAAAATCCAAGCACTTCCAGAAATGGAGATGACCGATAAAATAAAGGTCGAACCCAGACGTACTTAATGAACAGACACGACTTTAACCCAAATAAGCAGAAAATAATAAAAAATAAAAATAAAAAATGCAATAATATCAAAACACATACACAGACACCCGCAAACCAACACATGCGAAAAAACGGCAAACAATAACACTTTTCCTCAATTGAAACAACACTCTTTCAAATCGAAATACATTTCTTCAAATGGATTTACATATCTGATGATAGCAGACCACCGCTTGAAACGCGTTATATAAAATTATAAAATTATAAAATAACAAAATAATGAATAAATGTTGAAAAAACATTTTTCCAAATGTAGGTAGCCTTACTCCTTTACATATATACTTGTTTCTCGTTGAAACTGCACTGATACTGCACTACCCACCGTTCTCTCTCTCTCTCTCTCTCTCTCTCTCTTTCTCTCTCTCTCTCTCTCTCTCTCTCTCTATATATATATATATATATATATATATATATATATATATACATCTACTGTGCTAGAAAACTTCTCACACGGGTCAGTGTCCTATATTTCCATAAGGATACGAACCACCTGTACATGAAGTATGGTGCCCCGTCAATTGTCTCCCCCTTTAAAAGGGTTTTAACTAGAGTAACTAATCTAATAGTTCTCTCACTATCTACCTGACTAGAGTCCCTGTCTCATCACCGCAATGTTGCATCACTGTGCTTCTTTTACAAGTACTTCAATGGAATGTGGTCCGATGACTAAGCTGCTCTGCTACCCTCTCGATGTAAATAGACATGACCATCTCGACGATCAGTTAAATTCCATCCATTCTCTGTAGAGATTCTAAGATTCCGGGGAGCTTTCTACTCTACTTCTTTCCTCGAGTTGTCAGTGTTTGGCACTCCCTCTCTGCTCCCTGTTTCCCTGACTGTACTGACATACACACATCAAAATGTGATGTAAACACGCGTATCACGCACAGATTTTCTCTTAGGATACCCCTTTGATTTAGGCACATAATCCACAGTCTCTGCAAATCCACCATCCACACATTAATAAGGCATTGTTGTAACATTTAGGCTACTGCATCATCCAATCGTCATTCTTTTTAGGCAAAGTCCAACAAAAGAGTCACCAACTTCCTAAGTCGCTCACTATCAACCAAGCTCAAGCCTCTGTCTCATTGCCGCAATGTTTCATCTTTGTGCCTGTTTTACAAGTACTCCAATGGATTGTGCTCCGATGAACTAGCTGCCCTGGTGCGCACTCGACGTAAATAGACTAGACGAACCCGACAATCAGCTAATCCCCATCCATTCACTGTGGAGGTACACAGATGTCAGATATGCTTTTATTTACATATCTTCTTTCTTGTGCTGCCAGCCTCTGGAACTCCCTCACTGTTTCCAGTTTCCCAGACTCTTCTCACATGCATACATTTAAAACTAATGTAAACAGACATCTCGCTGCACAGGTCCCAAAACATTCACTCTAATTCTCAGTAGCCTTTTATGTCTACGATGGCGTTCTGCCTTGTTTGGAGAGAACTATTATAAAAAAAGAACCTTTACGTCTTAGTTGCGGTATGACTTGTCTTAAGTGAACTGAAGTTAAAGTAAATATATATATATATATATAAAATATATATATTTGTATGTTTAAATATATATATATATATATTAGTATATATATATACATATATATATATATATATATATATACATATTAGTATATATATATACATATATATACATATATATATATATATACATATTAGTATATATATATATAAACATTCCTAAAGTAATATATATATATATATATATATATATATATATATATATATATATGTATACTCCATAAATGTTAAATTTACAAAAAGTAATGTCTCCATGTTACTAACTGTGTTGCCGATAATATATATTCGAAAATCCATTATGATCTATTCGTTAACATAGCTGGTCATATATATATATATATATATATATATATATATATATATATATATAAATATATATATATATATATAATATATATATATATATATTTAATATATATATATTATATTAATATATAAATATAAAATATATATATATATAAATATATATATATATATAGTTAACTTTATATATAGAGTAATACACACAACTAAGTTAATATAAACATACACGTGGTTCTGTGTTATAAGAATACACGTATAAATCCTGAAATCGAATTGAAATGTGTTTTAGTAGGAGTGATATATTGTGGCCGATGTAGATGTCACCTATATTGTATTTGACAGCCGCGGTCCAGGTAATGGGTGACTATCGACTTGATGTGCAGCAGTGATATGATCTTGCCAACATAGCAATTATCACTAAAATCATTCTCCTAATCTCTGTTCCATATAATATTCACCGACGTTTAAGACTATTTTATTACAATTTGAGGGTGCGTGCACACACAATCACACACACACACACACACACACACACACACACACACATATATATATATATATATATATATATATATATATATATATATATATACATATATATACATATATATATAGGACATGTATTGTATTAGTTTCTGTAGATGTAAATCCGGTGAAACTCTAATGTTTATAAAATGTGCTAATAACCAGTAGGGCTGTTCTTAAGTATAACTTTTTATTCATACAAACATTATTGGTTACATATGTGCATACATGTTTCGGTTCTACACTTGGCAGAGAATGAAAATCTTTAGACCAAAGACGACAAAGAAGGTTTCTCTGTCATCTTTGGTCTGAAGAGGCTCACTCTCTGCGAAGAGTACAACCGAAACATGTATGCACAAATGTAACCAATAATGTATGTAGAAATAAAAAAATTATACTATATATATATATATATATATATATATATATAATATTTATAAATCAATATTAAATTATTAATACCTACATAAGCTAGTTTTCAAGCTTATTGCTCTCAAAAGTAACAAATCTTAATTTGCGGGAGGCGCGAACCAGGTTCACAGAGGCAGTCAGAATCAGCAAGTAGTAACCATATCCACTCGTCCAATGGAAACTGGCATGTAATTAAGGGAAATTAAGATATATATGTACCTAGAGTCGGGTACAGATAGAAGACTAGTCGAGAGTTGTCGACGAATATTTCGGAGCTTTTTATTAGAGTGTTTTTACAGTCTATTTCTCCGAGAGATCTCAACTTATATTTCTTCAAGAGGCTTAGTATAGTATTCATAAATAAGTATTAAATTATTTACATTTGAAAAGCATTTCGTACACATACATTATATATTATAATTAAGTAGATTACAACATTTTTGACATAATTAATATTTTCAATATTATAATCACGTTCAAAAAATAAACACTTAAAATATTAATCTATATGTACGCGCGTTTCAATATATGAATTTATCATCACTATTACATCAGAGTAAAATTGATAAAAAATATTATTTTCCTCTTTTGCATATAGACTTTTAATCTACTGAATGATAATATAACATCTTAATTAATGCCTTTCATGTGCCCTCCTGTTGGGAAGAAAGCGGGGTGTCATCAGCAAATTCGCCTATCTCGCATGCGATTGCGTAAGGGAGGTCGTGTATGAAAATCAGGAATAACAAAAGTCCATGGATTGTATAAAATATTAAGTTACACGATGACTTTTTGAAGCGTCTGTTTATCTCTCCCCCCCTCTCTCTCTCTCTCTCTCTCTCTCTCTCTCTCTCTCTCTCTCTCTCTAGGGTGATTCATAAGTCACTTAGCCATTTATTTTTGAAATTCTAAAGTTAAAAAATACGGTAATACAGAACGTTTATTCAACAAATTTATTGATGGGAGTTTTGAATTGCAGCAGATTTTCAAAATTTCCACCTTCGTTCTGCATGCATAGCTCCATTCTTTTTTGCAAGGAATTTACGACTCTTTGTAGCATATTTGATTGATTATGGTGTTGTGCAAAGGAGGCTTTCTGTTCACATCATGTTTCCATTGCCTAACAATAGCAGTAATTAGAGAGTAAGATAACAATTATTAAAATATCATAGTATGTTTGTGCTTCATATGGTAATCATTTTAAATAGCTTAGTGAGGTGACTTATGGATCACCCTGTATATATATATATATATATATATATATATATATATATATATATATATATATATATATATATATATATAGGTGCAATTAATCGATGGAAAATCCTACGTACAAAAGTAGGTGACAAATGAATAAAAATATTAATTAATAAACAAATAATTCGGCAAGTTACTGTTTCGTACTGAGTGTTTTGGACGATTTTAAAAGCAGTGTAAATTATGTTTTTATTTTTTATCACCATATTTTATAGGTAATTTTCGGAAACCTTTCATTTTTTCAAGCCTTCAATGAAATATACATGGGTGCGTGATGCGTGTGTGTCATATAAGACATGTTTGTTAGGATCTGTCATACAAACAAACAAACAAATAAATCGAAAACATACACATTACACCATACGCATATATAAGACCTCATTTACTACAATGTATATAGAGTTTAAAAGTGAGTATATTGAGAATGGTATAATTATTACATTTGTATAACTTGCATGTCAGCCGTGAAATCTGCACGAACACGCTTAACGACAACTGATTTATGTAGGTTTTGCGAACTGAAAGATGTATTGTTCAAGTTCGTATATATTTGGCGCCTTATTTTGAAGAATTACGAAATGACCAGCTATACCATTGTATAAGGTTGTCCGAAGTTCTTGTAATCCTTACGAAAGTGGATGTTCGAAAATCTTCTTACCAATATAGAAAGGTGAGTGCAAAAGTCCATTTACCCTTACCAAAAACGGTCGCCTGAATGTTTTAGTATCCTTTCTAGAATTATAAGGCAGAAGGTCTTGATACCCTAGCAAACAGTGAGGTCAATATAGCTACAATTATTAAAATAATAATAGCTATGTAAATTATCACACCGATCATAACGCCGCACTATGTGTGTGCCACTGTGTTCATACTCATTGCCCTCACCATTTTATGGTGAGGTCAACAACATAGGTAAAAAAATCTGTTAAATAATGTATTTTCTTAACTAAGTAAATATTTTTTAAAGCAAATTAGTAGAGTATTTAGAAATATAAGTTTTGGTAAAAGTTACTGGAATAAAATGTTAATCATTGATAAAATGTTAATCACTGATAAAATTTTAATCATTAATAAAATGTTAATCATTGATATAATGTTAATCATTCATAAAATGTTGATAATTTATAAAATATTAATCATTCATAAAATGTTAACAATTTATAAAATGTTAATCATTGATAAAATGTTAATCATTCATAAAATGTTAATCATTCATATAATGTTAATCATTCATAAAATGTTAATCATTCTTAAAATGTTAATCATTCATAAAATGTTAACAATTCGTAAAATGTTAATCATTGATAAAATGTTAATTATTCATAAAATGTTAATCATTCATAAAATGTTAATCATTCATAAAATGTTAATCATTGATAAATGTTAATCATTCATAAAATGTTAATCATTGATAAAATGTTAATCATTGATAAAATGTTAACTATTCACAAAATGTTAATCATTCATAAAATGTTAATAATTTATAAAATGTTAATCATTGATAAAATGTTAATCATTCATAAAATGTTAATCATTCTTAAAATGTTAATCATTGATAAAATGTTAATCATTCTTAAAATGTTAATCATTCATAAAATGTTAATCATGCGTAAAATGTTAATCATTGATAAAATGTTAATTATTCGTAAAATGTTAATCATTCATAAAATGTTAATCATTCATAAAATGTTAATCATTGATAAAATGTTAATCATTGATAAAATTTTAATCATTCATAAAAGGTTAATCATTCATAACATGTTTATCATTCCTAACATGTTAATCATTCATAAAATGTTAATCTTTCATAAAATGTTAATAATTTATGAAATGTTAATCATTCTTAAAATGTTAATCATTGATAAAATGTTAATCATTGATAACATGTTAATCATTGATAAAATGTTAATCATTGATAACATGTTAATCATTGATAAAATGTTAATCATTCATAAACTGTTAATCATTTATAAAATGTTAATCATTCATAAAATGACTTTGACGATTATTTTTAATCACTTTTTATTACATGTTTCCTTGTAGTTTATTTTTCATTGTTCTGTTTTAAATCCTTGATTTGTTTCTATGTTCATAGCTTTTTTATTCACGAAAATACAACAACGCCAAGGCTATTTTATTTTAATTTTAATATTCATCTGATCCGAAACTAAATGTTTAATTCGACAGTTTCAAACATTACATCGGCAGGATCTATCTATGTTTTTGCAGCGAAAAATAAAATCTCGAAGTATTGTATCCAAGGTTTCTACATGTTTTTAAGAGTGAGTCCAGGATTGGATGTGGAAAATGATGATTTTTTATGTTTCTCCAAGGAATGGATTTAATTTTCTCAATAACGATAACCGATGATGTTTCTGGTCTCCCTAAATTAACATTTTGTCCCCGTGATAGGAAGGTTAAGAAGTGGAATTATTGTTTATACTTAGAATGAATGTGGCGTTTAATATATTATGAGGTATATTTTGTAATTCCCCAACCAGCAATATTTCTCCAATCGGGTAATGCCGCGTAAACAGAGCTATCTTGGGATTATTATACAGATGGATCAGAAGTCTCTTTTCGAAGAAATGTATGTTTTATCAATTAGCGCGGCGAAGAGCAGTATATAATTACGCGGGAAGTGAAGTGACGGTGAGAATGCGGATCCGTCCTGTTATGCCACCATTAGTCTGACAACATTCCTCTTGTTGTTACAGATGTCGGCGAGGACCCTTGCTTAAGTTGTATGGCGATGACGTCGTCTTCGAATCGAAGTTTTGTTTTATTTACCTCCTCCCCTTTAACATTTGTCCTCGAGTGGCCTCTAGGCCTCGATAAGGGGTTACCATTTAGTATTAAAAAGGGCAGGTGTTGTTTTTAAAAACAAACGCACTTTGGTCTATAAAAAGTGTCTAGACAGCCCCGTAGGCATTGCTCAGTAAGGGAGCTTCAGACTATTTGCAACAACCTAACCATTTTTCGAAAAGAGAGGGTAAAGCCTGGGAAGGTGGACCTCATGAATCTGAACAGAACCATAACTCAGCCCAACAGAGTAGAACCAGAAGAAATTACAACGGGCTATTCTCTGTTGGACTGATTGTCAAAGACGTATCCCTGAAAGGTACAAACACATACTAAAGCTGTACTATGTAATTATCATAATCGAGACGAAACTCAAAATGTTTCTCTTGCATTTAACATCATGAAACTCTCGACTCGCGAGGCAGTGTAAACAATCTAAACTGTCTATGTGATATCAGGAATTTCTAGTTAATTAAGATTTGCGAAATCAACACCCGCACTTCTTCTGATCGCATTGCGTATTTCTAATGAAAATATAAAATAACCACGACCAGTAATGCTGGGATCAAGTGTTTTTCTACTGTATCGGCTTTTTCTACCACAGAAGCACTAGCGTATAATGAATGCTGTTGATTTGCCATAGAGGAAGAATTATGGACTAATAGATTCATCGAAAGACTTTTAATTTAGGATAACGATTACTTTAAACATCACGGTTGCGGAATATTTTAGATTTCAATTGATCATTCGTATTTTGGGATTATTGCGACGACTATTTTAATCTTGTATATTTTTTTCTCACGAGCATTACCGGGTAGAAATGTTAAGTAATGTTTGGATTCGTAGCGCAGCGGATAAAGTGCTTTATTTACTTCCTTCCCACAAGTCCGGAAAGTAGGAGAAAAGGCCAGCGCCTCAGCGGAAGAGCCAGGCTGGCCTCTAAAAAAGCCCGGGCAGCCCCAATCGGCATTCTCCGGCAGGGGCGCTTCAGCTAATCCAAATTAAACCAACATCTTCCCAAAGAGGGAAGGCAAGGCCTGGAAGGGTGGACTTCCTAGGACTATCCAAGACATACTACCTCATTTCGACAGGTAAAGGTCACCGAAATGGCCAGTCTCTGTCGGACTGATTGTCGAGAACGTATTCTCGACTTGTACTTAAGCGGTACAATAATCAGCGAACTTTCGCAGACTGAATCATTATGGGATAAGCGGATGAAGTGCTAAGCAGTTCTGAGTTAATGTCTTCTGGAGATCAAAGGTTCAATCCCCAGTAGAGGCGATACTAACAATAGAATTAAGCATAAGATTTCTACTCGATAATGGTGACGGAATGAGCACAGTTTATATCCGTGTGTCAAATAAAAGGTTACGTACAAAGTACAAAGGTTACATCGGCCAGAAGTTTGTTAGCATCATATTCAAGGTTAATAAGTAATCCAAATAATTAAAAAATACAAAGTATGGAAGCGTTTACCTATCTACGGTCACCCATCTAAATAATGACCAAGCTCAACGTTCGTCCCGATTGAGATCGCCAAATACCAACGCCGGTTGTGACCAAATGTACTCAATGGTGAACTCAGCTGAAATCGATTTGATATCGTTTTGCTTCTTTTTAAGGATTTTAATGACACGATATTTTCGTGCTTCGCACCTGACAGCTCTGCTACCGTATCCAGCACTACATCATACACAGGAGGAACCACTTCACAGTGTTTGCCCATTTTCACTTGACTGTCTTTCTGAAATAGCCGGGTCCCTCTGTCAGGGGTTGGTTATGTTGCACTAGTGTAATCTACCTATTAATCCTGTAGAACCGCATACACCTTTCAGCCATCATCAACTTCAACAACTGATTTGAATGTTGACGTCATGTTAACTGGTATACAAGGAATGTGGGTCGAAACTGAGAAGTGGTTCCTCGTGATGATCGTGTAGTGGTGGATATGGTAGCGAAGCTGTCAGCTACAAAGCAGAAAATCCTCACTTTTTAAATTAAACTTATATAACTTTGTTCTTGTATTACGTTTCCCGTGTAGTATTCAGGTTCAAAAAATAGATAAGATTGGATAATTTATTAATTGTTAAGTTTTATAATAATTTAAAGCGTGACGTACGTGAGTATTGATTTACTCCTCTCCAGGAGTTAGGCACAAGGCCAGTTTTATTTTACTCCCACAAGTAAGATGTGACCCAAGGTCGGGTCGGGAAAGTGGGGTTTAAAAATTGCCTGGGAAGCCCCGTCGGTATTCACCGGTAGGAGCGCCTCAGGCAGTAAGCAATAAACTTACTCCTCCTCAAAGAGGGGAGGCGAAGCCTGGGAGGGTGGACTTCCTAGAACTGCACAGGACAGACCCATAGACCGGCGTAAATCAAGCCCCGAAGGCCAAGACAATACAAGTCTATGGAGTGCAGTATCCATCGGAACAGATACTACACTTTGATCTTAGCCAAAAGGCCAAGAACGCGTGACGTACGTGAGTAGTCATGACGAGTTCTATACAAATACGTGTATGTATTTTTATTCGTTCGTTCACACGTTACGCTAATTTGTTTCTAAGCAACTCAGCTACATAGTAGAGTAGCAACTAACCGCAAACATCGAGAGCGAGAGAGAGAGAGAGAGAGAGAGAGAGAGGAAGAGAGAGAGAGAGAGAAAGTCGAAGCAGATAGATTGAAGAAGACGGCGGAGAGAAAGAAAGAATAATTCAAATGTGTTGATATATAAGAAGTATAAGAAAAAGCATGCTATATCAGTTGACAGAGAGAGGGAACCGGAGAATAACACAGTGGCACTCGAGTTGTTAGTAGGAGAAAGCAAGACAAAGAGAAAGAGAGAGAGAAAGTGAGAGAGAGAGAGAGGGGGGAGAATGAAAGCAAATGTTTGTGTTTTGAAAAAGCAACCTATGCTGTGTATTGTTATTTATTTGCTGCTTGAATTAAATTTAGATCAAATGTGCTTCGTTAGCAAGAAGATAAAATAAAAACCTATTTTCTTCAATTCTGGAATTTCCGTTAATTGAAACACACTTACTGTAATGACAATCTCAATTGGTTTCTTCACAATGTTGTGTGCGCAGGATTTGCTTATGTTAGCATTCATTTTAGTAAGTGTGTTTATAATATCATTTGTTTTTTGTATCAGTTTGCTGTATATCTATATCAAACATATAGAATACAATGCAAAGGCTGCTGCAAAAACTTGGCTCCCTCTACCGTGCTAGGAAACTTCTTACACCTGACATTATCCTACATCTCTACACAGCCACCATGGAGTAGTGTTGTCACATCTGGGCTGATGCACCATCCATTAGTCTCTCCCGCTTAGTCAAGGTCCAAAAAATGAGTCGCTGATCTAATAGGTCCCTCACTATCTATAAAGCCCCAGCCACTGTTACATCGCCGTAATGTTGCATCCTTTTGCTTTTTTTCAAGTACTTTAATGGAATGTGTTCGGATGAACTTGCTGCTCGACGTAAATACAACCCAAAAAATATCTACATCACATCTATTCATTGTGGAGGTTCCAAGATACCGGAGAGCCTTCTACTCCAACAGCTTCTTTCCCCGTGGTACCAGCTTTTGGAACTCCCTCCCTGTTCACTGTTGCCTCTAAAATTCTAAAGAACACATAAGATTGGCACCAGCAAGAAACCAATGTAAACTAATTTGCAAATGTTATCGAAATACATGAAGAATGCTGGACATCTGGAGAGACTTGTTGTCACAAGGATCCTAGAATCACTACTTGTTATTGTTTGTGAAGACAATTGTTTCAAACTTAATAATGGCAGATCGACTGATAGGCATATTCTCTTTTTAGAGATATGTTGACGCATCGAAAACTTATAAGACCCGGCGAAATTCGATACCAGAACTCCTGTGTGTTAGCGTCCAGTGTGCTACCAACTGAGCAGACGAAATTGCTAGTGATAGTGGGATGAATTATTTTGTATTTAAATGAAAAACGACTTGTGATAAAACAACAGCAATAATAATAATAATAATAATAATAATAATAATAATAATAATAATAATAATAATAATAATAATAATAATAATAATAATAATAATAATACCGGCCTCACCTGACACGACACAAGCATGAATCAATGAACAGAAATAGCAAGAAACACCATCAGCTCCTCCGCTCCCCTCCAAAAAAATAAAAATTAAAGAATAAATAAATTTAAAAAAAGTAGTACCAGCCTAGGCTGACACCACACAAAATATTTGCATAGGGTCAAGAAGGATGAGAAGACCGAGGAGGCACAGCACAAACAAGAACTCCACTAGAAGTGCAGAGAGTTGTGGGACCTTGGGAGGCTTATTGCCACCCAAATCGCAGAGAAGATCAATGGTCCTTACAAGCAAGAACGCAATGGTAAACGGCTGTTGCGATACTGCAAGGTTATTTGCTCTGGCTATCAAAAAGAGGTAGAGAATACTGGAAATCTGAGGAGACTTGTTGTCACTGAGACCAGAATCTTCAGCCAAGTCCTTCAAATGGAATTTGAAAAAGAAAAATGTGCATTGCTAGTGATGACAAGGGGGAAACCTGAGACAATAGAAGGCATAGAAGTGTACAACCAAGACGAGATGAGTGCGCTAGGCAGACAGGAGAGCTATACATATTTCAGACTTCTGGAAGCATCAAATCTACAGAAATGAAAGAGAAGATTGAAAAAGAATACATGAGATGAACAAGGAAACTCTTAGAAACGAAATTATATAGCATACATCTAGTAAAATGAATAAACACTTGGTCAGTATCAGTGATACTCTGGACCATGTATAGGCTGGACTAAAGAAAACACCCAGGCACATTGATCAGAAGACTAGAAAATTAATGACCATACACAACGTACTACACCAAAAAGACGATACGGACAGACTTTACGTGAAAAGAAACGAGGGGGGGAAGAGGACTGGTAAGTATATGAGACTGCGTGGAAGGCACAAAAACGGCTGAATATGTACATAACCCAGAACACGGAAAGGCCGACCACTGCAGCAAGAAACACCGTCCCAATTAACAACTCGGGCAGCACCGAAACCAGAAACAAAGAGACAAGAAAAGAAAAATAGGAAGACAAACAGCTACAATTTAGCTACGTTTCATAAGAATGACAAGAGATGAGACCCGTAACATCATTGGGAAAGGCTACGAAAAGGACACTTGAACAGAGAAATGGAATCTCTACTGACAGTTCCACAGAAGAATGCAATTAGGACTAACTACATTAAAGCTATCATCGATAAAACCCAGGAAAACAATAAATACAGATTGTGTGGACAAAGAGACGAATAGTAAATACCATAGCGTATTATTATTATTATTAGTAGTAGTAGTAGTAGTAGTAGCAGTAGTAGTAGCAGTAGTAGTAGTAGTAGTATATAGATCAGTATAAATGAGTAAATGAAATCACAGTTGATCAATCATCGAGTTTAGTTCGTGGACATTTCAGGATTATATAATCCTCCGCTTTTACGATTTGTCATTTTCCATGAAAAGTGTGACTCTGAAATAATACCGACATATCTCACCTTGCAATCGATATTGTCTGACAGTTACTGCAATGAAAGGGAACCAATGTCACGTTTAACTGTTGTTACATTGCATGCGGAATTCTGGGGTGTCGATGTTCCATAGAGTTTAAAAGTTAAATAAGTCAACCAATAATGCTATTAATGATAACACTATGGCGTCGAATTGCATCAAATTTGAAGGATCTTTTAGATCGTGAGTCAGATTTGATATAAAGGTAGTAACACTACAGTTACTATTATTACTGCTACTAAGACTAAAAATGAAATAAACACTTACAGGTTCCAACATTATTATCATGAATAATACCAATGTTTCCATGAAAATCCCTTGGCATGCCAGATGTCTGATGGTCTGATGGGGAGAAGGTGGTATCTATATCCATCAACAATCACTATTACTAATAATAAACACTTAAGAGTTCCTATTTACTTGCCTCCCCACGAATGCAAACTTAGAGACAATGTCGGATTTTAATGTAGGGGAAATCAAACTGTCAAAAAGGGTCACTCTGGATTGGAACAGAATAGACTAAGTGAAGAATCAGAACAGATTCTGCACTTTGAGCTTAGACAAAAATGCCAATTTATTCATCTTAAACATTTGACAACAGATTTCACAAAATCTATTTTCTTTATAAAATGACAAGATATGGCACAATAAGGGATGTGGGTCGTCTGTCATTCTTTTGTTCCATTCTTTAAATGAGTTTAAGTCATTACAATAGTACAGTCACTCTATGGACAATCTTACTGAATGTTATTTCCGGTGTTTAAGCGATTTTTTTTATTTACAATATATATATATATATATATATATATATATATATATATATATATATATATATATTTATATATATATATATATATACAATGTCATCAGTTAGGTGTGGGGGTTATTAGACACAAATAATGCTAAGAACAGACACCACACTTTGTTCCTTATCATCAAGCCAACTTAAGTGTTAAATAAATATTGATCAAAATACCATTAAACTTCACATAACAGGTGTCATCAGAAAGGGGCGAAACCTACAAGATTCTAGTGCTGCGACTAATACTAACCAACACTTCTGTATAAAAAATATGTCAGATGTAATTTGAACTAGAATTCTGATGTACGAAAAACCCCTGGGATTCCGGATATAATTAAGGTTAAGAATACTAAATATGATGCTTAAATAAAATACCAACAACTCTCCGCAAAATAATGACTATAAGTCACCAAAAAGAGTGGACTAATTTGAATCATATTTTCCTACAAACTTTTTTTGACGTTTAAACGTTTCAGATTTCAAATTGGCGGTGAAACAATGACAGACTATAATTAAAATCTAACATAAAAAACACACTCAAATGCGGCGTGAGAGGTACATTAATAACAGACCACCGAATTACCCAGTGAGGCATCTGGAGTTTTTAAAGTCTTAAATTTGATGTAAGTGGCGTCTTTCAGGTTTTTGTGATATGAATCAGATCACCACACGAGACGTTCTCTTAAAAAAATTTAAGATGGCCTGGAAAGAGTGAGAGAGAGAGAGGCTGGAAGCGTATTTTAATTTCCAGAGTAACAACGTGTATTCTTAAGTTGCCACTGATTCATCTTGGCGTTCAACGACCGAAATTCTTTTTCAACTGAAGCGTGACTGACCAAGATATAGATTATAAAATACACGAGAATATCATGAGTTACGCTCCTTTGTCTCTTCTCTAAACAAATTATGATATCTTTTCTATTGTCTTAAATTATTTCTATTGCATTCCGGAATAACCTCATATATTGGGTAAGACTATTCTCCTTGACCAATCATCATTCTACCGAGAAGACCGCAGTAACCTACATTTCATTTCGTTATCAAGAACTGATGTGGAGACCCTCTAATAAAAATGCGTGTTGCCATCTAAAAAGTTTTCGGATTTCATTTAGATTAAGAAAGTTGTATGATTCGGATAATTCGAACTTACGTTTTCATTTCAAATGTTATTTTTAAAACGATTCGTTGGATGTAACTAGAATAGATTTAGGGCTCCTAAAATTCATACTAGAATGGTCAGCAATGACGGGCGCCGTGTATAACCTCAATGGATATTAGACAAATCTATAATTCTAAAATATAATTTCAGAGAAAGTATCAAGTATAAATTAAAAACAGATTCCGACAAAAACTTAATATCGTACCAAGACACAATTTGTTTTAATTCTAATATGTTACAGTTGTTTTTCATCGCGATACTATTAGAACATTGATAATTACAACGCCTTGTTTTTTAAAAAGATGTTTGTCATTCTCGAACAGTTGTGTTTAAAAATGTTTGTTTTTTTATCAAGCTGTTATTTTTATCGTTGAAATAGCATTTTAGTCTGTCTACCACGCTTACGTTTGAAATACAGGGGGTGCCAAAATGTCACTGATCGAATCGTGTATACCATTCACAATCCTTTCTTCAATTCAATCATATTTGGTGCAAATAAACTTCAGTCTATGCTAGACTTGATCACCAAGTTTCAATCAATAAATGTCCAATGATATTTGTTTTATCACCGTTCTGAGGCTATGGGGGCTATTTTGGTGAATATTTCCTCAGTTGAAAGTGTTGTCGTAAATTGGCTTCACATTCACCGAACCTTAACCCCCATATTTTTATCTGTAAAATATATCAAAATAATTTATATCAAAACAACCCCCAGACTAGTCCTGAACCGGATAATGCTATCATAGAGAAAATTAGTGCAGTGTATCCAGTTGTGCGTCTCATTAAACGGCAATAAAAATACTGTTGCATATTTCAGGTTGAAAGTTGGCGGGCAAGTCAGGTAAATACTGCTGTAAACTGGGACCAAATATGGTTAAACTGCAGAAAGATTTGTGGATTTTATTAACAATTACCCGGGTGAAAATTTTCGGGGGGTCATTTTGTAGTTGGCGAGACACACGATAGTTTCCTATATAGGACGCTGTTCAGTTCAGTAATAGTCTTAAACTTGTTTTAAGATAACCTTACATATAAAAAATTAAGAAGAGACTTCAGGTAGAGTGAGTGTGAATTCCATTCAGGATCACACTTCCTACTCATGAGACGATTACCAAAGTATCTCCGCAAATCATTGAATGCCGATGAACCAAAGACTGTTGGACATCTATGACTGAAACTTGGTGGGTAAATTAGCATAGATTAAAGTTAATTTGTATCAACGATTTATTTGTCATTTAGGCATAAGTTTGAATGTTATATCAGTATCATTACTAAACGCGCAATTTAAAATGACGTATTACTTGGATTGTTCTGACTTCTATGCTTATCTTGTTATTCTCATAACATTTTAGCCGATGTAATCTCCAATGTTCTTCATGTGCGTCTTATTGAACCTGCTAATCTTTATCTCGAACTCGGAAATGTGTTCAGAATTCCAAACGAAACCTTTTATCTAATCAATGGTGGTAATTTGGCCGATCAATTGCAGTCGTCCGTATAGCAAACATTTGAAAAAAAAAACGGTATCTATCAAATGTCTGTCCCCGTTAGAATATCTATCTTTTTTAGTGTTGCCTTTCTTTCAAAATAATGATGCTAATGATTAATAAAAAAAATAAATATTGAATTATAACGTGAGAAATCTTAGGAGAAAATATATGTTATATTATTAGCTTCTTTAACATCTGAATCACAAGATCAAGCGACACTATGTCGTTAAAAAAAGGAAGTAAAAAAAAATAGTGTCTATTATCCTGATGAACATTCCTGTGTGAATCTAAAATTTGAATTTAAATAAGTAATATCTTGATTTTTAAAAAAAAAAACGTTTCATATTACAAAATGTAAATGCATTCTATACAGTGGAAACAATTACTAATACTTATAACGTGCGACCAGAGCACACAAACCACTTGTGCACATTATTAAACAACGAGCTTCGTTAACAACAGAAGTACAAGATCAAGCGACGCCATGTCGTTTAAAAAAAAGTAGAAAAAAATATTGTCTATTATCCCGATGAAAATTATTGTGTGAATGGGAAATTTGAATTTAAATAAATAATATGTTTATTTAAAAATGACTCTGCATTTTACTGGTTTTGAAAAACAACGTTTCAGTTACAAAATGTAAATGCATTCTATACAGTGGAACTAGTTACTGATGCATATCTTATAAACATTTAGTTAAGTAAACAAGAAGCTTTTTTAGTCAGAGAAGAACCAAATTGCATAGAACCCTTTTTTCAGCTCTGCTGAAAACTAGCCCAGTCTAACAATACTAGGGTAATATTTTATTTTTTGCATTTTTAGAGGGTTGTTTCTATCTTCTCACAATGTTTCAGTCGATGCAACATCTGACATACTTCAGGTGCGATTTGTCGAAGCTGGGGATGTACACGGAATTTCAAACGGAACCCCTTTTTTAATCCACAGAGATATCTTGCTCTCGCTCCGTCAACCAGAGAAGAAGTATTAAGTAACTCGTAATAATATTCTTAGTATCGCCCGTACTGAAGATTGCACCTTCTACATCCAAAAGACTGGCACTGAGAATTGTCTTCATGGCTCAATACTTAAATAGTCAAAACGTTGTGAGATAAACACCCAATATAAGAACAGTAGTCGTAATGATCCAAATTATCTTGATTATGAATCTTCATCAAAAAATTCCGACAAATATATTGTCATTTATTTGATAATGTCTTATCTTCAACAAGTTTGCTCTGTGAGTTTAGCGTAAAATAATTCCCTCATATAAGTTGATATTCCATAACTTGTAATTTATTTTTATTAAATTAAAAAAAAAGTATTGTAACTATTCTTATTTATAACTGATTCGATCAGTGTATTAACTCTATATATTCAAAGTGGTTTCTTTTTAACCGTATTAAAGTTATCTCCCCTTAATTACACTTTATATATTTATTTTCATAACTAAGAAATGTATTAAATATGCAGTTATTTTAGTCCGATAAAAAGATATAAATAACTATTCGCTAAACCAAACTACTGACACATTTTCTTTACGGATAATAAAGAGTATGATGGAGAGTGTTGTCTTCTGAATGTACTCTTTTAGATCAATGGCGGTGCTATTCGATTGCGACAATGCCAGTGTTCTTTGGATAAATCTTTAGAGATGATGATACCGGAGGGGAGTGGAACAATACAGAAGATGGGCATTTTTGGACAACATTCTTCGACACTACTTGAAAACAACTTTAATCAGTGACGATTGTCAATTGTAATTCCTTGTTCTTCAAGAATTTGGATAAGCCATTATCAGGCCGCTTCATCAGACACCATTATTTAGAGTCGCCCGGGTTTATTGGAATTTCTCTTAATCTATAGCGGACTCTGTTTTTTTATTCTAATGTTATTGCAGTGTTTGATTTTGTTTTATAAATTTCTTCAGGCTTGTATTTGTTTTGCTCTTACACGACAAGTCTGGCAAAGCAAGCAATAACATTTTCGACAATAATCTAATTATAATTCTAAATATAACATCGATGAAAAAAGAAACACACAAAAACATACACACTATATATGAGTATATATATATATATATATATATATATATATATATATATATAATTATTTATGGCAATATTTGTATTAGCATATCTGATCAGTGCCTTTTTATTGTGCAGTCTCTTAAAAAGATCCAGCTCGATGATTGTCAATCAGTAACAACAAAGCATATGAAAGAACGTCTTATTTTATTCTTTGTGGATTTTTCTAATGATTCTGTAGTGTTACAAAAAGGATGTTAACATGAAATTGTTGTTTGGTCCACGGCAAATGAAACGGACCGTAAAAATAAATCTCACATAAATGTTATGTTTTATTGAAAATGTGAAATAATAAATTGGAACATAAAAATAAGAACATGGTTATTTGAATATAAAATGAACCTGACCTATCTCTCTCTCTCTCTCTCTCTCTCTCTCTATATATATATATATATATATATATATATATATATATATATATATATATATATATATATATAGGAAGTAAGTTGAGATAAACAAAATTAGAACATTATTCATATGAGTTCCAATAATTCAAACACAACCATTATTTGGCGTACGATCGTTTCCTTAGCAATTTTGAAAATTTGTTTTATGTTATAGTTTTGATGACTTCAAATAGTCGCTTCATCAGCGCTTATTACAGCATTACATACAGAATATATTTAAGAGAAATATTCAATGTCAGTATTATTAAAAAAAACATATATTCAGGCAATAATAGAGACTAACCCTTCGAATAAGTCACCGTATAATACTCCATCTGTTAGTTTGAAGATGATAATAGCATTAAAAATACATATAAAATACATAAGAAACAGCAAATTATAATTTCGATTAAAAATATTCACAATACTGAATGAACCAGGGCTAAAAATAAAATACAATTCATATTAAGAAATAAAAGGAAGAAACAACATGTCTTCCCTCAAGAGTAATTGTAATCATTGTGAGTTGTTTTTTTTTGTTTGTTTGCTGCTACGCTATGTATTTTTTTATAAAGGGGAATTGCTTGGTTTCTGAGGAGTCCATAAATGAAAGATCCGGATTGACATAGTTGTATCTGATGTTGTTCTGTGAACGAAACGATCCCTAAAAATGTAGCGAAGTCTTTGTTTTGAAAATCTGATCAGTAAAATAAATAAGATCGTGATCACTCGAATGTTTCAGAATATATATATATATATATATATATATATATATATATATATATATATATATAATATATGTATATGTATATAATCAAATATAAACAAAAAGTAAACTTTTAGTAAATAGGACCTATAGTGAAAAGATTAAGCACAATATACGAGATAGAGCAATTATAAAGATAGAAGAAATAAGAGTGATAAACATGTTCGAATGTCCAAATTTATTTCAAATTTCGATTGTTTGTTACAGAATACACCTTGCATTGGACTATCGAAATTTGAAATAAATTTGGACATTCGAACATGTTTATCACTCTTATTTCTTCTATCTTTATATATATATATATATATATATATATATATATATATATATATATATATATATATATACATAAAGAGAGAGAGAGAAACGTAGAGAGAGAGAGAGAGAGAAACGGAGAGAGGGAGGTGGAGAGAGAGAAGCATACTCGTCTAAGTACGAGTAAAATTAAAGCTTAATACAGATTAATGATACTAATGCGTATGTCAATAATCCTCATTCAAATGTTAGTAAACATGGTTATATCATTTTGACTGTAGAAAATTTTAAAGTTTTAGACTAAAGCTATAATTATTTTTAAAATGAATAGAAAGTCAATGAATTTTGCTTAATTAGAGCCTATGGATTAGATTCAATGCAAATCGGAAACATTTGAACTTTAAAATGATAGCTTGAGGTCATACTATGCCACTAAAAACCCTTTAAATTACTCCAAATAAACTGACATTTAGGGAATATTTATTAATCACCGTCCAATAATCATTGTTAAAATTTCACAAAAACTGGAGGGGTCTGAATGAGCACAAATGGATTTCACCTCTTCTTTGGCCATTTAGCCATAATCAAATAAACTTACTGCACAAAAACTGAAATCAGATCAATTTAAGAGTCTCATGGTAATTTAACATGCTATTTATCCTTGAACGCCACGATTCGACTTATTGTCACTGCCATTAAAACTGTAAGTGTTCTCTTGTTCTGTCGCAACGCCTATTAATCTGTTCATCGACCCGTACTGTAATATGTAGATTAGGTTTGCAGCCTGAAGCTGAAAGAAAGGCATTACTTCATCTCGAACGTGTGCGCCTGCCCACACGTCTGGTGAAAGAGATTTCCATACTAACTTACGAGGACCGGTTTCTGTGACCTGACCTACTTACACTAGAACAGCGAAAACTAGGGAGTAACCTTACCCTTACATACAACGGCAAGAAGATGAATGTCAATCTACGAATTAATGATGTGTTCACCCCGGTGCTATACATAAGTCTCTGCGGTCATACGTACAATCTGTACTGTCAACCGTTTCAACTCAACAGTCAAAAGGCTTCTTACTTTGATCATATAAATTCTACTCCATGGAACAGACTTTGATCGGAATGTTGTCGAGGAACCCACCAGAAGCGCATTCAGGAGAACTTTGGACAATTGTGTTTAGGATGTATATACACACATTCTTTATGTTTTATTATATATATATATATATATATACAAATAAATAAATACTGTTAAAATCTATATATTAATACGATAGCGTGTGTGTTCGTGTGTCACGCTTCCGGCAAAAGCTCTGCGCATGCGGGCCGCACCTAGATTTTTAAAAACAGTCAACTCGCTTTATTTTCAAAACATTCTTAAGTATTTCCCTCTGGCGTAACGGTAAGTGACGTAGTATTTTTGACTTCGGCCCGACTGGTCTATTGTTCGATCCCGACCAACCTCTAAGATTTGTTTTTCTACATTTTAAGGGGAAGGGAAAGAGAGGTAGGGAGGGGACGACCGGGAAGACACATATTAATACAATAGTGTGTGTGATTTTGTGTGTCATGCTTACATCGGAAGCAACGACCTTCCGAATCTTTGTATGCTACTCACCTGGTTAAAAAGTACTTTTTTGTGTTGCTTTAAACTTAAAACTATTTTTGTTTTTTTTTATTTTGGCGTTTTTAAGGGCATTGTCTACTTAATTACGTTTTCTTTTGGTTGTAGAGAGGGCCAGTATTATTATTATTTTTTTTTTTTTGAACGGATGGCATATCAACCTTTTTTAGTAGATATGCGCAGTGTCCATCGTACACGAGTTACCATTTAAAATAATTATTTTACTCTTATCTAGAAGGAGGGCTCATAATAAAGCAAGTGTAACTAACAAATAGAGGGTGCTTCGTTACATTAGGACCCGCGCTAACTTTGACACCGTCGTTAGAGTTAGGGTCAGTGTGGCAGACGATAACTTCGTCAACTTTTTCAGTTTTATTTTCAAGAAATAATAAAAAAAAAAAAAACGAACACAACACGGTGTAAGTAAAAATAAAAATTTTAAAATTTAAAAATTCCGTGTAATTTACACGGGTCCCGCTAGTAAAATAATAATACTATATAATTAAAATATAAATAAATAGTAAATAGATAATATTTTAAAAAAAACAATTGAACACCGCTACTACTACTCCCTTAACAAACAATATATTTACATAGTTAATTGATTTAAACAAATATAACACTTAATCAGTTAAGTAAAATATGACATTTTGAGAAAAAAAAAACATTTCGTTATAGTTGTATTCCATTTGCTACGGATATTAATATTTACTGCGTTATAAGCATATAACAATATTATCATTCTGCACGTGTTTTGGAGAGTTGAAACACCAACCATTTAATAAAGAGGTCTTTCTCGAAATATATTATGAAACGCGGTCGCGCAGATTACATTACAGTGTGTAAGTCTTGTTATTACAAAAAAACATTTTAAAATATATATTTAAAAGAATCAATTTGTTTGTTTTACTTCTAAACGCCGGCATATTGCCATTTCTTGCATTGCTGTAACATTATAATACTCTTCTATATACGTATTACACACAATGGCAAACTACCTCTCTGTATTTATATATATATATATATATATATATATATATGATTCGGTTGTTACAATAATTAGATTATATACGTATTACACACAATGGAAAACTACCTCTCTTCATTATATATATATATATATATATATATATATATATATATATATATATATATATATATGTGTGTGTGTGTGTGTGTGTGTGTGTGTGTGTGTATATATATGATTCGGTTGTTACAATAATAAGAGTAAAATGTTAATTCATTTAAATACAAAACAGTAAATTAGTAACTCAAAGAGCATATATAGTTCCAGTATGTAATAAGTTCTGTGAAATACTATGTTTTAATAAATAATGCATATTTCTGTCTGAAAAATTTACTAATTTTAACCGTAAGAAATCGTCAACTTTAAAATATAAATGGAATTCTCTTGAAATATAAATATATGTTTTCTTTATTGATTCTACATCAATAAAGAAAACACCTGTTTATATTTCAAGAGAATTCGAAATCATCCGATGATTTCTAAAGAAAATGACTATCTATGATTGTAGAATCAGTTAGAACAATTTAAAGGGGGTAAATACTCAATCCTAATGTATATATTTTTTAAAGAGAAATGAGTGATAGAGGTAGTCCCCAAAAGAATAGCACTTGTAGAGAAGGACTTAGGAGTAACTAAGGGTCAAATGATCCCAAGATGTCCGTAACTTGGAATGCATCATCACTGCTAGCAGAAGGTAAGGCTACATCGACAGCTTAATAAATGGTGTTTCCTTAAATTCGAAAATGTTCTTCTATTCGTTCGTGCTGTTGTGAAACTTTTATTACAGGTGCCACATTTACAGAGGAAGGGGTTACATACACGATATAGTATTTGATTGTAATTTTTGATTCTCGTTTGTTGTTTACAACTTCTTCCCAACATTTTCAATAAGATTTTCAAAACATTGTTGATAGAAATTTAAAAAAGTAGATAGCACAATAGAATTCTAAAAAAAATTGAAATAAAAAAAAACGCCACGAACTTAATTCCAAACCCAATATTTAGAAAGTTAGAATGTCATCTTTGATGAAAGTTGGACCAGGACAATGCCGAGTACCCTTGCTGGTGTATTTTGTATAAGTTGCCAATCAGCATTTATGGATGTTTGTAAGTTCTATGAACTCGCGTTCATTTTATTTGATTGCGACTGTGGAGATAGTGAGCCTCTCCTCGGAGGGGAGTATAGGTAACAGTTGCTCTGTCACGTTTAGCTTTTAAATATTCATTGCTGAAGGCGCATACTGAATGGCCACATCTTACAAATACTTTTTCTTGTTAAGAAATACATTCAACACTTTTTTTGTGGAATACAAACTTTAGAAATTTATATTCCTGAGGAATATTTCTGTCAAACTTCGACAAACTCCATCTGCAGACTTTGGTTTAAATCCGATTACACATTTTCGTTATCCAATTTGATATCGCATTTTCTTCTAAAAGACCATTCTCTTAAAGAATGGTACTTTGATTGAACAATTACTTTCGAACTTATAACACCAGAAACTTTTCAATATATAATAAAGAATATTCTTATTTGTACTCGTGGTGTCCACTTCTCCAATAGTTCCGCAATACATTTCGGAGTTGCGAAGACAAAATCAATGGAATTGTATTCAAATTCTTGGTAAAATTGCATCTGGCTTCGTCTGGTTTGTATTCACCCGTCTAATTTCCTCTGTTGATGTCATATAGTCAACAATAGTGACGACGCCTGATACGAACGAAAGTGACGTACTTCGCTGAAGTCTGTTTAATTTTCGTCAACACTCAATTGACTTCATCCATATGTGTAGTTATACAACAACAGACTCTTCCCAAACTCATAAATAAATAAAGAAGGGCAGTATTTTTACTGAAAAAATATACATATTTTCATGTCGTATTTCGGTAATCAATACTAATACCGACATAAATTATTCAAAATGAAAAACCGTTGAGAAATTAGTCAAAAGCAATTCATTTTGATTTAAGTACTATTTATAACCTATTTGCGTAAAAAATTATATTTAATAGTTTAAAACAATTAAAACACATTTACAATATCGTAAATAGTGTTGAGATCCGTAATACGCGTTTAGCAATTTTTAACCTAAGGAGAAGGAGTAAGTACATCACCGAAACGGAAACGAGTAAGCGACGTCTGATTTAATAAGTAATAAAATGCAGACGCTCCGTTTATGTACTCTGCTCAGATTCAAAATGGCTGAAAGCGGATTACAGATGTACACACAATTTACAGTAGCGTAAATTGGCTTGAAACTATATTTTAAATATTAACAATTGTAACGCAAATAGGTCACAAATTAGTAGGTAAAGGAAAATAAATAGTTTTTGACTGATTTCCCAACGATATTTCTCTTACAATTTATTTATGTCGGTATTATTTACGATTACCAGTATTTCTATTAAAAGGTGGAATTTTTCGGTTCCGAAATTAGAATTCAAACTTGTTCGTTCAATTTTTTCTTAATTTCATAATAATTTAACACTTCAATAGCAAGTATTCATATCTACATAGGGTAAGAGATTGAAACTATGATATTAAAAACTAGTTAAATGCGTGGCTCGGCAAAATCTCAGAATTAAATTGACCGGAAAGACTAAACGCTAAGATTTTTCCACGAAAAAAAATGTCACTTTTTTTGCTTTGTGTGTGTGGGGGGGGGGGTGTAGGGGTCAATACTTAACTTGTGTTGCGTATGTTTGGGGGCTTTTTCTTTAATATGCAATGTTTAACTGGGTCGCAAACTATGAAGTTTATTAACCTAAACAAATCTAAAAATACTGTTTTCATCAAACATGCTAAGTTTCTATTCAAAATATAAATAATATACGTACATATAACCATCTGTTATAATAAACAAAACCAACCATTTAATAAGAAAATAAACAAAACACGAATAGTCAATTAATGAGATGCCCTTTTGCTAAGTAATATGCAAATCAAGTAACCTCAGTACGTCGATCGCATACACGTGATTAGTATATTAGAAAGTAATTGTTCTTGGATTCTTTATATTAATTTGACGTTTTAATTTTATTGCCAGTGCGATTAATGGCACAGGTTTTTAATAATCCTAGTAGAATATCCACTTCAGTAATCCTAGTAGAATATCCACTCCAGTAATCCTAGTATAATATCCACTTCAGTAATCCTAGTAGAATGTCCACCCCGGTAATCCTAGTAGAATATCCACTCCAGTAATCGTAGTAGAATATCCACTCCAGTAATCCTAGTAGAATATCCACCCGGTAATCCTAGTAGAATATCCACCCCGGTAATCCTAGTAGAATAGCCACTCCAGTAATCCTAGTAGAATATCCACTCCAGTAATCCTAGTATAATATCGACTCCGGTAATCCTAGTAGAATATCCACTCCAGTAATCCTAGTAGAATATCCACTCCAGTAATCCTTGTAGAATATCCACCCCGGTAATCCTAGTAGAATATCCACTCCGGTAATCCTAGTAGAATATCCACCCCGGTAATCCTAGTAGAATATCCACCCCGGTAATCCTAGTAGAATATCCACTCCAGTAATCCTAGTAGAATATTTACCCAGGTAATTCTATTAGAATATCCACCCCAATACGGCTATAAGCAATAAATATAGCATTAGTTTTACATTTTAATGTTTTTCTATCTGTGTGAACGTTTTTGGTACACTTTTGGTGGCAAAAAATAAAGTTTACAGCTAAAAAAGTATTTACATGCCAATGTTACTCACCCTCTTGTCTAGAACACGTATTCCATAATTAATAATGAATAATTCAATTGTTTCGGAATTTATCAAGCGCACTGAGTATTTCAAATGTATTAAATAATATAACTCAAAATTGGATGTAGAGCAATCATGTTCTCTATTAAAATTTGTGTTATGAAACTTACTTTTAAAGTTATTTTGTTGCAGGGGTAACGTTGGTGTGGGCGCCCATTCGCTAATTATTCTTTTATGTGTGTATTTTGGGATATAGAATTTTTTATCTATCAAATATAAACATTTGCCTAAAATGTTAATGAGAAATGAAATATAGAAAAAGCAAATTTTAAATAAGGTGTATCTTTGATTAAAGTGAAGAAAGAAAAACAGAGTGAATATTAAACTTAAATATGTATAGTATAAGTATACCTTAAATGGGCAAACAATAGTTTGTTAATAAATTGATTTTGGAGGAAATATGGAATGTGTTTCTGCATAACTATGATTATATGATGTTAAAATAAGAGCTCTAGTCGTAGTATGCACTATTGAGCAACTACATAAATCTTTGTCTAAACTTAAAGAAATGTATTTAATATATATATATATAGAGAGAGAGAGAGAGGGGGGAGAAAAAAGGGGGGAAGGGAGATATGTTGAAATAAATATATTCTAATGATTAATAGATAAATAATATATGACAATATAGAGAGTAATATATATATATATATATATATATATATATACATATATATATATGTATAGTTTTATGTATATTTGAGAAATTTCATCTAACCAATTTCGCTATAGTTTTTGTACATTCGCCTTATGTGTTAATATTAACATAACTAAGCGAACAGACCTTCTGTCTTGCTTCGATGTAATCGATAAAACGTAATATTTAAATTCTCGTGTGTAAACTCTCGCGCAGACGTTTTTACGCGACGAAACGTGAGTTCGCGCCGGTCTAGGCGACGCATGCGTAATCAGCGCCGTCGAGATACTTAGTAAAAACCTGCCTGGATAAATGCAAGAAAAGAAATGAAATCGTGTCTCCAACCAAATTAAACCCTTTTGTTATATCACTTAGAAATGTTATTCTAGGAGTGTATACAGAGCAATTTATCATGCGTTTATACTATATATATATATATATATATATATATATATATATATATATATATATATATATATATATATACGCGGGTTGCAACTATTCATTTCCACAAACGTTGTTATATAAAACGGGCAATGTTAAGTGTTACGTTCTTCACCAGGTTTTTCATGTATCTTTCTGAATTATTGAGAGAAAGACTACTGGAGACATCTAAAATTCTTCTAAATATATTATATATGTGGTTGAAATGTATATTATAATGAATAAAACTGTTCAATATGGATAAAAACATGCAACTTTAGTAAATATTTAAGTTCAGCCACGCTGCTGAGTCGTATAACGACGAAATACATACCGTGGATAATTATATATATATATATATATATATATATATATATATATATATATATATATATATTGTTTTGGTACGGAAAAATTAGTACAAAATTCGTACCGTCTGTTTCAAGCACGGAAGGACTTAGCCCTCCGGCTCTTTTCAGCTTCTGTTGCCATCTGTTTCGGATGACAACATAAGCTGAAGAGAGCTGGATGGCTAAGTTGTGCTGAGCTAGAAACCGACGGTACGAATGTTGTACTAATTTTTCTGTACCAAAATAAATAAATATTACGCTGTTAATTTTTAATTTTTAACATTAATTCTTAATTAATCGAGCACTCTGCTGGGATTTTTCCTACTATATTACAAAGAAGTTATATATATATATATATATATATATATATATATATATATATATAGTGTAATCAAATATTACAGATAACATTTGTCTGCATATCTTTTTTATTCTTTAAAAATTCCAGATTAATTTTCGAATTTCGGCCTTGAACTGCCTTGAACTACATTGATCTGGCATATATATTTGCCATAATTATTGTGTACCTTAGTACGTTTGGTTTCTTTCAGAGCCATCTTCAGAAGTGGAGAACGAGTAAAGAAAATGTACTTTTAAATGTTTACCTAAATAAATCCCCTCCTCGCCAACTATTTTGCAACACAAACTTTAAAATATTAAACACACTCTAAAAAATAATGGCTTTCCCAACTACATTATAAACGAACCAATTCGACATTTTAATAACAATTGCCCCTAGAATTACTATATAACACGAATCCTCCATTTTCACAAATACATAACATTATTTTACCAAAATCAACTGCGCAATAATTATAAAATAGAAGAACACGTATAAAAAAATATGATAAATAAAAATAATAAAGGTCATGATTTATGATACAAATTTAAAACCTCTAACGTAATCATCACCAACGATTTTTCACGTTCAACCATGGCTTTGGATAAAAAAATAGTGTCTGAGTTTAAATGTCCCTTGCGTGTCTGGGTCTCTGACAATGAAGAAAAAAACATATACGTAGGCTTAACTACTTCAACTCTTTCGAGACGTCGAACTCTGCCATTATCTGGCACCAGCGCAATAATTCAACATCTAAAAGCTAATCATTCTTGTCCCTACTCTCAACTTCGAAATCTGTTATTTAATCAAACATGCATCGATATATATATATATATATATATATATATATATATATATATATATATATATATATATATATGTGTGTGTGTGTGTGTGTGTGTGTGTGTGTGTGTGTGTGAGAGAGAAATGACAAACGGAAAACAAGTGCAGGAGAAAAACAAAAACAAGAGATTTGACCGGTTTCGTTCGTGTTACCGAACGTCTTCAGAAAAAGTGAAGATTTGGAAATAATGTTATTTTGTGTGTATATATATATATATACACACACACGCATATATATATATATATATATATATATATATATATATATATATATATATATATATATATATATATTATTAAAAATAACCGACGACTCGTGTCTTGATATTTTTGTATGGATCCCTTCCATTTTCCATATTAAAGTCCTAAACCCGGATGAGAATTGGCTGATGAATCTGCCGTAATTTTCTTTTGGGTCCAAAGTACTTTCTGACCCATCTGGGCCCATATTTAGTTTGAATAATGTCAATCGGGTAAAGACCTGGAGTTTATAGTTAATTTTGGGGGGAAGATTTAAATACGAAACTATATTTATTTAGTATTATACACATTTAAGTATATAAGTACTAGTGTTCAAACTAATATTGTTAATAACCGTTTTTTTATGTGTAAAGCTTCTAGTATATGGAGTTTTTGTATATTAGTATTGTGTTCTAGGATTTTTGTGTTGTCTACACGAAGTTTTCGGATTTGCGAGCGGGGACAGGACTGTTCGTTAATGAGGTGTTTGGCTATGGCACTATTATCCGATAGATGCATGGTCAACCTCCTTGACAAAGTCGTGGTAGTCGGGCCAATGTATACGTTTTTTTCTTGATTGTCAGAGACACAGTCTCCTAATGGACATTTACACTCGTATACAAGGCCGGTTCTATCCAAAACTCTAATCGAGGGTGAAGAGTTGTTTGTAATTATAAGATTAGTGGTTTTAGTTTTATTGTAGTAAATTATTAGTTAACTTTTTTTATTTGGGTCGGTGGGGAGTACGGTTTTATTAATAATATTTTTTAGAACCTGTACTTCTGTTTTATAATTATGGTGAAATTGGTTGCGGTAAAATAGTTTAATAATCTTGTTGAGTGGAGAATTGGATTAATTGTTGTTGTTGTTATTATTATTATTATTATTATTATTATTATTATTATTATTATTATTATTATTATTATTATTATTATTATTATTATTATTATTATAATTAGCATGATTTTTAAATAGGAGGATGTAATGCCTGGATGGTTAGCTTGCTAGAACTGAGCAGAATGATATTTCACAGGCACAAGGCTTTAGACCCCTCTGCTAGTTTCTATTTATTTTATGCGTTTGTGTTTTTCTCTATTCCTACGTTTGTGGGTCTTTACGCACAACTGTTATCTTTCAAACGTTCAGACGTTGCACATTTAATAATGTCTGTAATTCCAAATCTGAAGAATTCCTTTGCTCACCCTAGAACCGAAAACCGATATTTTATTTTCGCAATTTTGTTTTTACTCAAAAGTGACTCATGGATAGAATGAATACATCACAATATAAATATTGGCCACCTCAAGGCGGCCATTGTTTATTGGATATTTCAGATATGTCCTCGCACACCAATAAGATCGTTCGTCAGTCGTTCGGCATGCCACGCGCAGTTTGTATGGGATAGTTTTCATATTGACATAATATAATGAATGTGATTTACTGAAAAATTGATACATTTCTAAAACTTTTCTTAAAATTAATTTTCTAGGGAGGACATTTAAATGAAAAGTATATCCTTTTAAAGTTACAATAGATCTATATTACGGATATGTAGTGTAAATTATACATTTAACACGGATACTTCGGCTCTTTTTCTTTTTCTATAACAATAAAAAAGAACATTTAGTTTTGGCATCGAGACAGACAGAGAGAGAGAGAAAGAGAAAGAGAGAGAGAGAGAGAGAGAAAGAGAAAGAGAGAGAGAGAAAGAGAAAGAAAGAGAGAGAGAGCGGGTCAGAAGAGGAAATAGAAAAGAAAAATAACTTACCTACTTGCTCTTTGAACTTCTATGCGTCTGTATATATTTTTCTACTTAGATAAAGTAGATAACGTTTAATTAAATGATCTCCGCCTTCGTTTACAATGAATTTATTTATCCTTTTTTAATTGAATAACTTTAATTAATTACTGTCAATATCGATAAAACTATTGCATACATATGACCGGAATAAGACAATGAAATAACAAATCAATAACACCAAACCTTAATTGATTTTGGACTGCTAAAAATAGATCTGCATATTGCTATTCAAATTTTGGAATGTTTCGCTAGCCCTATAATATATCGTATTTCTAAATATTATGTAGTATTATTGATTTAAATGACAGAAAACCCGTTTTGATTGTAATATAGGGTGATAAATAATACATCTTTCGTGTTTGTTAATTTCGATATATATATATATATATATATGTGTGTGTGTGTGTGTGGGGGGGGGGTGTGTGTGTGTATGTATATATGGTCGTTATAGTCGTAAAGTTGGTCAGTCGTGAGGGAAATAGTTAGTAAGTCAACGACGACCTGCGTTGCGTTGTTGTTTTCTACTATCAGTTGCTTTTTAATCAATCGTCACTTACTTCATTCTCTTCGTATAATATTCTCTTTTTGTATACTGCCGATCTGCAGCAGTGCCATCATTATTGTAGTGTGTTGTATTTTGCCGTCGTCATCGTCGCAGTGGGCCGCACCTCGTAACCACCGCCCCCGTCATCGGTCTGTAATTAAAACTGTTCATGCAGAGAGGAAAAAGGCGAGTGCGGCAAAGAATTTAACTGGCCTTTATTTGAGAGAGACTTTCTCGTCATACGAATGAAAGTCACACATTATCATCGTCCGTGTCTGCAATCAAGTTCCTTCCATGCACAGAATGGCAAAAGGCGCAAAACACCAGAGAGTCCAAAATCAGTCCTATTTGGGACAATTTTCTCGTTATAATGATAAAGCTCAAACATTCATTAATTGGGGAGAGAGACCAAATTGTTCTTCCTAACTTAATTGGTCCCCCGATTTTAAAAATTGGGACACCTATGTTTTGAGACATTTCCGTCCGTGTATGTGTCGGTGTGTGTGTCCGTCCGGATTTTTCTCCGCAACCATCCATTGAATTTCTCTGAAATTTTGTATGACGTTGTAACATTGGTCAGGTTAGAAAGTGACATTCTCTGATTTTTGAAAAATGATCTGGTTATCTCCCCAGGGGCTCAAAAGGCCCCGAAATTGCCGAAAATGACATTTTCTACCCCATAACTTTTCATCCATCTATTCAATTTCTCTGAAACTTGACCAAAATGTGCAGGCAATTTTTCCTAATAGAAACTAAGTATCGCTGACCTTGGAAAAATCCGATTCGCGCCCCCAGGGGGTCACAGTGCCCCTAAAATGGCAAAAAATGACCCTTTCCTCCAATAACGTTTGATCCATACATTCAATTTTTCTGAAATTTCTCTGAAATTTTGCATGAAGTTGTAACTTTGGTCAGGTTAGAATGTGACATTCTCCGATTTTTCAAAAAAATCTGGTTAACCCCCCAGAGGTCAAAAAGCCTCGAAATGGCCGAAAATGACATTTTTTGCCCCATAACTTTTCATCCATCCATTCAATTTCTCTGAAACTTGGCCAAAATGTGGAGGCAATTGTTCCTAATAGAAACCAAGTATCGCTGACCTTGGAAAAAATCTGGTTCGCGCCCCCAGGGGGTCAAAAGCCCCCTAAAATGGCAAAAAATGACCCTTTCCTCCCATAACGTTTGATCCATCCATTGAATTTTTCTGAAACTTGGCCAAAATGTAGAGGCAATAGTTCTGGATATAAAATGAGCATCCTTGACATCAGAAATATTCTGGTTCGCGCCCCCAGGGGGTCAAAGGGGAGTCAAAAATGCCCCAAATTGCCCAAATTTATTGCATTTTACACTCGTCACATACAGAGGGGGACCACGCATGCGTGGCTTGTTCTACTTCGTTACGGGGATATGAAGGAAGGGGCATACCACGCGCCATCAACTATTTTAGGAATTAAATTCCCATTTACATTTTTCTGGATTACATCTCTATTTTGCATCCGTTCACCACACTCCCAAAAGACGGACTGACTAAAATGCTTATTTGTTTTTTCCAACCCACGACTGTGACGTAATTGCTTCAAAGGGTGGAACTTAGCCTGTCACCAAGCACCTGTTACATCAGAAATCAGAGAAGGGTCAGAGTTCAGGTATGTTTACATTTTTGTTCGAGAACGGACTTGCCCCCAGATTTTGCACTGGTCCACCTAAACACCAAATACATACTAGCTGATGTAATCGTTCTTCACATACATACACACATTATGTAATAATTCTACTCTACCTCTATTTCGTGTCAAGTAACTTGCACTGGTCTACTTAGATAATAAATCCATACTAGCTGATGTAATCGATCTTCACATACATACATCCATTATGTAATATCTGTACTTTGATTACATTCGAAAATTCATAAACTGTTTCATATATATATATAACTAAAAATAAGTATCTACTTCTATTTTATCCTTATTATTATTACTATTATTATTATTAGTAGTAGTAATAGTAGTAGGTGTATCATACAGTTGTATTGTTGTTTTTTTATTATTCTTATATAAAAGTAAATAGACTTATTTTGATATCTCATTGTCTAAAAGCACACGTGTATAAATTAGATGGTGGCGCTTATAAAATTGACTTATATTTTGTTTCAACTTTCACAGAAGCAATATCAACTATTTGAGACTGATTGACTATTGTTGCAATCCTTTATCTATATACGAGTCATATACGTCCTAAGATCAGTACTGCTTCTACATCTTCGGTGGTGCCTCTGAGAGCATCTGTTATTGCCTTGACTAAGTGCACAATCGACATCGCAATCTAGATATCTCCTCTTTTCTCACTTTAGGTATATTTATAGTCTTTATCTACTCTAGAGCTCCCAGGACTGACCTTCATTCCAGTTCTAAAATAAATGATTTATATCAAATCGGTTTGCTGGAAAAATACTTGGATCATTCCACTGCTCCAGAAAGTACTTCACTCCTGATGTAAACTATTTACCTATATAAGAGTCATATAAATCCTAAGATAAAGTTTGCTGCAATACCTGAGTATGTTTTTTTTTAAAAAACTTTTATCCACCAAAAACAAAACACATTGTCACTGAAGCATAAACTGTTGCTGTGATAGGAGTCACATTTGGGGGGGGGGGTGACTTAATGGGATCTGGGCAGCAAGATGTTTGTTTACATTACATTTTAATTCCTGCATGTTTATACGGTCGGGGAAACAAGAAGCAGGGAGGGAATTCCGAAGGCAAGCGGTCCGAGGAAAGAAGCTATCAGATTAAAAAATCTTCCAGCATCTAGGGAGCTCTACAGTAAAGAGTGAGATGTTTTTTGCTAGTCGGATGGGTTGGTAGTAACTTCGTTTACAGGAAAGGGGTGCGTTAAGCTTCTCACATCTCTTATTCTAACCCTGATACACTATTAAATCGACTTCGTCCTCCTGTGGCCGAATATATCTTCTTTTCTCTTCAGTTCCTTTCTCAAAGAGGTGACGTTTCTAGTCTTTCTCGACTTTATCTTTATTTCCATGGAATATGCTCGACTGAACTATCATCTCTGCGTTCTCCTTGCAATACATTCACACACAAAAAAACTCTTCTGTCTGTTTAAGCGATGGTCTGTCACGCTTAAGTTGGAAATATCACTTTACTTCGTATTTCACGCCTCTGTTTTAAATAGCAGCTTAGGTTTTTCAATACCATTTTCATTACTTAACGCGTAATTTAAATGGGCGCTACTTTCGAATATCCGCTTTCTTCTTCTTCTTCTTCTTCTTCTTCTTCTTCTTATTCTGTCGTGAAATATCAGACCCATCCTTCCTACTTAAGCGATATGAAAACCGGTGGTCGCTTTGAGTGGAAGGCGCAATGCGTGCCGGAATTGGTGAACAAATCTCATAAAGTCCGAAGAAAGGTTTCATTTTGGAAATATCGCAACGCCACTCGTTTCCGTTATTACGAATTTTTTTCTTTATCAAAGAGTAAAAGAATCGCTGATCCGATGAATTATTGACATCATAAGAAAACGAAAGGTTACTGTACTTTTTTTCATCACAGTTTATATAACCATCTATATGATATAGTTTTCGCTCCCTCTCTCTCTCTCTCTCTTTCTCTCTCCCTCTCTGTATGTATATATATATATATATATATATATATATATATATATATACCTTAGAGCTTATGCGTGTATATTAAATTTCCAGGAGAGTTACTCTCCTTTGATCTCAAGTTCCAATATTTATAAAGCTTTAAAATGAATAGCGTTATAGCAATAATAATAATAATAATAATAATAATAATAATAATAATAATAATAATGATGATGATGATGATGATGATGATGATGATGATGATGATGATGATGATGATGATCTGGAAAGAAGACTAAAAGAAATTGGAATCAAAATGAAGAGTGAGACTATACCAAAGACAACAATAATGAAAATAGTTGAAATCGTCGAATGAAAACATCCTCGGAAGCGGAAAGCAACCAACATAAACTACGAATACTAACCAGCCACATGTAAGTTGTAGTAAAAATAAAACAAAACATTGAAGGCACACCAGGTGATATCGAGGGAACTTAAACTGTGAATTTAAATCTTACAAACTGTCGTCTGACCACAAAAATGATGGTTGAGCCAACAAAATAGTCGTGTAGGAGGATAGATAACCGAGGAGGGAGAACACAAATTATACCCCATCTGGAAGAGTTCAAAGCGTATTAGGACCTTGAAGAGAAGACCAGTGATCGTTGCCAGCGAGAAATCAATGGTAAGCGACTTACAATAGTTGTTAGAAGAGTTTGAGTGTATGAAAATCTTGGGAGACTTTTTCTCACTCAGAATCCAAGGAACACCACTAGTTATCATCAGTGAACAATTACTAATGGTGACCCGTGAGAGAACTCCTAGTGTGTAAATAATAATAATAATAATAATAATAATAATAATAATAATAATAATAATAATAATGATAATGATAATAATAATAATAATAATAATAATAATAATAATAATAATAATAATAATAATAATAATAATAATAAAGTTTAGAACCCAAGTGAATTGAAAGAGGCAGACATCTCATGATCCCTCTCCAATAAAAACGTAGTGATACTTGCCTCCATTGGATCGTAAGAGTTCAAAAAAGACCGGGGGAAAAAAACGAAGCCTAGACCTCCACTGGAAACAAGAACTAATGCTTAAGGATGCACATATTATCTGATAAACCTTTTGTAGAGCTTAAGGAAGAAGTACAACACCTGGCAAAGATAAAAGAATACAGAGAGTTATTTTATAGGGAGACTCTCTATCACCACTACTTTTCTCTTAGCCGGAATTCACTAATAATCAGATGATCAGATGGTATAACACAGGGATTCGGGATCTAATCCGCGCGTTTTAAAAAAATTTTCTATATCCACTTCTGGTTATTCATCCGGCATTTTTTTTTATTTTGTGCTAGGATGTCAATTGAACTAGTATTCTTTTTAATCTACAAAAATAACAGAGAGAATTCACACCATACAAATCATAACACTGATCAAAACAGCCGTAATATTACGAAAAATACTTGAGTGCGGAAATAAACTGACAGAACCAGCTGACACCAAGAAACAACATGTTATCTAACAATTGGAGAAAATAATTAAAACAAAGTTTTAACGGCAATCCAACTTCCACCACTTTCTCTCTGCCTTTCTTGCTCTTTCGGTTTTCCCTTCTGTCGTCTTCGTTTATATCAGCTGATCTCCACATATGCACATCACACTATATCCACTATAAAAGTGTGCACTTAACAAGACAAGCCCTTTTCTACTCTGCAGACATGGCATGCGCAGCACCTCTTTCTTTTTCCTCCTGGTGAATGTTCCTCTTTATTGTCACACACAGATATTGTACAAATAAAAATAACATATGAAGAAAACTTACAGTAGTTCAAGGAAAAAGAAACTGCCAAAAATTCTATAATCCGACACATGTCTCCCATGAGCACACTCACATGTTCTAGCACTAAGCGCAGCGGGCAGAACACAACGTTCGTGATGAGGCAAAGAAGGTCGAACGACAAAGAAAGGAGAGCATCGTCCAGATTTAAACTAGTAAAGAGTCAAAATGTGCTAAAACATTGAGGAAGATAATTGGCATTCAGATTCCGGAGTAGACAAAAAGTGGGTACTCGGATTTCGTCTTTGTTATTCAGTCTACCAACGCTGGGGTCGCTGGAAGTGGTCTAAAGTCATTAGTTTCACTGTTGTGAGCAGGTACTTATGGAGGAGGTGACGAAAAGGCTGACTTTCCACTATCAATGAGGACCACCTTTCCACAAGCTCCCCACGAGCTCGCTTGAAGTCATGACGCCCATTCTTGGTGCATGCCCACCAGCTCCTGCTTTCTACACCCGGTGACGTCACAAAACGAATCTGGCTGAAACGTTGCTGGACGGGGGAATTGCAGGCAGCAGATGAATCAAGGTTGCACAGATGTGTGGAGGACCCGAATAACTTACCAGGCATGGACCTCCCTCGCCGGCAATTGACAATGCTCAACCGCCTCAGGACAAATGTCGGCCGTTTCGCCGCGACCATGAAAGGATGGGGACTAAGGGACTCGGCTGTCTGCGACTGTGGTCACTCTGAACAGACAGTAGACCACATCATCGAGTCATGCCTTAAATATTGACCATCCAACGGCGAAGCCGGCATAGCTGCGCTAGACAACAAAACATTAGCATGGCTTTTCTCAACCGAGCTGGTGATCTAACAGTGAGCTGTTGTGAAGCAAACGAAAGGAGAAGTCTATCGACGGCTTAGCCGCTGCTAGCTCCCGTCCTTCGGCTATGATCTACAAACACATGGACTTCGGGTTTGGTTTTGAAAGTGTTATTGAACGTAAAACATATAGACTGAAATGACTGCATGTGAAGAGGAAAAAACAGAATGAAGAAATTCGTCAGGATATTTACACCTAGTGCGCCCTTATTTCCATTTGTTCGCTGCTGTCAGAAGACCGGCGCTTTTTAACGTCTGCTCGTGTTGGTGAGTCACGAACAAGATACCGAAACAGCTCCAGACGGACGTGCCGCTATTTCTGACTTCCGCCTTCACTCTTCCCGCCTTTATGGGCGTCCTCCCAACTTTGACACCTCCACTAGCTAACAGTACACGGCTGTTGCGAGAACACTAATTCATTAGCAACCGTTATTTAGAATCTGAGGAGATTTTTTGTTATTCAGATTCCATGGAACACCACTGATCAATCATCGATAAAGACTTATTGGAGCTAGGTCGAGCATCTAGTATTATTTATCTTTACTTAATCTATTCTCAACTACCGTAAGGTGTCAAATACCTAAACACAAGGTCTGTTATTTTTGCTGCCTAACTCGTAAGAGGTAGAAGCCCTCTCTTTTTTTCTCTGTCACGTCTTTTCTCCTATTACTTTCGCTTCTGTACACCTTACTCTAGTGTTAACGTAGCTTCTAACAGACAATTCGCTCTTTTTGCCGACACAGAATTTACGTGGAATTTCTCATTTTTAACGCAGCAGCTATTTTCTCTACCTATGTATGTTTTGATGTCAATAAACACATGCACTTGGAGAAGAATTAATTCCCCCACGTCACTTGTAATTTTTTGATTTTTATGAGCTTTCAAATCAACTATATCGATTCTAAATAATTATGTAAAAATTGTGCACATTAAATGTCCTAATGATAGACAATAATTAGTTCTGTTGACGCATCTATATTTGCAAACGCGTGTTTTTATGGGAATGTATTTTTGATTTGAGATGACGTTTTCAGAGATCAGATCTCTTGAATATTTTAATGGGTCCAAAATGTTTCATCATTAAGAAGGGTTATTTTTACGTGTTATAAAAAATCATTATCTGAACAAGAAAAAATATTCAAACTTTTTATTTACAGATTTGAATTTGTTCTTCAGATTTTTTTTCTTCTGTGTGTGTGTGTTTTTTTTAGAGAGAATTCCATTTTAATCATTTATTTATTTACCGCAATAATTATCTGTGATGTATTTGAGGATACTTCGTGCTCTTTCAACTCACTGAAATAACCTGAAGAAACGCATCGGTTTCATATTTCGAGCGGTGATTTAATTGCTACTTCCGGTGTTGGGAGATTCTATTTCCGGTTGCAATCATAAGGCGGACATCTTGAACGGGGAAAATTAATTAATGACATTTGAGAAGTTCAGTTTTGTTAATCCAAGCTTTAGACATCATAATACTGATTAAGAATGAATGTACGAAGATTGTGTTGCGCCATTCTTTCCCGGTGTAGAAAATCGTTCATCCTGAAAATGAGTTTTTGTAGTTCCTGTGCTTAGCATTTCAGCTAGTTCAAAGGATGATAATTAATATGTTTCTTTTTTAAAAAAATTGTTAACATAGTTCACCCTAAACAAGGCAGGCTGCCACTGTAGACGAAAGGGGCTACTGAGAAAAAAGAAAAGGGAGAAGGTTAGGGGGGTCAACATAAATTGGGATCTGCGCAGCGAGATGTCTGTTTACATTAGTTTTAAATTTCTGCATGTCAGTACTGTCGGGGAAACAGGGGGCAGGGAGGGAGTTCCAGAGGCCAGCAGAACGAGGAAAGAAGCTATTTGAGTAGAAGGCTCTCCGGCATCTGGGGACCTCCACAGTGAATCAATAATATTTAGTTGATGTTCGAGTTTGTCTAGTGAATTTACGTCGAGGGGGCACCCGAGTAGCCAATTCATCGGAGTATAATCCATTGAACTATTTGTAAAACAAACATAAGGATGCTACATTGCGACAATGGGGCAGGGACTGGGGCTTGGTTGACAGTGAGGGACCTATTAAGTTGGCGACTCTTTTTTGGACCTTGATAAGGAGGGAAATACTAGTAGATGATGCACCAGCCCAGATGTGGCAACAATACTCCATGCATGGGCAGATGGGGGCTTTGTAGAGATACAGGATGATGTCAGGTGTGAGGAGTTTACTAGCACGGTAGAGGGAGCCAACCTTCTTTGCAGCAGCTTTGGCATTGTCTTCAATGTATTTGTTCTAATTCATGTTACTTGTGAAGGTTAGGCCGAGGAGTATGAATGATGAACTCTCAGGTAGGGTGTTATTTGCTATGACAATCGGTGGCTTGAGAGGTTTCCTGTAGTTATTGAAGGAAAGGAGCTTTGTCTTAGCGGCATTAAAAGTTACCAACCATTTATGACCCCAATCGATTACAGCCTGGTGGTCATTTTCTAAAGATTCAGCCATTGCCTCGGATATGATCGCGTCGGTTTTGCTAACATGGCGAGGGTAAAGCGTAGTGTCGTCAGCAAATAAACCAATCTCAGACTCTATGTCATCAGGTAGATCGTTTATATAGATCAGGAACAACATAGGTCCAAGGATAGATCCCTGGGATACACCAGCATTTATGTCATGTTGCTTAGATGAACAGCTATCGAGGACAACCTGGATTTTTCTTTTGTTTTGGAAGGATCTAATTATATTAAGTAGTTGCCCATTAATACCGTATGTGCGTATTTTATGGAGAAGCCCTTTATGCCATACCTTGTCAAAGGCCTTGGATATATCAAGCGCTGCTGCCCTAGCTTATCCTGCTTTGTCGATTGTATGATACATGCGTTCAGAGATGACCGTTAGGATGTCTGCAGAAGATCGTGCTTATCTAAATACATACTTTCTTTTCTACATCTTTTAATTTACCTCCTTCTTCTTCGTCATCTTCTTATTCCTCTTCTCGTATTTTCTTCTTATTTTCTTCTTCTACTTCTTCTTCTTCTTCTTCTTCTTCTTTTAATTTACCTTTTTCTTCTTCGTCATCTATCTATGTTCCAATTGCTTTCTTTAATATATTAATAATTTTGTCAGATATATTGTAATTCATTCCAGTAGACATGCTTAAGGGATTCTGTCGTAGGCTTTCTTGTAGACAATCCATCCCATGGATATGTTCTTTTTTCTGCTGTTTACCTCTTTCATGTTTTTATTTCTATCTATGTCTAACAGATCCCGCGCCCCTCTATTTTCTTTCCGGTGTCCTTTTTTATCCTCGGGTAGTAGTCCATGATTGTAAAGGGAATTGTATATCTGTTCTCTCGGTTGTGTCGCTAGTACTTTCTACACGGTTGGTAAACAGGTTATTGGTCTGTAGTTGCTCAGATTTCCAGCTCTCTTCCCCACTTTCAATAAACATTGCAAATTATGTTTACGATTGATATCTTACAAGCAACGCCGGTTGGCGTTCTCTGGAATTTGAATGACAATTAGATTCTCCAACATTCTAGTACTCTTACGCCCTTCAAGTGGAGGTTTGCTTGGTGCTCTTCCTCCTCGGCAGTTTCATACTTCTTGTCTTTTCACAACAGTGTTGTGTGTTATGCCATTGCATTTGTGTGTCTTCCTACTTTTCCATCATTATTGTTATTTACTTACTAGGAGTTATCACATAGGGCATCAGTGATTGCTCACAACTGGTGGTATTCCCTGGAGTCTGAGTGACAACAACTCCCCCCAGATTTACAGTATTCTCCGCCTTTTTCGATAACCACCGCTAATAAATTTGCAGTATTACAACAGCCGTTTACCATCTATTTGTCGCTGGTAACGACCATTAGTCTTCTCCGGGATTTGGGTGGCAATAAGCCTCCCCAAGGTCCCAGCAGTCTGCACATCCAGTGGAGGTGTGGTTTGTGCTGTCCTTCCTCGGTCTTCTCATCCTCCTTGACCCTATGCAAACATGTTGTGTGGTTCAAGCCTAGGCTAGCACCATTTCTTTTCTATTTTTTTTTTGGGGGGGGGCGGGGATCTGATGGTGTTTCTTGCTATTTATGTTTATTGGTTCATTTTTGTGTCGTGTCAGTTGAGGCCGGTGTAATTTATTGTGGGGAGGGCTTATGAAGAGATGTTTCTTGCATTTTCTGTTTCTTTGTTTGTGATGTGTTCTTTCTGTGGTTTAGTTTTCTTCCCGTTGTAGATTCCATATGCCCCTTCGTATCTTATGCATGTTGGTTTCCGTATTCGTAGATTTTTTTTTAGATTGAAGCTGTTTTGATTATTGCCGTCTATTATATAGTTTAAATGATCCTTTTGATTACAATTTGTCCCAGTCTTTTTTCCATTTTTTCTTATTGTTCCTAGTGCTCCTACGATTATTGGTATTATACTGACTTTCTTTATGCTTCATATTAATTTCAGTTCTCTGGCTAGTTCCGTGTATTTGCTTCGTTTTTCCGTTTCTTTGATCTTAACTTTGTTGACTGCTGGAACGGCGAAGTCTACGATTTTTCAGGATTTGTCCTTCTTGTTGATTATTATAACATCCGGTCTCCTTGCCTGTATGAGTTTGTCTGTTTGTATATCCATATCCCAGAGGATTTTGTGCTTTTCGTTTTCCAGTACTGTTTCTGGTACATGTTTGTACCATTAGTCTGCGTATTCGAAATTCAATCGGTTGCACAGTATCCAGCGTACTGCTTTCCCCACACAGTAATGTCTGTTCTTGTATTATTTTGGGGGCTAGTTTGCTACATTCACTTATTATATGATTTACTGTTTCGTCTCTTCGTCAACACAGTCTGCATTTACTGTTTTCCTTGGTTTTATCTATTTTAGCTTTAATGTAGTTTGTCCTAATTGCATTGTTCTGTGCAGCAATCAGTAAAGATTCCGTTTCTCTGTTCAAGTGTCCTTTTCTTGGCCATGCTCAGCTATCTTCGTTGGTTTCTTCTCTTGTCAGTCTTCTGAAGCATCCATGTAGTTGTTTTGCTTCCCACTTTTCTTTTCTTGTCGTTTTGTTTCTGGTTTCGGTGCTTCCCGAGTTGTTCGTTGGAACGGTGTCTCTTGCTGCAGTGATAAGTTATTATTATTATCATTGTTATTATCATTATTATTATTATTAGTAGTAGTAGTAGTAGTAGTAGTAGTAGTAGTAGTAGTAGTAGAAGTAAACTCACTTGTAGTTTTCACACAAGTCATTGCCAGTAATTGCTCACTTACAATAACACGTGTTGTTAGCTTGTAGTCTGAGTGACAACAAGTCTCCTCAGATTTCGAGGCCTCTTCACCTCTTTCGATAACGTTTGCAAATAAGTGTGCGTCATCGTAACCACCGTTTACCATTGATTTCTCGCTAGCAACGACCGTTTCTTCTCTGTGAAATTTGGGTGATCATAAGTTTCCCCACAAATTCCAGTACAGTGACACTCTTCCAGTGGATATCTGGTTGGATATCTCAATACTCTGTCTTCCCTCTTTGACCCCCACGATTATTTTGTGTGGTATCATTGTTTTCTGGGTGGAGGCGGGCATGTTATGGGGTTTCTGGCTATTCTTTCTATGTCTTTGATTTTCTCTATTTCGACTTTCGTGTTGCTGGTTTGCGTTAGTAGTTTATGTGGGTTAATTTCCTCATTGGAGAATTTTTCGTAAGAGATTCAATTATTATTATTGTTATTATTATTATTATCATTATTATTATTGTTATTATTATTATTATTGTTATTGTTATTGTTATTATTATTATTATTATTATTATTATTATTATTATTATTCAGTACTTTCTAGGAGTTATTACACAGGTCATCAGTAGTGATTGCTCACTGATAATAACTGGTAGTATTCTCTGGAGTCTGAGTGACAGTAATTCTTCCATATTTCTAAATGTCTTCATTACTTTCGAAAGCGATTGCAAATGATTTTGCATCATTGCACCAGCCGCTTACCATTAATTTATCGTTGGCAACGACCATTGGCTTCCTCTTGTAGTTGGGTTGCAATAAGCCTCCCCAAGGTCCTAGGACTCTCACCGCACATAATATTATTATTATTATTAGTAGTAGTAGTAGTAGTAGTAGTAGTAGTAGTGGTATTATTATTAGTATTATTATTATTATTATCAGTAGTAGTAGTAGTAGTAGTAGTAGTAGTAGTAGTATCTCCCACCCAACTCTACTTGTTTTGTTTCTCTTTCTTTACACCTTCTATTTCATCCAGTCGTTTTCTTCTTTTTCTCTTTTTCTTCATTGGTTTCCTTTGTCTTCTCTATTCCTACTTTGTTTTTGTTCTACTTCATCTTCTATTTATTTTTATTTTTTTTCACCTTTGTCCTTTTCTTTTTCCTTCATCTTTTTCTCAGTGTTCTTCTCCTTCTTCTGCTTCTTCATCTCTTTCTTCTATTTTTCTTCTACCAACTATCTCCCATCTTTCTCTCTCTCTCCCCTTCTCTCTCTCTCTTTTTCTCTCTCTCTATCTCTCTCTATCTTTCTCTCTCTATCTATATATCTCCCATATGTTTCTCTGGCTCCTCTGTATGATTCTCCTTCCTCTATCTAACCCAAAGACAATTAAAACTCCACTGTAAATCTCTCTGAGCCTTTTTTTCTGTCTTCATTCTAATATTTGGAATGAAGCCGACCCCATTTCCTAGTGAAATAGCGATAATCAGGTCTGGCCGCCCGTTTGTTATTTATACCCCTTTTTTATTGGAGATGTCAGAAAGTAGTAAAAATTACTTTCGTCTCCCTCTTCTTCTCCTCCTCCTCCATCTTCTTCTTCCATCTTCTCCTCCTCTTCTTTGTTATATCTCTCCTTGTTGTCAAGGCCACCCTCGACAAGTCTTTATGTCCTAGCTTGTTAATTTGCTTCTTTGCCCCATCCTCCATGTTCTCCACCCTTCACCCCCTCTCGGCTGCCATATTTGCCGCCGTCTCTCACGCTCCACTGCATCACCTGTCAATCATATCTCACACTTTGTTATTTTTTCTCCATCTTTCATTCTCCAGCCTTAATTCTGTAGTCACCAATTAGATCCACTTTACTGATCACGTGCCTTCAACCCTATCGTTATAACTCTGGCCAAACGAATAGAGGAAGGCGTAAAACGCATAAAACTACAAATAAATCCAACGTTAAACCCCACCTGTTGATAAAACATGAAACATTGTCATACAGAATGTAGCTTATCCGACATTTATTCCCCTTTTGTAAACAACCGCAAATAACAATATTGAGTTGGCCACTAAGTTACTGCCGGTTTATTTTTATTCATTTTGGAATGTGTTATTGTCAAGAATTCTATTTTATCATCATTTTGTTGAGTTTTTTTCTACGTTAATTAAAATTAATTCCTTATTATTTTTAGATAATTAAACTGAATGTCAGTTTGAGAAAACTAGTTTTTAAACATTTGTTTATGTCTACCAACGAAGCATTGAACATCATGTTACCGTTTGAAAATAAGTGGTAAACAACAAGTGATAATACATTATCAATACATTCGTTATTATTTAATCTATTCAATCTTTTAAATTAAAATTTAAAAAATAAGAACGACGGGAGACTTGTTGCTTACCAATTATAAGGATCGGATTTTCTTAACATTTTTCTCACATCATTTGAATATGCAGCATCCACTGCATATTTAATATCAACTTCATCTGGATTGATTAACATATTTTGGCAAAACAGGTGCCCTGCACTCTATGCTAATTCACCTTTTGGAAGTCTGTTGGTATTGTGTTCATCTCCGCCGTCGCGTTCCGCATTATCTCTTTTTTTCGAACCCTCTAAAACAACAGCTGCACTCGGAGCAGTTTAGGACCTGCCAAAACGCTGGTCACTCCCCGTTGATGTGCGGCCATTTTTGAATCGGTTGAACCACTCCTTAATTTTTGTTACACCCATCGCATCTTCTCCAAACACCTGCTGAATCTAACGCGACGGTGGAGATGAACAGCATTCCAAAAGAAGACTTTCAGTGCTGTTTCTGGCAGTGGATGGATCGGCGAGCTAAGTGTGTGCAAGCACAAGGGGCGTACTTTGAAGGGGATTAGGGTCCGAACTCTGTCACGTATTTGAAATATTTTGTCTGGCCTAAAGTCGGATATTTTTAGACATACCTCGTATTTTGTTCAATTTACTTTAATGTCAAGTAGTAAAACGGAAAACGGAAACTTTTCTGTCAAAATTTCGATACCTCTGATTTTTGTATAATTTTAACATATTAGACATCAATTAGTCATTTCGTTGGAGTATTTTAAACGGGTTTTAAGCGAGATTATATAGAAAGTGCTTCCCATGGTGCAGACCTCAACAGTGTGCATCTGGTAACCCACTGCATGTGCATTAGACAACTTTTTTAAAGGTGTATATACTTGTACATAACTTTTGTTTCCTTCAACTTTTTCATTTTTACCTCGTATTATCATTTTTATGCATTTGTTGCCCATGACATTTGATGTTAGTTGTCTATGAAGCCTTCGTTCTGCATGCGGTTTCCTTCTGCACCATACATAAATAAAGTCAGTATGTTTGATAAACATATTGGAGTACTGGGCAACGCCGGATAAACCCCAACTCAAAGGGACAAACCACGTGTGTGCATTTATGCATGCGTGTAAAATCTATATCCTCATTAAGTTAGGTATGTTCATATATTTGTATGTACAGGATTAACTCCTTAACTAATGAACCGATCATAATGAATTTTGTCACACAGCTGCTGGGCGTAAGGGGTCATAATATGAACTATATTTTGTTTGATTTAATTTTAGTGTAACGGGGACTTAGACGGGCTGGAACCACTTCGTGAGAATTCAGATACCTCTGATTTTTATAAGATGTTAACAATCGATATTAGACATCAGTTTATTTAAAGGATTTTAGAGGGTATACTAGGGGGAAAACATTTAAAAAATCCAAATATATAATATTTTTAATTTAACCCTTAAATGCTTTATTTCTTATATTGGTTTGGAAAAAAATTATCATTGAAGATACTGATTATCTATTCAAAGGGTGTACTGATACACCATACTAATACCTAGTTAAACAGGCTCGTTGCAGATGTGAAACAAGTTGCGGTTTTACACATTTCCATTTAATATTATATTAAATAAGCATCTTGTCGGAATGTGTCATATTTGAAACAAAAAGAGTTTAAGGTTAAAATTGATCCATTATATTTTGATTTTAATCTTCGTACGTGTAATGGTGTAGAACTGTTCTAATCAGGGAATTAATGTTAACTATCCGTGGACGTGTATTCCTCGGTGTGCGGACAAAAGCCCACTGGACAAAAGCCCACTGGACAAAAGCCCACTGGACAAAAGCCCACTGGACAAAAGCCCACCAAAATAAGTCAAACACGGACCCAACGTAAAAATAAATACATTTTTAAAAATTAAAAAAAATATTTTTATATTTAACTTTTTTACAATTATCAATAACTCTTTATCTGCAATTCTTTTTTCGTAACAATTTTTTTTTAATTTCATGTTTAAACGTATTTCCGGTAGTAAATATATACTGCATTTTTTTTACTGATGACATCATTAAAAACACGTACCCTTTTTACTATTAACCCTAAGTCCGGTGGTAAAACGAAAAATAAATTTAAAAATTATTATGTATTACTCATCTTTTGCGGAAAGAAAAAAACAATTATTTTAGATTGAAATTGGGGGATCAGAATTGCATATAATTTTAACATAACTAACTTTTTAGGGCATTAACCATTTTTTGCGATTAGAGATAAATTCTGTGCGTTGTTTTTCACCTAATTTAGTTAAAATGGCACCGGTAAAAATGGCACAAGTTAATAAATAGGAAAAGATGGTACAAGAGAAAACTATAGATGAAAATCTCAAAATAAGTTAAGCAAAATCTTGAGAACAATACGTAAAGGGAAAAAATAAAATACCCCCCCCCCTAAAAATAAAATAAAATTGTGATTCTAGTTTTTTATGCGATGACGTGTGAACACTGAAAAAAAGAACCCAATTATTCTTTAAATTTAGAGTAGGGGATAAGTTGCACATATAACTTTAACGTTAAATGATCCCCCTTTCCGGGCCATTCTAACTCTTTTTACTACTAACACTAAGAATTTATATTCCATTGCAAAAGAAAAATAATTAACTGTCCTAAAAAGTTAGAATAGTCCAGAAATGGTTGATCATTGTATGTTAAAATTATATGCAAAACTGATCCCCCAATTTCAATCTTACATAATTGTTGTTTTTCTTCCCGCGAAAGATGTGTAATACTATACACAATTTCTTTAAAAATGTATTTTTTGTTTTACCACACAGACTTGGGGTTAGTAGTAAAAAGGATGCGTCATTTTTTTTCATGCAATCTTTAAAAGAATGCAGTATTTACAAAGTACCGGAAAAATGTTAAAAAATGAAATGTAAAAAATTTTGTCAAGAAAAGAAAATTACAGACAAAGACTTATTGATAATTGTAAAAATAATAAATATCAAAATATTCTTTAATATTTTTTAATAATTAATTTATTTTTACGTTGGTCCGGGTTTGACTTATTTTGGTGGGCTTTTGTCCGGTGAGCTTTTGTCCTACCACCGTATTCCTCTCGTAATATAACAACGTTAATCGCGAAGTCCTACGCAACAAGTAACATCTACATATTGCCGAAGCAATTTAACCATTGGAGTGAGGCCATACTTTTTTTCATTAGCCTCTACAAGCTTCACGTGTAATGTGTTCGTGCCAACGGCGATGTCTGTCGCCATGAAAAAGTTTAATGAAACATTTTAAAATACGCGAAATAAAAAGATGCTAAAATACAGTTTTAAATTAAGAAATGTCTATTTCTTTTCGTTGCGGGTTATCGACATTTTATTAACCCACCGTCTAATATGTATCCTGTCTTCTTATTCAGGATAACGCTCACATAAAAATCGACCTTGTGTCTAACTTTTCACACGTGTAGAGTTAAGTAAATAGCTGCACAAACCTGCTTTGATACGCATAACATAGTGCTGGAATCGTAGGGATTAGTCGATGACACCAGTGCAATCCATTTTCGAGCTGTACTGCCCCTCTGCATGAGTCCCTTAACAATCCTATACGTAAACGTACATTATGAATATAAACTTTAGCCCCCGCCCTTTAAACTGTTCTATGGAGTCACACACGAGTATTCTTTTTTGTCTACTAATTGATGACTTGTTCTTAAGACCTCCCTCTTCTCGGCATTTTTATACGCACCAATTTCGCTGACGTGACCAACCTATAAAACAGCACATGACATCTCATAATAACCTCAACCTAGTTCTGTGTTTATTCGAACGTAGACAATTTATTAGAAGAGGATATGTGTCGCTTTAATATCGACGCGTTTCTTTGTTTTGTATGATAAACCAATGTTATATTTTAGATTGATTGTTTTATTTTTAGGTGTATAACGTTATTTATAAGGCTTATTGTAAACTTAATTCGACGTATTATTATGTTACCAAATAGAGAAAGAAAAAGAGAAACAAAAGAAAAAAGACACGAGAACTGATTTTGGAAAAGAAAATGTAAAGATATGAATTAACCATAAAGACCGCGTTGTAAAAAGAGCATGAAAATAAAAACGAATAAGAAAAATAAAAAAAAGCAGATCTATAAAGAAAAAAAAATGAGAAAAATAAAGAAGGGTATAGCGAGAAGGGGGATTGATAGAAAAGCACACTTAGATTAAAAAAGAAAGAAGGGTGGGGTTAGGTGAACGAGAATAAAATGGGCGAAGAAAAGAGAAATGAAGAACATGAAGATAAAAAGGGTGCGAAAGATGAAAAGAGATAATAACAAAAAGGAAAAGAGGGAAAAGAATACAAACTAGTAGAAAAAGAGAAAGAATAAGAAAAGGGAACAGAATGAAGAAGTGAAGTAGAGAATAAATAAGAGAAAGAAAAGAAGAAAAGAAAAGGACAAGGAGGATGAAGCGGGGAATATTAATAAAAGTAATACAAAGAGTAGAATGAGCAATGATAGAGAAGAAAAGGAAGAATATGACGAAGAAAAAAGCGGGTGAGGAGGGAGGAGAAAAAGAAGTGGTTGAAAAAGCAAGGATAAAAAGAGGAGAAAATAAAGAGGACAAACAAAAGTTATATAAAGTACAGGAAAAAGAAGGAGAAAAAGAAGAAGAAGAAAAAGAAGAAGAAGGAGAAGAAGAAGGAGAAGAAGAAGAAGAAGAAGAAGAAGATCAAGCAAAGACGACAAAGAATAAAAAGAAGAACATAAAGAATACAGAAGTGAAATAGAGAATAATAAGGAAAAGGGTGAAGGAAGAAAAAGAAATAAAAAGCGAAGAAGAAGAATAAGAATCAAAAGATGAGCAAAAAAAGTAAAGTGATAAAGAAGAAAAGAAAGAATAAAGAGAACAAGAATGGAGGGGGGGGGGTAAAGCGTTTGAAAAGAACAAAAAAAATAAATTGCAAGTGAAAGAAGAAAGAACGGTTCGACAACTTTATTTGTCTGTCTGATGCCGGAACAATACTAATACTTCTATTAATTATGCAAATGTGGTATTTGTCTGTCTGAAGCCAAAACTATACAATTACTTCTATTAAAAATCGGGATGTAGTATTTGTCTGTCTGAAGCCGAAACACTACTATTACTACTATTAAAAATGGGAATATTGTAGTTGTCTGTCTACAATCAAACTATAACTATTACTTTTATTAAAAATGGAGATGAGGTATTTGTCTGTTCAGAAGAAAAACTATACTATTACGTTTATAAAAATAAGGTATGTGATATTTGTCTGTCTGAAGTCGGATATATACTATTACTTCTTTTTAAAATAGAGATGTCATATTTATCTGTCTGAAGACGAAACTATACTATTACATCTATCAAAAACAGAGATGTGTTGTTTTGCCTGCATAAAGCCGAAACTATACTATTACCTCAATTAAAAATGAAGATGTGGTATATGTGTTTCTGGAGCCGTAACTATACTATTACTTCTATTATAAATGTGGATGTGCTATTTGTCTATCCGAAGCCGAAACTATACTATTACTTTTATTATAAATGGGGATGTGCTATTTGTCTATCCGAAGCCGGAACTATACTATTACTTCTATTAAAAATAGGAATGTGGTATTTGTCTGTCTGAAGCCGGAACTATACTATTACTTCTATTAAAATGGCGATGTGGTATGTGTCTGTCTGAAGCCGGAACTATACTATTACTTATATTAGCAATGGGGAGCTGGTATTTGTCTATCTTAAGCTGGAACTATATTACTTGTATTAAATATTATTAAGTTGTATTTTTCTTTCTGAAGCCGGAACAATACTATTACTTCTATCAATAATTGGGATCTTATTTTTGTCTGTCTTAAGCAGAAACTATACATAAACATTCATTCATTATGGGGGTATAGTATTTGTCTATCCAGAGCGGGAACAATACTATTACATCTATTAAAAATAGTGAGGTTGTATTTGTCTGTCTGAAGCCAAAACTATACCATTACTTCTCTTTAAATTGTGTATGTCGTATTTGTTTGTCTGAAGCCGTAACAATAATATTACATCTATTAAGAATGAAAATGTTGTGTTTGTCTGTCTAATGCCAAACTATACTACTACTTCTATTAAACATTTAGAAGTTGTATTATTCTGCCTGAAGCCGGAACTCTACTCTTACGTATGTTACATGTATGGATGTAGTATTTATTTGTCTGAAGCCAGAACAATTCTATTACTTTTATTAATCATGGGGGTGTGGTATTTGTCTGTCTGAAGCGTAAACTATACTATTACTTTTATTAAATATAAGAATGTGTTATTTGTTGGTCTTACGCCGGAACTATATAAATACGTTTATTAATTATAGGGAGGTCGTATTTGCCTGTTCGAAGCCGGAACTATACAATTACTTCTATTAAAAATGTGGAGATAGTATTTGTCTGACTTAAGCCAGAACTATACAGTTACTTCAATTGAATATTGGGATGTAGTATGTGTCTGTCTGAGGCAAGAAAATATACTACTACTTCTAATAAAAATAGGGGTTATCAGTCGGTATTCTATTAAAAATGAGAAGGTGGTATGTGTCTGTCTGAAGCCGGAACTATATTATTACTTCTATAAAAACAAGGAATTTGGTATTTGTCTGTTTTAAGCAAGACTTATGCTAATACTTATATTAAAAATGGGAATGTTGTATTTGTTCGTCTAAAATTGGGCCTATAATATTACTTCTATTAAGAATGGGGATGTGGTATTTGTCTGTCTTAATCCGGGACTATAATATTACCTGTAATAAAAATTAGAATGTGGTATATGTCTGTCTGAAGCCAGAAACATACTATTATTTCTATTAAAATGGTTGTGGTATTTGTTTTTCTGAAGCCGAAACTATACTATTACTCATATTAAAAATAGGGGTATTTGTCTGTCTGAATCCGGAACTATACTTATACGTTTATTAATAATTGGGATGTGGTATTTGTCTCTCTGACGCCGGAACTATATATATATACGTTTATTAATTATGGAGATGTTGTAGTTGTTTGTCTAGAGCCGGAACTATACTATTACTTCTACTTAAAAGTGGGATGCGGTATTAGTTCGCCTGAAACCGTAACTATACTATTACTTCTATTAAAATTGGATGTGGTATTTGTCTGTCTGTAGTCAGAAATATACTAATACTTCTATTAATTATTGAAGTGTGGTGTGTTTCTGTCTAGTATTGGAACAATACTATTTCTTCTATTCAAAATACGGGTGTAGTATTTGTCTTTTTACGGCCAGCACTCTAGTAGTACATCTATTCAAAAGGGGCATGTAGTATTTGACAGTCTTAAGCCGGAACTATACTATTACTTATATTTAAAATAAAGATGTAGTGCGTGTCTGCTTGAATCCGACACTCTACTATTAGTTCTATTAAAAACGTGGATGTGGTATTTGTCTGTCGTAAGCCGGAACTATAATGTTGCATTTATTAAAACTGGAGATGTGGTATTTTTATCTCTGAAGCCAAACTATACTATTACGTCTATTAAAAATGAAGATGTGGAATCGGTGTGTCTAGAGCCGTAATTATACTATTACTTCTATTTAAAACTACGATGTGGTATCTGTGTGTCTGACGCAAGAACTATACTATTACTTAAATTTAAAATGGGTATGTGTTATATGTCTGTCTCAAGCCGGAACTATACTGTTACTTCTATTAAAAATGGGGATGTGGTAGTTATCTGTCTGAAGTCAGGGTATACTATTATGCCTGTTAAAAATAGGGATGCGGTGTTTGTCTGTCTGAAGCCGGAATTATAGTATTACCTCTGTGAATAATGGTAATGTTGCATTGTTCTGTCTGAAGGTTAAACTATACTATTAGTCCTATTAAAAATAGGAATGTGGTATTTGTCTGTCTGAAGCTGGAACTATACTATTAATTCTATTAATTATGGGGTGGTGGTATTTGTCTGTCTGAAGCCGGAACTATACTATTACTTCTATTAATTATGGAGTGGTGGTAGTTTTCTGTCTGAAGCCGGAACTATACTATTACTTCTATTAATTATGGGGTGGTGGTATTTGTTTGTCTGAAACCGGAACTATACTATTACTTCTATTAATTAGGGGGGGGGGTATGTGTCTGTCTAATACCGGAACTATACTATTACTTCTATTAATTATGAGGGGGGGGGGGTATTTGTCTTTCTGAAGTCGGAACTATACTATTATCTCTATTGATTATGGGGTGGTGGTATTTGTCTGTCTGAAGACGGAACTATACTATTACTTCTATTAATTATGAGGGGGGTATGTGTCTGTCTAAAGCCGAAACTATACTATTACTTCTATTAATTATAGGAAGGGTAGTATTTGTCTGTCTAAAGCCAGAACTATAATATTAATTCTATTAATTCTAGGGTGGTGGTATTTGTCTGTCTGAAGACGAAACTATACTATTACTTCTATTAATTATGGGGTGGTGGTATTTGTCTGTCTGAAGCCGGAACTATACTATTACTTCTATTAATTATGGAGTGGTGGTATTTTTCTGTCTGAAGCCGGAACTATACTATTACTTCTATTAATTATGGGGTGGTGGTATTTGTTTGTCTGAAACCGGAACTATACTATTACTTCTATTAATTATGGGGGAGGGTATGTGTCTGTCTAAAGCCGGAACTATACTATTACTTCTATTAATTATGGGAGGGTAGTATTTGTCTGTCTAAAGCCGGAACTATACTATTACTTCTATTAATTCTGGGGTGGTGGTATTTGTCTTTCTGAAGCCGGAACTATACTATTATCTCTATTGATTATGGGGTGGTGGTATTTGTTTGTCTGAAACCGGAACTATACTATTACTTCTATTAATTATGGGGGAGGGTATGTGTCTGTCTAAAGCCGGAACTATACTATTACTTCTATTAATTATGGGAGGGTAGTATTTGTCTGTCTAAAGCCGGAACTATACTATTACTTCTATTAATTCTGGGGTGGTGGTATTTGTCTTTCTGAAGCCGGAACTATACTATTATCTCTATTGATTATGGGGTGGTGGTATTTGTCTGTCTGAAGACGGAACTATACTATTACTTCTATTAATTATGAGGGGGGGTATGTGTCTGTCTAAAGCCGAAACTATACTATTACTTCTATTAATTATGGGAGGGTAGTATTTGTCTGTCTAAAGCCAGAACTATACTATTAATTCTATTAATTCTGGGGTGGTGGTATTTGTCTGTCTGATGACGGAACTATACTATTACTTCTATTAATTATGAGGGGGGGGGGTATTTGTCTGTCTGAAGTTGGAACTATACTATTACTTCTATTAATTATGGGGTGGTAGTATTTGTCTGTCTGAAACCGGAACTATACTATTACTTCTTCTAATTCTGGGGTGGTGATATTCGTTTGTCTGAAGCCGGAACTATACTATTACTTCTATTAATTATGAGGTGGTGGTATTCGTCTGTCTGAAGCCGGAACTATACTATTACTTCTATAAATTTTGGGGTGGTGGTATTTGTCTCTGCTTACAAAAGAGGGAGAAAAGACACTATTTATATTGAAATTTAATTAAAATCACTGTAACATTTCTCAATGCATCGGTAAGCATTTGCGAATGAGTGCCATTGTTTTGTCACTTAGCATTAATGTACAATTTAGATAATGTATGAATACACGTAAAACACGTATTTAAATTAGGTAGTAAACTATTAAGTCTATTCTATATTTTTTTTATGGAATACAGAATAAAAAATATTTATTTTTATTGGCTATGCAAAAAGAATCTGTGAGATGCATTTTAATTCAGTTCATTCTTAGAAATCAAGAGGCCCCTTTTGGGGCTAACACTTTGTACTTATATAAGATGCATAGTTGTCCGAGTGTTACCTGATTATTGGCGTTAAGCTTTTAAACTTTGAGTTAGTAAAGCAGTGAAGAACACAACTTTTTTATCTCCCCTATCAACCAGTTTACAATGTAATAGTTTACTCATTATTGTGTTCGTTTCTTGATGTTGCCAGATTTCAGGGCAGTAATTTACTTTTTTTGTTTTATCATAGTTCACCCCCAAACAAGGCAAGCTTCCGCTATAGACGTGAGGAACTACTGAGAATTAGGGTGAAAGTCTTGGGGGTCATCCTATGTTGGGAGGTGTGCAGCAAGATACTTGTTCATATTAGTTTTAAATTTATGCATCTCGGTACAGTCGGGGAAACAGTGAGCAGGAAAGAAGTGCCAAAGGCCGACAGCCAGAGGGAAGAAGCTATTGGAGTAGAAGGCTCTCCACTATCTGTGAAAACCAACATGGGATTTAGCTGATGATCGGGTTAGTCAAGTGGATTTACATAGAGGAGGCACGAGAACGGCAAGTTCATCGGAGCACATTCCATTGAAGTACTAATAAAATAAGCACAGGGATACAACATTGCGGCAATGAGACAGGGGCTGGAGCTTGGTGGATAATATTATCGAGTCTTTTGAGGTAAGATCACTAGGAGGAGGGGCACCCTTCCTTGCATGAGTCAGTGTGTAGCTGTGTCGAAGCGATTCTATTCCGGCTTCGAATATAATATTATTTTGAATATTTGGTCAGGTTTTACTTGTCGGGTGAAGTATCTTCATATCAGGTTGGGCTCATACACTTTTGTACAGGGAGACTGAAGAACCTCGAGGAGTGTGTCTTATAGGCAGTCAAGCACATGTCTATTAGTTTATTAACTTTTAAATAAAAGCAAAGTAGAATAAACAGTGATGGTCATGACTCGACGGGTCACGGGTATTACTAGTTTTTTATATGATTTGAACACGTTACAACTGATTGCCACACACTCTAATGATAGTTATTAGGCCAATCACGTATACTCTAAAGAATGAGGGGGCATTAAAAATAAGAACAAGAATAGAAACAGAGAAGAAGAAGAGAAGAAGATAGAGAGAGTAATATTGAAATACAAGAAAAAAGAAAGAAAATAGAAAGAATTCAAACAAGAATTGTAAATAGAAAAAAGAAATAAAATCATGAAACTTACAAAAAAAACGGCCAAAACACTCAAAGGAGAAGCAAAGAATCAGAATTAGAAAAAACTACAAGACTCGCCCATCTTCATCATGTCTTGCATCCGCCATTCTCTTCACACCAGAAATATTAGAGCAACAGATGTTGTATTGTGAAAAGTGGCAAGCTATGTAAGAATCTTTCATATATGCTTCCTCAGGCATATTGCAACGGTGTGGCCAGGCCGGACATGAAAGGACATGGGGGAAGCATTTGATGGTAGGGTAGGTAAGTAAGAAAGATTGAGAGAAAGATAGATAGAGAGAGACAGAGAGAAAGAGAGAAAGAGAGATAGAAAGAGGAAGAGAAAGAGAGAAAGAGAGATAGAGTGAGAAAGAGAAAGAGAGAAATAGAAATAGAAATAGAGAGAGAAAGAGAAAGTGAGAAAGAGAGAGGTGAATCTGTAAGTGACATAAGCGAAAGATTACTTATTCCTTCCATAACTTTGACTTAACGTCGTCAGGTGTGTAAGCCCGTTCGGCATGAAGCAATGTCAGGTTTTTCACCGAGAGATGCTGCTTCACAACAGGAAAGAAGTCCACGGGGACTTCGCGCTGCAACCTGAAAATGGTGGAACCAAAGATGTAACCGGAAACCGTATATGCGCGCTGAAAACTAAAACCGACATCTTGTGCTGGTAATAGCCAGTTTTGGAAGTCTGAAGTTGAGGGAGAGAGACAGAGAGAAAGTGATAAAAGTGTGTAAGGCCTTTAGGGGTGTGACAGATGGTTGCTAGTTGATTGGGTATTAAAGTCTTGTAGTGGTGGTACATATAATATGTGTGAGGTAGCGTGACCTCGGCGGTAACTACAGATCTTACGGGTTGCAAGGGAGAACAGATGAAGATAAGGAAGAAAAACAATTTATGCCGTTTGTGCAGTATAGTTAACAAGAAATATAGGAGTAAAAAACAAATGGACAAAATAACTAATACCAAACGCAATAACATTTACTTTTCTATCTACTTATATCATTTCCATGTGTGGTCACTGATTGTAAAATTTATTATCTATGCATTTGCGATCGTTATTTTTACTTAGCCAAGACAGCGTACTTTCCAACATGGCTGAAAATTTTAGGTTGACTTCTTCGCGAATTTCAGTCTTGAAATGTCGTAATAAAATTAAAAAGGGGGTTAGTAGAACCGTAATCCTCAGTCCGAGGGGGGTTGCCAATGTGATTAGCTTAAGTGTTTTTAATATCATCTTTCAAGCTTGAAATTATTAAGCAGTTTACTTACACACTCTCGCCATCTTGGAATATGATTTGGAAGATAGATTGAAAATGATAACAAATTCATAGATAATAAATCTTACAACTAGTATCCGCATGTGTAACATATAGAGGTAGACAGAAAAGTAAATCTTCTTGCGTTTGGTAAAAGTTATTTGTTGTCGATTTGTGTTCATCACCCCTTTTTACTTCTTAACTATACTGCACAGTTGGTCAATTAGTGAAAAGAAAAAGGAACAGAAGAAACCAAAAAATAAGGAAAACAACAAAAAGAAAAGATGATGAATTAATATGTATCATCATGATATATTATTTTACCGAATCTTGCCGAATACGCATCATCATTTATTTACTTTATCAAATACCTCGTGTTCCGCGCTGACTGATTGACCTGGAATCCAGTAACATACGTAATCACCCTTTTCTTTTCAGGCACAACTTTCTCATAACAACTATCGAAATCAAAACTATCTGAACATAATGTATAATATACAGAAAAGAATAGAAGAAATGGGCAACGGTGTAAAAGTTTAATAAAAGGATCAATAATAATAATAAACATCTGGGCAGTAGCACTAATAGGATACTCTGGACCATTCATAGGCTTGACCAAAAATAAAACCCAGGCACCTTGACTATAAGACTAGGAAATTAATGACCATGCACAGCGCACTACTTCCAAAAAATGATACGAGCAGACTCTAGATGAAAAGAAACGAAGCAGGAAGAGGACTGGTAAGTATAGAAGAATGTGTGGAAGACTACAAAAAAGAGCTGGAGAAATACGTAACTCAAAACACATAAATGCTTATCACTGCAGCAAGAGATACCGTTCCAACGACAAACTCGGGAGGCACGGAAATCAGAAACAAAACGACAAAAAAGACAGGTGGTAATAAAAATAACTACATTGACGCTTCAGGAGACTTACAAAAGTATAAACCAACGAAAATAGCTGGGCATAGCTAAGAAAAGGACACTTGAACAGAGAGACGGAATCGTTACTGATGGCTGCATATAACGATGCAATTAGGACAAACTACATTAAAGCAAAAATAGATAACAGACCAGACAAATTGTAAATGCAGACTGTGTGGACAAAGAGACAAAACAGTCATGTAATAAGTGAATGTAGCAAACTAGCCCCCCAAAAATACAAGAACAGACATGACTGCGTGGGGAAAGTAGTACACCGGGAACTGTGCAAATAATTGAATTTCAAATACGCAGACAAATGGTAAAACAATAAACCGGAAACAGTACTGGAAAACGAAACACACAAAATCCTCTGAGAAATGGATATACAAACAAACAAACTTATACAAGCAAGGAGACTGGATGTTATAATAATCAACAAGAAGGAATTTCGCTGTTCCAGCGGACAACAGAGTGAAGATCAAATGAACGGAAAAACGAAGCAAATACACGGAACTAGCCAGAGAACTGAAAGGAATATGGAGCATGAAGTAAGTCAATATAATACCAATAATCGTAGGAGCACTAAGAACAATACACACAACTGGAAAAAAAGACTGAAATAAATTGGAATAAAAGGAATAATTGAAACTATATATAATAGACGGCAATGATAAAAACAGCTGCACTCTAAAGAAACATCCAGAAATGCGGAAACCAACACGCATAAGCTACGAAGGGTAACATGAAATTTTATAACTGGAAGAAAAATAAACCACAGAAAGTACACCACATCACAAACTAAGGAACAGAAACTGCAAGAAAAAAACACTTCATGAGCTCCCCACAATAAATTACACCGGCCTCAGCTGACACCACGCAAAAATGAACCAATGAACAGAAATAGCAAGAAAAAACCATAGGCTTCCCCGCTCTCCTCCCCCGCCTTTCTCCGCCCCCCCCCCAAAAAAAAATAGAATAAAATAAAATATGATATCAGCCTAGGATGACATCACACACAATATTTGAGAAGACTGAGGAGAGACAGCACGAACCAAAACTCCACTGGAAGTGCAGAGAGTACTAGGACCTGGGAGAGGCTTATTGCCACTCAAATCCAAGAGAAGACAAATGGTTCTTACCAGCGAGAAATCAATGGAAAACGGCTGTTGCGATACTGCAAGGTTAATTGCGGTGGATGTTTAAAAAAACCCAAAAAAAACAAAACCCCAACTAAAAACATCCAAAAGTTGAGTCTACTATGAATAATAATAATAATAATAATAATAATAATAATAATAATAATAATAATAATAATAATAATAATAATAATAATAATAGTAACAACATCCACACGTGATGCCAAAAGCCTTGGCTGGTCTCCACACAAGATGGTCGGTAATCTCTAGGAAGACTGGAAGTGTGCGAAGAGTACTAAAAGCTTGAAGAGGTTTCGTGCCACTTAAATTCGAGAGAAGATCAACGGTCATTTCCAGGGAAAGGCCAATGGTAAATGGATGTTGCGATAATAACTTCTGTGAAGCCGAAACTTTACTATTACTTCTACTAATAATAGAGATTTGGTATCTGTATGTCTGAAGCCGGAACTGTACTATTACTTCTACTAATAATATAAATGTATTATCTGTATGTCTGAAGCCGGAACTATACTATTACTTCTATTAATAATGGAGATTTGGTATCTGTATGTCTGAAGCCGGAACTATACTATTACTTCTATTAATAATAGAGATTTGATATCTGTATGTCTGAGCCGGAACTGTACTATTACTCCTACTAATAATATAGAGTTGATAGCTGTATGTCTGAAGCCGGAACTGTACTATTACTTCTACTAATAATATAGATTTGGTATCTGTATGTCTGAGCCGGAACTGTACTATTACTCCTACTAATAATATAGAGTTGATAGCTGTATGTCTGAAGCCGGAACTGTACTATTACTTCTACTAATAATAGAGATTTGGTATCTGTATGTCTGAAGCAGGAACTGTACTATTACTTCTACTAATAATAGAGATTTGGTATCTGTATGTCTGAAGCAGGAACTGTACTATGACTTCTACTAATAGCAGAGATTTGGTATCTGTATGTCTGAAGCCGGAACTATACTATTACTTCTACTAATAATAGAGATTTGGTTTCTGTATGTCTGAAGATGGAACTGTACTATTACTTCTATTAATAATGGAGATTTGGTATGTGTATGTCTGAAGCGGTAACTGTACTATTACTTCTACTAATAATAGATATTTGGTATTTGTATGTCTAAAACCGGAACTATACTATTACTTCTATTAATAATGGAGATTTGGTATCTGTCTCACTGTGGCCGAAACTTTTCTATTACTTCTATTAATAATAGAGATTTGGTATCTGTATGTCTGAAACCGGAACTATACTATTACTTCTACTAATAATATAGATTTGGTATCTGTATGTCTGAAGCCGGAACTATACTATTACTTCTATTAATAATGAAGAGTTGGTATCTATCTGACTGAAGCTGAAACTATACTATTACTTCTATTAATAATGGAGAGTTGGTATCTGTATGTCTGATCCGGAACTGTACTATTACTCCTACTAATAATATAGATTTGATAGCTGTATCTCTGAAGCCGGAACTGTACTATTACTTCTACTAATAATAGAGATTTGGTATCTGTATGTCTGAAGCAGGAACTGTACTATTACTTCTACTAATAGCAGAGATTTGGTATCTGTATGTCTGAAGCCGGAACTATACTATTACTTCTACTAATAATATAGAGTTGATAGCTGTATGTCTGAAGCCGGAACTATACTATTACTTCTACTAATAATAGAGATTTGGTATCCGTATGTCTGAAGCAGGAACTGTACTATTACTTCTACTAATAATAGAGATTTGGTATCTGTATGTCTGAAGCCGGAACTGTACTATTACTTCTACTAATAATAGAGATTTGGTATCTGTATGTCTGAAGCCGGAACTGTACTATTACTTCTACTAATAATAGAGATTTGGTATCTGTATGTCTGAAGCAGGAACTGTACTATTACTTCTACTAATAGCAGAGATTTGGTATCTGTATGTCTGAAGCCGGAACTATACTATTACTTCTACTAATAATAGAGATTTGGTATTTGTATGTCTGAAACCGGAACTATACTATTATTTCTATTAATCATGAAGAGTTGGTATATATCTGACTGAAGCTGAAACTATACTATTTCTTCTATTAATAATGGAGATTTGGTGTCTGTCTGTCTGAAGCTGGAACTATACTACTACAATCTTGCGATGCCCAATTTCATATACCATCTAAAGCATAACATTATCATTTTAAGGGAGAAAGGTTGTGTAGTCAATATCCTGTTTTTATGATAGAATCCTCCCAGATATCACCCTCTCCTTGTTTGAGAGAGGTAGAGTGGAGTATATTTTACTGTTATCCTCAGACCATCCTCACACTACTACATCCTTCTTTTTTGGGATAGTGATTGTTCGTCATGATATAATCCTCCCAGACATAAACCCTCCTTTACGAGACAGAGTAGTGTTAGGTCGTTGAAAAATGATTGCCGCCTGAAACTCTGGGGTTTAATAAATTGCATTTTAACAAGGAATGTACAGTTAATTTCTGGTACATTTTGATATATATATATATATATATATATATATATATATATATATAATAATGAATCTGTTCTCAATAATAATTTGTAACTTTTTTCAGATAATATGTATTTTTAAGCACATAACACTCTAAATGAGGAACATGCCAAAACATGACCTTCCAATCTTATGTTAAATGAGTCCAAACGAGGGCATGATGCCTCCGTAACTTCTGCCAATATCAATAGAGCATTGGAAGATTGATCCACAGGCGATCAGGCAGTACGAAGGTGGTTCCAGAAATTCCTTAGTGGAGTTGAAAGTCTTGAAGATGAGATAGGTAAAAGACGGCCCTACAATATTTACAATGAACAATTGTAATCATTTATTGAGCAAAACCCACGTTAAAGTGTCAAAGAAACGTCTCATAAATTTGCTATCAGCACTGAAACAGTTTCACGTCATTTACATAGTATTGGAGACGTGAATAATTTTTCATGAATAAATGTATGTTTCTGACATCGGCCATAATTTTTTCACCGACCTAATACATGTACTCCCAGGCATAACCCCCTCCTTAGGGGGAGGCAGGGTAGTACATGTTTGTCCTTCATAAATATTAGCAAAACTGGCAACTCTCGTAGCCGCAAGTGATCGAGAATTAAGACCAGAATTCTTCCTCGGTTTCTCGCCTACAAATAACAACTGCCTTTTGTATACGGCGCCTAACAGACAAGACGTACCCAAAGAACAGTTCATATTTTTTAATGAATAACAACAACGGGAGTTATCGAAGGTCAGAACCTTTTTTTAGAATACTTTCTGTAATGTGGAACTGACGGTAAGGATGTCTACGGTTACAGGCTTGTATAAAGAAACGAGAATTGGTGAGAGATAGGTTTTGAGATGTGAGTATTAGTAGAAGTATATAACAGGTGTGAGATGAGGAGAAAGCCGAGCAGGGAACGACCTGAAGTACTACAATTTGCCAGAGTCACAGAGATTTCAGAGAAAATCATCGGCTGCTGTCAGCTATACATCACTAGTAAAAGATCCACTGAGTTACAATATTAATTAAATAAAAACGAGTACTGGTAATATGGCGAGATTTGCTGTCATTCAGATTACAGGGAATATCACTGATGTTATTAGTGACAGAAACGACTGCGTGAGAACTCTAAGTAAATAAATAAGTATTGCTACTTCTAACACTACTACTACTACTACTACTACTACTACTACTACTACAACTACTATTACTACTACTACTACTACTACTAATAATAATAATAATACTGCCTCGGCTGATTACTCACAAAATGTTCATGAAAGGCCAAGGAGGATGGAAAGGCCGATGAGGAATCATACCTCCACTGGAAATAGCTGGGATATTTAGGAGGTTTATTGCCCCTCACATTCCAGAGATGACCAACGGTCGTTGCAAATAAAAAATAAATAGTGAACGGCTGTTGCGATGCCACAAATTTATTTTTAACGCTTATCGAAAGAGGTGGAGAGTGCTGGAAATCTGAAGAGGCCTGTCACTCATATTCCAGGGAACATCACTGATTGATTGAAAGCAATCTCTGTAAATTACTTGTGTGAACACTCCTTGTGAGTAAATTCATTCATTCATTTCATATGAATCAGGTGATTCTATTGTTGGCATAGGTTTCCCCGATATATGTCTAGTTAGAATTCGTTCTAGAAAGACATCAGATACTTGCGGGATTGACCACATGAAAGTTGCTAACATCCTAAGTGAAAGTGTTTCTGTGGAACGAACTAAATTCGAGCTTGGAACACCCAGGTTATCGTTAACAACTTTGCCACTGTCACATACCTGTGAGTAAATAATAACAATGATGATGATGATGATGATGATGATGATGATGATGATGATGATGATGATGATGATGATGATGATGATGATGATGATGAAAAAAGACGAACAAGAAAAAGAAGAAGGCGTAACAAACTAAGAGAAAAAAGAAACAGAAGGCGTAGAGACGAACAAAAATACAAGGAGAAAGAAGAAGGGGTAGTAGTAGTAGTAGTAGAAGAAGAAGAAGAAGAAGAAGAAGAAGAAGAACAAGAACAAGAACAAGAACAAGAACAATAACAAGAAGATAACAAGAAGACGTAGAAGAAATTATAGAAGACGAATAGGTAGGAGAAATCGTAGAAAACAAACAAGAAAACAATGGTGGCGTAAAATGCGAGAAGGCATAGAAGATAAACTAGAAGAAGACATTAAAGCGAAGGAAGATTAGCTTCAATAACAAAATAAAAAAAACTGAAGAGGAAAATAGATAAAGGATGAGTTTTAAAAAGAGCAAGGAACCAATAAGATGGAGAAGAGAAAGGATAAAGATGAAGAATGAAATAAAAGAAGAGGATGTTTAAAGAGAAGAAGACAAAAGAACAAGAATGACAACAGCAACAACATCTGATAAAGAGTGAATATGAAGAAGACTGACATAAAAGCGTTTTTCGAGGTATGTCGCGCCACCTGGCGATTAGGAATTCATTTCACTTGTTTCCGTTCATTATTACTTCACACATTTGAAAATATATCCTTGAAACCGTCGGCTTTCTTGTGCTGTTTTGGTGCAGAGATTGGACTGAAGATTGCGTGTCGTTCCTCGGTTAGTTAAGTAAACATTCGCTAGTAGACAGGGTCGGAAATTAGTTCACAGCATCTCGACTGCTTCGTTGAGAAAGAAAATACTTGTCTTATTCAAAATAGCGTCTGGAAATATTTTTTTTTAGATGTTTCTATAATTTTTACTCTGCCTATTTTGGCATCTCTTCCTTTCTTTCTAGCTCTCTTATTCTCTCTCTCTCTCGCTCTGTCTCTCTCTCTCTCTATCTATCTCTCTCTCTCTATCTATATATATATAGAGAGAGAGAGAGAGACAGAGAGAGACAGAGAGAGAAAGAGAGAGAGAATAACGTAATGCAATCCTCTTACGTATGTAGTTGAACACAATTTGACTAGCTTTCTATGTTCGTCTACTGCTTCAACATAATATATATATATATATATATATATATATATATATATATATATATATATATATATATAATTAACTTGTTACAAATATCCAGGGGGTATGAATCCGAAGGAAGTTGAATTCCTTTCGCCGGCCTGATGAATTGGTAGCTATCCGCACCAATGAAACAAAACCTGTTTTGTCGCAACTAATGGAATAAAATCAAAAAAAAAAAATATATATATATATATCTTCATTCCCGTTCTTTTCCCGTGATAATTCTCTTCGTGGCCGATGGGGAGGAATACCGGAACACCAAGTCAAAGGTGCCTTTGTGGCTGGTTTGGAATCTACACTGTTATTGCGAAAGCAAGGAACACTAGTATGCGTAGGTTAGCATGTAATAAATATTTATGTATTAAACCTTATTGCTATAATACATATAAACCCTATCATCAATAAAAGCATACGTTTTACTATATAGATAACATCCCTAACTTTCTACATAGGAAAAAAATCAATAGTTCGTTCCCTATCTAATAGAATAGCTAGATTACTTAAAATGAATAATTATTAAATGAAGATAAACAATACTACATCGAAGTCAGATCTCAATATAGGAATAATATATGTTATATCATATCACACTTATATCGCGATAGACTAATAAAATGAGTAATTAATGAATTTGCAATTAAATTTCATATAATAGGGTTGTGAGAATAGGTAACAATAGAGTGGATAGTATTAGAAGTCATAATAGAATACAGAATGATCAAAACCCTGAGTCAGTAACTCATCCATACGATACTCATAGGGAAAAAGGTAAGGAAACTAGAATATGTAGTGCCGCTAGGTTCAGACTTCACGATAGCCAGAATATTCTAAGTGATATCCTATATGAAGTCTTTTATAGCATTATTGAATTTCCCAGAGGTAGTAGAAGACGTAGATTCATAAATAAAAATACAGTAAAACTATCTTTGTAATCATTTAGCTTCACTTATTATCGGTTATAACAGTTTCAAAATACACAATGCGCACTAGCAACACGTCCAGCAATGAGTGTGAGTCAAATTGCAATCGTAGAAACGGTAATGACTGTCCTTTGGTGGGAGTTGTATGGTCTTAACCGTGGTTTACAAATGTGACGTAAATGTCGGTTCAACGGTTGGATACTTAAAGGATAGATGTAGAAACTATATGTTCTCTTTCAGAACTCAGCTGAATATAGATTCCTTGAAATCACTTATATCACTAACAAATATGTTAGAGATCTAATTGATAAGAAATTTCCTTTTGAGGTAAAGTGGCTTATAGTGGGTAAGGCGAATACATATATAAATGTAACTTAAGCGCACTACAATCATGCCATATTATCAGATCTAGGAATAATCTGCTACACATAAGACAAGAGATATCATGATACTGCTTGCATATAAATTAATTTGTACTATCTTATTTAAGACCTAGATTAAAGTTGTGGTTTCTAGTGAAAATTTGAATAGCTTATGTAAAGATTTAATTTAAATATAATATATATATATATATATATATATATATATATATATATATATATATATATATATATATATATACATATATATTTAGTCTAGACAATATACACGTTTATGCATATTTGTTTTTCAACAGGTTTCTACAATTGTCTGGTATTTCTTATAGCATAGATAATTTTTAAACTTGCCTTATCACCATGACAATATTAGAAGGGAGTATGATTCACATATATATTTTAATTTCAAGTTTTTAGTTAATATATAGGTAACGTATTACACATAGAATAGGATTACTGAGCTTATTACAATCGTAATCGTAACCAAAATAAACATTGGGATTTTTTCTTGGGTTAAGCTTAATATGTAATAGTTGTTAGCGGGGGCATTAACTCTTTGGTTTTATATTGTGAGATTTTACGGAGTAGATGGGGATTTTGTAGGAGAATATAGTATTTTGCCTGACAAGTACACTTGTTTGCTTTGACGAATAGGATATTTCTATTGTCTTAATGAATAAAACACAAACATTAATTCCTCCATAAGCTTCTATAAAATATGCTTTGATTGTTGTAATATATTTATCAGCTTTTTATGTATTAAGAAAAAGTTAAAAAGATGGGGAAACTCATGGTAGATCTGGTAAATTCATTCATTTTAAATATAGAAAAATAAGGTTATATTTGCCTCTTTTTTCTACGTATACTTTTATGTTTGTTTTAATCACATTTTTATTTTCATTTTTTACTTTCAATTTTCATAATTTTAATAACTTATATCAATAGTGTTTTATTCTAATTTTAACGACGTATAAATTAACCTTGTCTAAGGAAGTTAATAAATGTTTTTCGTAGGAATTATCGCGCTTGGTTTTTCCTGGCTTAATAATAGATTTAACTTAGTAATTTTACTGTCTCTGGGAATTTAAATGGATAACATAATACAAGAAAACATAAGAATCAAATCAAATTAACTATAATTTTAAATTTCATTTCAGCAAAAAGAATATATAAATTAATTTTCCACGTGAGAAATATTTTGAAATCTTAAATTTAGTTCTAGTATATTTTTCTGCAGTTCTATCATTTAGTATGAATCTGAAATTTTATGATGGGGTTATTTGATCTTCAGGGATTATCATAATTAATCAATCGGTTTTTACAAGGTTTCTCTGGCGGAGGTTTTCCTATTTGGGGTTGTTCTTAGATATCTGACGGGTGATGCTAACTCCGTTTGAAAAAGGTGTTTCAAGGTATTTGAATAAGATTTTTTTGGTAAGTTCTGGATATTTGTCACCATTTTTTATGTGATTTTGTTAATATATTTGACTTACCTTTGTCAAAACCTCGTTTAAAAACCTTACTCATCTTTCTTTCTCACGCCTTGAAATCATGTGTTTTTCCTATTATGATTGTATGAATAATTTTCCATGATGTTGCTGTAAAACGCGCGTAAGATGTAGGCAATGTATTACATTTTGTTAAAAATAAACATTGCTAAATAAATAAAATATAAATATATTGAAAATAGTTTTGTTTTTGAGACAACAAGAAATTACACATATTCGCCGATACGTGAAAATAATGTAAGTGTAAGAACATCGTATAGTTATGGCTGTGGTTGTAGCTGTTAAGCCATACATAAAGATAGGGAAGTACCTCCTACTTCCCTATGATGTAAGTTATGGTCATTGGAATGAAACTATAATTAATATATATATGCCCTGAACCTTGTAATCCAACTTTATTGGGCTTGCAATTCGGAGCACTTCCGGATACTATAAGAGTATATACTTTAATATATATATATATATATATATATATATATTGTACGCCTCCTCCATAAATATATATATATATATATATATATATATATATATATATATATATATATATATATATATATATATATATATATATATATATATATATATACTGCTTTAATAACAAGCAGTACAAATAGCTATATGCACGATCCGAACGCCGCTTCGTAGATCACTCTAACTGCCTGGTAAATAGCCGCCGATTTTCGCTATTTACAGTTAAAGTTCCTCTATATTTACTAACTAATTGGCTATGGCCGAATGGATAAGATCCTCGACTACGAATCAGTGGCGATTTGTGTTCGGGGTTCGCGCCTACCGACTGTTGAGAATTTAAATGTATATATACATATAATGCTTTACAAATATATGTTTGTAATAAACCGTTACCCTGGTTTCACGCGCAAACGCCATATTCAAACCGCTTGATTACCAAATTTGAGATTAAATTCATGCTGTATTACAGGTTCTTAATCATTCAATACACTTGTTATGCGGGCGTATCATATTATATTATTTATTCATTCATTGTTATCATTCGTCTAAAACATCTTATTCGTATTTGTTTCGTTTTTATTTTATTATATTTTATTTTATTTTTACTAATTAACTCATTCATTACTTATTTTATATCTTTATTAGTATTTAAAATAAAAATATTTAACCACTGTGTGATTTCTAATTATTTAGTTTGAATATGCATGACTCTATTTTAATCTTAACTACGATCTTATATTTTAAAGTGTATTGCTCTCTTATATACTAAATAGCGTGTAGCATTTGTACTTTCGCCAAGGCAGAAATTATGTTTTCGGTCGATTTTCGTTGTCACTATGATTATCTACAGCCTAGCGTTCATATCGCTTGACCAATCGTCACAAAATTTAGTCAAAATATCGGTCATAGTCTAACTAAGAACCGATTACATTTTGGGATACCAGGTCAAATGTCAAGGTAAAGGTCACTGACAAATTAAAAGTTATATTTTTTCGATGAATTCGGTTCTATTTATCGTAATAACCCCCCATTGTATCAATAAAGTCCTGCATCTTATATGACCCTTTAGACTTTTGTCATGTATTTATTTTTTTACATAATTTAAACTCATGCTTTTTTCTAAATTTTATATATAACCCTGGTTCTCGTTCACAAAAATAACCACCATGCAACATCTCTGAAAAATTGTTTTAGATTATTAATGTTTTCATGATATAAATTTGAGAATCATGGCCTCAATTTACCCTTGAGATACAATGGATACCTCCTGTAAGTATGGCTGCGCGTGTCATTGTGAAATCTGTGAAACGCATATCTCCTGAGTCGGTCATGTCTGAGCCGAGACAAGCGGACAGCACATACAGCACCAGGTATTCTCAAATGGTCACCCATTTAGTATTGATCAGGCTCAACGTCGCTTACCTTCGGTGACCTCACACGTCGTGATTATGCCGTATATTCTTCGAAAATACTTCGTACAAAATGGGGAATGCAAGCCCATATAATGCTTTGGTCCCGATACTAAGGCGAAAGTATGCAATCTATTGGCTGACATATTATAACGCGTATGTGTAGTTTGTTTACTCTGTAGTATTTCCTCTGACTTTATTTTTGTATTATTCTAATTGTGTTATTTTAATTCTATATTTAATTCAATTGCAGTTGCTTATGTATTTATTCGCATAACTTTGTTATTATTGCTATGACTATTAATGCAATTTCTCATTTATTTATTTAGTGTAATAATGTATATGTTCATTACTGTTATCATTATTTTTATAACATTTTACTTTCATATTTTAGATTTATTTATTCATCATGTATTTATTTGTTTTCTTTTTATTTTGTCTATTACCACAAATTACATTTATTGATTTAATATTATTTTTATTATTTTTATTATTGATATACATTTCTAGTTTATATTCCAATTCGGATGTTATTAATAGTTACTTCTGTTGTTATATATATATATATATATATATATATATATATATATATATATATATATATATATATATGTGCGTGTGTGTGTGTGTGTGTGCATACACTTACATACACACATACGCACATATATATACGAGTTTTAATAACCTACTTTGGAGTATAATTACCTACAATTACAAGTAAACCCACACGAAATATTAAAAGAATACATAGTATTCAAAGCCCAAATAAGATCGTCTCGACACGGCTATACACTGGCTCATATGAGAAATGGTGCACCTTTTCTAAGTAATGTTTCCTCAAGTAACCGCACTTAGCTGGATACTCCACCAGACTAGATAATTGTTTGTCTTGGAATCCTGTAAGTCTACCAGACCACAGGAAAGATATACTACAACATAGTTAACTGGTAAATTGAGGAGAGAAAAGTAATGTTCTTAACTTCTTTACTAACTCAATGTTTTACAAGTAAAGGCTCACTTTAATGGGATATCTATGTATTTCATATGGATATCAAGTGTTAGTCCCAGGAAGGCGCTTTTTAATTTCTGAGAACTTCAATTGACGTAAAATGAAACAAAAATATACGCCCATATGTATATGCTCGCACACACATATATATTAATATATAAACACATATGCCTGTATTTATGCATATACATAAATGTCATCATGGCCGTCACTCGAATCGAGTATGCGGGTTTCCAGGGCTTCAATTGTGGGTTCTCATGTGAGAAAACAGTCCAATGCGCGATCCACATATTCTGTCACATTTCGGGCATGCGTTATTGTTTGGTAATTGTGCACGTGGTTGGTTTTCGCGGCGTACTATTCTTGCTGTTCTCAGGTCTTCGGCATGACGACGCCGTTCACCCTCAAACCTATCCACACCACCTCCCACTTCATTCCTCCACTCTGTTCTTTCGAGTGCTCTCGCTTCCCATGTTGTTGGATCAATCCCGCATCTCCTCATGTCTCCCTTCAAACAGTCCCTGTACCGTTTCTTCTGTCCTCCAACCCTCTTAGCTTCCACATCAGAGTAGAATATTTTCTTTGGATAGGACTGGTCGCTCATCGTTACACGTGACCAGCCCATCTCAAATTACTCCTAACAATCAAAGCCTCTACACTAGAGCAACCAGACTCTTCCAGGACACTGGTGTTCGTCCGACGATCTTGCCAGGTGATTCTTAAAAATTTTCGTAAGAGTCTTTGATGCAGTTTCTCGAGTGCTTTGATATGTCGATGGTATGTCGTCAAGGTCTCCAACGCATATAAGGGAGTGGGTAGGACAATGGCCCGATAGACTAAGATTTTGGTATCCAGCCTTAAATCTTTATTATCAAAGGCTCAGGAATGAAGTCTACCGAAAGCAGCACTTGCATACCTAATGCTATACTGGATTTCATCATCAATGGTGGCATTAGAGGCAAGGTGGCTCCCCAAATATACAAAGCGATGTACGTTTTGCAGCGATTCTCCGCCCAGCTGGATATTAGGAGGGTTTATGCAGTTACTTTGAGGTGAGGGCTGGAATAACACCATTTTTAATGTTCATGTTTATAGAATAACTGTACACATACAGTAGATATGCTTATTTCAATATACGTGCACATATTAAGGATATGCTTAATTAAATGCCTGCATTTTGCAATAAATTATTTTTTAGGAGTTTCATCAACGGTAATGCTTTGTGTTTATACAAACAATATTAACAGCCGAGAAGTGCACTACGTGTTTTTCACATTAAAAGTCACCGTTTATCAAGGCGCAAAGGCCACTCGATGATAAGGGTTTAAACTCGAAGTTGGTGGATGGTGAGACAACATTGAGTTTACCGACAGGATGGTTGTAGCAGGGCAGAAAGTAATTATTTACGTGGACGGTTGAACAAAGGAATTGTTTATATTCGACTTGAAAACGACCGTATTGTAATCGGTAGTGAAGTAGGCTCGCGGCACTGTGTTCCAGAGAGATGCAGTTCTAGGAAAAAAGCTCTGCCCATGGAGGTTTCGTTTCGTCTTGGGTACGCACAGGGAGAAAAGGAAATCATTGACAGTGGTAGTAGCAAGGCGGGTTCTTATTTTGAATGGTTTACAGGTGGGGGCATATATTTAAGCTCAGTCGTGCACCATCCATGAAAATAAGGGTAAAGCAAAGAAAGACTAGCGACAACTCTTATGTGAGAGAGTGACTGTAGGGAAGAGTCGAGGTCATCCCCCACTAGATTTTGAAGTCGGTTTGGACTCTGTAAATGCAGGACAGAGTACTCTAGGAGACACATCCCCATATGTGGCAACAGTGCCCCATCTTAGGACGTATTTAACTCTTGTACAGGTAGAGAAGGACGTCGGGCGATAGATACTTTCTGGAGCGGTAGAATGATTTAACCATTTTCCCAGCGATCTTAGTAACAGATTTGCTGTAAGTCTTCCGTTCAAAGTCTGAAGAGAACATCAGTCCCAGTAGATTATCAAAGCACCTGGTTTTCCAAGGGGAGAGCCGTTCATTTCAACGAATACAAAGTAGGGATCGAAGCATTGGTGGTGAAAGGAGAGGAGCTTGGTATTTGACGTATTAAAAGTAACCAGCCTTAGTTTCTTTCATTGCACTACTTGCTCTAGGTCAAAAGAGAGAGAAAGAGAGAGTCAGAAAGAACCTAATCATTAATGCTCTTTAAAGTGTTTCCATAGATGGTTGTGTCATTAGCATAAATGTCGACGAATCATCTTTGAATGTGGTTTGGGGGATCATTTATGAAGATCTGTAAGAGGGTTGGTCCCAAAATGAAACCCTGAGGCACGCCAGCGTTGCTACTGTTTGCTTCAGACTTCTGTCCATCAACGACTACTTTTAAAAAATATATCAGAGAGAAAGGATTTGATGGTTGAGAGTATAGTTAAAGATATTTGTATAGCTAGCAATGTTGTGAAGTAAACCTTTATGCCAAACCTTGTCAACATCCTTTGATATGCAAAGAGTTATTGGTATAGAAACGAAGCTACCCGTTTATAGATTAACTGATCATGTGTGATATTACAGTCTGCACATCGGGTGTTGATCTTGCAGTACAAAAGGCATATTACTTGTCGCTAAGTAGGATGTTTTCCTCAGGTGAATAACAACTTTTTGGTTTACAACAGATTCAAGCAACTTACTCATGATGCACGGGAGACTGGTTGCAGTTTATTTTAATAACGATGATTGGGATGTTTTCAATACCAGTTGCTTTGCTTGATCGCAAAGTTCTTTGCAAAAAGTTTGGTATTGTCAAACGCTGAGGAAACTAAATTGATAATGGTTTGTTTAAAGGATACACTTTTTTTCAGTACCATGTTTGTAATACGCCAGAACTCGTTATAACCAAGCTTCTGCTCGACCACTCTGGATTTAATTAATTAACCGTATTTATTTAGCGTTTTTCATAACCTTTTTGCATTAGCTTGTGTTTCAGAGCATCTATTCTGTTGAAAGCTATTGCAATTGTGGTTTCTGTGAGCAGCACATTCAGGGGTGTATTACGGCTAGGAGTTTGATTGTTGTTGGAATTTCTTGAAGGGTATGTAGTAATCAATACCATTTATTAGCTAATCAGTTAAATCAGATGTGATACAGGACACATTCTTTTTAAACATGGAATGTAGGGGAAGTTCTGATATGAAGGATCTGAAGCTGTTCCAGTCAGCCATCAAGGACCAATGCACTGTGCGATGGAAATGGGTTCATAGGACTTGTTTCACTTTGTTCTGATCTTGATTAAGACTACTGAGTGATTAGAAACATCCCAGTGGAGACAGGACAGAGAATAAGCATAGTTCAGGACAAGTTGTTAAGACAAGATCAAGAAAACTTTCAAAATGTCCGTCAACATCGGGAACATACGTGGTTTCTCAACAATCTGTATTAGATCATAAGCAAGTGAAAAAACATATTGGCCAAAGTATGGGCTTCGTAAAAAAATGTCCCTACCACATGTAAAACAATATGTGATGTAGGCACCAGTTTCATTACCATGGCGATCATAGGAGTCAGGTTTAGAGATCATATTTGAGTATCCTGGAATCATGAAGTCATCAGCAGAAAATGACAACCATATACCAGTTTAGTATAAAAACAACAGGACAGGTTTGCTTTCATGTAAATATATCATAACCTCTTAAATGTTGGAAATTCGACCTGTAATGTGATAGTAGGGATCTAGGTTGGGAGTTAGGGTTCTGTTTTTTATTTATGTGTAGACTATTCTTATAGGGAATGTACGCTTTGTGGAAGAGGTCAGCAGATGTGTACAGAGCAGAACACACAGAGAGTGAGTAAAAAAGTCTTCTTTGAAACAATTGAAGAATGAGAAGCCGCAGCAGTTTCCACTAATATGGCATTGAGAAGGCCCACCATAAACTAATGCATCGTCTAGACTTCATTCACCAAATGGCAATACAGCACCTTTGGTATTATACACCTGCTGACAGGACAGCCTCCTTGGGAGTTACTCCAATGTTTTGACCCTTGGACTGTCATGCAGATAACGTCAGCACCGGGAAATTTTACCTCCAGCACCCTTATTAGTGACATGGCAACAAGAATAGAGAGAATTACTCAAGTCATCTCGAGGGGACAGCGATTTCTATCCTCTTTGTCAGAAACATCACTCATAGGATGAGGACTAAGTGTCAAATTAGAGGAAGCGAGAGTTACATGCTGCCGACAGTTTACGAAGTGATTTGTATTATTAACAGCTTGCGTTATAATTCTCCACTGTTCACAACCCACATATATTCTCTGCTTTTTGTCTGTTTTGTTGCCTCGTCAGTGAGGCTAGACATCCAAATGTGCCTCTAGCTGATACTGACACCGATCGTTATTTAGAACGTGGGAGTTTCTATGCGAAATTTTTGAAGCAATAGCGAGCCAGCCAAACCAGCTAGTTTTTATATACTTCTGACTAAAACCAGGTGTATCTATGTTCCCACGTTTATTCGCACGCGTACAACGTTATATGGAAAAAATCTATACATATAAATATTATTTACCTCCTCTGCCGGAGGTGAGACACACGGTCAAAATATTTTTTTTATTTACCTCCTCTCTAGGAAGCAAGACACAAGATCATGTGTCGAAAGCCAGCGTACTGGCTTACAAAAATGCCTGAGCAGCCCTGTCGGCATTAGTCGGTAGAGTCACCGCAGGCGATTAGCAATAATCTACCTCCTTCTTAAAATGAAAGTAACGCCTGGGAGGGTGGACCTCCTGAGACTTAACTAAACAATACCACAGCCCGACAGCAACAAAGTCACTGTCGGACTGAGTGTCGAGGACGTATCTCCGACTGATAAGAACACACCTACTCAGCCTTGTGCCAGGTAAGTATTATGAAAAATTATACGAGAACCTCTAGGTGAAAAATAAGATCATTAAACAAAACGAATAAGACCTGATATTCTTGTATTACGAAACCGTTGACGGAGAAAGTATTTCGTAGATATGTATCTAAAATGCGGAAGTGGTTAGACATGCTCTATTCTTCACTTCCGGGATTTGCGTCATTTGTGGACGGCTGTCAAGAAATTTAAAGAATATCGCTAAAAGACAAGCATTCAATTCGCTTGTGTGATATGTGAACACGTTTTTTCAATAAAAATGCTCATCCACGATCATCCGTTGCTCATATTTTCTCCATCAGATATTTCTACACGAAAAAAATGACACGTTGAAATTCCACATGGAGATTGAAAAGTTACATTTTATGTTTAAGTGTTCGTAATATATTATTCGAATATAATTTTGATAATAAATGAATATGCTAATAATTCATATCGCATGTGTGTTATTAAGAATTCAATATGGGCTCCAGCATTCTCAAAAAACATGGCAACCGCATGAACTGATTTCACAAAGACCTCTTTTTTATTTTTCTAGTCATGAATCACCATTTATCGAGATTATAACACACTAGGAATTGACTGTTGATGTCTACTATGAGAGGATTCAAATTCTCTATATACCAACCACTTAAAAACCAGCGGACAAAGACAAACTAAATCCTTCGTCCTTCTTCAGAAACATCGCTCATGGAATGTGATAACTAAAAGATAAAATAGGACAGAAGCTATAATTATTTGTGGCACCACTTAATGTGTTTTTCAGGGATCTTAAGAAGCTGGTGTCGAATGCTGGCGCTATTATTTAATTGTACATTAACTTATGCCATACACTTTCTTTAATGTGTTCAAGAGCTGTCATACAGCAAACAAATCTGACTGTGGATTCTCTCTCTCTCTCTCTCTCTCTCTCTCTCTCTCTATATATATATATATATATATATATATATATATATATATGTATATATATATATATGTATATATATATATATACATATATATATATATATATAGATAGAGAGAGAGAGAGAGAGAGAGAGAGAGAGAGAGAGAGAGAGAGCTTATAAATAAATATTAAATTATTAATACCTACAGACGCTAGCGTTTCAAGCTTATTGCTCTCATCAGTGCAGGAAAGTAACAATTGCAGACGGTTGGAGTCTGCCAAGAATCTACAAACTGAAACTGTCACGTAATTAAGGAGAAATAAAGATCCATATGTACCTAGAAGCTGGCACAGATATAAGACTAGTCAAGAGTGTTCGATAAACGTATTTGGAACTTTGCATTAGACATTTTTCACTGTCTATTTTTAACATCCCAGAGAGTGGTCAACTTTAATATATATATATATATATATATATATATATATATTGTTTTCTCAACAAAGAAATGCGGCTAACTATAGTACTGCTCTATTTCTTACAATTTTTTGTTTCAAATCGCCGCTGTCTCTTTATTTCTACCCTAAATTAAATGTAGCTAAAGTTTTCAATGCAAGATTTCTTAATTTTGTTGTCTATATCTTACACTTATTTGACTTGATCTCTTCAGAAATTATCAGGATTGTGTCATGTTATTTTTGTCATCTTATTTGTTGATGTTTACTCCGTTATGATCGGTGGTTAATAATTCAACTCCTGTGTTTCAGAAAGCGATGCATGTGGCATGCTGGGATAGGAAGAGATATGTTGTTCACTTAGCACCATAATTAAGTTTGAAATATCAAAATAATTGAAAATTATAAACTTTTTCAATGCTATATTTTTATTCTATTTCATTTTTTTTACTTAAATCCTGTTATTTTCACAATAAAATTGTTTCTTCAGAAATGACCAGAATTGTTTTTTTCTTTGATTTGTTGATATTAAGTTAGCGTAATTCAAATCCTGTATTTGTAAAAAAAAGAACATGACACCATTATTGTAATCTTATGAGATTGATTTATTTCATGAAACATTTAAAATTAAAGTAAAAAAAAACTTGCATGGAAAAAAATCATAATTTTTCATTATTTAATATTTCAAACTTATCAATGCTTATTAATAAACGACATGACTTTACATATGTACATGTGTATGGGTGTGTGTACATCAAATATTCATTAAACTATCACTAAATTGACATTTTTAGGTACATAACCATATATCGAGACTGAAGCTGTATTTTCCAATACAGTTATATAAAGTGCGTATTGTATAAAGCGGATTGTATAACGAAGCATTAACTAGGGCGAAAAACGAATGAAATCAAGTAAAGAAAGGAACTAGTGAAAAGGACTATTATAAAACAATGATTCAGTGACGTGGCTTAATAAGAGAATAGAAACGAAAACTTATCAGCTGAAAAGCGAATGAGATGCTTTGCATGTCGTGCGTGCCCATCAACCAGGAAGGGAAGAAATGGTTCTATTCACAATGGTAGGTTCTTATATTTGGCACTGAGTTGCATACGTGAAAAAACTAATTTGCATGTCCGGAGACTAACTTACTTAAAAAAAAAACAACGGAGTGAAAAGCAGTCAGGCGTGTATAATGGAAAGGAGATAAAAAATAAATTGTTGATGCGGAAATTGAGTAAGTATTATTTGATCGTGTGAGAAACAGACATTCTACTTGGAGGTTGGATTGATATTGTGACATTTTTCGTAAGTCAGATAACAGTATTTATTAGATTATAACTATATTATAGTTAGATACAAAATTATCGACGCTTTACTTTCCAATACAGTGATAACCGTTGCGTGTTATCAAAATGGTGCGTATAAAGAAGAAACCAATAGGGGGAACAATAAAAGAAAATAAATGTAAAAAGGAACGAGCGAAAAGGTAATGATAGGAAATAGATTCTGTTACGTGCGGAGATCGCACTCCGGTAATGACGTAGAAAGGTAGGTGTCGAAAAGCAAACATATTCTCACATAACGTATCCCTTCTCCTATATTCTAAGAAACGTGTGTATTGCTCTGTAGAGTTATTGAGAGAAAATAAAACTAAGAAAAATATCAAAAGATCGTAATCTCCCTAGACCTAGCTTAATAACGATTCACACTTGTCAGTATCCTAAATCTCTATTAAACCACAATTCACTCATACATTTCGTATTTTTAAGAAAACAACGATTAGGTAATTACGATGCACCTATACACTGTATCAACACTTAGATTTGCCCCATTTGATCTGCCACGAAAAGCACTATACCCTCCTTCTCCGATAAGTAAAACAATGCAAACCTAATAAATCTCGCACTGGCTGCTAAGATTTAGCTATTGCCACATTATAGCAATGTTGCAACTCTGTGCTTGTTTTACAAGTACTTACACGGAATGTGCTATAATGAACCTTTTGCACTTGCACCTCTCCCCGCCCCCAACGTAACTGAGCCCGGTCCGTTGACTAGCTAGAAAATTACCCCCTTCTCCATAGAGGTCTGTATATGCAAAAAGGTTTTCTTCTGCCCGCTTACTTTTGAAATTCCCTCTCTGTTCTCTTCATCTCTGATCTTACTAATATGCAGAAATGCAAATGAAGTGTTAAAAAACATTGCTGCCCGACTATCCACTCATGTTTACCATCATATACATCTCGCGGCTATTACAGTATCTCATTACGTTTCAGTGGCGATATGTATTGCCTGCTGTGATCAAAAGTTTTAAAGAATGTTGGACCCGCAAAGATAGTATGTCGTTACTATGTTAACAGGTATGGTAAAATATACCGTCATATTATGCTGACTGTTACACATTACTGACTACTGCGGAGAGAGACATTCTGCCATTATCCCTATTGTGAACAGCACATAACGTTTACATCGAATAACGACACTAGTAGACACGCGCAGACCATATTTGTTTGTATGGTATAATAAGACATGACGTATATACCTTTGTCCCTTTTGCTTTGTTATTATTTATTTTTATATGATTATTTTTATTTTCATTATTAATATTATTGTTATTGATAGTAATAGTATTATTAGTACGACAATCATTGTTATTATCATTGATAGTAGAAGTATTATTATGATTTCTGCTCACAACTAGCCCCCCCCCAAAAAAAAATACAAGAACAGGCATGACTGTGTGGGGAAAGCAGTACACTAGGAACTGTGCAAACGATTGCATTTTTAACACGCAGACAAATCGTACAAACATACACCAGAGACAGTAATAGAAACCGAAACACACAACATCCTCTGAGATATAGAGGTGCACAAAGATAAAACCATACAAGAAAAGAGAACGGATGACATAATAATCAACAAGAAGAGAAATATCCTATCAAATCGTATTCTTCGCCGTTCCAGCAGACACAAAGTGGAGATCAAAGACACGGAACGTGCCATATAGCTAAAAGAAATATATAGCATTGGAGAGGAAAGATGGAAATAAAACTTACAAGTAAAAAGAACGTTCCATTACCAAAAAATTTCTGATTTGTTTATTTGGTACTTTAAAATACAGCTTGTGTTCAACAATTATATGGAGATTTATCATTTTTTGGAATCATCAAATATTACGTCGTATTAAATAACATGTCTTGAGTATATACATTGTATTAAATGTTATAATGTTGATTGACTGTCGGAGCAGATATTCAGTTGAGGCCGGGGATAATTTAATAGCTACATTCTTTTATTTTGTACATATGTTTTGTTTAATTTATTGTTTGTAATGACTATACTCATAGCTCGTTTGTCAATATAAAGATTGATATTGCAGGGAGAAAATAGTGGTTTACTATCTTGATGAGAAAATAATTCGTTTCCATCAAACAATTTAACAACAATGTCCACTGCAAGTGATATGTTAAGAAAAACACGCACATATATATCTGTTTAACATAGTTGACCCCAAACAAGGCAGGCCGCCACTGTAGACGTAAGGGGCTACTGAGAAAAAGTGTGAAAGTTTTTTTTTTGGGGGGGGGGGCGCAACTTAAATTGGGAGCTGTGCAGCAAGATGTCTGTTTACATTAGTTTTAAATGTCTGCATGTCAGTACCGTTAGGAAAACAGGGAGCAGGAAGGGAGTTCCAGAGTCCAGCAGCACGAGGAAAGAAGCTTTTGGAGTATAAAGCTCTTTGGTATCTGGAGACCTCCATAGTTAAGGAATATGATTTGCAGATTGTCGGGTTGGTCTACTGAATTTGCGTCGTGGGGTCACCAGGTGTACGTATGTGAGAACAATAAATGCAATACATATATATATATATATATATATATATATATATATATATATATATATATATATATATATATATATATGTATATGTGTGTGGGTGTGTGTGTATAGTATAAAAATATACCTATGGCAAGTAAGCCACACATAAAAGTTCTTGTTCGATTTCCGACCAGATCATCAGGCTAAACACATAGATTTACATCGTATAATCGTTTGAATAGGCAAGCAGTATAAACCCCGTATTTCATTGCATTACATTATTACATGCGCTTGTAAAACACGTGTATGAATCAATAGAGTCTATATCGCGTCGACATTTCTGAGTTTCTCCTAATAACAATCTGCGAACACAGTAATCCATGACAATCAAGTCTTAGCTTTTTGGGGGCCAATCCTCCGGTGCAATAACATCAGGAATAGATTACTAAAGAAATGTAATTGAAGCTCTTGCTGAAATTTCCCGCTTTTCTAGCGACAATCCTGTACATATCTATATATCTACATATATATATATATATATATATATATATATATATATATATAAACATTACAACAATCTACACTAATTAATTATGTTCCTATGCTCAAGCCTACTCACAAGATCAAAAAAATATATTAATTGGTGTAGACTGTTCTGATTTTATATAAAGTGAATTTATAAAGTTCTACTTTTCAAATAACATTGTTTTTAAATTCATTCAATCAATATATTTGAAGTTGCTTGATTAATATCCCTCTCTTTCTCGCTCATTCTCTCTCTATATATATATATTTGAAGTTGCTTGATTAATATATATATATCTCTCTCTCGCTCATTCTCTCTCTCTCTATATATATATATATATTTTAATTTATTTATATCTCCAATATAAATGTTAGAACATAAAGCTATTATAATAGCTCAATAGTGTTCGGCTAGAGCTATGGTAAAAATATGTTAATGTTATTTAAGCCAAATCGATGTAGGGAAGCACAAATCAACACCATTTCACCACATTTTGGTTATTATTACCAGCATACACTTTTTTGGGTCTAACTTGGGATGTTATCCTCAGTTCTCGTAAAAACAAGTTAATCATCGAGGTAGGACAAATCTAGATGACAGTGCGTACTCATTTCTTCCTACTGGATATATATATATATATATATATATATATATATATATATATATATAAATATAAAAATATATATGTATATTTACATATATATATATATATATCTATTAATAATGGAGTTTATGTATCTGTCAGTCTGTCTGAAGCCGAAACTCCAGTATGACTATTTTACTGAAACTAATCTTTTTTTACTGAAACTAATCTTTTTGAAATTCTTTATATGCTGTCATTAAAAGCCGTTAAGACACCAGATGGGTTTTCCTATTTACATAAGTCATTCCTTTAAACCTTCAATTAAATTCATATTTACAAATATACACTTATAACTGCTATTATCAAATTTACATATGTATTCACAATATTTTCCGATGAGGTTATATTAATAAAAATTATTCATACAATTAATTACAGCCATTTTCATCATAACCGGCGTGTTTTCTAAACCATTTCAACGCGAGTACTGTTAAAATTGCAAAGTCATTGTGTGTTTAATCAGTGATGTCCTCCCTCCCTCCGGTAATTAAATATGGCGATCTGATTAAGCAGCCGATTAGCTTTTTAATCAGTAGTGTCCTCCCTCCCTCCGGTAATTAAATATGGCGATCTGATTAAGCAGACGATGTTAATATGGCACGTTAAATATGTAAACAACAATGCTGGTATTCACCGTGCTCAGTTTTCCATTTTTAAAACCGTCCTAAGTTTGTTTATTCTTAGCCATAATGTTTTAAAACACACATTTATTAAATCAAATTGTTTAATTAAAATAATAATTGATTTAAAAATTACTATATAAAAACGCGCGCACGCACACACCCACACACACACAGTTCAGGTAATCTTTTTCTTTCCGAGAATTAAAAAACTTTTCGTGTTTACTGTATTTGATTTCTTAATACTTTCATATCCAATATTATCATTTTTTCACGACCTCAACAGAATTTATGATTCCATGTTTTATTTATTAAAAAAAAAGATGTGATTTTTTTTTCTTTAATGTCAACAAAATAAACTAACACATTGTACTGGAAAATTATACAACTGATTGTAGAATCAAATTGTTTAATTAAAAAAGGTCATTAAACAAAAACCCACACACACACACACACACACACACACACACACACACACTGTGTTCACTGTATTTGATTTTTTGGTGCTTTTTCATTTTAGGACCCACGCTAACTTTGACCCCGTCGTTACAGTTAGGGTTAGGTTTTTTTTTTCCTTTTTAATTAAAAATATTTACATGTATGGGGGGGGGGGAGATAAAAAAATTGGAGGAAGGCGGTCCAAAAAAATTTTTTTTTTTTCTTAACTAAAAAATATTTCAATGACTGGTAATATAAAAAAATTGAGGGGGGTACAAAACATTTTTTTTCTTTCTTTTTAAACTACAGATCTTTCTATTCATGTGCGAGGGTACAACAAAAATCGGGGTAGGGTCGAATTTTTTTTTCCTTTATTTTCAACTAAAAATATTCTTGGTCATAAACACAGAAAATCAATGTCTAACCACCACAGAAATATGACTGGGGCTCCATTGGCTTACGCGTGATCCTTCATTTCTGATGCGGCAGCCTAGCAAAAATATGCGACCGGAGGGAGCATATATTTGCTAGTATATATATATATATATATATATATATATATATATATATATATATATATGTATGATATTAATATTGTTTTACTTTTTTACTTTCATTCAGCGCAATATTGTTAGCTACTGAAGTATATGAGTAGAGTTTATTGGGAGCAACCACGATGGGAAGCTTGGCTGCAAGATATTTGTTTACTTTCGATTTAAATTTCTGCACGCTGGTACGGTCGAGGAAACAAGGAATAGGAAGAGTATGTCACAAGCAAGAAGCAATCAGGGTAAAACATATCCCGGTGTCTAAAGTGAAAGGGATGGGTGTTCCTTCCAATTGTGTTAGTCAGGAGAAATTACGTTTGGGGTTCAACTGCAGTAATTTCATTGGAACAAATTCCGTTGAAATACTTATAAAAAACCACAGACGATGCGAAAGTGGTTCGAGCCTGGCTGGCAGCGCTTGACCTACAAGGTTCGTAATACTTGTTCACCCTGTTTAAGAGGAATAGACTAGTAATTTATGCAGCAGCATACATGTGACAATAATACTGTATGCACAGCGAATGTTGGCTTTATAGTGATATTAGTAAATATATGCTCCCTCTGGTGGCATATTTTTAAAAGCTGGTGATGGCACATGTACTAAACTGACACCCAAGTGAGGAGTACATATTTGGAAGGATCGCCTAATAAAAGGAAGAGGTAATGCCTGTGAGTATAGTATAATGGCAACAGAATAGATATTTCAGAACGCCCACTCCCAAAAAGGAGAAGATGGATGGTCTGATGACAAAATTAAATTATAATACTACATTACCGCCATCCCGCAAAAGGATTATATAATACATGGAAGCATTACCCCCACATACTTAGAAAAGGAAGAAGTAATTCCTGGGATGGCGGTTTTATTACAACAGAATCAACACTACACTACCCACACCCATTAAAAGATAAAACAATAATAGACTAAACCAGTTTCGTTTCTATTCATTTAACCATGCCTAACATGAAACATTACTTTTATAGTTCCTTTACTTTTTGACTGTAAACAAAGTGTAGTATATGTTCCCAGCATCCAAGTGACATCAGGCGGTTTACTATTGACAAAAATATTGCGTATATATATAAGAAAATATAGCAATGTTAATTACAACTGTATATTACAGAATATTAATTTATTAGAAACAGTTCATATGATGTATATGCAAATGAACGAGACCTAAATATGTGTGTGGGAGTTTGTAGTATACTATATATACGGTGTTATAAAATTCGATGTTGTATAATATAATTAAATAAGCACAACATGTTTTGATGTTAATATTGTTAGGATAGATGGAAATACATCACGTGTATCTATTTAGATAGAATGCTGGCAGACAGAATGAGTTTGCTATCAACCATGGCAATCCGTGGCTGGAAAGTATTATTGTAGTTGCTTTTTCTAGCAAGACTTTCATACCAGACTTTGTCAGAGTGTTTGGATATATAAAGTACTACGCCTAAGCTTTCCCTTCGTCATTTAGTGTGTACAGATGACACTGGGGGTATCAGCAGTGGAACGAGATGGTCTAAATCAATGTTCTTGTTAACAAATATTCAGTATTTTCTAGGAAATTAACTATTTCACATTCAACGAAAAGCGGGAGTAGACTCATGTAGATAGATGTCAGCCTGGAAGAGTATTTCTTTAAACATTTTACAGATTGAAAATATGGTCCACATTGTTTTAGGGGTGTCGATGTTTATTATGAAAGCCAGAATAGGGTAACGGTTAGAGTTAGGATTAGGGTTAGGAGTGCCGCTGCAATTGTATATATATATACATATATATATGCTAATTTTATTTACACAGACATGCACAAAATCTGCGACACTGGCATGTCGATGTTATCGATCAACAGTTACTATAAACTGAGATCTCATCAGGCAGAGTTAGAATCCGATCTTAACCTCAGATCATATTTGGAGAGAATGAAGTGGAGGGATAGTGAAAGAGAAGAAGGGGGAAAGAAATTTAACATTTCAAAAATTAAGGCCGTTAAAAAATTAAAAATATGATCTGAGGTTAAGATCGGATTCTAACTCTGCCTGATGAGATCTCAGTTTATAGTAACTGTTGATCGATAACATCGACATGCCAGTGTCGCAGATTTTGAACATGTCTGTGTAAATAAAATTATCATATATAAAGCTCTATTTTGATATTGAGCACTTTTTATAAACCCGGTTAAAATCTCTGGATTACCACCCTGTGGATATTTTTCACCTGGATTATTACCATTATTATTATATACATATATATATATATATATATATATATATATATATATATATATATATATATATGTGTGTATATAAATTCACTACAACATCAGTCCCGTCGATTTCGGGTTCGGAAAGACGCCGGATCTTGAAAACTATCAGTAGCTTTTGCTATATCTGTCTGTATATATATATATATATATATATATATATATATATATATATATATATATATATATATATATATAT
>OY744515.1:106877521-106925021 GCA_963556195.1 Sepiola atlantica
TATAAGTGTGTATCTTAGGGTTTACTATTGTTCCTGAGCCATTTATATTCCTATTCACTGGTTTACTTCTATTTACTGTATTTTCATGATATGGATTAGGTTGGTTAATTAATTGTATATTATTGTTGGCGTTATTGTTAACTACCATTGGAATGATCATTATCGGCTTGCAGAGGTAGAAGATGGATTGTAGGATTATTAGGTATAGAATTATGGTGCAAATTAGTCGTAATGCTCAGTTGTGGAGTTTTATTAGGGGCTGCATTTATGTGATCTCTAGGGTTCATTGTAGAATTATTGAGTTCAGTTAGGGTACAAGCATACACAATGTCAGAATATGTGCATCTATTATACAATGGGCAATCATTGGTACGCCTGCAGTTGCATGTATTTATGGGATTGGAACAATTTATATTAGATTGGATAGATTTTATTTTTTTGCTATATGCTGAGATTATTGTTTGGGCTTTAGGCATAGTAGAATAGGAAATTTTGATTGAGCTTTTATTAAGTATGGAGCTGTATCTATGTGGGTATTTAAAAGAGTTTTCTAACATTTTAAAGAATTCCTTAGGGATATTGGTTTTAACGTTGTTATTAAAAGGTGGGTTAAACCAAATGTTGTTTTTCCTTCTAAGGCGTTTAAGTGAGGTCGGTGTGGGACTATCTATATGTTGCCAATTCTCATAAAGTATGAAAGAATGCCTCTGAGGTCTATGGTAACCATAGTAACCACTAGCAATAGGAGCCGGACCAAAAGAAATGTAAATAACTTACATTTCTTTTGGTCCGGCTCCTATTGCTAGTGGTCATATTGTGTGTAATAATATTTACAGTTGTATCATCCTGTTTGTTTTGGTTATGAGTTATTTTTTTAGAATATCCTGAGTTAAGAAAGGCATTGTTATAAAATTGTACGTTTTGGTTAAAAATGTTTATCATTGGCGGAAAGCCTAGATATTCTATTGGAAACCGACGGGATTATTGAATTGATCATAACCTTCGGGTGGTTAGATAGTTTGTGTACATAAAAAAGAGTTAGATTAGGTTCATGGAAGGAGCTATATAATCCGTCATTGAGGTTAAGGTTGATATCAAAGAAGGTATACAGTTTTCTCTCAGGATCAACAGTTATGGATAGGCCGAAATTTCTGAGAAATTCATGCAAGGCTTCAATTGTTTTGCTATACCTTCTAGGCCTCTCATCAGAGACAAATAGGGCATCGTCTCTGTATAGGCCACCTTTTATATTTTTAAACTTATGTTTGATTTCATTTAAGAAGATTAAACCCACTAGGTCAGTTACTTGAAGAGACTCCAAGGCTCCCATAGTAATATCGAAGTCGTTGGGGGTGTCCTTTCTAGTCCATAACCATGGCCCTCGAATTGGAGAATAGATCTTCTGGCCAGAGTAATAAGTTTAATTTTAAAATCAGTAAGGTCTGAAATATTTTTCGCTTAATTTAGAGCTTTATTTAAGAGAATTGGGGAAATAGATTGGTAATAGTTGTCTATGTCAAAAGTTATAAAACTTAATCTATGTTTATCCTTAAGGTTCGAAAACCATTCAATTACGTTATCTGAAGATTGCCACAACGAAAAGAACATTTTATTTCTTATGGCTGGAATGACCCTATCTAGAATTTATTTTACTGATTATGCCTAGGTCAATTTTTGATTGGCAAATTAACCGTATTGATGGGTTTTGTTGAAAGTTAGTCTTATGGTCTTTTAGGGAAAATCTAGGTGTGGCTGGCGTTACTACTTCTGCATGGTTGGTTACATTCATATATGTAAGTAGTGATTTAGCCTCTATATTTATATCTATAATCTTATTGGGGAGTGCAATTTCATAGGATGCATGCAACTCACGGAATATTAAGTTTCTGTAAGAGATATAGTCCAATTTGTAGTAGTTCTTGTCTGCCGGAAATATGACATCCGTATGCTTGTTAACTCTTCTGGTAAATAGAAGAATTATCTTTGAAAACTCATGAGTTGAGGACGTTGAGATACTTTGCCTGAATTATTAATTCTACTAAAATTTGATTCGCACCTTATTTTATTATTTCATTTCATTAATATATATATATATATATATATATATATATATATATATATATATATATATATATATATATATATATATATATATATATATATTAGTAGAATTTGTAAATTCAGTGGTGAAAATCCATAAGGAATGCTCGATTGTTCAAAAGGAAATGCAAAATTAGGGCCTAATATTTATATATATATTTTATGAAGTTTAGAAAAACATAGTACCATCGGTTTCGAATCAGCAAGTGATCAATTAGTCGTCAACACAATATCGCGTCTCGTTTACATTCAGCAGCCATTGTTGTGATTTCTCGTTGGAAAATGGGAGTCAGGCGCCGCTACATCTCTCATGACACCTTATCTATTTATTAGCGTGTTTAATATATATATATATATATATATATATATATATATATATATATATATATAAATTAGTAGTGAAAATTATAGAGTATAAATCTACAACAAAATTACTCATCTATAGCTATCATATGGTTCAGTCAAAATATATGAATTTGAATAATCCAAATACTGCAACTATTCATATCAGCTCAATGGTTGAACCTTTACATTCATCAGATATGTTTTGCAGTAGGTTGAGATAAATAAAATTAGTACATTATTCATATCAGTTCCATTAAGTAGATCTTAACAAATCTTATCTGCACGATTTTTTCGAAAACGAGTTGAAATATTTTATTTCATACTTTTGAGGATGCTAGAAAATCGTTATATCACCGCCCATCACAACATAACAAATAGAAGTCTAGCAAAAGAACACACATATTCCAAACTGTTTTATAAACGATCGTACGCCAAATATTTTTCAGTTGAATTATTTGAATAAATATAAATGATGTGCTAATTGTATTTATCTCAACCTACTCTCTCTTTTTCTTTCTCTCTTTCCCTCTCTCTCTCTCTCTATCTATCTATCTATCTATCTATATATCTATCTATCTATCTATCTATCTATCTATCTATCTATCTATCTCTCTATATATATGTATATATATACATTTATATATATATATATATATATATATATATAATATAAAAACAATGCATTTGCTATTCATGATTATATTGCTGTAATATTAGTTGAATTAAATCATATATTGTTATATTAGTATTCGTGTTTGGACACATTATCTAAATATCGAGGAATCTGAACAGATTCACCTCCAAAAAGCAGAGGTCAAATATATTCAAACACACACTATAAATGATGTCTTAATTGTATTTATCTCAACCTACTTTCTCTTTTTCTTTCTCTCTCTCCCTCTTTATCTATATATCTACCAATCTATTTCTCTCTGTCTCTCTACTTATCTATGTATATATATATATATATATATATATATATATATATATATATATATATATATATATATATATAAACAATGCATTTGCTATTTATGATAATGTTGCTGCAAGATTAGCTGAATTAAGTCATATATTGTGATATTAGTGTTTGTGCTTGAACACATTATCTAGATTTTGAGAACAGATTCACCTCAAAAAAGCAGAGGTCAAATATATTCAAACACACAAGATCGATTATCTCGACAGGCGTATATTTCAAGGTCCGTTAATCGTCCGTCTATAACAGATGTTCTGGACACTTGCTCTTCACTTTGCGATTAGTTGATGCCATACATAGGAAACGTATATTCTAGTGTAACCTGTCCATTTCAAGCCTTTTTTGTCGATGTTTCACCGGAGTTTTCCTTTCTCTAAATTTCTCAAATTATTCAAGCACTTATTTCGTAATGTCCTTGACACTTGCCCCCGCAAGAAAAGACAATTTGAAACAAAAAAGTAGACTTTACCTCTGTCTTAATTCTTTCCTTTCCTTCTTCGTTGCTTACTCTTCTTCTCATCTCCTTTCTTTTTTTAAAAGTAACAGTCTTCTCACTCATTTTTTTACACAGGTTTAACCATTTATTGAGTCCATAAGCCACTGAAAGACCAGAGTTAATAGGATGGGTAGTTTGTCAGTTGAAATATGAATAATATTTTGAGAGGAAGGAAAAAAGTGTGTGGAAGTAACGAATTTGTAGGTGATTCATCGATGTTTTCTTCAATCATTTATAAAAACCTAAAGCCACTAGAGGATAACTGATTTTCAGCTAAGTGATAAATGATGAGTAATCTTATAAGAAGATTGAATTGAATGAATAGAGTTGTATTACCTATGAGGGCGGTTTAAGACAATCCCTTGATAGGTCTGTTATATACACCTTCCCAATGTGTGTTCTTTACGCACACGTGTTGTCGTTGTGAACCCATGGTGTTGACTAAACGGGTGCGGCTTAATATTGTCGTCGTCGTCACTTGTAAACCAAGGTTATTGTTTGGTTCTTGATAAAAACAACGAAAACGTCAATATTCATTTTTTACAGGATTTATTTAAAACAGAAACAGAAAACAGGCGTGAAAGAGAAAGAGCGTTATACTGCGCGACATTGTACGCGACCGCCTCCACCCTCGCTAGGCAATCAGAAACGCTTGCTTCAGTTGTCAGCCAAAATGAGGGTCAAAACAATCCTGGCTAGAAATTACGTGGTTTCATCAACTTCTCACATTTATAGTGTATCTCAAACCTTTCCATCCAAACACCCCTTTCGCTATCTTGCATTTTATCTTGCACTCCGTTTCCATGCTAACATCAACGAAAGCAATAACCTTTCTTGTATTCGTGCATTTAAAAATAAACAGCTACTCTATTTGTTACTTAAACTTAGTGACCCTAAAAATGGTAGATACTCATATAATACTTCCATTGTTTTCTGAAAAAAAGTTTAACTACGTTCATCTATTTAATTCTGACCTCCCCTTCTCTTCCAAATAAGCCCTGTTTGATTGAACAATACTATTCTCTTTAACCAATCACTAGAATTTGGACAGATAATGAAAAGCTCAATCTCCTCCTCTTTTTCACTCTAGTTTTCGTCCGGCTAGGACGGATTTGCTGAGCCGTTACGTCGACGTTAAAAGTAACACTTTTTCACAGGTGTTGCCATACTCAAACATACAGTATCAGATAAGTGTGTCTTTTAACTAAGACGAAACACACTTTGTTTGCAAGACATGTATTGTATTATACGTGCAATGCATATATCATGTTTCCCTGGGATGTGTATTTTTTCTATCAAATGTCTTTATTCTGAAAACAAACCACCAAATAAAGTTCAATCCTAGTGTTTCATCGGAAACGTTTTTTCGTAAAGATGTAAATGATTCAACAACGTTGATATAAAATGAATACAGCTGCCGCGTTCAGCGCCATTGCATTAAACGCAAATCTATTACAAATGTATTACTAAATATTCTAAATGATAAATGGCCTTGAAGGTCAAAGTATTGCATGCATTTTCTTAATGACCAGTTGTGTCCAACGAAATAAAACGGTCATAGTAAACCTAAGTCGGAATATAGATTAAACCAAACCATCGGTTAATCGTTTGGTTAAAAAAGTTGTTATATATATATATATATATATATATATATATATATATATATATATATATATATATATATATGTATATATATATATATAATAATAATCTAGGTAAAACATCTACAGGGTAGTAATCCAAAGAATTTAAACCGGGTTCATAAAAAGTGCTCAATATCAAATAGAGCTTTTATATATGATTTTTTTTATTTACACAAACATGTACAAAATCTGCGATACTGGCATGTCAATGTAATCGATTAACAGTTATTATGAACTGAGATCTCTTCAGGCAGACTTAGAATCTGATCTTAACATTAGATCATATTTTGGAAAGAATGAAATACGGAGAGAATGATGAAGAAAAAAAATTAAAAATTAAAAAATTATGGAAGTAACGTGATTTTAACTTTTTGATTCTAAACGGACTCAACCACGTGATTTCCCAAATTTTGAAATTTTAAATTTCTTTTCTTCTTCTTTCTCCCCCCATTTCATTCTTTCCAAAATATGATCGCATGTTACGATCGGATTCTAACTCTGCCTGTGTAAATAAAAATAAAAATAATCATATATATATATATATATATATATATATATATATATATATATATATATATATATATATACAATAATATTTTTTATAAATAAATATTAAATATTTAAGTACCTAGAGACATCGATGTTTCATGCTAACGCAATCTTCAGTCTAGGAACTAATTCTCAACGGTCGGTGGGCACGAACCCCGAACACAAATCGCCACTGATTCGCAGTCGAGGATAGTGTCCGCAGTTCGTAAAAAATGATGGCAAAACAATTATTCTTCGCCAGTTTTCGCACTAATATTCATATAAACTTATACGTCAGTAATTAAATTTTTAATATATTAATTATATTATTAATTCTTGATGACCAAAAGAAAAAAAGACACAAACCGTTGACGTTGTATTTAGAATGGAGTATTTCATTCAGAATGTTTTTCAGTTTTTTTTTTTAACATAGTTCACCCCAAACAAGGCAGGCTGCCACTTTAGACGTAAGGGGCTACTGAGAAAAAAAGGGTGAAGGTTTGTGGGTGGGGTCAACCTAATTTAGGAGCTGCGCCACGAAATGTTTGTTTACATTAGGTTTACATTTCTTTATGTCAGTAACGCCAGGAAAGCAGGGAGCGGTGTGGGAGTTCCAGAGTCCAGCAGCACGAGGAAAGAAGCTTTTTGAGTAGAAAGCTCTTCGGCATCTGGGGACCTCCACAGTGTATTAGTAGGATTTTGCAGATTGTCGGGTTCATCTCGTGAATTTACTTCGTGGGGGTACCAGAGCAGCAAGCTCATCAGATCACAATCCATTGAAGTACTTGTAAAACAGGCACAAGGAAGCAACACTGCGGCGATTTTAGGCGGCGGGGGTTGTCTTACTTGCTATTTGCCTCATCGCTTTTGTTAAACACTTGAAATGGGTTCATCTGACGAGTTTCTTAGTCGCGCAACGAGATTACTTGCGTGACAGTAAATTTATATATCAATATCTATCTACCGATTTATTATTTTTATGCATATATCTATCTCTATATTCCTCTATATATACACACATAGATACACATATAATTTCTGAAATTTCACATTAGATTATAATCATATTTTCACAGGAAAATATTTACTTGAAAATAGATGGCTTCATAAAATGGTTAGTGGTAACTTTTAGCTGCTTAAAAACGTTAAAGTTGGCTTTGTGACTTCATTAACTTTAATACATACTTATTTCTTGTTATTCATTCTTCTATCTTCTCTCGTTCGCTGTCTTTTTCTTTTGTAATCTCGTCCCTCATTTCAGTTCTTTCCTTCCATCCTTTTTGTTCTTTCTTTTACTTATTTACGCCATTCGCATCCACCAACTATATTTATTGGCATCGGTTCGTTATTTGATTTCTTTTTCCTTTCCTACCGCCATCTAAAGCATTTATGTGCAGGTGAAAAGTGTGCACGGTGACAAACAGGCAATTAAAGAAAGAAGACAGAAAGCAAACACGATAACATACAAGAGGCATCACAGGAGAATTAACCGTTTTTATTTAGCGTAAATCATTACTCTTCATAATAAACCGATGATATTAAATAATAGCAAAACATCATACGTTATTTCTTACATTCGTTGGGAGTTAGATGGCACAAGGTAACAATTGCTGATGACTGCACAGAGTAATAGATAAAATATATTTTTTACAGCCTATAAAATTATGATGAGCACTTTAGGATAAGGCTAAACAGATTGTTAGTCTGGCGATGAACAATATTATGAAACGATTTGAAATATGCTCGGGGAGTGCATAATCTCCTTTCTAAGAGATCGGCTAAATTTATTGTATGCGATGCCCTGTCCGCTGATATTTTCTGTTCTGCTCTGAAATCTTCTGCGACAAAATTGTCTCCCATCCGAGAAAGTCAGAACAGCCAATCGGATGTGTTTATGGGTAAGCTATTTATTCTCACAATCAGAATTTGGGAATAGCTCCATGCCAGTCATCTTATCACCTGCCTACCTGCGAATGGTGAAGCTTTGATGTTGAGATACTCCATGTCAAAATCTAGTTACCCTTTTTAAACGCTGCCTTGAGTTTTCTGAATACTTCATCTTCATTACACACTCACAATCGATGAACACCCAATTACACGAAATAATCCAAGACGACTATACTTATTTTATTTTCTTATGTTCATACTTTGCTAAACAAACAGTGACGTAATGATATTTTTATAAGTGTCTACAATAAATAAAAATATATGATTTATGAATTCAATCTGTTTGCCCTCACTTTCTTGTCAGTGCAGAATATTTTTAAGGGCAATGTGTGCTCAAATGTTGCCAACGACCGAAAAGATACGGTAATGTATTAATGTGTGTGTCAGCATTTCGAAGATCTTGATAGCGTTAATTGAGTGAACTTTTACGATTACTTAAATTGTTCAACTATTGCATCATTAAATATGGCCGCAACTATTTCTATAATATGTCATATCTACGGTAATACGAGCCTAGTTCCATGAGAATGTCATTGTTTACACTAATTCGACACGAGGGAATAAGATGACACATAAGAGTGGGGAAATAATTACAACTTTCTCTTCAACATATTTATATAAAATAATTAACACGTTCACTGAGACTGCTTGTGTATCTATTCAGAATCGAAACGAAAAGAAAATCGGATCCAGGTAATGCAGCAGAATTCAACCTCGGAAAATTGTCGACCGCTTACGCAATTATTTTGGGAGCATACTGAGAGCGGAGTTTTTTCCGGGAGAAAATCCCCACACAAAACCTGTCCAGGGTGGTTTACACACGATCACAGGTGCTGAAGTCTCGTTTACGTCGGGAGCAATTCAGAAATACAGAATATCTGACCACCAATAAAAACGAACATGGCGCAATTCAAGTTCACAGACAGGATCTCCATCAAACGAACGTTTTCAGGTATCTTACTTCGACACTCAGCGATCTCAGCAACATCCGCAGCGAAGTTGCTGCGCGCACCAAAGCAACGTGGCTCAAGTTGCGTATCACCACCGATGTCCTCTGCGGTCACAAGATCAGCGACCGTCTAAAGTAAAAAATCTACCGGACGCTTGTGAGACTCGTAGCTTCATACAGCTCTGATTGCTCACACACAATAAGAAAGGGTGCGCGAAGATTCGCCGTAATGGAAACCAAAATGCTCCGCTAGATTCTGGCAGTAAACACTTCTGCAATGAGTATACCCGTAAGTGGTACGGTATTGCACCAATTGATCACAAGATAACGGAATGGCGGCTCAGATAGTTTGGACCGCTAGATAGATTCGCCTTTCCATTAGAAGTCGCCGGAAAGCGACCATTTGGTAGGCCGATGATAAAATGAGCAGATGCCTTGCACAAAAATCTTTGCAAAACCGGGCTTCACTCGTACTAGATGAGTTCAAGATCACACATTATTTATACATGACATCAGAACTCCATCCCCAACACCGCCACAGAATCTGCGGCTACATTCGGGACGGTTTTCCATGTAGTATAGACACTTGCAAAGACCCTGATTCGTCCTAATTCCGTGTTGCACTTGCTTACAGTACTGTTTACATAATTGCCTTTAATCGTAATCTCAACGAAGGTGTCACTGTTATTGAGTAGATTTCTGAGAAAACTGACAATATCCTGACTGATCATCCTTCTGCTAGCATTTGTGTGTGTGGTAGCTTCAATGTTAACAATGATGAGTACCTCGTCCACTCTAACTAGACCGACGATGACAGAAGGTTATGTCACGACTGTTCCCTTGCATATGAGCTTACTAAAATTGTTCACATGCCCCCCCCCATACTCGATGTCAATGGGTATTTTGCAAGCCTGCTTGATCTTTTTTCTGACAACTTTCACTGAACAGTGCAAAACTATTGTTCTGTCTCAACTAGGACTCTCCGATTTCTAATTTGTATCAAGAAAGATCAAAACAAAGCTAGTAATTCCACTGCAGAATTTTCCATACTCAACGCTTGATTGGGAAAGCTTACGATCTTTCAGATCTGAAATCACTCTTTCATTTTGTATCAAAAAAGAGTGTGTCCTGCATCGCATTCTATATATATGATTGGATAATCGTGGGTATTGAGTCCGTCATAACATCCAAAACATTCCGACAGATGAAACACTGAACACCCCGTAATGTGTTGCTATAATTGCACATATGAACAACTATTTCAATTGCTTTCAACCAAATAGATGTCCTGTAACCAAAGTATCGTTCAGATCTGGCCAAATCACTGCAAATGAGTAATAAAAACGCTAAAGAGTCCAACGCCAGATCTGTCAAATCTTGAGTAGTCAATCAAATGTTTAGCGTCCGTGAGTTTTGGTTTCAAAACGTTGGCTTACTTATTGATCACATTAGTATATATAATCCTGCAGGTTTAGTCTCCATTATATCTGGTAAGTCAAAGGGATCGATGAACGACACAATTCATGCATAGCGTCAATTAAATATGTATTTCCTAGATGTAAATTTAATGAAACTCAGGTGTTTATAAAAATGCTCAATAACAATTAAAGCTCTTTTTTAGTATAATTTCTCATTTATTCACTGACTATTAAGATATTTTACCTCGCACGCAAATTATTATACTTAGACGACGTTGAATATACTCTCAAATAAGATAATAAAGTGTATAAAAAGATTTGAAAGCGGTCAAACATGAATCATAAAAAATAAAAGCAAGGGGGCAGCGCGAATGTGTAATTAGATATGAATCTTGCCCGTTTAATTATACACCCATTACTTCCCAACCGTGATAATGCTAAGAATGAGAAAATTTGTTATTTCTCATTTCATTTTTTTCTAAATGTTTGAAGAAGTTAGCTCTCTAAAAAAGGCGCGGCTTAAACATGTATACAAATATGTAACACATAATGTCTGTATAAATATAAATGTATACTCTATATATATATATATATATATATATATATATATATATATATATATATATGGTTTAGGCAAATAGTATTACATTCTTTTCACCTATATACGCCAGCGTGTTAAGCTTTCATCATGTAGGGAATGATAATCTCAGACGGTCGTAAGGTTCGAACCCAGTTTCAGAATCATTCTATACTCCGCAAGGAAGCTTCGTAACCAAATGGCCACGAGACATTACTACGTAAAAAAGCGAATTTAAGTTCTATTTATGCGAAGATGGCACATATAGATAGACTGTCTGCAGAGTATTCAACGAACGTTGTCGGAAAATTGCATTTCGCTACGTAACAGTCTATTTTTTACTTATCCGAACAGGGATCAACTTGAATTATGTTTACCTACATACACCAGTTTTCAAGCTTTCGCTCGCATCAGTTTGTGAAATAATACTATCAGACGGTCGTAAGGTTCGATTTCGGTTACAGAATCAACTTAGACTCCGCAAACAAGATGTTATAGTACGTATTCTCGAATAAAAACTACGCATCTAAACTTGCCTCAGTCGACCTTTGTCGCCAAACTGTTACATGTTTCCTTTTCCAATTAACGTCATCATCGTCATCAATTTGGTTGTGAATTAGGAAATGCCTTGTTATGTGATATTTACTTGACTAGACCGAAGTTGACTGGATACGTTGCGAAAGGGTTTCACTTGATGACATTAAATATTTCCCCCAATTCCACGTGATGCCAAACTGCGTCTGGAATAATCAAATTTTTGACTTTCTTGAGTGGCTGAAATTGAGAACACGCACTTATCTATTTTCCCTCGAGAGATGAGTTGGCAAACGATCGCACTTTCATTGATTTCTCAACAAATTGACCAAAATATTTCTTTCTTTCTATCTTTGTTTACCGTCTTTGACGTCACCTTTTTTGTTCCTCATACATTTTAGCCCAATTCATTTTGATTTTTTTATGGAAATCGCTCCAGACAAGTCATGAAGCCATTTGATGTAATGAACAAACAAGAACCGAATATGATTATTGTAAAGACAATATATGCCTGTTGGCTTTAGTCTTGAAAGGGTCAAGGCTATAGGTAGAAGAAAAACAGTCAGCAGGAAGAAAGGTCCACAAGTCTGCAGTTCTTGGAGCGAAGCAACTGGAATATTAAGCTGTATTACAATGAGGTATCAACACAGCAGATTGATGGAAACCACTAGACTAACTACCTAAACGAGCTGGAACAAAAGATACAGGGATTAGATTAAACAGTTTTTATGAATACATATTATTTCTGTTCGACTGAGGCATGGCCCTGTTAAGTTCTAGGATGCAAACCCTCCCAAGTGTTGTTTATTGCCTGAAGTGCTCTTACCGGGAATGCCGACGAGGCTTCTCGGGCACTTCGACTAGTAATCTTTAATTCTTTCATTTGATACTTCTATTTACTCTTCTTCGAGATTATTTTTTTACGTTTTTTTGTGGTTTTTTTTCTCTTATCTTTCTAACATATTCCTTTCTTAACGGGAAAGACTATCAACGTCTCTTCTGTGAAGAAAACGGCTGGTTGGAAGAACAGATGCATCCCATATCAGATTTCGAAGTCGATTTTGTACTCTGTACCGTTATTCTCATCGTAGTTGATCGGCTGAGCTCCAATTCCCGGTTTCCCCCACAGTAAAACATTAACATATAAAACACGTCTAGCTAAAACAACTGAAAATAATTTTCCTTGTTTCTTATCTGTCCATTAAACTAAACAGACCTTCCATGATCAGATGTTTTTCTAAGGACTGTTTGTCTATAGAACGAAATATAAGCTTCCTTGATGACTACAGCATAGTTGTTTTCAAGTTCAATGTTAACAAATACTTGTTTAGCTGCCTCGTTAATTAATACATTTCCGCACAGATCAGACCATGGTTTTCAATAGTCAAGGTGTGTGGCTCACCGTTCACTTGACACAAACCATTAACCCATGTTTTCGTGTAACAGTCGGACCTTGATAAACGGTGACCTTTTAGCAAAAAGTATGTTTCACTTCTTTTCTTTCAGACTTTATTTTCATATTTTCTTGCTATTTTCGTTTTTCCTCAAATTCGCCATTATCTTTTCAGGTCACTCTTTTCTTTTCTCTTTCTTTACTTTCTAAACACTTTCTGTTTTTCTTTGATCCTTGATTGACTTTCTTTTTTTTATCACTGTTGTTCTTTTTATACTTCTTAGACTAATCGAACTTCATCCAGAGACGACGAATATAATTCCTCAGGATTGTCTGGTCTGCATCAATTTCTTGTCGGTGATCATTACTATTCATGGGATCTGCAATATTGCAGTTATCTTACTGTCAACGCCAAGAGCAGCAAAGTACAGCAGTTGCATAAGAAGTAAAGGAAGGTTTGGCCGAGCACACGGAAAGGAATTGTCGGTCCCCATGGGCAACATTTAACGTAGTCATTCTCACTCTATCGATGTGGTGTTTCTAGCCGGACACTCGCTGTTCGCGAGAGACGATCAGAGGACGACGGATCCTGATATTGTTTTTTTTCCCGGATTTTCATCAAAAAGTTGGTAACAGGGTAGCCTTGACATTACCACTCTGCCACCGCCCTTATCCTGGTGATAAAGGGTGTTTTTAGCAGATGCTGTTCCTGCTTCCTTAATTAATATATTATTGGTAATAAATCGTGTATTAAATTATTCTCTTTTTAATTATTTTTCTACTTTTTTTCTTTTTTCTTTCTTTGTTCTTTATCATACTTTAGCTTATTCTTCTTTCGTTTCATATTTTTTATGTTTTGTCCTCATTTTTCTCAGTTGTCCATTTACATATTCCTTTATCTCTCATTTATTCCTTGCTTCATTTACTTTTTTTGCCTCCATTTATTCTATCGTTAATTCTTTTGTTCTATATCCATTTTTCATCAATCTTTCTTCTTGATTTTCACTTTTCTTTTTTTCATTCTTCCTTTGCCGCTATTCGCCTTTCCTTTCTTTTCTCATTCTTTCTTTTACTTTTCCTTCCATGAAATGAATTAAAAATTGGTCCTCTTTTCAAATTACGGAATGCTTACAACGAGGACCAATTTCTACTTCATTTCGAGCACGATTTTTCTAGTTGCATCATATCAGGAAAAAAGAAAAAGACAACAATGTTAGTATTTCCTGAAGAAGACTTCAGACAGCCGAAACTGATGAAGAAATATTTATTTTAAAAGAATATTTATGCGTTTGTTGGGTTTCAAAATCTCATTATTCAAATTACTCAACACTTACAACGAGGACAAATTTCTCATATATATATATATATATATATATATATATATATATATATATATATAATATTTGTTTTTGTTTTGTAGAAATAGATCAAACGGAGTGCTCAATTATTTATATAAAAAGAGCATAGAAATGTATATATTAAGTGTTTTATAGCAGATCATCAACATTATACCATTGGTTTCAAGTCTGGAGCAGTGTCAAATCTAAACTCAATGTTTCGCTGGTATTCCTAATAAAACAGATAAACCTTTCAGCCATCATCATCATAAACAATCGATTTTGATTGAAATGTGGCGCCATAGACTACTCTGCATATGGCGTCATCACTATCTCTATCATTTCCCTTTTTTTGCTGTCCAAAATTTACCTCTCCTTCCATTATCCTCTCTTCAGCCATATCTAATACGGTATTTTCTATGCTGTTTCTTGAAGATCTTTAATCAATTTTCTCAATTCTGAGTTCTTACAATAAAATCGATGTCGATATGGATTTTAAAATTTCGCTCTACATTTCCTTTTACCTAAATGGCCAAATGATGGAATTCGATCAACCATCCTTTATCTTGACAGTCCTTTACAATAAAAAATATTGAATAAAGCATATCTCTGGCCTTAAATATTGAGCTATTATTATTAATTTATGTAGTGAGAAATTAGGATCTCATAAGGGGTAAAGAGAATGTTACCCGTCCATCAGACCATATTTGAAAAGAACATGTATATATATATATATATATATATATATATATATATATATATATAATGTGTGCGTGAATATAATGATTTCCACTATTCAATAGAATCATTAATTGTCTCTTCTTAAAATCGCTTAGACAAATAATGGCAAAGTTCAATCCGAAATTACAAGTTCTCTTGAAAACTCCATGATACACTTCTCACGTAGTTGAGGTACGCATGCTTACATGAAAATCATGATTTCCTGCCCGAGGCTGAAAAAAATTATTGACGTTAGAAGGGGAAGGGATGTCGTTGGGACGATACGCCTCCATTTGCAATAATGAAATGAGTCACGCACCAAGCACGTTCTAATGTCGATGGATAGCATTACCTGTATCTCTGTATCTGCATATCACTGGGTGTGTATCCCCACTCCTCTTTCTATTTGTCTTTTTTCTTATCTTCTCTTTATGACTAACCGCAAGTATTTTGGATCTTTTAAGCAATCGATTCATGTCTCGATATGTCTGTCAACTCTTAAATTTATCTAATCACGATAAGTTAACAATTGCAATACGCAAGAAATCGTTTCTTCACAATTTCGGTTTTACACTTACGTACAAGAAGTATATTTATGAATAATCTTTCTTTAACCATATGCATGTTATCTCTCGCGAACCATCTTTGCCGACGGTGAATGCGCTCTCTACTTCTGGAAAACAAACGTAGACAATTACATTTTACGTGGGAGAATTAGGAACTGGATGTATAATTTTTCATGGCTTGCTCTTAAGTCGGATTAGGTCTAACCGGCTCTTAAGTCGGATTAGGTCTAACGGGCTCTTAAGTCGGATTAGGTCTAACCGGCTTATGAGTCGGATTAGGTTTAACCGGCTCTTAAGTCGGATTAGGTTTAACCGGCTCTTAAGTCGGATTAGGTTTAACCGGCTCTTAAGTCGGATTAGGTTTAACCGGCTCTTAAGTCGGATTAGGTCTAACCGGCTCTTAAGTCGGATTAGGTTTAACCGGCTCTTAAGTCGGATTAGGTCTAACCGGCTCTTAAGTCGGATTAGGTCTAACCGGCTCTTAAGTCGGATTAGGTCTAACCGGCTCTTAAGTCGGATTAGGTCTAACTGGCTCTCAAGTCGGATTAGGTCTAACTGGCTCTCAAGTCGGATTAGGTCTAACTGGCACTTACTTTAGCATGTCTTCTTAGAAAAGAACGGATGCTGTTATCGTCTGGGACCGGGTCCGAAATATGAACATCATATCATAAAATCATGAAGGTTGTTTATTATATTTGTTAAGTATATTCAAGAGTTATCTCCGTTTTAACCATATCTAAGTTATCTTCCCTGATCATATTAACCAACAATTGAATGCATTATCCACTTTTGTAAAACCAAAAATGTTATTCCATCCCATGAAGGATATTTAGGAACTGGATTCATCCTTTGTCCTGACTTGCTTTCAACTATGTTCGACTGCCTCAATCTTTTTCACAATACTTGACACTGTAACCGTCAAACACTTTCTGGTTGTCGTCTGGCAAGACTCCCAGAATGGATCAACTCAAATGTGAATGATATTTGTTAATACATCTTGCATACGCATCTTTCTATTTGTTGTCCCTGACAATACAATATCCGATACTTTATAGAACAAAACGTTGCAATATTCAAATTAATGAAGTGTTTGTTGTTTCGGAATTCTCTTTAGATGAAGATTGACATTTTGTATTATTTTGCTTATTCGGACTACCTTTCTCATATTGGATATTATTCTCACAACATTTCGGCCGATCTTCAGGAGCGTTTTCTCGAACACGGGAATATTGTTGGCAAACTCGGAAATCTGTATGCGCGGCCCCGTAGAGCAATAAAACAAAAAGAAACTGTTCTAATACGGGGCGAAACTAAGTATACAATTACAAATTACTTAATACTTTTATCCGGTCATGGCTGACAGAACGAGAGCAGTCAATCATCCGTCGACTAAATACAAAGGTTCGAGATTCTGTACAGATTCTCTCTCTCTCTCTCTCTCTCTCTCTCTCTCTATATATATATATATATATATATATATATATATATAATATTTAAATAAATTTCTAGTGGTACAACATTTTATTAAAGCAACGACTCTAGACGATTATGACATATATATATATATATATATATATATATATATATATATATATATATATATATATATATATATATATATACATATATATATATGTGTGTATATACTAGGCCACAATATTTGTCAAGGAAAGACCGAATAACAAGAAGTACTACGTAGGTATGACCTCCCTGGATTTTAAAACCAGATATTATGACCACAAAAGCATATTTTAAAATGTAAAAATAGAGAACATCGAATTAAAACAGCACTAGCACATCACTATTGGGAGCTCAAAGAAAACGGAAGCTCACCAATAATTCAATGGAAATTAATACGACGGGTCGGTAAATTTTCAAATTTAGACGACTCGTGTAGATTATGTCTGAATGAAAAATTTGAAATCCTAAACTTCAAAGACCGACGAAATCTATTACACTTTCAAAGTGAGATAGCAAACATCTGTCTACACGGAAATAAATTTACTTTACGCTAACGATACATAAATAAATAAATAAACAAATAAGTATAAAAAAAAATACACTAAACAAAGACCTAACAATTAATTAATTAAAAACTAAAATAGAAATACAAGCAACCACGTGTTAAAATACATTCACCCATTATATTGATACAACAAAAGAAAACAGGACATAGGCCAATCTATAGAAAACAGAACAATAGAACATGATATAGGAAGTAACACTAACCATACCTTTGTTCGTGGGAAGCCCAACGATTGGCTAAGAGACTAATAAAGAATTTGATTGGTTAACATATCAATGTTTTGAAGGGCAGCTTCATTTCGTTTCTTAAAACTTGTTTTATTTATTCACAATTGTTATGTGTGTGTGTGCGAACGGCGGTGTATTTTACCTCAAATATATATGTGAAAAACGAGAAAAATAAACTCCCGTCCCTTTTTATTAAATAAAACCATGTTTTTTTTATTGAATAAGGCTTTCCATATCATTGGTTATCGTTTTTCGCTGGGCTGCCATGCCATCAATAACCTTTTGATAAGGATCATTCTGATCCATTTAAAAGCGAACAATCCACCCGGAAAAAGCGAAATGCATATCCATAATATTCGGGAATAACGTCTTTAGCCGCAGTGACAGCATCAACACTATTTCGTTTTTTTTTATTATTGAGAGAGAGATAGAGAAAGATAGATAGAGAGAGAGAGAGAGAGAGAGAGAGAGAGAGGGAAAGAGATAGAGACATAGAAAGAGAGAGAGGGGAGGGGTTCAGATCAAACCATTTCTTGTTGATGATTTTCGTTTTCCTAGGTCGGAAAGATATGTCGGTTGTCGGTTCTTTCCATTTCTTTGGATATCTCCGCTTTTTAGTTCCCTCTTTTCTAGGCTGTTATCTTTGATCCTCTCGGCGCCATTATGTCGGGTTTGCCCTCGATTCTGTTTTATTTCATTTTTTTTTCAATTTCCAATTCTTTTCCGCAGGTTTAATCCTCTGGGTCTTTTTGAAGACAACGAGTCTATCCATTATCAGGGAGACGGGGTTCCCGTTCCACCCAAGAATATATATATATGTATATATATATATATATATATATATATATATATATATATATATATATATATATATATATACATATATATATATATATATATATATATATATATATATATATATATATATGTATATATATATATAAAGAGTTAGAATGCAAACCGCGATAGACGCCATTTTCAAAATTGCAAAACTATAATTTTAAAAAGTGCTCCAATTAAACGTTCTTCCACGCACCAAAATCAGGGTTACATGATGTAATGTCGCCATAATTATTTAATGCTTTCAATCAAAATTGTCATTCCAAGGATCATATGAAAACGAATCCCAAACCATAGTTTTCTATATGTTCTTTCATTTTCCGTAAATCAATGAGTATTTATTCCTCACTTTTCATCTTATATACAGGAGGTGACGATGGTTAAGTGGATCACGACACGGACTGAAGACCTGCGTGTTCCAAGTTCGAATCCCGTCGGTTCCACAGTACCACTTTCACTTAGAGATGTTGGCAACTTTCTCCTGGTCTATCCCGTAAGTACCAGACGTCTTTTCAGAAAGATTTCTAACTAGAAAAACATCGGGGGAACTAATGCCAACACCAGAATCATCTGATTCACACGAAAGAAGAAGATCTTATACACAAAAGAGTTTTTTTCCCACTTTAATATTCATTCTATCTTACATGTGTTTCACGGAAGATAAGGAAAATATATAGTTTTTAGCCAAACCGTGTCAATCATCAGAGAATAGTGATAACACTTAATGTTATCTATAGTGAAACCGCATTTACAGTAGACTTCGTTTATAGTGAAAACTCTTCTATAGTAGACTATTAAAAAAATATAATGGCTATCTTCGATCCACCAGATAAAAGAACAAAACATTTTTCTATAGTACTGCACATCAAAAAAAAAGAATAGGTACAAAGCTCCTAATTTTTGTACTAGAATTGTTCGCAAGGACTTGTGGCGTAACGGATAAAGTATTAATTAAAAAATCAGTTCTAAGTGACACTCTTCTACAATTGCAAATTACTTAGGTCCTCTACCCGGTCATGGCTGACGGAACAAGAGAATGCTACTCCTGTTGATTAAATAAGAAGTTCTGTTCGAAGTTCCGTGCGGCTTCCCGGGTTCGACGAAAGGATTCTAGAGTTCTACAGGATGCACCTTAAGAGGGTCGGGGGTTGCATCGGTCGGAGAGTTGTAGAAATAACACTCAAGATGAGAAAAATAGTCCGAATAATCCAGAAAATTCTAGGACTAAATTGTTTAAATTTTACCCCTCTATAGTAAACTATGGTACTCTATTGTGATCAAAATAGTTGTCAATATATCAGACCACAATATAGGTCAATGTAGAAGACCAAAATATAGGTCAATGGAGAAGAGCAAAATATTGGTCAATGTAGAATACCAAAATATTGGTCAATGGAGAAGACCAAAATATTGGTCACTGTAAAAGACCAAAATATTGGTCAATGGAGAAGACCAAAATATTGGTTACTGTAAAAGACCAAAATATTGGTCAATGGAGAAGACCAACATATTGGTCACTGTAAAAGACCAAAATATTGGTCAATGTAGAGGAGTTTTGCTGTACATAAAACACAGGAGCAAACAAGACAGTGATATTATATCATGAATCCTTTTAAAAGTTGTGTAGGCTGAAGCAGATAAAAACAAAAACTCGCAAGAAAATAGTTGTATATAACCATGAGCCCCTACCAAACGAAAACGAATTCGGATTTTGAATCAGCTCTTCAATCGCTGGTGCCAACTTCTGTTTACGAAGCTAGATAACATAGGTAACTCGATCGAAATCTTCAAATAGACAAAAATAACAATAAACATCAAAATGTATTGGTACATTATTATCAAATATCAATTATTAATAATAATGAGTTTAATTAGGGTTCATTAAATTGTGAACAAGCAAACTCACGGAACTCAAATATAAGGTGCATTGAATTCTGATCAACTGCCCACTATCTTCTAACTAGTAAATTAAAATAGATGATATATATATATATATAAGTGTAGGTTTGTAATCCGAGGTTGTAGCAATGCGATGTAGTTGCCGGAAGGTGGAGAGGGTGAACAGAAACAAACGGGAAGAGAAAACGAATCAAAATTGATTTTTCCCGTTTTTTCGACCCTTTCGGTCTTGAATTGTTGTGTTTTGATAATGAAAATTTTTCTTTCGAAAAATTAAGCTTACCTTATGCCGAACGTTTTATTTACCTGACAGTATTTACTATTCCGGTACTTTATCAGTTTTTACATGTAATATTAATAAATCGTTTTGAGATTCGTTTTCTCTCCATGTTTGTTTCTGTTCACCCTCTCCAACTTCCGGCAACTACATCGCATTGCTACAGCCTCGGATTACAAACCTACACTTATAGTTACCATCAATGCTTCAAGCAAACTACAATCTTCTTATATATATATATATATATATATATATATATATATATATATATATATATATATATATATATATATATATAAACACACTTGTATGGGGGGTAACACAAGGTATATTTAAGATGGATTTTAGTATATGTATTAGATTTTGATACGAAGTATCACGCCAATTAATACTTTCTTATTAGACTTTTGATTGTGCCTATTTACACCTTTGATATTGATATGATGCTCTCTCTCACTTTTCGAATTTCCAATCTCAGTGGAATCTTCTTAACTACTATCTGAAAAAAATAATATAGATAACATTTTTACTTATCCATATTTATGTGTTTTATGTGCGTATATATATATATATATATATATATATATATATATATATATATATATATATATATGTATATATATATATATATCTTGACCGCAGCCACCTGTTCAAATACCTCCTTCCTCCCTCTCCTCAACCCCTCCACTCCCTCACTCATTGCTATCCACATTATTCCTGCTCATCCCCCACCTCTTTCTCTTACCACCAGCCACAGTATCCTTGCTTACTCCCATCTTTCCACTTCTTCCCCACTCATTTTTATAAACATTCATTTTTCATTCCTCACCAAGCACGGACGTCCACCCTACTGTTTTCTCCAGTAGTGGCTACTTTTTCCCAATATGTCAACCCTATATGTGTTTGTACTCGCATGACATTTTTCTTTATATTATCATCCTGATGAAGTCTTATAAATAAAGACGAAACGTTGATGTACACATAAAAAACATCCATTTTTTGGTTTTCCCTTTTCATTTTCCCATTACGTCGGATTACCTTCATCCTTCTCTTCCCATATATATATATATATATATATATATATATATATATATATATATGTGTGTGTGTGTGTGTGTGTTTCTGTGTCTATGTGCATATATGTCTATATATACATGCTAGTGTCTTTATTTTTTGCTGTATTCATATTTAGACGGGTCAATATACTACCAAAGTTCCTCTACCTAAAACAAAATGTAACATGCGGGTTTTTGGTGATTCTATGTTAGGCCGGGTCTAATGTACAACATACAAAAAATTGGACAAGATCTAGTATGGGAGAGTTTCAAATTTCGATCGTCAGTTTTCATGATGAATCAAAAAATCTTGGATTTTACTTGTTTTCAGGGTCAACTCTTCACATGAAAAGGGTTAACAGTTATGCCAACTGAACCCTTATACCATATCCAGAGGTACCCGACACCTAAACCCCTTATTGCATCTGCATTGGTACCTGCACTCCTAAAACCCTTATTGAACTCACACAGGTTCACAACAGGCATGTGGGTGATTAATTTTATATGGGTACCAGTAGTGAATTATTACTTTCTTCAATTAATTGGACCCCTTACTTCGGTATATAAATGAAATTACTTTATAGGTTATAGGATTCCTGAGAAACATCTAAACCCCTCAAAGAAACCACGTTTTACTCCATCAAAAACTGCCATCACAAACAATACACTAACTTCATATACTAATACTCATATATGTTCGTATATTTTCAGAGTCAAACATGAGTTAAGCCGCCAGTAAAGAAACGTGTCTTTTATGAGAACGGTATTTTGACTGTGATGAGACCGTGGTGCTTCAAGAAAAGGGGGCTGCAGGCGTCAACCGTCCAAGTATCAAAATAGGTGTAGACGTCATTGTTTAAGCCGAAACTAGTGTTCACATTAAAAAATATATTGCTTAAGCCTAAAAGGATGATTCTGCTCGGCCAGTAAAAAAGCCGCGCTCGTGTTTTTCCAGGACAATATGACAGTAAAACGCATAGCTTTTTCTGTGGAACTGGTACTACGAAAAAAGAGTATAAACGAAAAAGTGATGGAAAGATTTGCTATGTGAAGACTGATGCATTTGCTCAAACTATCCTGGTTCATATCAAAACAAAGGGAAAAAGTAGGCCACTGCTGTTCAAGGTCAAATCGAATATTTTGGTGGTGATCTTCATGCTGCAAACTGTATTACCGCAGTCATGTAACGTAAACTTCCATACAATGCGAAGCATTCCAAGACAGTTCACGTCAGTTGAATTAATCAAATGACGAAAAAGTGGAAGACCAAAAGACAGCGATCACGATGAAGCATTCGAAAGAGTGTGCGTATTCTCGGAAGAAAAGGCTGAGGAACAGATAACGATATAGGACCTTATCGCTTAAATAAGATAATACTTACAAGGTAGTAAATCAACGGCATATGGAAATCAGTACACCAAGGAAAAGCCGATCAGTCGATATGGAAACTATTTTGACCAAAGACTGTTGTTGTGTCGCAAACATTGTGACATTTAGGGAAAAAACTGACATTCTTCATGAACAGTACTATTCACGTCCGACAGATGATAAGGAAGCACAAAAACGAGCAATTCTCAAAACCGCAGCGAAACACATCAAAGCTTTTTTCACTTCAACCAGAATATTCCCAGCTGGAAAGGCATGATGCACCTGATGCATAATGGTGTGCGAATATATAAGACGTTGCTGGATGGTAGTAGACTCAAGGAGATCATGGAGACAGTATATGGTGAAAATACCGTCGTACACATGATGAGCGGAAAGGCAGCGCAACAAGCATTTCGTGGCAACCTGCTGGTGGATCAGTGTCTTACACGTCAGAAGGTTGCCAACATTTCGGAGGGTGAACCTGGTTTTCAGGACCAAGTAGATAAACTTGGACGGCTGTACATGCTAATGGAGACTGGTGAATGTGACTTAAAGTCCTTGTTGGAATCAGATTCTATCGGTAGGATTTACAACATTCTAACTCTGATAAGGGATAAACAGGTAAGGGTCTCCAAAACCAGCAATCTATGTGTACACTATAAACACATGCTAGGAATTTCTAAAGCACTTGTTGCAGCTGATCGAAAGGAGTCTAGAGCACTGCTTCTTAGTGCCGTCTTCGCTTGCCTGCCAATATTCCCAGCAAATGGTCGTACAAACTATCGGAAGTCGGCTCGTTTATTTCTCAAGAAGATGTATGTCTTGAAAGATGACAACCCTGCATTGTATCAAAAGTTCCTGTTTAGGTGTCACGTAATCAGACGCAGTAGCTAATACTGGACTAGTCTTGGCTCCGATCTTGTCATAGAGCAAACACTAATGCGCTCACTCAGAATCCATTGTAAGCTAATACAGGGTAATAAAGTGACCGAGTACTAGAGAACAGTCTGGGCGATGTCCTTCACTATGTTATCCGCTTACAAACTTGCCATGCAATAACTTATCGCACAAAGTTACCCAACAAGCGAACAACATACGGAGCTGTCTACCTCTCGCGTGAGAAGAGATAAGACAGACCTCAGGAGACTTGCAGAGAAACTAGACAGTGTTAAGCCGTTTTCAGGCGATTAATCGTTATGCAATATTATCACAGTGATTACCGCTAACGAGGATGTCAATGTTCAGGACATTTTCGAAATCGTAAAAGACATTGTACAGAATATGGTTGAGAATATCAGTGTTCTCTTATCTCACAAACGACGTTTTAAAACATTGAGCAAGAATGTAATAGTGTTTGCAGCTCGTAGCATTGACCCAGTACTTTTATTCTATTAGTTTTTCGTGGTCTCACAGATGGGTGATCGAAGGTTGGATTATCGTATGTCCTATGAACTCTGTCTCTACCCGATGTCTTTGTTTGAAGGAAAGCGCATCTTACGTCAAGTGGACAAACCACAGCTGGCAGCAGCTCACATAAATAATCTTGAAACAAAATTGGGCAGTGTTGTGACACCAATCGTTCCAGTCACAGAGCACAATGTACTGGACCGAGGATCTCTTCTTCACCGTTTGAAATGGAAGGAGGGGTGTACATACGGCTCGATTGCAAATGATTATGCTTCCTTTACTGTTGAACACTATGGGAGAACAACTGTCGTGTTTGATGGCTATGAAATTTGACCAAGTATAAAGTACTGTACTCATCAGCGGCGAAGTCAAAAACTGAATGCAAGAAAGGTGGACATTACCAATGATAACACAATTTGCTGGGAAAAAAGAAGGATTTCTTGTACAAATTTGGCAAACAAGCAGGCGTTGATCCAGACGACCATGGACGAATGCGGCAGACTGGCTGTGACGTTATTCAAGTGGAAAGAGATGCCGATGTTGTGATTGCAAAAGCAGTCACCAATATATCTGCTTTCAAATCTACCGCCCAACTTGGAGAAGACATGAAACTTATCAGGGTTCTCAAGCAGGTGCTTGGTGCAGCAGTTTGCACTGATCTGTTCTACCTGCATGCCTGTACGCGATGCGATTTGGTGTCCAGGGTATTCGGAATAGGAAAGACGTTAGGGTACCAACGACTCGTCAAGAGAGAAAAGACAATGACAGACTGTTCAAAAAAATGTTCTCTACCTAAACAAATGTTGTGGAAACCAATGGTTGTAAGGCAATGGTAGCTTTGTTCAATGCGGATAGAGAAAAACTCCCTGGTATCTATTAGATACAATGTGCTTTTCTAGAACGTTGCAAGAGTTAAGACGTTCGCCACGTGCTCTGCCTGTAAATTTCATTCTTTGCGGACTTACAAACGGTGGCATCTGAGTGAGGGTGGAAGGGAAAAGGGAGCAAACTTGTTCCAGATGCACTGATTCAGATAATTCGTTGCAACTGTTCAGAAAGAGGAAATGACCTAAGGTGTACCTGCAGGAGGTATGGACTAGAATGTTCAAGAGCCTATGGGTATTGCCAAGACGGAAATTGTGACAATGTGAAAAATGATCAAGTTGAAAATGATGATGAGGAGTTAAAAGTTTGGAAAAAGCACTGTGACGTAAGTGAATCAGGGTGGATACAACACGGGTAATGGGTGTAAAGGTACCCATTGATATTGATAGGGGTTATTTGGCATCGCTGGTTACCTTTTTATGTAGAAGAGTTGAGCCTGAAAACAAGCAAATATCCAAAATGTATTGATTTGTCATGAGAATTGACCGCGTTAATGCATCACATGTAAATGGAAAATAACTTGTAAACAAAAACAAGTCATATTCGAAATTTGAAACTTTCCAATACTCGAATCTTGTCACACTTTTAGTATGTGGTAAATTAGACATAATTAAGCACAACACAACACTGCCAACAACAAAATGTTTTTATTTTGGAAGGTCAGTTAGTATATTGACCCGTTTAATCTGTGTATATGTGCCATGTGTGGGTATATATATATATATATATATATATATATATATATACGAATTATATGCAAACATATCCCTACTCATATGTGATTCTTCTCGAGTATGTAAATCTATATCTATGATATATAGATATATATATATATATATATATATATATATATATATATAAATTAGGAAAGTTCATTTTATAAAGCATCTTTTGAAAGTTAATATAAATATAGAGGCAAAAATGCCTGCAAAATGCCATGGATTAGATGCGAGTAATTAAATCAAAAGAAAAAGTAAAATATTTCGAAACATTTAACAAAATATTTCAAAATAACTTCCGTTTTTTTTTCTTCATCTTGATTTTTTTTAGCTAATATTTAGGAAGTAAATTATGGTTATACCTTTATTTGTCTTGGCTCTGTCGAAGCTTATTTTTGTCAAGCGAAATATTAGCTAAAAAAATCAAGATGAAGAAAAAAAACAGAAGGTATTTTGAAATATATTGTTAAATGTTTCGAAATATTTTGATTTTGATTTTGATTTAATTACTCGCATCTAATACATGGTTTTTTGAAGGCATTTTTGCCTCTATATTTATATTAACTTTCAAAAGATGCTTTATAAAATGAACTTTCCTAATTTATAAGTAGCAGCGACCACGCGCAATCAAGTTCTATTCTATTTAAAACAGACATTTTCACCAATAGTCCACAACACCGGACGAGACACTTCACCAACACCGGGAAGTAAATTATGGAAAAAAAGGTTATACCTTTATTTGTCTTGGCTTAGTCGAAGCTTGTTTTTGTCAGGCGAAATATTAGCTAAAAAAAAATCAAGATGAAGAAAAAAAAAACGGAAGGTATTTTGAAATATTTATTTTTGAAATGTTTCGAAATATTTTTCTTTGTCTTTTGATTTAATTACTCGCATCTAATACATAGTTTTTTGAAGGCATTTTTGCCTCTATATTTATATATATATATATATATATATATATATATATATATATATATATATATAAACTAAAGACGTGTTCTCCCTTTACCTTTTGAGACCGTAAGAAAATAACCATTGCATCATATGCTACAAAACTCGCTACTCTATTCAGCTTATTGACTCGAGCGTGTCTGAAGAAGTTTATGATTATTTTCTCCACCTAACAATAAATACTACTTTCAGTCCATGATCAAAGACTCTCCACCTAACATACTCAATAGCTATGGTAGCAATGTTCACTCTAATATACTTCTACTTTTACTTCTCCTCTCATCACCGGGAAGTTATACACAACTGAGTCTTTAGAAAAACGTAACCGTTACTGTTTTCTAACTATCTTCTATTAATATTCTACAGAATAGATTTCGCTCAAATTTAGTAGACGCTCCCTCATATTCTATTGATTTTCAAAAATACAGGATTACTTACTTTCGAAATTTACAAAATACATTTAAAGAATTTAATTACTTATACTGTACATTGATTCAAAATAGCGGTTATAATCTTTCAATTGAATCGACTTAATACATAACTAATGTAAGGCTCTAACTTCCTTTTCAAATTACTTACAGCGACAAAATTAATTTATTTCATACCATTTTCTATAGAACGTTATATCGGTTTCTCTACGAACCTTCCATTAAAAATTAACAGACAACACTAGTTCATTGTTTCACTTTTGAGCATCCATACAAATCTAAAATAAATCCAACATTTGTGTTTTCATTTTCCAGTCAGCTATTCTTCTATTTTACGTAAGACGCTTTCATTTTTTTTATATTTAGGTATTATAACCGTACATTTTGTTTTTATTTGGTGGGGGGGGGGGATTACGTAAAATGTTGTTTTTTCGTATTTTGATTTACTTATCATAACCGTCAATTTTCGCTCTCTCTCCCTCTTCGCCTTTCCTGGTCCATCCCCTTTCTATCTCTTCCTCTCTCTATTTATTCGCAACAATTTATAAACATGTTTACAATTTGATTTAGGTGGGAGTACTTTACGTAAGACGTTTACTTTTTTTCTTTAGATTTAGCTATTATAACCGTCAATTCTCTCTCTCTCTCTCTCTCTTGCGCGCTCTCTCTTCCTCAACACTCTATTTCATAAACAACTATTTATAATGTTAGAATCGGGTCGTGTTCCCGACTATAAGCGAGTTCATAAAATCAAGCAATTGTTGCATGCTAAAACAAAGTAATAATTAACAAACAAAAGGAGGTAGTTCAAATAAGGATTATTGAACGTGTGTGTATGTGGGATGATGACGTGTGTGGTGTGTTTATGTGTGTTGAATGAAAACATTTCTTGAAAAGAGTATGTGAAGAAATGAGTCCGGCGTGGGAAAGTCCTTGAAACCCGTATACAAAGAAAATGAGTTTAGAACTCTTACCGTTGTTGAACACGTGTTGACGGAGCGCTGGTGTCTTAGCGTCGTTCAGCGAGGCCAATTGAATAGAGAAGAGGCCTTTTTCCGATGTCCCTTGGTTATATATACCCTAAGGGCAGCTAACTCTTGATCGCTTTCAGCGCGACCTGACGGTGAACAGCGACATCTACCGGCCGGTTAGTGCAGTTATGTTTTGTAAAGGAGGGGATAACTGCTACAATAAAAAAAACGTGTTTACATTACCATTAGAAGCAATACACATTATATAACTACCTACAATGTTTCTGCTCACATTCGATTTAAATTAGCATTCGTCGATTAATTTAAGTATATTTTATAATCAAGATTATACGTCAGTTACAAATAACTTTCCTTTGCTTAATTTACGACAGTTAAAAGGCTTCGAAATCAATTTCGAACACATACCGGTATAATATTAAGAATATTTATCATCATCTACTTTTTTCTATTAATCGAAAAATGTTCAACATTAGTTTATACCGAACATTATTCAAATTTATTGCATAACATTTTTTACAAACTTTCTTCGGCTAAAAAACTGCTACTGATATTCCCCAAAATAGTAATTTCTACTTTTCTAAATATACTTAAACTTAAAGTGCAGTGTCGGTTTCTTTGTCTTTTCTCTTCTCAGTCAGTGAAGGAGAAATCTTTCTAGACTGCGGCAACGTTTTTTTATAACTTTCTCACTATTTAACTATTTGTGTATTTAAGAAGGCATCTTTCTAGACTGCAGCAATTTTCCCCCATGAGATATAAATGATATAATGAATATATGTAATAGATTACTAAGATTAATTCATTTAGTTAATCTTAAATAATAATATGTCGATTTAATTTATTTTCTTTCTCTTCTTCTTTTATTATTATTATTTGTTTTATTAATACATTATTTACTTTTACTTTATTTTTATTTATTTATTTATTAAATATCTAATATTTATGTTAAATGTTTCAATTGTAAATATAGGTTCGAATAGTCAGGTAAAGATTTAGAGAGATTATTAGGGTCAGCATAAATAGTTAATAGGGGGATAATAATGTAAAGAAAAATAAGGCATGTACAGATAGATATATAGTATTATTCTATCTTAAGCCTCCATCTGTTCCATTATACTCAACCTAAAGTGTAGGAATAGGAAGTTGTTAGGAGAGGAAGGAAAGGAAAAGTGTTTATATATAGTTAAAATTGACATTTAATATTACAGAGTGAACGAATTATTGTATAGTGAACAAAATAATTAATTGTAAGTATAATATATGGGAATTAAGTCTAAATGGTATGACCGGCTTACTCTATGAATAGGAAGTTGTAGAAGTTGTTGGGAACAGTATCGACAAGAGAGGTATATGAGGAAATAAACGTAGGGGAAAATGGGTGTCGGTTTAGGGGAGGGATATAGGGAAAGGGTGCCTGAATGAAAGGGTATAAAGAAAACAAATAAACGTGAGAGTGTCGAGATCTAGATGAGTTGTTTAGATCATTGGGATCCGGTAGAGATAAAGAAGCAAGGAGTAGAAAGCATGGTCCAAGGTGAGTAGAGTTGGAATGATCTAGGAAGAGGAGTGGGTTTAAAGGATGAAGGTTGAATAAAGCACGGATCTGCTATTTAAATAGGATCTATGTTTAGAGATAAGAATTGCTTCCGATATCCTTAGGTTACCGATGTTTCTAACTGAGACAACGACACGGACATGTATAATGCGTTATGAGTTGCTTCATGATAAGATGTGTTTATAGAAAGAAGAAATGCGGGCGTATAAGTGTTCCTTGATGCGTTGGTGCAGAGGTGTGGTTACTGTGTTTTTTAGTTAGGTGTTGTCGAAGGGTAGTGCATGTGTGGGTGAGTTGAATGTCAAAGTTCTCACAACGTATTGCTTTGCAAATCGCGGATGTAATGCTATTGCTAAATAAACGGAAGTTTGAGGAAGCAGATGTTGGTAAGGAGGTTGTGTCTGCGGTGTTTGGTGCCACTGAAGCTGGCTATGGTAGAAGGGCGAAATCCGTTAGTAAAGAGTGTCTGGTGGAAGGCATTAGTGTGTATAATTTTATCAGTAGTAGAGGAGTATTTACTTTGTATACGAGCGATCTATGCGTGTGTATAACTTAATTTTGCCTTAAGGGTAAGGCGGATTAAAAGTGGATGAAGAGTTTTCCGCAGGTGGGTTTTCTGTAAAAGGAAGTGTGTTTTGAAATCTACGAGGGAAAGTGAGCCAGAGGTGTTGGTGTGTTCGATAGTGAACAGTAGGTGGGGATCAGTATTATTGAATTTGTTGAAAATAGTGGTTACTTCATCACGAGATGATTTGAGGATAGGAATATCGTCAATGTATCTCGTGAAGAATATGTAGGAGTGCCAGGTGCTTAGAGCTTGTTGCTCAAGTCGGTACATATAAGAAATTGCTAGGAGGCCAGAAAGGTTGGATCCCATAGGTAAGCCAGAGACTTGATGTATGTTTTCGTTGCTGGAATGTGAAATAGGTATTGTTGACGATGATATGTAGGAGTTGGTGTATATCTGTGAGGGTGATCCCGAAACAGTCGAGGTTATTAGAGGAGATGTAGTCGGTTATGAGGTTGATAGCAGGGTGTGCGAGTATGGAAGTGTAAAGAGAGACAACGTCAAGGCTAAAAATGTAATTGTTGAGGCGTAGCTGTTGGGGTTGAAATAAGTTCAATCTATTTAACACTTAACACTTGGTCAGAGCTGCTGATATGTGCAGGAAAAGTTGGGAGTAGGGGTTTGAATAATTGAGAGAGAAGCAAAGAGATCTTATAAAGGGGTCCATCAGTAGTCGAGACTATGAGTCTGATCTGTGTGTTGTTGCAAGTTTTCTGTGTTTTGATCAGGTGATAAAAGGTGAGAAGTTTGCTGTTCTTAGTGGTGAAGTTGAGTCTGTGTTTTTTAGGAGATTCCGTCTAATACACATTTTGGGCCAAGCATTATTGATAGTCGTCTGTATTTGGGTAGTTGAGGTGTTATTGACGGGTGTGTATAGGGTGATATTGCTGAGGTGTTCAAGGGCGAGAGTGTTATAAAATTCTTCGGAGATGATGCAGAACTCCTTGCCTTTGTCAAAGGGTAGATAGACTAGTTTTTTTCCTTAATATATATATTTGTGAGTTCATATAAAGATATATATTTAAGTAGATACTCTTTATGATATCCGAAATGGTATGCTCAATGACTTTGTATTACAAGCATATATACTGCATAATTGCATGCCATGATCGCCACTTACATGGGTTGTCACAAGTCGACTATCTGCCGAACGACCAAAACGAACATTGGTTACACATATTATCTCAAGTCCCACCGCATACTGATCACGAATACCTGCGAAGTGTCGAGGAAAGTCAATGTAACGGTTTTCTTAAGTAGCTCGAGCACGCACCCGAATATTAATTAAAGAAATGTCTACCAGAGGGGTACAAGGGATAACGAGCTGTGGATCTGCAATAACATTGAGGATGCCCCTGTCGGAAGCATACAAAGTTTTCCTCCGCCGTCATGGTTCTTGGTGTCATCTCCAGGGAGGGGGACGTCGTGTCACTGTACTTCTATAAAAATGGCATGAGAGTCAGCATCGAGAGCTACCAGGGGCTGAGGAACCTGGTGAACTCCGGGCGAATGCCCCTACGTCTCTCAGCATAATTCGACAGTTCTTCATCATTGATCGCCGAACTTGTGGCCGCCCTCCTCACCTGACTGCAACCGTCATTGACTATATCGTCTCGGACGTGATCGAAAGCAAGACCAACAAGCACGCCGACAAAACTGTTTATTGTCTGAAGCTTGCTATCGATGAGGCATTCACCGCTACAAACAAGGACATAGTCGCTGAAATGGGACGCATTTCGTCCCTGCTTTGATATAGTCGTCTCCGTCAGCGTTAGGGTTAAATTGAAAAACAATGTAGCATGTAGCTGAATACTAAATAAATTGTTGGGTCTCTTGTCATTATTGTTTATTTTGTTTTCGTTTTGTCAGATGTCGGATCTTTCTGCACCCCCGGGTCCCGCGCAGCCCTCCAAAATTACAGCTGATTTATCGTGGCCAATATAATCGGTAAATTACTTATAACAAAACCGCATCTAACAGATAAATGAATCTTCAGATTTACAGATGGATGAATCTACAGATTTACAGAAACATTATTCAGATATATTATAGTAGCGAAAAACGTCTATTTTATCCTTAATGACTAATGTAGTGATTGCATTGGCTATGAAGAAACAGCTGTCATTTTAAAAATAAATTTCAACTTTGCTTTATACAAAACCATGCGTTGTCGAAAAATATCTCAATTTGTAACTGCTCTGGTACTAAAAATTAGTTCTGTAGAAAGTCTAATATCTAATATATATTTATATATATATATATATATATATTTATATATATATATATATATATATATATATATATATATATATATATATATGTTGTGTGTGTATTTAGGCAGCATTTTTTAAAGTTTAAACAAGCATTGTTAAAAATAACAGAATTCTTCTGCTTAATGTTAGTCTGTTTATTTCTTTATTTTTTCTAATATTTTTTTTTGGTGAAAATTTTGAAAAATTGCATGTTCTATATGTATCATGGACGTTTTCGATTTTTTGTCGAATCATCATCACGTGACAAAAGCAAATACACCAAAAGTTGGAGAAAAGAAGATAATTTCAAAAGGTAGCTGAGAATTGGGGACGTGATGTCAATTAACCGCCAAGAAAACGTTTTCACGCTATTCAAGAAAGACATTTACAATTTAAATACCGTGACACCAGAATAAGCAACACAGGGTAACATTGTATTACGCCATAGATTTAAAATTTTATTTTAAAAACCACTACTTAAACCCGTCACCCCACACTGCATTTTGTAAATTTTAGCTCAATTTACCATCAACAATAACTAGCCCTACTCTGTTTTAAGACCATCTTAGTTAACAACAGCAAAATGATACGTTTCGAAAACAATTTAAAAAAATTAAAATACTGGAAGCTATATTTATTAAAAATCTTCAATCAATTACGTTACGTATGAAACCAGTAACAACATTTTCAAATGTTTAACGTAGTACAATTAATCATGTTACGTTAAATCTGGCAGTACAGAATTTAAATTGCCAACATATTTCCTGGAACAATGTTCGAATGGTGGTGTATTCGTATTGTGTTAATCTTCCATCTTAATCATCGATAAAATACAACAATTTCTGTAAACTGGTTATAGTCTTCTCAAGAAAACTTGATGTTTTTTACATTTTTAAAAATTATTTTGTCTTCTTACTGACTTCACGTACGCGTTTCACCGCCATCTTTGGAAGTGTTCTTCTTTTCTCCAGCTTTTTTTGTTTATTTACATTTGTCACTTTAAGATGATTCGACAACAAATGGAGCATCGATTAATTATTTTGAATTTTAACACAAACAATGATCATGAGAAAAAAGTATAGACATATTGCTACATACAGGTAGACAGACAATCACCTGACGTATCATGAAAAAGATATTAAAATGAAGGTAAGTATGTATACGGTAAAATATAGTTACGACAAGATGGATAGATTGATTGAGTGATTGAAAATTAGATAGATAGATTGCTGAATATATACATATCCATATACATATATATATACATATATATATACATATATATGGGAAAGGAAGATGAAGGTAATCCGACGTAATGGGAAATGAAAAGGAAAAAACAAAAAGGATGTTTTTTTTAATATATTCATCAACGTTTCTTGCGCACCTAGTAGTGGCTTCTACTTTTTCTCATCAACCCATCGTGTCAACCCAATATTTTCACGTACTTGCATGACATTTTTTTGTAAAATTATCATGCTGAGGAAGTTTTACAAATAAAGACGAAACGTTGCTGAATATATAAAAAAAAACATCCTTTTTTGGTTTTTCCTTTTCATTTCTCACACACACACACATATATATGTATATATATATATATATATATATATATATATATATATATATATATATAAATAGATAGATAGATAACTATATAGGTATCAAATCCAATAGGCGTGTTTTGCATCGCTTTGGCAGCGCAAATAATCCAATTCTTTTTATTGGAATGAAGAAACAAATGTAAAAGAAAAAAAAAAGGTAAAACACTTTCCTGTGTCCAAAAACGGTTGGTGCCATAAAGAACATTGTTAATGGCTTCTGTCGACGAAATAAATCAACAACATGACACCGGAATCAAAAAACTCTTAAGACAAAAGAAAGAAAATTCGGTAAATAACAAAAGAAAGGACATGAATAGAAAAAAAAAAGAAATACACTTTCAGCATTCTTGGTCATTTTTAACGATTTCTCGCTGATTGGCTGGCAACGCGACGAAGCAGACGATAATAAGTTTAGATATCCAGAATACGCCTCGCAAATGTTCGGATGCGCGCACCGGTAGTCTTGTTTAAAAAAAAATGCAGCGGCTGTCAGCGTTCCACGGCTTGGCAGTGGGGAAACCCGCCAATGAGCATTTCAAGGCGTCCGAAAACGGAAGGAATTACTGCGACAATCTGTGAACCTGATGTGATCCCTGCTCATACGACCCCATCAACCACCCACTCACCCGTCCATACAAAGGTCCAATCGCCCTTACACTTCCCGAAGTGACAAGCTACGTTACTGCGCGCTGTGCAATTGCTGACCAACTATTGAGATGCTCTTATGCCCGTTCTGTATGTGGCGTCTGAGTGAGCAATAGTTTCGCTAAACCCCAAACCAACTGCAAACACCATTAATACAGCCACCGCCATTACAACTCTCGGTCATCGCTCTGTTTCCGTTCACGCTTGTCTTCGATATCTCCCTTCCGCCTCTTTCTACATCTTAATGTCTATCTCATTTTCTGTATTTCTCTTTCTGCCTGTCTGTCTGTCTGTCTGTCTGTCCCTCTCTCTATTTCTCTTTATCTCTTTCTCTCCCTCAATCTTTCTCTTTCTCTTCCTCTCTTTCACTCGCTATCTACCTCTCTTTATATCTATCTATCTATCTATCTATCTATCTATCTATCTATCTATCTATCTATCTATCTATCTATCTATCTATCTATCTCTTGTAAACTTTATCTATTTTCTTTAATATTTTCATCTTATTCTCTAAATTATTCTCATTCACATTTTTATGTTCTCCGTGTCAAACCATAATATCCTGAATCCCCCCTCTCTCTCTCTCTCTCTCTCTCTCTCTCTCTCTCTCTCTATATATATATATATATATATATATATATATATATCCGTCTGTGTGTGTTTCGATATGTTATATACTTTTAGCCTACACCCACTAACGTTTCACATCTTCTTGTATTGTCTGCCTATCTCCCTCTCTCTCCCTCTCTCTCTCTCTCCTTCTCTCTCTCCATCTCTCTCTCTCTCTCTCTCTATATATATATATATATATATATATGTATATATATAGTTTAGTTTAATGCAAAGTGTAAAAAGATGATGAAAGCCTATCGTGAAAATTCAAATACCTCCGATTTGTGTAAAATTTTACCAATAAGCATAAAGCATCATTTTATACAATTGATACATATGCCCAAAATTCCAGTTTCTTTGGCGTATGTTAAGGAGTTTTACAGCGCCTTATATGGGCACACCTTTACATTTGAAAATGAAAACATTTCAAACTAAGAATTAAATGAAGTACGATTTCCTGGCTGTCTATTTATTCTTAAGCTTTAGCCTACCTTTTAGACATTTCTAGATAATAATTATGTAATGTATTTTGATCAGAATTGAAAGAAAAAAAATTGACATTTTTATTTTAATCTTAGTAAGGGGCATAAAAGTCATGAATACGTAGTTTACTGATCCTTGAACAGGTATTCTTTAGAAAAAAAAATATATATATATATATATATATATATATATATATATATATATATATATATAGAATCAAATATAAACTAAAAGTAAACTTTTAGTTGATAGAAGCAATAGTGAAATGGTTTAAGCTCAATATACAAGATAGAGCAATTATAAAGGTAGAAGAAATAAGAGTGATAAACATGTACGAATGTCTAGATTCATTTCAAACTTAGATTGTTCAATACAAGATATATTCTTTAATAAACTAATGTTTATTGTATTTTCCTTAAGCCAAAGATCGAAATATTATCATCAGAGGAGATATACAGATAAATAAGTTGGTTGTGGAAAAGCCAAAGTTCAAACATTTGAAAAAGTATTATTATTAAAAATGGAGTGAAAATGAGTTTGTGTGAAAAAGATATGGGATTTGTCCAGATGGTAATTGTCCGTTACTAAAGTGTCCAATGAAAAGGATATTTTGAAGAAGGAGCAAACAATTTTTTCGTAGAGACAGTATGGAAAAGTGTTCAAAATGAAGTAACTCCAATGGTGAGAAGTCAAATTTAAATCGTTGATGGAGCGCACTTAAACGGAATTGATATGAGAAATCTGGCCATTCTAAAATCTTCCTGGGCCAACAGTAGACAAATAAATTACTTTAGTGGTTAAATATTCAAGCGATTCTGATAAAAGATCCCTAAGTTAAAAAGCGAGGTTAAATTAGGAGGTGGGCTGGAGAGAAGGAAGAGTGAAGCATGAGGGGGGATAGTAGTAGGGTTAGTTGAAAGAGCTGTGGTTGCTGTTGGAAGGAAGGGAGGGAGGGGAGGTAAGTTTCAAGTTATAGGGGTGTGGTGGGTATAGTATGGGTAGGGATTGGCCATGGGTGAAGAAACAGGTCAATATATATATATATATATATATATATATATATATATATATATATATATATATATATATATACATATATATATATAATGTTAGTTGAGATCAATATAATTTGAAATGTGTTCCAAGAATAAAAAAACAAACGAGCATTCGGCATACGATCGTTTCTAAGACACATTAGAAGTATGTTATTGTTCATCATTGTTTGTTATTTTTTATGATACAAAAACGTCACATCGTCTTCTTTTTTATAACATCGCATACAGAAGTTTCATGAAAAGAAGCATCAGATTTCAATACAAGAGATTCATTCTGGATGACAGGACAATTCTGAGCAGAAGGAGTGAAGCGAATTGAAATAATCAATAAAAACATTTTAAACATTCAGAGTATTCACATACAGGTGTAATCGAAGGAGAAGACAAATTACATAAGTTTAAAAAGTGTACATGAGTGAACATTCTACAGAATAAAATAGGATAGACAAGTGAATAAAAGAACTGTATTAGGAGCGAAAAGATAATTATTCCCAATGATAAACAATGTTGGAATATCATAAAAAGAGATCAAATAGAACAAAGTGGACTGAAGTAAGATTTGGTATGTGAGATGTGTATATAGAGGAATATAGTAGTAATATAAAATATTAGTATCATATTACTATTATTAGTTGATGAAAGTCGATAACAATAGTAGTTGTAAAAGGATTGGAATAATGAAATAATACTATTACTTTAAAAACAATTGATGAAGAGGACAATAATTAATAAACGATGAAGACGAGAAAAAGAGAAATCGAAGAAGCTAGAGTTCATTTAATTATATATATATATATATATATATATATATATATATATATATATATATATATATAAATTATAGGGTATTATTTTAGATTAATAGAGATTAAAATAATTAGACAGTTAAGTCTACAAGAAAATATGTCTAGCATTATATATATATTCAAGTAGTGGCTACTACGTCTTCCCATCAACCCATCATGTAAACCCAATATGTTCACGTACTTGCATGACATTTTTCTTGATATTATCATCCTGAAGAAGTCTTACAAATAAAGACGAAACGTAAAAAACATCCTTTTTGGTTTTTCCTTTTTCATTTCCCATTACGTCGGATTAACTTCATCCTTCGTTTCCCCTATATATATATATATATATATATATATATATATATATATATATATATATATATATATATATATATATATATATATATATAGACAGCATCTTCTCTTGCAGGCAAGTAATAGTGAATATAAGAGACAACTCATGTCTAGGTATCATTTGGTAGATCCATTCCATAGCATGAATCAGGATCTTAGTTTCGTATTGGAATTGGCTGATGGATTTGCCATAGTTTAGGTTCGTTTCCCAAGTACTTTCAGACAAAACCGGTTATTCTTCGTCGAATACTACTCAGGGGTAAAAAGCAAATGAACAAAAATCTAGAGAAAGAAAAGAATTTTAAAAAAAAACGGCGACAAACGCTCTCATTAAAAAATATGCTTAACGTATTGCGATTTTATTCTGTGATGTCACTCCGGCGTCGCTTAATTGAAATCCTCTACGTCTTTCCGAAAACAATGCCGGAAATCGTTCTCAGCGCGTTTCTCCGCCGTCATTTTTAAAATTATCTTCTTTCTCCTGCTTATATATACATACATATATATATATATATATATATATATAAGCATGCGAAAGTAGATGATTTACATATATATATATATGTATATATGTATATAATTTGTTAAACATTCATAGGATGTATTGCTTATGTATAATATTATATAGATGTGTCGACAGCCGGAACGGTAAAGCGCCGAATAAAGGTCAAACATAATTTTAGTCTGATGTTGGAATTGCCCAACATAAATCCATATATGCGACACATCTATGTATGTGGATATAAAATATTAAGTATAAAACATAAGTATTAAAAGCTTTCTCCAAGAACCACAGCGACAAAACATATTAAAAGCCTCTAAATAATATTGCAAAAGTTCCCTTCCTTGAGAGGATGACCACTGGTTGAGGCTTACTATATCTTCGTTAAAAATTATGATATATTTATCTTTTATTTCAGATAGCTGTGTCGATGAGCTCGTTGGATGGAGTATAAGGTTGCTTAAGTCTAGCGTTCGAATAGTGCAACTAGCAGAACACACACACGTATATCTACTAGACACTATCCTCGTTGTCTTCGGTCTCTCTGTGCAAGGGTTTGTCAGGACAACCTGACATGAGGATACTTACCCCTAGAAGTAAACCCTGACCAAATATTCAGAATTACATAGTACCCACAGCACAAATAAGATCCCCTCATACGAGGAATAGTGTATCTTCTCCTAGTGATGTTACCTCAAGTAACACCACGTATCTGGATACTCCACCAGACTAGATGAATTCTTGTGCTGGAATCCGGTAAGACCAACAGACCAGAAGAAAGATATACTATGACATACTTGACTGGTCAGTTGGGGAGAGAAGACATTTATTATTCTTAACTTTTTTACTAACATAATGTTTGAGAAATAGAGGAGAATTTTAATAGAATATTCGGGTATCTATGTATCTCATATAGAGATCAAGTGTTAGCCCTAGGAATGGGGCCCTTGATTTCTGAGAACTTCGACTGAAGTGAAATGAAACATTCAGAGAAAAAAAATATATATGTATATATATATATATATAGCTACACTGATGTTTCTTGATTAAACCGTAATATATGTGTATGTGGATATTCAAATATTTATTATAAAATAATTATATATACATATATATATATATATATATATATATATATATATATATATACATACATGATAGAAATATATATATATATATATATATATATATAGGTATATTTCTATCATCTTCTTTCTAGATATATATCTTACGTCTCTTCTCCTGCCTTCCCATCCACCGCCTTCGTTATCTCCTGTTTCGTATATGTCTTCCTCTCTACTATCCCCGTTCTATTTAATTCTGGCATTGTGAGGCAAGTGTAATTTTCCACACGATGACCATGGCTTAGACCCTCTATGACCTCTACATCCGGTCTCCATCGAACGATATTGAAAAATGGCCAGCCCCATTCCTAACCCAGTAAGCTAGTGTCGATTCCTAATCGAATACGGACTATCTTGCTTGACGAAATGACAGAAACCACAAGAATGCGATCAGGAAACGGCTGAGGCATTAACGCCTAAGTGGGAGAGACTTCATTTGCGACATTATCTTTCATATCGAGTTTATGATAATGACTGTTATAAAAGCACGTACGCTCGAAGAGAGAAGGGAATTTCTGCCATCTTGTACCTAAAATTTACACCTTTAAGTCTTCAACTGTGCACGTCAAAGTTTGACAGTGAAATGCCCATCTCACGTGACGACAGTTACTACAAAATCGTTCTAAAATAAACAACAATGTTTCTACAGTTTGCTTATTTTCCGATCGATTAACGCATTTCTATGAGGCTAATTTGATAACCGATTAAGAATGCATGTTTTTCCTAATTTATACCCAACAAAAACATTAGTCAATCGATGGACTGCATACCTTTGTCTGATAATGTAAGGATGAGTCAAAGTCTTATCTATGCCTTACGTTTCCATATTATATGAAAACATTTATAACTCAAAACATGACTTCTCACTATTGTATGAAGTATTCCTTAAGCTATTCGTAGAATCTGGTATATTCGAACTACTATTCTCATCTTGGGTGTTTTTATCACATCGTTTCGGCCGATGTAACCTGTGACCTTCTTCAGGTGTACTTTGTAGAACTCGGGAATATGCCTGTCGTACTCGGGAATCTGGACGAATTTCGAACATAACTCTTTATTTAATCAACGGGCGTAGCAAGCTCCTGTTCCATCTGCCATGACTGGGAAGAAGTCTTCAGTAATTCGTAATTCTTCGTATTGCCCGCACTGAGGATTGAACGTTCAACCGTTAGATGACTGTCACTTAGAACTAAATTATACTTTGTACTATATCCAATGTGGGCAATTCTAGAACGAATTTTAGGAGCCTTATTCTTGTTTTTGATCTAACTACTTATCACTATAGATCACTACTTACTTATTATTTATAATAATAGGTTCCCATATTGTATTCAATTCTATACTAGGTCTGCTTAGTAAGTCATTGTCGCCTAACAAATGTGTTGCTTCTTTGAGTCGTCTTACTCTCCACCATTCTTATTTGTTCATAATTTTTACTTCATCCCATAAGGGTAGATGGTTTCCCTTTTCTTTCCCTATGTGGTCAGCTATACCCGACTTTTCGATTTCTCCACTTATAACGGCTTTCCGGTGTTGTTTGAGCCTTACTTTTAGTAGACGACATGTTTAATTTTTGAAAATTTTCCACACTTACATGAAATAGAATTATAACTCAAATACGTACTTCTCCATATTGTATGAAGTATGCCTCAAGCTATGTGGTAAACACAATTTTTAATTCAAAAACTTACTCTCCAAATTGTATGAAGTATACCTTAAGCTATGTGGTGGACACAATTTTTAATTCACAAACGTACTTCACCATATTGTATGATATATTCCTTAAGCTATGAAGTGAACAACATGTTTAATTCAAACACTTACTTCTCCAAATTGTATGAAGTATACCTTAAGCTATGTGTTGAACAACATTTTTAATTACAAAACTTACTTCTCCATATTGTATGAAGTATACCTTAAGCTATGTGGTTAACACAATTTTCAATTCAAAAACATACTTCTCCATATTGTATGAAGTATTCCTTAAGCTATGTGGTGAACACAATTTTTAATTCAAAAACATAGTTCTTCATATTGTATGAGGTATGTATATAGCTATGTGGTGAACACAATTTCAAATTCAAAAATTACTTCTCCATGTTGTATGAAGTATTCTTTAAGCTATGTGGTGAACACAGTTTTCAATTACAAAATTTACTTCCCCATATTGTATGAAGTATTCCAATAACTATGTGGTGAACAACATTTTTAATTAAAAAACTTACTTCTCTATAGTGTATAAACTATTATTTAAGCTATGTGGTGCACCACATTTTTAATTCAAAAAATTATTCTCAAAATTTTACGAAGTATTCCTTAAACTATGTGGTGACCACAGTTTTTAAATTTAAAAACTTACTTCTCCATATTGTATAAAGTATAATTTATGCTATGTGGTGGACACAATTTTTAATTCACAAACGTACTTCTCCATATTGTATAAAGTATTCATTAAGCAATGTAGTGAACAACATTTTTTTATTCCAAAACGTACTTCTCCATATAGTATGAATGCTACTTTAAGCTATATGGTGCACACAATTTTTACTTACAAAACATACTTCTCCATATTTTATGAAGTATTCCTATAGCTATGTGGCTAACAACATTTTTAATTCAAAAACTTACTTCTCCATATCGTATGAAGTATTCCTAAAGCTATGTGATGAACAATGTTTTTAATTAAAAAAAAATGTCTATATTGTATGAAGTATATCTTAAGCAATGGGGTTAACACAATTTTCAATTAAAAAACGTAATTCCCCATATTGTATGAAGTATTCAATAAGCTATATGGTTAACAACATTTTTAATTCAAAAACTTACTTTTTCATATTGTATGAAGTATTCCTTAAGCTATATGGTGAACAACATTTTTAATTCAAAAACTTACTTTTTCATATTGTATGAAGTATTCCTTAAGCTATGTGGTGAACAACATTTTTAATTCAAAAACGTACTTCTCCAAATTGTATGAACTATTCCTTAAGCTATGTGGTAGACAACATTTTTAATTCAAAAACTTACTTCTCCATATTGTATGAAGTAGTCCTTGAGCTATGTGGGGGACAACATGTTTAATTCAAAAACTTACTTCTCCATAGTGTATGAAGTATTCCTTAAGCTATGATGTGAACGCAATTTTTAATTAAACAACTTACTTCTCCATATTGTATGAAGTATTTATGAAGTTATTCAATGAAAACATTTATAACTTAAAAACTTTTAATCTGATAAGGATGATAACTGGCATCGTGATTTCTGATATCAAATAGCATCAGTTCTATACATCAAATTAAAAAAATCGAAAGTGAAATTTCGTCACAGTTTCGACCATGACCCAACCATGCTCTATATTATAGTTGATGCGATACTTCATTGGCTACAATATGGGCCAAGTTGTTAGTCTCTACAATTAACAAAACGAAAGTTATCGGCAAACTTTCTGACTGTTTCTGGTGATAATGAGGTGTTGTCTCTGTTGAATAAAGCGAATAGTATATTATTTTTCCTAGTCTCTATGCCAGTATCAGCATCATTTCATTACCCCACCTAAGGAATTGCAACCCATGCAATCGGTAATAAAGTAATGTAGCTAGGGTGTTCTTTAATCCATACGGTACGTCCACGTCTTCGGTAGAATCAGCTGATCGAATGTCCGTTTTCGCAGCGGTGACGTGTAACCCGAAATTCTCAACTTCTGGTTTCTCTAGCGTTATAGAAGTTTTCTTCTTCTTCTTCTTCTTCTTTTTCCTCTTCTTCTTTTTCGTCGTATTCATCTTCTTCATCTTATTATTCATAACAACTGTCATACACGTTATTCATAAAAAAACCATCACAAACAATGTTGTTCTTAAAAATCGCATTAATTCTTTCGTTATAGGATACATATATTTGCATAATATATCTGACCCCCAACGATCGAATACCATTTTCCTTCTATGCCGGTTCAATTGAAAAAGAATGGTATCCTCTACCTATTCCCCGCGTCAGAATAGTTACTTCCTGTTATTGTTACGGCACTGCCGGAACACGTAGATCTTATTCGATTTCTAAGTAGAGAATTTCACTCATCGTAGTGTTAACCGTACGTGGAACTTTACCATACCACGCCTATTTTTACATGCCTAAATCTAATATTTTCTGCGATTTAATCATATTTAATACAAATAGACTGCAGTCTATGCATGACGTGTCCACCAAATTTTATTTATAAATGTCCAACAGTATTTTTATACGACGTTCAAAAATAGAAACAACTTTTACACAATCCTATTTTATTTCTACTCTGATTTTGCATGTAGCATACTTCTTTAGTTCAAGAATAGTCTCGGGATTGTTTAGATAGACATTATCTGTGTGGCAACCAAAAAGTTAAAGGGGGTGAAGTTCTGGTAGATATAAAGCCTATTCACGATATCGCTCTCTACTCATGAGTCTCCCGCATATCTTTGGACAACAATAAAACGAAGTCTGTTGGAAATTAATCATTGATAGTTTATGGGGATCGTGACAATTGTGTGGGTTCCGCTGAACGAACACCGAGTAACCCCTACTCTAACTCTAACCCTAACTCTAACCCGACGGTAGAAAAGATAAGAATATTGTATTCAGGTGTAATGATTACCTTATACAAAACCTACAATGACGTGACTACAATAAGAATATAACATCAGTGTCCAATTACAAGCCGAACGTGAGAGACAAAACGGAGTACAAAGAATGAAGAAATACGTTTTTGTTACACGAACCGTATTAGATAGCCCGACGACGTATTGTAGATAGATGCAGAAACAAGATTAGTATGGTAAATTTTTGCATCAGGTAAAAAATAAGGCAAAGTGGACATTTTAAATAAGCATTAGAAGAAAGCTACGTGTATCAGTAGTCACGTCACTGGTGCAGGAACCCTGCCATTGAACGTGGCGAATGGGAAGAGAATGTCAGTCTCTTTTCTTTGAACTACCAGCGCAGTTGGACTTTTGTATAGGTGCTTAATCCACCTATGGGGCAGGTGTTGGGGATTATTGTATTTGTGTACATATAAACTCTGCAGAACGAATAAAATTCAAAATAGATTTTTAAAGCCCAATTGAATTCGTGGATATTTCTCTTTTAATAACGTCCGTGAAAGCGGTTCTTGAGAAGAACAATGCAGCGACGGAGAGAATACGGGATTGTAATGATGACTTCCGCATCACTACAGTAATACAGCCAGCTAATTCCGTCACCCAATAAATATTTGTATATATTACAGTATGACTTGCCTAGATGAACATCTGAGGCTGACAGTGGTGGAATACTATCGTGACTCTCGATGCGTGGGGGAATTTCTCTTTCAAGCGCATATATAGATGGTCCAAATAGTTTTGAAAAACTTATCTTAAACCTCTAGAATGCACCCATTTGACACGTCACTGTAACATAACTAGGTCTCTTTAGGCTCTCTTTATTTATTTTATGTAGTATCTCAATTACTTAAATAATTTTTATCCTCTCAAATTTTACGGTAAATTTTCGTCATGCTCTTTCCGTCGATGACGCACGTAAATGGGATGAAAAAACGAACGGATCTGAATTTAAAGCAAAGTCCGTCTTAAAATTTGCTGCTTAATCGACCGTATTTCGAACGATTCAAATAAACATCAGTGCAAGTTTTATAAGTCAACAATTTTCCAAACAAACTCAAATAACAATTTTAATATGTGGGTGATATTAGGTCGTTAACAAATAATGGCCAATTTCAGGAGCATAAATTTATTCATAAAAATTATTCACCTTTCCAACACTCTGAAAGTGACATGAAACTGTTCAAATGGTGATAGCAAGTGTCTGAGAACTTTCTTTGACACTTTGACGTGAATTTTGCTCAACGAGTGCTTGTAATTGTTCATTGTCATAATAACATGGCCGTCCTCTACGTTCTTCATATTCAAGGCTCTCATTTCTACTACGGAATTTCTGGAACCACCGTCGTAGCGTACGATCGCTTGTTGATCCATCTCCCCATGCTCTATTGCCAAAAATGTCGGAGGCATTGTGCCTAAGTTTGAACTCATAAGAAAACGAAGTTCATGTGTCGGCATGTTAATCATTGAGGTATTCTATGCTTTAAGCATACTTTCTATCTGAGAAATGGTTACAAATTATTATTGAGACACATTTAGTATAATATATGTTAAAATGTAACAGAAATACACTACAGATTCTGTGTTAAAAAGACATTCAAAGCCAGCGCTTCAGGCGTCCCTTATATTTGTAACGACCTAATACTCTATTTCAGACAGATTAAAGTTGACCTTTGTGAGAACATATAAAAAATATTCGAAGCTTTGAAAACGGTATCAGCAAGTTTTTCGGAGAGGAAGGGTGTTATTTTGATCTGCTTTTGTATTAGAATGCTATTTTTTCTCTTATTACTGACTTGTTTCAGAATTTATATTTTCGGTCATTTTAAAAAGGCACCTTCTTGTTTTCAATTGGAATTGGTCGGTAATAAACCTGTATGTGTAAAAGGTTAATGGTGGTGAACACATATCCTCACAGACACTGGCCCCAACGTCTATTGACTGACAAGTTGGATAGAACTAACATACATATCTGCATATATGCAATAAAATAAGAGGTGTACACTGTGTAATAATGTAAACTTGCGGCCATTTTCATTTTATGAACCCTCATTGTTATTTTTAGATCATGAACTGCTAGTTCATTTTATTTCGATTGACGACATATTTGTAACTGCTTTTGTATTAATACAAACTGATAGTTTTAAAGTTTTACAAAGTTTAAAGTAACAAAATATGATTTATATGTTTTTTTTTTAATGAGAATGTGTTCCACCGGCCATTCTAACAGAAGAAAAACTACACCGGTTCTCACTATAAATAGTGCGAGTCACCAGAGTCAGGGGAGAGAGGAAAAGGACAGACTTGTAACTGTCTAGCTAAGTGCCAGTCGATTTCCTTAACTTGTACCTTTTATGTTAATACACTTGTTATTTTAACCCAACCTCGACTTGACTTGTTTTTACTGTTGGACTACTTCACAACAGAATAGAACTATCTATTTTTTTATATGAATAAAAATATAAAAAGTCAATTCTTTCAGTTCAAATGACCGGAGAAATTATTCCTACGTATATAATTGTGATACAAGAAAATAATTGATTTAATAACAAATTGCTAAAAAAAGATTCATAGCTTTAAACAATATTGGGCACCTGCTGAAATCATACATTTAATTTTTTTTTAAATAAATAGATTTTCCTTGGTTTAATTGATCGGTTAAACAAAAATTCTTCCCTAAAAATTATATTTATCCCGTTTAAAATAACTAACAAGGTAGATTTTTAT
>OY744515.1:106927521-106985021 GCA_963556195.1 Sepiola atlantica
AATAAAAACTCGGACAAGTTGGAATTTCGTGCGTTCACGGGCACTACTTTTATTTATGAATGTTGGCAACCTTCCCGTGGTCCCTCCAGTAAATACTTGAATGTATAAAGAATTAGGGAAGCCAATGCTAAACATGATAACCAGCAGGTCTAAATAACATACTCTGCTGATTCATACAAATTTAGTTTTCTATCGATAAATCCATTGTCTATTGTTTCGTATTTTCAGATCATTACGTGGATGTAACAATCCTAACCTTTTTCTCTATAGATAAGTTAAGAAAAAAAAAATTAAAATGGGTGTCCAAGCATATAATTAGTAACTCAATTTTTCTTATAACGTAAATGAATAATCGTCACTACAGTGTACAAGCTCAGATACAAAGGATAAAAATACGGAAATGTATGGTGCGAACTAAGACGCTTCTAGATCCAGATCTATACATGCAGCGTGCACACACACACTCACATACACACACTCACATACACACACACACATGCACATACACAAACAGATATATATATATATATATATATATATTTATTTATTTATATATATATATATATATATATATATATATATATATATATATATATATATTAGTTTTACATGCAGTGTAGACGGCAAAGTGGGTGCTTGTTTTGTGCCAATAAGCTCACGGAAACAGGTCATAAGTCGAGACTTTATCCATGGAGGTTGTGGCCTCAGGAAATCTCTACCACGGATAACTGTAGGGTCCATTTTCCATGTGTGATATTTTTCAACTGTTGATTGAGCAGCCGCTGTTAGCGCTTTCTAAGCGTTAGGGCTCCTGCACTACCAATCGGAAAAAGCAGCCAGACAAGCTGTCTAACCGATACCCTCAACATCTCGAAGCAAGAAGTTGTTCAGATAGAGAGAAAAAGACGGCATTTATTGTCTTAGTCGGGAAAAAAAAGACCAAACATTGGGTGTCTTTGAGGTGTCCCTGCGCTTGTACCTCTTGACCGTAGTGAAAAGGTATGATTACTATGACCTCCGTAAACTTTCACCTTAATTCCCAGTAGCCTCTTACGTCTACAGTAGAAACTTTCCTAGTTTCAGGTAAACGAAGTAGAAATATATATATATATATATATATATATATATATATATATATATATATATATATATAAATATATATATAAGCAATAAAAATTCAGATTCCAGTGAACATGTCTTTATTTATCAGTAAAGAGGTCCAATTCTTTATGAAGATGGCGCTGCTTTCTGAATGCAAACACCAACTTGTCACGTAAATAATCTGCCAATAAAAACTTTAAAATATCTATTTTTAGGCGTTTCGCAGACGATTCTGGCCCATTCGTCTAATAAGTCATGGTCTTTGAAAATCTAAGATATATCGAAATTAACCTTTTTACTGGAATCTGAGTTTCTATTGTTTATTTAAACATTGTCTGGAGTTTAAAATTCATGTCTTATATATTTGACTAATAATATTAAATATCTACATATATATCTTTTTTCGGCGCGCCAGACAAATCAGTGGTTTCTGTATCTTATTTAATTTACATGCGTATATTTCCCGCGTTTTTCCGCCTGCAGTGTTATTTGTTGAAGTGATTCCAATGAGGAATTAGTCCGTTTAAATTAGTATCCTTTTTATTTTTTAAAGTTTTAATTATTTTTTAATATGTATATTTCTTTGTTTGGATTGTTTGTCCGCATTCACCGGTAGTAGCGTCTCGGATGATTTGCAATAAATTAACCCTTTCTATGAGAGAAAGTAAAGCCTAGGAAGGTACATCTTCTATGACAGAAGAAAACTATACTTCAGACCGACAGCAACAAAGCCACCGTAAATATTCTGATGCAACAATGAATATTATCATTATTATTTATACTGACTAGGAGTTCTAACACAAGTCATCAGTGATAGCTCACCGACAACAACCAGTGGTATTTCCTTGAGTCTGAGTGACAACAAGCCTCCCAGATTTCCAGTATTATTCACCTCTTTTCGATAGCCACGGCAAATAACCTTGCGGTATCGCAACAACCTCTTACCATTGATTTCTCGCTGGAAAAGACCATTCGTTTTCTCTGGGATTTAGGTGGCAATAAGCCACCCCAAGTTCACATCATTCTCCGCACTCTTCCAGTGGATGTATGGTTTATGCTGTCCCTCTTCGGTCTTCTCATCCTCCTTAACACTCTACTAATATTTTGTCTGATGTCAGCCTAGGTCAGCACCATTTTCTTTTTATTGGGGGGAAGGGAATGGGGGATATTTTAATTGTTGTTATTGTTGTTGTTGTTGTTGGTGGTGGTGGTGGTGGTGGTGGTAGTTGTTGTTGTTGTTGTTGTTTGTACTCACTAGGAGTTTTCACACAAGTCAGCATTAGCGGTTGTTCGCTGATAATGACCGGTGGTGTTCCTTGGAGTTTGAGTGACGACAAGTCTTCCTAAATGTCTAGTACTCTCCATTTATTTCGATAATCTTTGCAAATGACTTTGCGTTATAACAACACACGCTTACCATAGATTTTTCGCTGGCAACGACCATTGGTCTACTTTGGGATTTGGGTGGCAATATGTCTCCCAAAAGTCCCAATACGCTCCACACTCTTCCAGTTGAGGTCTGGTAAGTGCTTTACCTTGTCAGCCCTTCCATCGTCTTTGACCCTTTACGACTATTTTGTGTGTTATTAGCCTAGGCGTGTGGTATAATCTTTTTGAGGGGAGGGGGTATTTAATAAGATGTCTTGCAGTTTCTGTTCTTTTGGTTCTTGTGGTGGTGTTTATTTTCTGTTTATTTTTTTTTCTATTGCAACTTGAATGGGAGTGATTAGTCTTCGCAGCTTATGTGGGTTGGTTTCCGCATTAAAGGATTATTATTTGTACTCAGTAGGAGTTATCACACAAGTCATCGTGAATAATTGCTCACCAACAATAACCGGTGGTTTTCTTTAGAGTCTGGTGGACAACTAGCCTCCCCAGATTTCCAGTACTCTCCACTTATTTTTGACCATCGCAAATGACCTTGCGTTATCGCAACATCCGCCTTCCATTACCTTCTCGTTAGTAAAGACCACGGGCCTCCTCTATGATTTGGGTGGCAATAACCCTCCTTAATATCGCAGCACTATCCGCACATTTCCAGTTGAGGTCTGGTTAAGGCTCTCTCCTCGGCCTTCCCATCTTCCTTGACCCTTCACGACTATTTTGGGTAGTGTCAGTTGAGGCTAGTCCCATTATTATTATTATTATTATTATTATTATTATTATTATTATTATTATTATTATTATTATTATTAAATGGCGTTATCATTATTGTTATTATAATTGAATGGTATATTATTATTGTTATCAAGTGTATTATTATTAAATTGTGTTTTTATTATTGTTATTGTTATTCAAGGTGATCATTATTTTTAAATAGTGTTATTATAATTGTTATCTTCTTTAATAGTGATTATGAGATCTATGTAGTTTTTAAACATATGTTGAAGAGCAAGGTTGAGGGAGGTAATTAGCTTGCGATTGATTATGAAGATCAAATATGGCGTCGATATTGAAGTGAGTGCAAGTGGCTTTCGGCATGAATCGATCTTACAAAGTAAGTGTTGTTTCAATATTTTTTCATGTGAAATATTGTTTAGAAGATTTTGGTTTTCTTTATTCAAAAACAAAACCTCATTGTCTGGATTATTGACGTAACAGCTGAAAAAATAAACTTTTTTCTGGATGATGAAAATATTATTGATGGAAACTATTTTTATATTTTTATTTGTATAATATATATATATATATATATATATATATATATATATATATATATATATATATATATATATATACATATATATATAGTAAGCTATGAAAATATATTTATGGCAATTAGGCTACACAGAGGCTCCCGCGTTTCATCCCTGGGGGGATCTGCAGGCTAAAATGCCTGGAGTTATTTTGCCGGGTGCTTTTATATACACGGCTAGCTAGTTGACTAATAAGATTCTTTGTACTTCTCTGAACCAATCGTTGGGGTTCCTGCGAACAAAGGTCGTGCTGGTGTTACTTCCTATATCCTGTTCTATTTTTCTGTTTTCTATAGAGTTGCCTATATCCTGTTTACTTTGTGTCAATATAATGGGTGAATTTATTTTCACACGTGGTTCCTTGTATTTCTATTTTAGGTTTAAATGTTAAAATTGTTAAGTTTTTGTTTAGTTTTGTTTTGTTTTTTACTTATTTGTGTATTTATTTATTTATCGTTAGCCTAAGGTAAATTTATTTCTGAGTAAGCAGCTGTTTACTATCTCACTTCTATGGTTTACTAGATTTCGAGGATCTTTAAAGTTTAGGATGTCAACTTTTTCATTCAGGCATAATCTACACAGGTCGTCTAAATTTCTATATGTACTTGCCTGTCGTATTATTTTCTATTCAATTATTGGTGAGCGTCCATTTTCTTTGAGTTCCCAATAGTGGTTTGCTAGTGCTGTTTTAATTCGACGTTCTCTGTTTTTAAATGTGATTTTAGAGTCATAATATCTAGTTTTAAAATTTGGGAGGGTATACTCACGTAGTATTTCTTGTTATTTGGTCTTTACTTGGCAAATATTTTTGCATGGTATACACCACTTTTGGTTAGGCATTAAAAATAAAATAAATGCCTAACCAAAAGTATTGTATATTAAGCAAAAATATTACTACCTATCTCTACTTACGTATCGAGCACTGTTGAAGTAAATACTGAAAATTGATACATAAAAAATATATCTCCTTATAAAATTTTATGTGGATACACGAAATACTAATATATATATATATATATATATATATATATATATATATATATATATATATATATATATATTGTAATACAGGGAAACGAGCCTCCCCAGTCTGTATGCGGATTACTATATAAAGCTCACTTCTTAGGTAGAGCTTAATTTTTAGTATATTGCCAACTGCCATTAGCTCTAAGGCATAGCTCATTGGGTAAAACTAATTCGTGATCCCAGCATTGATATATCACTTACGATCAGTCAGTGTCGTATTATAGCGCAGGGGAAGAGACGCTGACTGTCTGCTCGACGGTTGAGTTTAAGTCGCGGCTTGACGCACTAACTGGTCTAGGCGCACTGGTGTGATACAGCGAAACAGTTAGTATGTGGATGAGTATATATATATATATATATATATATATATATATATATATATATATATATATATATATATATATATTATATATATTAATTGTTACACGTTTACCTTGCTCGACCATGTCTACAACGAGGATATTCGAAAGCGCTATTGCATTGCCCTGATCGAGGCAAGATGCAATATGGTTAGACCATGTGATGAACAATGACACTGTCGTTGAACTCGCTTTTGGAAAACGAGCGAGGGTTAAGCAGACACCCTGCATAAATACCTTTATAAAATCGGCCTTCACTCGCACCAATCCTATGATCGTGTCAAGAAGAGGCAAACACCCGTCATTGCGGACTCTGTGGTAGTTCGCGATTATTGCATAAGAATAAGTAGAAATACGTTACCCGTTGGGTAAAAGAAATAATTATAAATATAACATATGATATATAAATAATTTAATTACAATAATACACCCTGACCCGGTAAATTAATAACAGTTGGCTGCAATTGTATGTTACCCACGCACTAATCAATAAATAACACAACTTCTATAGCCTTTAAATATAAATATGCCAGAGACACAGACAAACTTACAGCATTCGTAATAAGCAATTCAATTATTTCTTAACAATAATACATTACAATGAGGACAAATAGAACGATATAGACATCCTCCGTTTACTCGCAAAAGGAACTCTTGGTCGAATTTCTGTTTTTATGGAAATCGCTTCAGGCAAGGCATGCAGCTACTTGATGTAAGGAACTAAACATATTACTTTAAAGTAAAGAAATAGCCAATGATAAGTGTTAGCTAGATATATTCCTACCCCACAACAGCAATTATCTCCCCTTTGTCAGATGCAATTTAATGAATAAAGGGCAGGATATGAAAAAGCGAGAGTTACGAAACTGCTAAAAATAAACTCTATAAAAATAAACTCTCTATAACTGTATTAACCTTATTATGAAACCTCTGATTATTTATTTGCATTTTTCGAACGGTCTTCATTTCGTGAGTCGCCGAAGATTTGGGATGGATTATAAAGGCTTTTCCTAAACAGGAAAGGTGTTTCTATGTCAATAGAATCATGGTGCGGTTCTGGAATATGCAACGTATAGTTTTTATATAAGGACTTTTATATATAATGTATCAGAATATACTCATGGCATGTATACGAGACAGCATCTTGTTTGATTCTCGTATGACACGCTAGTGCTGAATTAATTGGTTTGTTCATTTTATTCTGTAATAAAACATGAACTGCGTAGGTTACTTGCCATAAATACACACTCTATACTCATACCAAGCTCTTTTAACGAATAGACCACTGCTTAAGTTAATACTGAAAAACTATACATACATACTATTTTCGAAAACGTGTGTGTGTTCTAAGCAACCGGGCAAATACGCACACGAAAGACTTCTCAAGTGTATTAAAGTGTATATGATCCTTATTCATGCTCGTGTATTTTCTTACCGGAAACTCGCTTGCGTTCTTTGTCACACGGTTAAAATTAAAGTCCTGCAGTCTTTTTAAGATGGCATTTCTCTTAGTCGGCTTGACCCTATTGTCCGTCATTGGAAATTAAATGACTTTTCTAGATAAGAGAACTTTCGAACTGATTTTATAAACGTTCTGGTCGAAAGTGGTCTTGTAGCGAGTTCACACGCTATTTGCTGACTGGTCCTTTCAGAATGGTCTGTCTTGACACTTGCCAGTGCGAAGGCATTACACCTATTAAAAAAAGAGTTTTCTTTTATCTCCATCGATTTTCAAACGATTGTACCCAGCCAACCACCAACGTCCCAAGAGCCCTGTCAGACTTAGATGAACGCAGCTGAGTAACTATATGTTAATTATATGTCTGCTCTCCTCAAACTTAGCTATCTTTCTCGTATTCGTTTCGTTCTCTCTTTTATTTTACTCTCTCTCTCTCTCTTTATCTATCTATCTATCTATCTATCTATCTATCTATCTATCTATCTATCTATCTATCTATCTATCTATCTATCTCTTCTGCCCTTGAGTTTAGATATTTGTAATCACCTGTTTCAGTGTAAATATCACTTTATTTCTCCGTTATTCAGTGACAATCATTCGTGGCCTCTTGGGACTAAGTAAAACTTACAGATGGCAGGGGTCTATGTGAACCGGGTTAGCGCCCTGTGACCGTGTGAGATCATCATTTCCCTGCGCGGATGAGAGCCGTACGTTCAAAACCACGTTGTACGTAAGTTAAAATATAAATAATATAATTTAATATTATATATATATGTATATATAATATTAAATTATATGTATATATGTGTTTGTAAAATTGTTCAAATGCAAATAGAACAATTAATATTAAAAAAACCAATAAAATCTCATGCTTTTAATGTTATTTTATAGTGTAATTAAAAAAAGTAATCAACTATTATATATAAAATAGTCCATGCAATTTAATAATAACTGTCCCCTAAAGTTATTTTTGTGTATGGATAAATCTGTCTTCAAATACCTTACGCTTCCTGCATACATACTCACGCACACACCCCACCCACACACATATATGTATGTATATATATATATATATATATATATATATATATATATATATATATATATATATATATATACATATATATGTATATGTATTTATGTATATATAAATTAATCAAGTTAATATATGTTAATCGAAACGTTGGTTGATTGACGTAAGACTATAATATTGTTTAATCTATTTTCATATATATATATATATATATATATATATATATATATATATATATATATATATATATTAAAGAAAGAAAGATGAAGATGAAAAATTGCATCAAATACTGTATCGCAATAGATCACTCTACGATACTTCACTGATCGTTAATTCTATTATCATTATATATATATATATATATATATATATATATATATATATATATATATATATATATATATATATATTCTTTTTACGGCTATATTAATAAAACTCACTTAAGTAGCCAGCCTATATTAGGTAGCGACAAATAATTGTACATATTTGTTTATCTACGTACATATACGTTTCCGCCTTCCGGAACTGTAAGTGTAAAGATACTTATTCAAGCAAGTCACTGGATTCGAAACAACACAACCAGTAATGTTTCTAACTAAAATTCCGACGTCTTAAACTTCACAGCCACCAGTTTCAAACCTATTTTAGGCAACCAACGTAAAGAGTGGTCAACTTATGAAGGAACATACATTGAAGCTATGGTTTTGACGGGTGTATTAATAATACTCACTATAGTGCTCAGCCGTAATTGAAGGCGTCAAATAATTATAAACATTTGTGTATTTACATACTTATACGTGTCATCTTTAAGAAATCGTCAGTCTGGATAAAATAATTCAAGCCGTCAAAATCATAGTTTTAAAGCATAACTAAAGTATATAATGATAAACAAATTATTATTACTAACATACACTAGCGTTAAGAACTTTCGCTCTCATCAGTGCAGGGATGATAATCTCGGACGATCACACGGTTCGAACCCCTGCACAAAGTCAACCTAGACTCCGTAAGCAAGCGCTGTTATCATTAGGTTACGTGACATTACCACATTCAAGAAGGGAATCTAAGTTCTATTCATGCAAAGAACAGCATATCAAGAAAGACTGATTCAGAGAGTATACGAACGTTGTCGGAATATGCCTTATAGCTACGTGTAGTCTATGTTTACTTCATAATAACTTTAATATAAATACATGTATATATATATATATATATATATATATATATATATATATATATATATATTAAGGAAGCGTATGGTATTTGGAGGTAGATTTATATAGACACAAACGACTACTAGTAATGATTAATAAATTGTTAATGGGTATAAGAAAGCGAATCTAAATGAGTTGAACATACCTAGGTTAAAAAGAACCAATACAATATAAGTTCTTGGCCGCGGAGATAAGGTACCTGCTTGCAGATTCTAGGCTGACTCTATGAACCGGTTATAAGAAAGTAAATCTGTAAAAGTTCAACACAGCTAGGTTGAAACAACTAATAAATTACAAGTTCTTGGTCGAATATTTTGATAATATAATTTATATTATATAATTAAATATGAAACATATGTTATTTGTTTATTTCTGCCTCATCATATTTATCTAAATACTTTTTTGATCAATTTTTGATAGTGTATTTGCAGACAATACCGCACGCACTAGGAAAGTCCATCAGGTGCTGGATTTAATGGATACCCCAACACAATCATCAGGCACCTGGAAAACCTTAAACAACGGAGAAGACGCTTTACAACCAACACCTGCTTCTTTAAACTGCCTCATCTTAGTGATAAAATCACAACAGCAATCTGCAAGGTCATTAGAAGAGAGGGCTTGAACATACAGCTTGTCCATTCGGGTCCATCACTAAGGAAGTAGCATGCTACATGCAAGCACCAATATAACCCAACAGAGTGCACCATAGCTAACTGTGCAATGAATACCACAGACATTTGTCACCGCATATATACGGTGTACAGATTAGAATGCACCATCTGCAACAAATTTTACATAGGTAGTAGCATGAGACCCCTACATATCAAGATTAAGGAACATATACAGACACAAGCATCATCATTCTTCAAACACCTTAACACATGCAAAAACACTAACAGACTTATCAAAGTAAACACCTTGACAACGGAGAGGACATTGGACATCTTCGAATTAAAGAATCTCTATTCACTTCTAGGTTACGACCTGAACTTAATAGTAGGCTTAAAACTGAATTCCGCATTTATAATATAATACATAGTATAGTATATATCGTATTTAACCTCAGCATCACACATCACATTTACCCAATTCTAAGTAAACTTGAATCAGTTTAAAATATATAGATTAATGACTCATCAGTAAAACAACACACTTGGTATATGGATGTACAATTACTTCTTTTATATTTAACTGCACTAATCAAGTGTTATGTATTTATACTGCATGCCACATTCACATTCACTGTTTAATGCAATATTACAGCATTGCTGTTAAAATAGATAAATTATGTAATAAATAAGTACAATGAAATAAATGAAAATTAATATTCTTATATAAATAGAATAACACACCTAGTGTGTAGATACACATTTCTTCCTCTACAAAATATTAAGTGTACCCCCAAATAAACTCTATAAACACAAAAGAGAAAATAATAATCTTAAAACAAGGAAATAAGGAAAAGAGAAGGGAAGAAGATAGAAGAAAAATGTATTAATAAAAAATAGATAAATAATAATAATAATAATAATAGTAATAATAATAATGATAAATTAAATGAAAAAACAAATATATTAATAATATGTAAGTTATAAAAAATGTAATAATTGAAACATTGAATAGAATAACAAATTTACCATATAGATTCACTGTTACCCTTCTACAATTAGATGATATATATAAAAAAGTAAGGTAAATTATTTAAAAGTTTAAAATTAGTGTTGAAAATCCTTTAAAAGACATTATATATTGGAGATTTAAAATTTAGTGTTATATGTGTATGTATGTGTGTTTGCGTGTATATATATATATATATATATATATATATATGTGTGTACATATATATATAGTGTGTGTGTATTTGTGTACATGTATGTGTGGATCTGTTGGTACTCATTGTTATAAGGGAGATAATTCATTACTATTTTACAAGAGTTGTTCCTCCTTCTCGGAAGAAAAAAGACAATTACATTAAATTAAATTTTAAAAAAATCGTTAGTGAATTAAACTCTGAATTTTTATAACATGATTTTTTAATCATAACAGCATTAAATAGTTTTAGATTAAGTGGATAATGATAATATTAAACATAATTAAAACAAGAATTGAGGAATTTGTTCCGTTCACTACATTTTCTGCGTGCTACACACAATCTGGCCAGGGTATGAATCAAAACATATTTAGCCGTTAATCATGAACATAAATTAGAAAAAATAAAAAAAAGTAAAATAAATAAAAACATTCAGAAAAGCAAAGAAGTAAATATTGTTAGAATAAAATAAGATAACAATGGTATATACTAATAAAACATTAAATAAATAATATTAGGGAAAAAAATTAATTGAACACCGCTCTTGGCTGTTATCCCTACCTCCCTCTCCACAGAAAATATAAGCATTTTTTAAATATAAATATGTGGACTTCGTCGGTGGGTTCAAATATAAAAAAATTCGGAAAAAATGAAAATAAAATAAATAAGTAATTAAAATAATAAAAATAAAAAAACAATCAGCTATAGTTTTAGTTTTATCACATTTGCTGCTGACATTAATATTTACTGAGTTATAAGCAATATTGCCACCCGCATGTTTTTTGAAATTTGAAACACGTACCATTTGACAAAGAGATCTTCCTCGAAATATATGATGGAACACGGTCACATACATTACATCACAGTGTTGAAGTATTGCCTAAGCAATTAAGATTTGCTATATAGGAAAAAAATTATTAAACATTTTTTGTTGAAAAAATATATAAAGTAAAATCACTGGTGTTTGCCTTACTTCTCAACGCCGACATATTTGCATTTCTTGCATTGTGATAACCTTCAAATACCCCTCTATGTACAATTCTAAATTAATCGGGTTGAATTGTATGATGTTTTATATGTATTTAAAATGCATTCTTATTAGTTACCAGAAGAGATAACTCCATTGGTTTTAGTAATTCAGTGGTCGCCCTTAGATTTGTTGATATGTCTTGTTTGTGTGTCACGTAGGATAGTTGAGGCAACACATATCCTGTAAAGCTTTGATGTCCTTTGGTATGGATTTTAAATAATTACTTCTTTCATCCCCCAACCGTAAATTAATTCAATTATTCATTATCTTAAACTACTATTTCAAATGTTAATTCATCATAATATGATGAATTAAAATTTGCAAACGTAGTTTAAAATAATGAATACATTTATAGTCGATCGGTGCCAATCTATTTTTTCTAATTATATAGCACTTACTTTTAAATAATTTTAGATATCATCTTAATAGATTTAGCCTCGTAGTTATGTTAACAAATTTTCCTTTATCAAACGATGAAGTTTTTTTATACCTAGTGATGACTGTTATCAAAATTATATCAGTTTGTAATTTTTAATAGTTATCTTCATCACTTAATAATACGATCGTTTTCGTATCTTTCTACTTTGAAATAATTTATTTTATATTTAATCATAGTTGTATATAGTATCTATATTTATCTATACTTTATTTATATATTCATAAACTAATATTTATTCATATATCATATAAATCATTGACGATTCTGGCATTTAACTCGGGTTATATTAGACGTATTGTTAATGGCTCTATTAGAAAAATTAATGACTGATTGAATTGAACGGAAAAAAATACATGTTTTCCTTTGTGGAAACTGAAATTAATATAAGTTGCTTGTTTTGTGATAGTTTCTGTTTGATGGCTTATGGTATTTTTTGCGTGCAAATTGTTGATTTCTGAAGAGCAGCATGGACAGAATATCCTGCATTGACATACCAACTTGATTGTTCATCTATGTGCGTAACGGTCTGTGAAAATGCACCGAGGTTTTTCGATTTGGAACAAAATTAAAAAAATGAATGAAAACAGAGTCACCGGAATTTATTGTTTATATATATATATATATATATTATTCATAGATAAAAAGGTTATCCGCTGACACGTGTCTCGTCATTACTGAGACTAAGCAGAGCAAATTGACTGCAACAGGTCTCTAAAATCTCTCTATACGGATTAGGAAATCCAAATTTACCAATAGCTGCAATACAGCTAGTTATCGTTAACAACAATAAATATGAAATCATATATATATATATATATATATATATATATATATATATATATATATATATATATGTATGTATGTGTGTGTATTTTTTATTATTTAAATTTAGAATTGTTTCTATTCAAATATAAATTTGATAACATAAAGTAATTATAATACCGCAATAGTGTAAGGCCAGAGCTATAGTATATTCAATATTTTTTATGTAATTTTAAACCATATCAATATTATGAAGGACTGATTCACGTCGTTTCATAACATTTATTTTTTATTCAGCATACAATTGTTTCGGCAAACGCTAATATATTTGCAAAATTCTCTTGTACATTTATTACATGGTGTGGCTAATTTTAGTGCTAACATTACAAAACAAATAAAAGACGCAAAAAACATGAAAAACTAGGCGATCAATGCCTAAAATTACAATCAGTAGTCATTATCAACCTTAAATATATCTATATGTGTATAAATATATATATATATGCATATAAATATAAATATATATATATATATATATATATATATATTTATATATATATATTATACTAGAAACACCCAACCAAATACGGGTGCCATTCATTCCCCGTACATCACGTTTATGCATCACTTTTATGTTCCCCTTTCGAATATCAAATCAACGTACTTGATACTATACTCGGTGTTATGAATCTTTATTCCAATGTGGATCAAATTTTATTACATGAGTTTGATACACGAACATGTCTATGATTTAAAGCTTATCTTAACGGGTTTTTATTAGAAAATCAAAAATCGGGGAATTTTGCTTCATTGATGTCTAATGAGTATTATAAAAATGTAATGTTAATCCGAATAATTTGATCTTGCAAATGGTAAGTTGTGCAAACTGGTGACCGTTTCAATGACTTCAAAATACACTGAAATTTGGTGAACATAAATTCACTGATGCCTAATATCTATTGCCTAAGTATCAGAGGAATCTAAATTTTGACGAAGTGCTTCCACTTTATTTTTGCCCCCTTTGCATGAAACGAAATGAAACCATATAGAGTCCGTATCAACAACCTTTACGCCTAGCATTTGGGTTCAAAAGGTACTAATGATCGGTTCATTAGTTTAGGAGATTATATATGAATATTTGTACATACTTAATTTTACATATATATATATATATATATATATATATATATATATATATATATATATATATATATGTGTGTGTATATATATATTTATATATATAAATATGTGTCATTGTTTATTATCTATGTACGTTTACGTTTCGTCCTTAAGCCGGAACTCATCAGCATAGAGATATGACTATTCACTACCGGTCATGCAATTCGAAACCCTGGATTACAAGTATTTTTCAACTACAATCAACGTCGCTAACCGCTAGGCCAATTTTAAATAACTGATAAACAATGATAATTGTAACACATTTAAAGCGGCTTGACGTCCACGCATTCTACTTCTATTAGGGAAGGAATGATGCATTATAAAGCAAGTGACGTCTGCTGTGTTAGTACTACCATTACAGTGCTATACTTTTTTACGAGTGCGACAAATATATATATATATATATATATATATATATATATATATATATATATATATATATATATATATATAATCATATATATTCATATATATCAGACGTTATGAAGAAACTAAATAGTAACATACCTCATTTGAGTTTAACGAATAAGAAAATTGTTAGTCTAAAAGAATTTAAAAAATAAAAACACATTTATTGACTGGACCAAATGAGGTATGCTAAAAAGTGAAGAGGAAGCAATTGATTGTACTTCTGCCTGAGGAAATCAAAATTTCGGCAGATCATTGGAATGAACGCCAGGTGATGAGAGGGTTGGTAAACAAAATAAGAAATATAAAAGAAAGACAGAAAAATGTCAGCCACTGGCGATAAATGACTCATGTCGATGTCATTAAATTTTCTAAATGCTTCATACTTTCTTGCTCTTTCAAGGTTAATCATTTACCTTTGGTATTTGTGATTCTGAATAAATTTATCAAGGTGTTGGGGTTGATGCAAGTTTGGATCTTGTTTTTTTTTGTGGCAGACACACCTAAAAGCCGACATAATTGCGGACTATAAATCTATCTCTTCTTGCTAGACTCCTGGCACTTTCAGACAGTGTAACTAGAAAACAAATTCTTAATTTAAATGGGAAAATAGATTGCAATAAAATAAAATCTTCTATATATCTGTATAATAAAGTAAAGTATGTTGTTGAACGTTCGGCGATGTTGTGATGAATAATGTAATGTAATTGGAATTAATTTAGTTCAGAAAATGATTTCACGAGTCAGATTTATTTAAATCTGTAATTGTCTACTACATTTTTTTATATTTTGTTTATAGAAGAGAAAAATAATATGTGTGATAAATTAAGACGTAATACTGTAGTCTTTAATTCCGACTCTTTTTTATTTGGATAAAAATTAAATTTAAACAAAAAAACAACATAGTTTAATAAATGACAAAAGCAATTGCAAGTCTGGATACACCCGAACAACGCCAATCGTTGAGCTTCTCACACACAAAGGTTCGGTTAAGTTTGCTTCCTATTGTATTGTTTTCTCTTCTATTGGATGGCACATCCCTGTTTCTTTTGTTGTGTTGAAATAATGGGTGCTTGCTTGTATTTCTTTTTTAGGTTTTAGTTTACATAACTCTACTCACCTATTGCGCAATATTGAAGTAAATACAGAAAATTGATATTAAAAGAATATATCCTCTTTAACATTTCATGTGGATACATGAAATAATAATAATAATAATAATAATAATAATAATAATAATAATAATAATAATAATAATAATAATAAAACTAAAAATACCAATGTATATATATAAATTTATAGGAACATTAATGCAGCCTACGCAATTAAACTCGCGTTTCTATGCTGGTGGCCTCCACAGGGTTGTCAATAAAGAAAATAAAAATATTTAGCTGATAGACAACCTCGTAAAACAAAGCAACAACAATCTTCAACCTTACGAGAACATACTGTACAATTTAGAATGTTTACTTTTCTCGATGATACTTCTATATTAAATCTGTTATCTGTTAAATATTATTTATTGTTCAAAACATATATTTATATGTGTATACTTATTGTTCAAAATATATATTTATATCTGTACTTGTAGAACCCATGGAAATTCAATGGTTCGTTCTACATCAATCGGTGTAATTTCCTGGAAATACTAATAAATATTTGTCAGGGTTAATCATAGTGAAGAAAAAAATACTTTTTTTGCTGGTGGGTCAATTGAATAAAATTTAATTTCAATATGAAAAAACAACTTTTAATCAGTGTCACAATGATATACAAAAAATGATATACAAAAAATAATACAATAATAATACAGTGTATTATACATATATGACGATATAATTATCACATCTATGATATTATCACATCTATGACATATTATATAGCGTCAGTTAAATACTCCTACTTTATTTATTCAAAATTGTAAAATGTAATTCTTATTAAACAAAGAATATTATTTGTCTGTGTTTTGTAAAAATAATTGTCAGTTATATATTCTTCGAATCAATAAAACTTTTGCTAATTTTTGAAACAATTCATTTTAACATGCGTAATGTCGGAATTATTTACCTTAGCGACAAACATTAACCACAAATCACTTATCGGACGATCTCATTTTTTATTGTGTGTGAAAGGTGAAAACGTACATACAGCATTAAGTGACTTAGCGTAATATAAAAAAATATATATTTATTGTTTAAGATATATATATATATATATATATATATATATTTATATAAGTATAATAATTGGTTAAAATGTATACCTTGATTTGTATACTTATTATTCGAATAATTTATTTATATCTGTACACTTATTTTTCCAAGATATTTATATATATATATATATATATATATATATATATATATATATATATGTATATACATATATATATATATACATATATATATATATAATCATATCCAATATATTTGATCAATTCTACTATTTCTATTATTATTATGTTCATTATTTTTATTATTATAATAATTATTATTATTACCGATTGTCTTCTATAATTATATTTGTGATTGCTCTTATTCACATCAAATCGATGTAATAATAATAATAATAATAATAATAATAATAATAATGATAATGATAATAATAATAATAATAATAATAATAATAATAATAATTATTATTATTATTATTATTATTATCATCATTATTATTATTATTATTATTATAATAATTATTATGATCATCATTATTATTATGATCTTGATTATTGATTGAGTAATATAATATTATGTACATGTATTTTTCCTGTAAAAATATGTTCATAAAATGTTGAACTTTTCGCTAAACTTCTATGTGTGACTTTTTGTAAAAGGCGCTGCAGAATTGACAATTTTGGAATTAATGTAAAAAAATTAGTAAATAAAATCTCTTCATAAACGTCTTGGAAACGATCGTACGCTTAACAATTGTTGATCTTGAATTATTTGAACTGTAATAAATTATGTTGTCAATTTATTTATCTGTACTAATTCTCTCTCTCTCTCTCTGCCTGTGTCTGCGTCTATCCATCTCTCTCTCTCTCTACACACACAGACACACACACAGGCACACACACACACTCGTATATATATACATATATATATATATATATATATATATATATATATATATATATATATAGAGAGAGAGAGAGAGAGAGAGAGAGAGAGAGATAGAGAGAGAGAGACAGAGAGATCTAGCTGCATTTTTTTTCTCTGTTTTAAATGACTCAAAGCTTCTTTAGACAATATATTTAGTATTTAGATAAGTAAGGTTAGGTTTCCTTCTTATCTATTTGCCTATCTGGTATGAAATATACTTAAGCTTTTTATGCATATTTTATTCCTATATAATTGTATATGTTACTACCATTTTAGTGTTTTTATTCTTATTCTTCTTCTTCTTCTTCTTCTTCTTCTTCTTCTTATTATTATTATTATTATTTTTATTATTATCATTGTTATTGGTATAACTAGTATATTTATTTGATATGCGAATTATCATATCACATCATAGTCTTCAAAGTAATGTTTTATCATTATTATGTGTACTTACTAGGAGTTCTCACACAGATCATCGTCGGTGATTGCTCACCCACAACAACCAGTAGCATTTCCTGGAGTCTGAGTGACAAGAAGCCTCCCCAGATGTCCAGTATTATTCACCTCTTTTCGATAACGATGCGGTGTCGCAACAACTTCTTACCATTGATTTTGTAAGAGGATGTTGCGATACTGTATTGTTATCAAAAAGAGGTGAAGAATACTCAAAATCCGGGGAAGCTTGTTGTCACTCAGACTCGAGGAAATACCAATTTATTATTATTATTATTATTATTATTATTATTATTATTATTATTATTATTATTATTATTATTATTATTATTATTATTATTATTATTATTTAGTTATATATATTTATGAAATAATAACTTAATTTTTTCTACATTTGGTTATTAGAGAAGTGTTCATTTGATCAGTACCATTGGAGAGCCATGAATGTTCTGTTTTTTTTTTAAATCTCCGAAAGAGTTACATGGTAAAGAGTATGATACACGTTTAATATTTCTAAATTTCAGTTAAGTTGTTATGTCTTTTTTACTGGTATATTCTTAAATCCCTTTTTTTTATTTGTAAAATTGCCAGCGGTTAGTAGGCTTATGCGAGTGATGAGTCTGTAGTGTTTAATAAGTATATCTGGGAATTTAAACTGCATTGTTATTCTTTGTTTAAAATGACCGAAAGCTGATTTAGACTATATATATATATATATATATATATATATATATATATATATGAGTACTTCATGTATCCACATAAAATATTATAAGGAGATATAATTTTTTATGTATCAGTTTTCAGTATTTACTTCAACAGTGCTCGATACGTAAGTAGAGCTAGGTAGTAAGCAATGAAAATATATATGGCAATCAAGCTACACAGAGGCTCCCGTGTTTCATCTCCGGGGGGAATCGTCAGGCTAAATGCATTTAGCCTGACGATTCCCCCCGGGGATGAAACACGGGAGCCTCTGTGTAGCTTGATTGCCATATATATTTTCATTGCTTACTATATATATATATATATATATATATATATATATATATATATATATATATATAACATCAGAACAGCCTATACATATTAACTCTCGTTTCTGTGCTGGTGCATTTCGACTTTGATAAAACAAATAATTATATCATAAATGAATATACAGTTTTGCTTACGATCGTTGAAATTGCCAGACCTCAATTAATAATTAATGTATGATACTTTGTTTTCTTACCGATTCGAACCACGAGTGAAAAATGGATAGTATTTTCTGAGGCGTCTAAGTTCGATGTCCTATTGTCTGAGAAAACTTTACATCTCAGAAATGATGTATTATTAGTTTCCATTGAAACATACTGCTTCGAATTAGAAACGGTTAATGAATAATTTTCACGTGAAAGAAATGTAAGAACAGCATAGCAGATAATACTATACACCGCCGGTAATCGATAGTGAGGTCATTAATGCAAAATCTATACATGATCATATTTCCTCTCGGTCGAGGTTGAGTAGAGTAGCAACAGCTTTTTAGCAACGAACAGACAAATATGACTTTTCTAGAATGTCAATTGCGTATCATGAATCTATGATGATAAGCGTGTTAAAAATCATTTAATTTTATCGAAGTAGAATACTTTTAAGTGAGTACTTATCAAGGGAAAAAGCCACTCGCTGGACTAGAACTCCCGGCCGTAGTGAGTTAGCGAGAATCTTGATGATCAAAAAAGTTTACTATCATCAAATATAATTATAAACCGGCAAAATTATTTCATTTTAGCTAATTAAAATCAATTCCGATTCACAGGTTAACTTTTGCCCAACGTGGTTGTGCCTGTCAGGATGTCATGTATTTTTAGAATAAGATCTGCTCTTGGCAAAGTAAATGCGATAAGTATTTTCACCTTTTAATATATTTAACATTCGCAACTAACTTTAAAAATCTATTCTAAAATAAACGAATTTTTCAATCGATAAGACATTTATTTATTTTTATTTTATACAAATTAATATCGACCACCATGAATCTCAGTTTTCGAAATTAAGACATCCTTATACAGGTTGGCCAAGAAGTCACTGAGGTATTTTTAACTTGATAAATTCTTTATTTCTGGTGGCACCCTAATGATATTTTAACATGATATGACGAAGACAATGGAGATTTGTTTGCAGAAAATAACGAAAATGAAAAAGTTGGCAATATCAACTTGCATCGAGGAGAACCAACAGCAACGGGTTTTCTAGACGGGTTTCCGGTTCCTAGTAGCTGCAAAAATGGGTCTAATTATTATGTTAGTATTTTACCGTATCAAACTCTAATACAAATGTTCTTTTCTAAAAGACATTTTAAAGAATTCAAAATAACTTTCATATTTATTACAGTCACGACGAAATATCATCATATATTGTCAATTCGAAAGGCATTCCCAGATAGAATTAAGGTTAATGAAATCAAAATCGAGTATTCTTGCTCCTTTCTGCTCAAACAACAAAAGCAAAACAGGTTATTTGACTGAACAAAGCGAAAAATTCCACAAATTAAATAAAAACTGACATTTGTGCTGTGACGTATATACTTGTGTTTTTTTTTAGTTTTAAATCATCATTTATTTGTTATAGTTTAAATGTTGAAATAGATACATAAAAAATATTTTTTTATTTTAAGGAAGACACACAATATGAAATTTTACCGTTTTAAATAATACAAAAAGGAAAAGTAATCCCCCATCTATCTAACTAATACTACGTATTACTAAAAAGAATTAAAACGATATTTATTGATTTCATTTTAATATTTAAGAGTTCAAAAAATGATGAAAGTATTCATGTGATTTAATCTTCAACACTTCATATGATATCCGATCACTTTCATTGGTGAATTTGCTTTTGAAAATAATATATTCGGTTCTTTTTTAGATTAATGAACAAGCAGTTTATATGACAGTAAAAAAATAAAATAACAGTAACAACTGAATAAATGTTAACACGTATCAGGCAAAAAAGTATTTGTGTACACTAAAAATAACAGAAAAGCTATCAAGTAGACTTTTAATAAATAAGATTAATGTTTTACTTATTTTTTCCGAGTATAAGTTGAAGCGACGCCGTTATACGTCTTTAATCCCACGCGTCGTAGAAGATTATATATATCTTCTTCAAATATAAAAGAGGCCATGCAATCTTGTGAGTCGGAGTTAATTGACTCTTAATAGTAAATTTATATGATTTTTATTAAAATTCTACTCGATAATGTTCCGTAATTTTTGGTATACACATATACTTTTGACTGCGGGTGTCTATTTTTAATTTACATATTTAACTTGTGCATCAATCTAAACAAGCACCACATATTGTTTCATTGAATTATATTTCTAAAAATATAAATATTTCATTCGAATACATTAATTAAGACAAACATAATGAAAGTGTTTAAGAGCAATGATCGAAACAAACATTAACGTTAAATGACACTCGTACAACGCTGGGTAAGGAAAACTCATATAACAATGAGAAAATTCAACCAACAAATGAATCATCAAGAAAAATTAGTATAAATACCTGAGTTTATATACATTAGGAGAGTTTAAATTACCTATTAGACACCATCATTGGCTGTCTTCGGTCTCTCTGTACAAGGATTTGTCGGGACAACCTGACATGAGGATACTTCACCCGACAAGTAAACCCTGACCAAATATTCAAAATAAAATAGTATTCAAAGCCCAAATAGGATCCCCTTGGCACGGTTACACACTGGCCTATACAGGGAATGGTGTATCTATTTCAAGTAGTTTTAACTCTAGTAACAAAACTTAGCTGGATACTCCACCAGACTAGGTGAATTTTTGTCCTGAAATCCGGTAAGGCCAAGAGACCACAATAAATATATACTATAACATAGTTAACTGGGAGGAAAAATTAATGTTCTTAACTTCTTTACTATCTCAACGTTTGAGAGGTAAAAGAGAACTTTGAATAGAATATTCGAATATCTCTGTATCTCATATAGAGATCAAGTGTTATCACCAGGAAGGGAGCCCTTAATTTCTGACTACTGTGATTAAAGTAAAATGAAAAGAAAAAGTTAAAACAACGCACAATTTTATTGCAGTCAAGATGTAAATTAGGAGTATGTATTTACCTTCTCTCCATGAGGCTAGACAGAAAGTCAGATGTGGTTTTGAAAAGACAATGCAATAGGAACAACGTATTCTGGCCTACAAAAATGCTTTAGCAGCCCCGTCGACATTCTCCGGTATAGGCGCCTCAGCTGATTAGTAATAAAGAAACACCTTCACAAAGAGAAGATAAAGCCTGGGAAGATGGACCTCTTAGGACTGAACAGAATCACACCTCAGCTCGACAGCTACAAAGCCTATGTCGCACTGAAAATCGACGGTGGATCTTTGACTCGAGTGAACAATTTACATATGCAGGTCTAAAAGGATCAATGCTTTCTATGTAAAACTTGGGTGAAAAACAAAGCAAAATAAGTGAACAATTTACACATACAAGTCTAAAAAAACAATGATTTTTATGTAAAAATTGGGTGAAAAACAAAGCAAAATGAGTGAACAATTTACACATGCAGGTCTAAAAAACAATGATTTTTATGTAAAAATTGGGTGAAAAACAAAGCAAAATGAGTGAAAAATTTACACATGCAGGTCTAAAAAACAATGATTTTTATGTAAAAATTGGGTGAAAAACAAAGCAAAATGAGTGAACAATTTACACATGCAGGTCTAAAAAACAATGATTTTTATGTAAAAATTGGGTGAAAAACAAAGCAAAATGAATGAACAATTAACACATGCAGGTATAAAAAAACAATGATTTTTATGTAAAAATTGGGTGAAAAACAAAGCAAAATGAGTGAACAATTTACACATGCAGGTTTAAAAAAACAATGCTTTTTATGTAAAAATTGGGTGAAAAACAAAGCAAAATAAATGAACAATTTACACATGCAGGTATAAAAAAAACAATGATTTTTATGTAAAAATTGGGTGAAAAACAAAGCAAAATGAGTGAACAATTTACACATGCAGTTCTAAAAAACAATGATTTTTATGTAAAAATTGGGTGAAAAACAAAGCAAAATGAATGAACAATTTACATATGCAGGTCTAAAAGGACCAATGCTTTTTATGTGAAAATTGGGTGAAAAACAAAGCAAAATGAGTGAACAATTTACACATGCAGTTCTAAAAAACAATGATTTTTATGTAAAAATTGGGTGAAAAACAAAGCAAAATGAGTGAACAATTTACATATGCAGGTCTAAAAGGACCAATGCTTTTTATGTGAAAATAGGGTGAAAAACAAAGCAAAATGAGTGAACAATTTACACATGCAGGTCTAAAAAAACAATGAATATTATGTAAAAATTGGGTGAAAAACAAAGCAAAATAAGTTAAATATTTACACATGCAGGTCTAAAAAAACAATGAATATTATGTAAAAATTGGGTGAAAAACAAAGCAAAATGAGTGAACAATTTACACATGCAGGTCTAAAAGGAACAATGCGTTTTATGTAAAAATTGGGTGAAAAACAAAGCAAAATAAGTGAAATATTTACACATGAAGGTCTAAAAGGAACAATGCTATTTATGTAAAAATTGGGTGAAAAACAAAGCGAAATTAGTGAAATATTTCAAAAGACACTTTACTAAATTTTAACCGTTTTTGTTACGTATCTCTCCCCACCTTCGTTTGAGGATCAATAAGAACATTACGTATATGTAGCTGTACTATAAAAACACCTAGGAAAATATATTTACTAAACTCTCTTAAAGGGTTTGTATGGCACAAAGCTGTATTTTATGCTGCGTAGGTTCTCAGCACAAAAGAGAGCCAAGTGTGTGTATGTGAACTTGTATAGTTGCCAGAATCGGTAATAGGCTACTCTTTTCAAACGAGATAGACGATAGGTTCACGTCTTCAGCGGCACCGAAAGAAGGAGGTAATGTCTGGAACAATGGGCTTCTGGTTAACGAGCAAAAACAGTACCTAAACAGTTCAGCTCCCTCTAAAAGCATTATCCTAAACATGCACGGAAATATATATGTACATATCTATATATGTATATACATCTCCCTCTCTCTCTCTCTCTCTATATATATATATATACATATATGTATATGTATATATGCATATATATTCAGATGTATATATATATATGTATTCAGATATATATATATATATATATATATATATATATATATATATATATATAAACCTAAAGAAAGAGGCAAAGTGCCTTCAAAAAATATCTAGAAGTAACGTCCGATGTTGTGTGGACTAAAGGTGTAAATGTATCTTTTAAATTGAACTTAAATCGCGCATGGCCGCTGGTAGGTATACATTGGGGAAGGTTCATTTTTTAAGCATCTTTAGAATTTTAAACTTAAAGAAAGAGGTAAAATGTCTTCAAAAACCATGTGTTCGATGCAGATATTTTTAATATATATACATATATATACATATATATATATATATATATATATATATATTCTAATCTATGTGAGGATGCCTTAGGCGACAAGCAATAAACCTATCCCTTCCTCTCGAAAGGAGGTGGTAAAACCTTGGGAGATGGCCTCTAAGCAAGAACTGATGGTTCTTTTCATGCTAACCGAATCAATCCCTGACACATTCTGATAATAGGCTCTGATGTACTAGGACACGGGATACGTTGGTCTGCATGAGTTTTGGTTCATTTCGGTCCTAGAAGGTCATCCTCTTAGGTGTTACATCTTCCTTCAAAAGAAATTGCCAGTTACATGTAGCTGACCAATTGGGAAATACAGAATGGTAACTACTCGCCTTTTTTGTGCGTTTCTAGAATATTTCCGCAATATTAAACTGACCATGTCTGAACTTGTTCCAAGTGACACCTCTAGCACCTATTTTTTCAATGACGAATTCCGTAGATACGAGGAATCAGGTTGGATTTAAGTTAGCTTAAACAGTCATCAGTCAGGTGTTCGGGTTCTAGCAGGGTAGCTTGAACAATTGCTTCGTAGATAAACTCTCCAGGTTGAGAGTTCATCTACCGACCGAGAGTTCATCAACTGGACCTCCGTGTATACCGGGTTCGCCGTTGGAACAGCGAGTGGCGTTGACTTCAAATCGTCAGGCTTGATTGGTTTTCGTGTTGGACGCAGTGACGCGGATGGATGGAGCCCATTCAACGCACTCCGGGTAAATGCTGTTTTAAGTAGAAATAAGTAAGTTGTGTAAGGTTACAATTCTCATTCTAAACAAAAATGATCGATTTATGAAATAAGTCGACAACGGGAAGTGTTGGAGATGTTTCCCTTGTAATAATAAAAAAGCGTCTTTGTAAAATAAATTTGAAATAATGTGCAACTAAAACAAATGAAAAGCAAAAACGCACGAGTATCTGGTTTTTAAATAACATGCACATCTGGATTTCACGGAAGCAAAATAACCTTTATAATTCCAGGAATTACTAATTTACGGGATTTATTTCACATATATTCAAACAAGACGCGGCGACCGGTGTGGTCATGCCTAATGTGTGTATATGGCGACTGTTTTAATTTTGACCCTCTACCATAATCAATTATTCTTGCTTGTTATCAGTGGCACTCAGTTGTCGCTTTGTGCTTTTGAGTAGAATCACAATCAAGAGATTCCGAGATCAATTTTTTTAAGACTCGCGGCAGCTTAAGCAACTTTATTGCATGGCGCCCGAAATCACAACCGAAAACAGCATTACCTAATTCATTCTCTAAGGAAAGACAACGATATCACTCAAGGGAGATAACTTAACCTGGTTAGTTCTTTGTGTTAAATATTACCCGGTATGTTGATGCCGAAATTGAACAGTTAAAAAAGTGTAACTTCATATCCTTCTTTTAAAACGTGTCTCTCCCTTAGTTGCTCTCTCTCTCTCTCTCTGTCTCTCTCTATCTCTCTCTATCTCTCTCTCTCTCCACATCTAAAGTCATCTTACGTTTTGGACTAACTACTGCACCTATCTATGTCGCTTTCTGACAGGTCACTAGTTTAACATAATTGAAAGACAGCTGAATGACAATTGGACCTAAGTTAATTCTTTTCTAAACAAAGAAGAGGATTGATAATTTGGATTATTCACACTACTATTCTCGTATTGATTATTATTTTCACAACGCCTCAGCCGATGTAATCTCAGACTCGGTTACCATCGCCAGGTATTCAGATGCAGTTGAAAAAAAACTTACACCACACAGTGGGTCATTGTTGGCAAAAACCAAGAAAACAAAAAATAAAGAGAAACCTCACACGTGAGAAAAGGCTCGCTAGAACGCCATTTTTTCAAAACATTTTAATTCGAGAACTTTGCATTCTTTGTGGATTTTCTGATGATTTTTTAGTGTAGCAGAGACGTATTAACATGAAAAAATCTTGTTTATCTCACGGACGAAAGAAACGGCCGTAAACATACATCGCACACAAATGATATGTTTTTTCGACATGTGAAACATTTTTTTTTTAAATAAAAAATTAAAAAACATAGCTATTAGATTATATATTTAACTAGCGGGACCCGTGTAAATTACACGGAATTTTAAATTTTTTATTTTTACTTACACCGTGTTATGTTCGTTTTTTTAATTATTTCTTGAAAATAAAACTGAAAAAGTTTACGAAGTTATCGTCTGCCACACTGACCCTAACTCTAACGACGGTGTCAAAGTTAGCGCGGGTCCTAATGTTACAAAGCACCCTCTATTTGTTAGTTACACTTGCTTTATTATGAGCCCCCCTTCTAGATAAGAGTGAAATAATTTTTTAAATGGTAACTCGTGTACGATGAACACTGCGCATATCTACTAAAAAAGGTTGATATGCCATCCGTTCAAAAAAAAAATTTAAAAATTAAAAAAATAATACTGGCCCTCTCTACAACCAAAAAAAACGTAATTAAATAGACAATGCCCTTAGAAACGCCAAAATAAAAAGACAAAAAATAGTTTTAAGTTTAAAGCAACACAAAAAAGTAATTTTTAACCAGGTGAGTAGCATACAAAGATTCGGAAGGTCGTTGCTTTCGATGTAAGCATGACACACAAAATCACACACGCTATTGTATTAATATGTGTCTTCCCGGTTGTCCTCTCCCTACCTCTCTTCCCCTTAAAGTGTAGAAAAAAATCTTAGAGGTTGGTTGGGATCGAACTATAAACCAGTCGGGCCGAAGTCAAAAATACTACGTCGCTAAACGTTACGCAAGATGGAAATACTTAAAAAGGGTTTGAAAATAAAGCGACTTGACTGTTTTTTAAAAATCTAGGTGCAGCACGCATGCGCAGAGCTTTTGCCGGAAGCGTGACACACGAACACACACGCTATCGTATTAATATATAGATTATATATTTAATTATATATGCTCAGTTGTTATGAATTGACAATCATCTTTTAAAGAGACTGCTTTCTAAAAGAACTGATAGGTTATGCTAATACATATACTGTCATAGTTAATATATATATATATATATATATATATATATATATATATTTATTTATTTATATATGCTCGCTACAGTGTGTTTAAGTTGAATACTGAAGATACTGCTTTCTAAAAGAACTGATAGTTTATGCTAATACATATACTGTCATAGTTAATAAATATATATATATATAAGAGGAGATTGTAGTTTGCTTGAAGCATTGCTGGTAAATATAAGTGTAAATTAGTCGTCCAAGGCTATAGCAATGCGATGTGGTTGCCGTGAGATGGAAAAGTGAAAAGAAATAAAGGCAGGGAGAGAGTGAAACTCAAAACGATTTATTAATAATTTCACGAAAACTGATTAAATACCAAATAGTATTTTTTTTTTTTTGGTAAGTAACAGATCGGCAAAGGGTAATCTTAAATTTTCGAAAGAACAACTTTCATTATCAGAAGACAACAATAGAAGGCCGAGGGGGTCGGAAAAACGTGGAAAAACCGGTGTCAGATCATCGTATTATAGGGGAAAACAATTGGGAGTAGGAACGCAGAAAACGTCAAAATTCAATTAAGCAATCATATAACTAAGGTTAAAACATTATAAACATTAGTTTAGTAATATACCAATTTTTAAATTTATTTTTTTTATTATGTTTCATTTTAAATGACTCATCAATCTTTATTTATTTATTTATTTATTTTTTTTTTTTTCATTTATTCTCTTCAAATCTAAATTTAAATTCACTGTCAAAGGGAGATAACTTATTCTAAATAATATGTTCAGACCTTAGAAATGAGATTGGAAACTTGAGAAGGAACTTCACAACTCAAATTCCTTCTCAAGTTTCCAATCTCATTTCTAAGGTCTGAACATATTATTTAGAATAAGTTATCTCCCTTTGACAGTGAATTTAAATTTAGATTTGAAGAGAATAAATGAAAAAAAAAAAAAATAAATAAATAAATAAATAAATAAAGATTGATGAGTCATTTAAAATGAAACATAATAAAAAAAATAAATTTAAAAATTGGTATATTACTAAACTAATGTTTATAATGTTTTAACCTTAGTTATATGATTGCTTAATTGAATTTTGACGTTTTCTGCGTTCCTACTCCCAATTGTTTTCCCCTATAATACGATGATCTGACACCGGTTTTTCCACGTTTTTCCGACCCCCTCGGCCTTCTATTGTTGTCTTCTGATAATGAAAGTTGTTCTTTCGAAAATTTAAGATTACCCTTTGCCGATCTGTTACTTACCAAAAAAAAAAAAATACTATTTGGTATTTAATCAGTTTTCGTGAAATTATTAATAAATCGTTTTGAGTTTCACTCTCTCCCTGCATTTATTTCTTTTCACTTTTCCATCTCACGGCAACCACATCGCATTGCTATAGCCTTGGACGACTAATTTACACTTATATATATATATATATATATATATATATATATATATATATATATATATATATATATATTTATTTATATATATATATATATATATATATATATATATATATATATATATATATTTATATATATAAATATGTTCGCTACAGTGTGTTTAAGTTGAATACTGCAAAACTATTGGCACGATATAAACACCTCAATGAGAAAATCATTCGATCGTTTTCACACGAACTTTGATAGTTTTTGGTTATTCCGCATGCAAATAGAGTAGAGAGCGCTCACTTAGTACATATAATACCGGAATCACGACTCAGGGGTGAGTTGATGTCATTTTCCCACGCTTCTCCCAAGCGTACACATTTTGTTGGGTTGGAGATGAGGAGACTGGGATTACAAAAAGTCAAAATAAATCAGAGTCTACGCCTAACATCGTGCTGGATCGATTATCGATTGTGTTGTCTTGTAAGGGTGTAGCGGACCCTACCCCATCCCCAACGATATATTCGTTTCGTAACAAAGTCACGTTCAGTGGAGAACAATTTAGCACTTTGTATCGTACCCAACAATAACGATTTACAATAATATTGGAGACTACACAGGATGTTAGTCCGGCAGGCGATTCGTTCATTTGCACCATCGTACGTCTCTCTCCCTTCGTTATCTCGCTCTCCTACTTCTTCATCTTTCCCCTTTTCTCCCTCTTCCTTTCGCTCTCGCTATCATTCTCCCTCTGCTTCTTCGCCGTTCCTTTCTTCTCCTTCCTTTTCTGTCATTTATTCTCGTCCTCTCTCGTCACCATTCATTCTCTATATTCCCATTCCCCTCCTCTTCCTCTCGCCCTCTTCTCCCTTAATCCCTCCCCCGCTCTCTCTCTCTCTCTCGTATTCATTCATTCTCTACTTTTCACTATTAATTATCTCTCTCTCACCATTCGATATTTTTTACCTCTTCATTCGACTCCCTCATTTAATCTCTCTCTCTCCTATTCTTTGCTATTTAGTGTCTCTCTCTCTCTCTCTCTCTCTCTCTATATATATATATATATATATATATATATATATATATTCACCATTGCATATCTCTCTCTCTTTCTCTCTCTATCATTCATTCTCTATTCCTATTAACCATTCATTCTGTCTCTCTCACTAATCGCCACTCATTATCTCTCTCTTCTTCTCTGTCATTTATTCGCGCTCTCCCTCTTCGCCATTTCTTCATTTTCCGTCATTTATTCTCTCTACCTCAAAACTATTTATTCTCTTTCACACACTCTCGGTACTCCATTCTCTCTCTTCTTCTCCCTCATCTCTTTCGTTCTTCGCCGTTATTTATCTCCCTCTTAAACATTAACCCCCTTTCTCTCAGTCTTCGTCATCAATTCGCTCTCTCTCTTATTTTTTCCTATTTATCATCTCTCTCTCTATTCGCCATTTATTTCTCTCTCTTTGCCTCTTCACCATAAATTCTTCTCTCTATTCGCCACACATTATCTTTCACTCCGCAGTCGCCATTCTCTCTCTCTCTCTCTCTCTCTCTTTCTCTCTCTATCTCTGTCGTCCACCCTACGCCATTATTTCTTTTATCGAGCCATGGGCCTGCATACTTCCGGCCTGCGGTAATTAATTATTTAGTCTCTTCTATCCGCATTCTACATTCCATATCAATGTGTATTATTTATTCGTATGTCTATTCATGACATATGTATATAAATAAGAATTAAGTACAAGCTAAACCCGTGAAAGGGTGTGTTCATCTTTCTCTCTTCACAATATATTCGGACAAAAGAGCCTTAACAGTCGACAAAGATATATATATATATATATATATATATATATATATATATATATATATATATATATATATAGATAGATATATAGATATATAGATATAGATATATATTAGCTTGGTTTTACATTTATAACTTCGTTTTAACCGAAATACTGGAAATCTCAGCCCGTGGTGCTTAAGATACCGAATGTAATCGATTCTGTAGTCGATGTTTTGATTGATCCTCGGACGGAGTGTCCAGTGTTCCCGTGACACTTACGGTATTAATGGAAGATAAAACTTGTATAAAATGTTGATTGGAATTTATGAATGTGTCGATCTTTCCTATAACATTACATGTCACTATACATATTCTCTTACTTCTCCAGCTATTTTCTTTATTTGCTTTTGACACCTGAGGATGATTCGACGAAGAATCGAAAACATTCGTGAAACCTGTTCAACCGATAGAACATTTATTAAGTTTTTTTATTATTTTAATACAATAAAGATTATTAAGAAATTAAAAAAATTAAAAAAAAACTGTAATTAAACGGACGAATTCTGTTATTTTAACAATGTTTGCATAAATGAGAAAATGCTGCCTAAATACACACAATTCATATATATATATATATATGTATATACAGAATAAGAGAGAGAAATGGCGCCAATAATTGAAAACAGTTATATGATTTCTATAAGGTACTCCCCTTCACATTACATGTTCAAAATCTGATTATTAGTTTACAAATTACAGTTATTTAATTGAAATTACTTTTTGAATATTTCAAAACAATAGAAAAATATAGCTATTGATAAATAATTAAATGGCTTCATGAGTTTTTTTGGATCCTTTTCCCTCAAGAATACAGTAAAGATGCTGACTTTCAACGCGATTGTACAGAGACAAGTGATGCTGAACGCTAAGGTCGCACAAATTTGTCAATTGTCCAAGAAAACATAAAAAAAGTCAACAAACTCGTTTTGGACGATCGTAAATTGAAGTTGAGCGCGATAGTATAGAAGATGAAGTGTATTAACAATTTTCCATGAATATTTCTCAAAGAGAAAGCTGTGTTTACAGTGGGTGCCACGTTTGCTAACAGTCGATCAAAAACTACAACACTTCGACGATTCAGAGCGTTGTTTGCAACTATTACAATACAACAAAAAGTGTTGTTTGCATCGATATGTGAAAATGGATGAAACATAGATCACGCGCTTTACTCCGAAGTGAAAGTGGTCAACAGCTGAGAAGATAGCAAAAGGTGAAAGCTGTTTAAAGCGATCAAAGATGCAAACATCAACAGAGAAGATGTTGGCCTCCTCTCTATTTTGAGTTGCGCAAACTATTTTGTCATCGATTACCTTAACAAATAGATAGCAATCAATAGCAAATATGATATAGCATTATTGGTGGTTTGAATAGCCTAAATAAAGAAGAACCTACTTGTTTTTGTACGAAGACAATACACCATGTCGCAAGTCGATCCTAACTATGGAAAAACTTCATTCAAATTGCTTCATAGCCATTTTATTCTTCAACATGACCCTCAGCGACTACTAACTGTTTGCATACCTAAACAGAATTCTTCTTAGAAAGGGACGACCGTTCAATTATGAACTGGTATCGGAAACTGGGACGTATTTTGAGGCTGATGACAAATCATTTTACTAGAAAGGAATCGAATTTTTAGAGAAGATTTGGAATCTGTGTACAATCTTAGCAGGAGACTATGTTGATGAGTAACGTCTTATTTTGTCTGAAAGTTGTTTTAATAAACCTTGTACTTATACAGTGATGCGTAAGCTACTAATCTAATGTTTATTTAATTATTTGTTACAACATACTATGTGTCTTCTTGCCAGGAGGTTAGACACATGATCAGATGTGGTTCTCATAAGCCAGCGCACTAGAGAGGGGGCAATCTGGTCGAAAATGCCTGAGCGGCCCCGTCAGCATTCTCATGTAAGGGCGCCTCGGGCGATTTACACTAAACTAAGCCTTTCTAAAAGAGAAGATAAAGCTTGAGAGAGTGGGCATATGAGGACTAAAGAGAACAATTGCCTTACAGCAGCAAAGCGACTGTTGGAGTGATTTGTATCATACTTCTATGACACAACTTATTATTATCCTACTTAGCAAGAGGTTAGACACAAGGTCAGGTGTTGTTTTAAGAAGCCAGCACACTTGGATAAGCGACCTCTTACTCACAAAAATACCTAAGCAGCCCCGTAAGCAATAAAGTAACGGCTTCTCAGGGAGGAGGTTAAGCCTGGGAGGGTGGACCTCGTCGGACTGAATAAAACAGCAGTCCAAACAGCAGCAAATCGACTCACAGACAAATGTTTATAATAATTCTGTGATATACATAACATTCTTATATCGTATACATAGTAATCTGCAAATACCCACAAACATCTATAGGTCTTCTTAATTCGTATACTTATTCCATAAACAGTTAAATGAATATTTTTGAATATACATGTGTAATTTGTATTGTAATATTTTCGTATATATTCGCAATAGTTTTAGTGTCAGTAATGTTCTTATAATTATTAATAATATCAGTTAAAAGGATTTTATGAAATAATAATAACGTTTCATAAACTGTCTTAAAATTTCATTTTCATTAATGTTCAATGGATATAAATTACATGAAATCTTCCCGTTAGTAATTAGTAACACGTCCGATGTGTCTGGCATTCTTATGTTATTAGTCAAAAGGCAAAAGAACCATAAAAAACTGTTTTTAGGAGTGAGCATGTTAAAATGAATGAAAACAAAAAACGATTTAATCATAATTCTATTATTTTCAAGGGAAGTAATTTACATCAGAACCTCCCACATTAATAACACGTCAACTGTTTCTGGGGTGTGGAGAACAAATACTACACTTTTATTCCAGTCACAAGGCTTAGGAACCATACAAAATAAATGTATTCTTTGTATTAGTCAAACTTACAATAGAATTGTTAAATGATCACAAAGACATAAAACAAAAATACCCAGCAACATTCAGGAACAATAGGTTTGTTATACGTTTTCTTTTCTAATATATATATATATATATATATATATATATATATATATATATATATATATATATATATGTGTGTGTGTGTGTGTGTGTGTGTGTGTGTATAGAAAGAGCAAGATAGATCGATCGATAGATAGATAGATTAAAATAGAGAAATAAAAAATGTACAAATGAAAAATCGATTTCATTTTCAGTTGTTCAATGCAAAGTGTATTCAATTAAATGTTGTTTATTTTTTTTTCCTTAAGCCAAACTTTTGAAACATCGAAATGTATTCAGCAGATGAATTACATGGATAGATAAGTTGGCAAGATAAGTAGCCGAAATTCAAATGTTAACAGATTTGAGAGAATAATAGAAAATTGATATAAGTGTGTGAGAAAAGTTGTTTAAATGTAAAGTCTGTCCAGATAGAAAAAGGTCCGGTGATAAAATGTTGAATGAAGAAATGCTGAAAATAGAAAAGGAAAACATTCACCGTTAAAAGTCCGTGGAAACTTCGTCGATGGTCGTCAAATTATTGTGAATCCAAGCGGAATTGATCCTATAGAATATGCAGTTCTGTCGTGGAAAACGGGTTAGGATGTGTATAGGAAATATGATGCCATTTTAAACACTGCTATGCACCGCACTAAAGAAAATCCTAAGGAAATGAGTTCAAAATATTGCAGAGATTTCGAGTAAAAATCGACAAAATAACAGGTTTTACTTGGGGGTAAAATGTTTAAAGAAAGAAAATCATAACACAATTTTATTGAATACACCTTGCATTGAAAAACTGATGATGAAATAGATTTTTTATTTTTATATTTTGATTTCTCTTTATTATATATAGGTTTTATCTCTGTCTAAGTTAGCTATGCTAGTGACGGCTGTGAGCCAGAAACATGTGTCCATGGATTACTTTCATGTACGTATGAAACAAATAAAAATATATATTAACGGAAGAAATACGTCCTATTAAGTTAAGGGCGACTAATAATGCAATTTTCTTCATCTTAATCACTTAGGAAAGTGAGACAATCGAAATAATAGTAAGGAAAATAACAACGAACGCTACAATCACTAATAAAAATAATTACATAAAAATACATTATATATATATATATATATATATATATATATATATATATATATAGAGAGAGAGAGAGAGAGAGAGAGAGAGAGAGAGAGAGAGAGATTATTTGTGAAATAGTAGGAAAACCCCAGCAGAGTGCTCAATTAAGTAAGGGAATCAGAATTAAGAGATTAATATGTTTTTATTAATACAAAAATTTAATACAACATATGGACCACTGGTTTCAAGCACAGAAAATAAAACCTATGGCTCTCATCAGCATAGAAAGTAATTTACCAATTACTTTCTATGCTGATGAGAGCCAGAGGTTTTACCTTCTATGCTCGAAACCAGTGGTCCATATGTTGTATTAATTTTTTGTATTAATAAACAAATATATATATATATATATATATATATATATATATTGTCCGTGTATGTAGTTAGTATATTTTCATTCAGGCAAACATTATTAAATAACACGGAGTATTTTTACTTGAAGAGCCTTTTCTTAATTTTTTTTCAATTCTCCGAATGATCACTTTAGTGTTCAAGATAAATTAGTGTATGTACACTCCATGCGTTTCTTGTTCCATATTCTTTCCTTTTTCACTAGTACTTACGATTTGATTCACCTATTGCATTATCGATTACAATTTTGATCTTGCACGTTCCTAGAACGTAATCACGATCTCATGTAACACCTAACAATTATTAACACTCTTTTTTAAGTTGTAAATTACTAGCCGTTATCATACTGAAAACATTCAACGGTCAAGACATATTTTAAAGACAACAAGACGAATACCGCCTGAAGTACTCGAGAAAAAGGAGAAAAAGTGGAACTTGAAAACCACGGAACGTACATACACCAATTCGACCGAAACATTAAATAAACCATTCGAAATATTGAACACAAATTATCAGGTGAACACTCTGTGTTATTTAATAATATTTGCCTAATACACACAAACACACACACACACTATTACATATATATAAATATATATATATATATATATATAGTCGTCCACAGACAGATTGTTTCGTTATGCCACAGCTTTTCAGTACAGCTAGGCTCGCACTCGTCGTAAGCGAGGGATCGAACAACTTACCATTGAGTTGATATTCAGCAGCCATTGCCTTAAAGTTACGAAATAGGCGCTCGTAACTGATATCTACAATGCATTTATATAAACAGGCTACTGCCACTTTAAAGTGTTCGATTTCGTCATTTACAAAGAGCTTTGCATATATATATATATATATATATATATATATATATATATATATATATATATATATATATATATATTAGTAGCAGTAAGGTTTTGATAGGCTGTGGGCAATGCAAATTCCGGGAAAGATGCAAGTTGTAAGGAACAAAAACAATGAATCGATCGAATAGGAAATATGACTTACTATTTATTTTTCCTAAAATCTTACATAACAGCAAGAGTGTTTTTAGCTGTTTGTGTGATGTCCGGGTGATTAAAAATAATTATTTAATATTTCGGGAAAAGAGACTTCCCTTTGTCAAAAATAATTAAACCAGAAGAAAAATTTCTCCGACTGTGCGGAGAATCCTACAAATCAAAATGGCTGCCAGATGTAGAACCGCAGCGAAAACAGTCTCGCAGAGAATGTAAATTAAATTTTATTTTAAGGTTATGTTACATATATAGTTTGGTGTTCAAAAATATGTGTGTAATGTTGGTTAAGTGTAAGGTGCTCGATAAACTGTTAGTTTTAATAATATATATATATATATATATATATATATTTTAATAATGTTTTATTTATTTTTTATTTTTTTTATTAAGTTTATATTTCATTATTTACTTTAATTTCATATTTTTATTTTTATCTTTCTTTCGTATTTTAAGAATTTTAATATAAAGTAAAGTAATTAATCTATTATTTTAAATATTCTAGATTTATTAAATTACTTTATTATAATCTATTTAAGAAGTGTTATTAATTGTGAGTTTCGTCAACTTAGTTTATCGAATTAACTTGATATATTTACTATAAGATAAAGGGAAATAACTCTGTAATGCTAATTAATTTATTTTATTGATTCTTTAGGTGGAAATCTGTATAACAATAATAGTATATATATATATATAACATATATACACATACATGCATATATACATATATATACATATACATGTATACATACATATACTCACATATATATGTGCATATATGTATGTATTAGTGTTTGTTGAATTGTTTATTCATATAGTCTTCATTTTCATCTTGTTTACATATTTATTATTATTTTTTTTATATAGTTTTTTTCTAATTTGTTTATATTAATATTTAATTCATGTATTTATTCATTATTTATTCATTTATTTATTTATTCATTAATTATTATTATTTTTTTAATTCATTTTTTAAAAATTTATTTTATTATTTATTATTTAATATTTGCATGTGACTTGTATACATTTTATATGTGTTTAGAGTAATTAATTAACAATGTTAGGTTATGGGGTGACTTATGTTGGTGGGTTAGAGGAGTATGCTGAATATGGTTTTTGGTTTGTGGTTGAATGTGTGTTAGGATGGAAGTTCATATGGGGAGGGGCCTATTTGATTGTTTGGGTGTGTGATGATTTAATATAGGAGGTAAGTAATGAGTGAAGTGGTGGAAAAGAAGTATGATGAGTGTTAGATATGAGGGTTGGTCGGTAGATATAGAATGAACGGTGAGTGGAGCTCGTGACGCTGATTGAGTGAGGGGTTTAATCTGGAGATGAGGATTGATTCTGTGATTCTAAGGTCACCAATGTTTCTGACAGACGCTAAGATGGAGACATGAATATCACGTTGAGTGTTTGAGCAAATCTCCGTGTGTTTGTGGAAAGAGGATATACGGGTATTCAAGTGCTCCTTTATGCGCAAGTGTAGCGGTCTTGTAGTGTTACCGATGTAAAATTTGTTGCATTTATTGTACTGTAGTTTGTAAACACAGTTAGTGCGATGGCACATACCTGTGTTGGGGATAGGGCAATTGGCCAGGGAGCAGGGTTCGGGTGTGTGGTTAGTATGTTTATTAGAGAGATGTTGGCGTAAGGTGTCAGTATGTGTTAGTTGTATGTCAAGGTTTTCCTTATGTATTGCCTTGCGGATGGAGGTGGTGATCTTATCGCTGAAGAAAGGGAGTTTTAAGAAGCATGTGTTAGAAAGGGTGCCGTGTCTACGTGTGTTGGGCTTATTTAGGTGAACTATGGTGGGGGCGGGGTAGCCATTAGTTTGGAGGGTTTGGTGGAAGTTTTTTTGTGTGTAATATTTTGACAGCAGCATTCGGGTGATTTCATCATGGGCATAACTTAATTTAGCTTTTGTGGGCAGGGCAGACTAAAAGTGTATGAAAAGGTTTTTGCAGGCAGGTTTCTTATAGAAGTTAGTATGTATAGAGCCGTCTTTGCTGATGTTAAGGTTGAAGTCAAGGAGACAGAGTGAGCCGGACTCGTTGGGGGGTGTTCTATGGTGAATTGTATGTGGGGAGCTGTGTTGTTTTAAGATGCTGAATATTAATGTGGCTTCGTCTTGAGAGGATGTAAGGATTAGAATGTCATCTATATATCTGGAGAAGAATATATAGGAGAGGCAGGAGTTAAGTTCTCGTTGCTCTAACCGGTTCATGTAGGTGATGGCTAAGAGACCGGAAAGGCTAGAACACATGGGGAGGTCGGAGATTTGTTTGAAAGTGTGCTGCTGAAAGGTAAAGTATGTGTTGTCGATGATGATGCATAATAGATTGTGGATGTCAGTAGGTGTTAGTCCGAAGAGCGCTAAGTTGTCAGAGGAAGATATGTAGTCGGTGATGAGGTCTATGGCTGGGTGTGCGGGTATTGAGGTGTAGAGGGAGATTACGTCTAGGCTAAATATATAGTTGTTTGTTTGTAGTTGTTGGCGTTGGAGTGAGTGTAGTCTTCTAATTACTTGGTCGGAGCTGCTGACATGTGCGGGGGAGGTGGATAGTAGAGGTTTGAGTAGTTGAGAGAGAAACCAGGAGATTTTATAGAGTGGTCCTTCAATACTAGAGACTATAGGTATAATTTGTGGGTGTGTGTTGCACCATACACTTAACCGACATTACACAAATATTTTTGAACACCAAATCATAAATGTAACATAACCTTAAAATAAAATTTAATTTACATTCCCTGCGAGACTGTTTTCGCTGCGGTTCTACATCTGACAGCCAATTTGTTTCTCTGCACAGTCGGAGAAATTTTTCTTCTGGTTTAATTATTTTTGACAAAGAGAAGTCTCTTTTCCCGAAATATTAAATAATTATTTTTAATCACCCGGACATCACACAAACAGCTAAACACACTCTTGCTGTTATGTAAGATTTTAGGAAAAATAAATAGTAAGTCACATTTCCTATTCGATCGATTTATTGTTTTTGTTCCTTACAACTTGCATCTTACCCGGAATTTGCATTGCCCACAGCCTTTCAAAAACTTACTACTACTACTATAGCCAGCAATGCTTCAAGAAAACTACCATTCTCTACTAATATATATATATATATATATATATATATATATAAAATATAGGTAAAAGTAGAAGAAATGAGTGATAAACATGTACGAATATCCACATTTATTTCAAATTTCGATTGTTCAATGCAAGGTGTATTCTGTAATAAACTAATGTTTATTATTCTTTCCTTAAACCAAGGCTTTTCAAAGATCGAGATCTTTTCATCAGAGGAGAAATACAGATAGATAAGTTGGCTGTAGAAAAAACCAAAGTTCAGATATTTGAAAAATATTATTAAAATGTTGTGAAAGAAAGGTTCAGTAAAAAAGATATGTGGTTTACCCCCTAATGAGCAGGTAAATGCATATGAATGTATTGTTGAATCGATTCGAACAATCAATCACCTGGTAAATAACGACGAATAAAGAGAAAGATTGATAATAAATGATGTTTTTTTCTTTATGAAACTATATTTATCTATAGGTATGTAAGTATATAGGTATATCTGTTTGTGTTTTAAATTACAAATATATATATACATAAATATATATATGTATATATATATATAGCATAATATAAAATAAAATAATAAAATAAGGTGCGAATCAAATTTTATTAGAATTCATATTCAGACAAAGTATCTTAACGTTTTTAACTCATGAGTTTTCAAAGATAATTCTTCTCATCAGAGGACCATTACCGCAGTGACATTACTGTAGGTGATAAAATTACACCTTGAAAATATATAAAAATATATATAAAAATACATAAAAGTATATAACACATCAAATATATCAGCCCAAAACATACTTTTTTGTTAAAGCTATACAATTCATCCATACAATTCAAAACATATTCAGGAAAGATATCCAAGACGTTGATTAAAAATTGATACAGGTAGTGAGTGACAGCTAAAATACAAAAACATCATCCAGTCGGGAAATGCGTCCGCGATCGATGCAGTAAATGACAATGAAATGTGTATCCAATGGTTTATGTTAATTAATAAAACGATAAAGGAACCAAATCATATAAAAAGTTCAGTAAACTCACTTTGTGTTGAAATCATAGTGTACAAAATTCAATGTTCTTATGATTTGATCGGAAATGTGCAAACCATAATTCGCTGGTTAAATTAAAACAAGTAACATACGGTATGCATTAAATTGATTTAACATATCTGTCAATATATGATAACGCTTTGTCTTTATTAACTTAGACATTTAAAATCCGTTCTGATAACGTCGTTTGAATAAGTAGGCATTCAGCGACTTTACTATTGCCTTCTGATCGTCGAGACGAGGTTATGTTTACTTGGCTTGCGGGAGAGTGATTACCTTCAAATTTAACTTAATTCATTGGAATATTTGTTATCGGACCCGGAAGAAGAAATGGCCAAATACATCAGGTAAATTTAATTTTGTTCGAATCGGATTTAGCGGATTTTGCGCACCTTTTTTATTATATCATTTTATATTATGCTATTAATGCTCTATTCAATATATTGAGCTTAAGTTTTTATCCAGATGTTCACTAATTAAAAGATATTAGTTGCCTCTTATATCTTTTGTTGGATTAACTATATATATATATATATATATATATATATATATATATATATATATATATATATATATATATATACATATTAATATTAACTTTAAGTAAATAAATGGGCTTATAAAATATTATTTTTAAGTAAATAATATTAAATTATTTTTACCTACATACGTGTCATCATTTAAAGTTTCACTCTTATCAATGCAGGAAGTAAATATCTCGGACGGTCGTAAGGTGTGAATCCGGTTACAGAATCACCATAGACTCCGCAATAAAGCGTCATAACCAAATAAGCAGGAGACATTACCACGTCAACAATAGGAATTTAAATTATATCTATGAGTAGGAGGCACATATTGAACAACTGTCTGGAGAGTTTTCAACAAAACATGACATACAGCGATGTGACAGTTAATTTTTACTTCCCCAATCAAGGCTCACCTTTAATCTTATTAAAGGGGCTTATAACAATATTCATTTTGAATAAATAATATTAAATAATTTGAACTACATACACCAGCGTTTCAAACTTTAGACAATGACCTTAGATAGGTTACGTGTACATACAAGCGTGATTACACATAGATATACACATTTACACACAACTGTATGTACATATATGTATATATAAATATATATAGATATATAAGAACAACATTTCTATGTATTAACATACGCGAGCACACACATATACATATATATATATATGTATATATAGATATATCTATATCTCTCTCTCTATATATATATATATATATCTATATATATATATATATATATATATATATAATTATATATGTTCTGTGTTTATTTGGTGTGTGTTCATATGTATTCATATAGATGTCTTACGGTACGCTTGCATGTGATATGGTTATTATGAAGGTGGCATTATCGATTATAGATCGAATAGCGGATCGACCATATCGACCGGGTGAATATCCCCCCAATTCATCTCCGACTTATTTGCCGTCCGGTGAATCCATGAGATTTATTTTCCAAAACTTTCTCGGCTTTTCGTCTCACTTCTTTCCATCCGTTTCCTGTCAAGAAGAGAAAAACAAAAATTCCAATAATAAGCAAAACATAAGTCCCCAGGAATCAGCTCAATCATTAGCGAAGTGGGTTGAGACTGAGGAAAAACAAATCTTGTAATCCGACACATTGATAAATTAAGGCGAAAAAAAACCCACATGTATATATGTGTACGTATGCGTGTGTGCGTTTACATACCTAGTAATGTATAGTAGCCGTTTGGCTATGACGCTTGCTTGCGGAGTCTAGAGTGATTCTGTAACCGGTTACGAACCTTACGACCGTTTGAGATTATAATTCCCTACACTGATGATAGCGAATGTTTGAAACGCTGGTGTATGTAGGTGCAAATATTTTAATATTATTTATTTAAAATTAATATTTTTTAAGCCCCTTTAAAACACTGAAGTTGAGCCCTGTTCAAGGAAGTTACAAAGAGACTGTCACGTTGCTATATGGCATGATCCGACAACGTTCGTTGAAGACTATTCAGACAGTCTTTCTGTATGTGCCTTCTTCGCATAAATAACATTTAAATTCGTTTTTTTTGACGTGGTAATGTAGCGTAGCCATTTGTTTATGACTTTTGCTTGCGGAGTCGAGGGTGATTTTTTAAAGCGAGTTCGAACCTTACGACCGTCTGAGATTATCATTTCCTACACGTATGTGAGCAAATGTTTGAAACGCTTGCGTATGTATGTAAATATAATTATATAGTATTACTTAAAATTAATATATATATATATATATATATATATATGCATATATATATATATATATATATATATATATATATATATATATATATATATATATATATATATATATATATATATATGTATATATATATATATATATATATATATATATATATATAAAGCTTGTTGGCGCTTCTCTGATTAAATAATAATTCTTTGAAAAGCTATGGCTTAAGGAAGGAATTATAAAGTATCTTTTAGTATAAACCCCTTGTCTTGCAAAACTTAATAGATATTGTACTTTATACATTTTTTCTCATCTTATTCTTTTTTATATAACTGCTCTAGCTCGTATATCGAGCATCAATCTTTCAGGCTAGGTTCTACTTGAAAGTTATACATCATATATTTATTCTCCGGTGCTTTCCATATATATATATATATATATATATATATATATATATATATATATATATATATATATATATATATATAGTTGTGTATAGGTATATATAACCACATGGGGTAGTAGTATGAAAATATATTAATGGCAATCCAGCTACGTAGAGGCATCCTTATTTCATGCCCACAAGAAATCGTTAAGATAAATGCACGGATGTGTTGGTATCGATTTTTATATCATGTGGTATTCTGTCTTTATATATATCCACATGGTGTTTCGTCTTTTCATATATACATGTGATGTTTCGCCTTTTAAAATCCACGTGGGATGTAGTCCTTTTTACATCCGTCTAATGTTTAGTATAGCTAACTAACTAATCAGTTTCGTTTTTATTTCTCTCTTTAACAAAAGCACAGACCCAGATTTACTTGACACGATTTTTTATTGTGTGTTTGGGGTATAGCGCATGCCTTGCATAAGTATGTGAATTTTTTAGGTGACGTCATTTCAGCACGTGCGTGATGGTATTAATTACTTCTTTTTTTATTCATTATTGTTATTTGTTGCTACTTTAGATGTGGATTTAGTTTAGTTTTACTTACTTATTTTTAAATTTTATTTATGTATTTGTTATGTATATAGTTATTCTAAAGTCGAGTTTATTCTATTTTTTACGCTGGGTTGGTTTTTTGCTTCTACAGTTTCATAAGCTTTTGTAATCTTTAAAATGTGAAATTCTGAATTTCGAATTCAAGCCTAATATCGTGTATATTACGAAGAAAAGTTTCTATTGCAAGAAACTTGCAATAGAAAGTCGTCTAAAAAGCTACATTTACTGGCCCAGTGTACTAATTTCAATTCAGTTATTGGCGAGCGTCCGTTTTCTTTGAGTTCTCAGTAATGGGGCTGTAGTGATATTTTGAATCTGTGCTTTTTGTTATTAAAGGTATTTTTATGCTAGTTATACCTTGTTTTAAAATCAAGGGAGCTTATTGCTACTTAGTATGTTTTGTTATTCTGGCAAATATTATTTCTTGGTAAACGTTGTATTGGGAAAAACAGTCAGAGACACAGCGGAGTTTAGTTTAGAAGAATAGGTATGATGCAAAATGGTCATCCTATTTCAGAAGGACCATGCTTCAAAATGGTCACTCTGGACAAAACGTAAGGCATTTGAAGAAACATGCATTATTTTGTTCGATTCCTCATGTTATATTTCCACAAACCGAGCGTGTATAAATCATTTATACACCTTAGCGTCGCCCTCGTCGTCTTTCTGAACCTATTTTGCCCAACGTTTTTCAACACAAAATTACTTGGACGCCAATGTTTAGTTTTGGATAAGATTAATTTAAAACAGAGAAAAATAATCACAAATACCGCTTATTATCGTATACGTTTGAGAGAGAGAGAAAGAAAGAAAGAGAAAGAGAGAGAAAGAGAGAGAGAGAGGCGGATATCTTGTATTATTACATCAGCCACACCGGCATTAGGATAGCCGTTTAGCACGTCTTCTATGCTTGAAATGTCGCCGGCTAAGAGAGATAAAAACTCAGCTGGAATTCACATGGTTTCGTGAATTTCGCGTGGTGTCACTCTATGACCCTTGACCTTTAAAGGTTTTCTACTCAAACACTGATTACATTATGTTACATTTATCCAATCGAAATATGATGTTTACAAGGTTCATCCAATCTCTCTCTATATATATGCAGAGAGAACGAGACAGCTAAGTCCCAGTAGAGTACAAGACGAGTCACATTGCACATGCATTTAGTGACTGGCCCAAAGTTTTGTGGTATGGTCGGTGCGTCGGTGACACGACGGATACTTAAAGCGTTTTCTGGTAATATGTCTTAAGCAATAGAGACCATTAAATACAAATGATGAAGTACTTTTAATAAGATTTACTTCATAAAAGCTGCGAGGGAAGACAGACAAAGACGGACAAGATACAAGACCTGCTTGACTCTAAACACACGAATTAAATCCTCCTAGATACATCCCTTTAACATGAATCAGACTAGATCGTATTTTGTACTTTGGCGGCACGAAACATTGCATAAGTTAGGAGAGTTTAAATCACCTACTTCATACCCTTTCCGAGTCTGTTCGGTCTCTCTGTACAAGGGTGTGTCAGGAAAACCTTACATTAGGATACATGACCCTACAAGAAAGCCCGGATTAAATATTGAAGATAACTAAGGCATTTGAAGCACAATTAAGATCCCCTCGACACGGCAATACATTAGCTAATACGAGGAATGGTTCACCTTCTATAAGTGATGTTAACTAAAATAACACCATTTAACTGGATACTCTACCAGTCCATATGAGTTCTTGTCCTTGAATCCGGTACGGCAAGGAGAGCACAAGAAATATATACTATAAGATAGTTAGTTGGTCGATTTGGGAGAAGAAAATTAATGTTCTTAACTTCTTTACTAACTAAAAGTTTAAGAAATAAAGGAGAACAGTTATGAATAGACAAGCTCACCCACGTCACTAGAATAACCCGTTACTCCTTTTTAGAGCTGATATTGGTTGTTCAGATCGCATCAAAGAATCGTGCGAAATTAATCTGAGTTACGAGGATGAAGAGTTTAGAGGTTGGGAAGAAGTGTCGTCCATTGTTGGCCATTAACTTGCCACACGCGTAATATGATTGCGGGATCAATGTCCTTTCCTTTATTTACAATAAATGTCTTCGGCTGTGCTGCCTTTTCGTCCTGAAGATCATCTGGTCTGTCCGTTGCAATTAGTAGCACCGCTGGCAAATACGGTGCGTGCCAAATAGATGTCTACATACGTTGGCCTCAACGTGGTGCGCTGGTCCCTCTTATTTGAAAGAAGCCCGCTGATTTGAAGAGTTGGGGGCGAAAGGGTCTGACACGCTGTATTATTTGAAGGGGCTCTTATATATTTAATCCATTTCTACAATTAGGTGAGAAGATTAGCACATTGAGTAGATACAACGACGGGACAACGGATGTCAACTCACATTTGGCTCATACTTAATAATTAGAGTACTCTCTCCTACTGTCTCATTTATATATATATATATATATATATATATATATATATATATATATATAAGTATATATATAAGTATATATATATATATATACTTATATATATATATATATACTTATATATATACATATGTATATATATATATATATATACAATAATATTTTTTTAAAATAAATATTAAATATTTAAAATACCTAGAGACATCGATGTTTCATGCTAACGCAATCCTCAGTCTAGGAACTAATTTTCAACGGTCGGTGGGCGCGAACCCCGAACACAAATCGCCACTATATATATATATATATATATATAATAAACAGTATATTAATAAATGATGGAAACTGCAAAACTCATTCCATTATAATATTCACCCATTACACCTCTGCATGATATTGCCTTTCATAAATTACCTTTTCTCTCTCTCTCTCTCTCTTTATATATATATATATATATATATATATATATATATATATATATATATATAATGGTGATATTGTAAATATAAACTATTATTTTTAAAATAATGCTATAATCTAAAGTTAATGCTCAATATACGAGATAGGGCAATTATAAAATGAAATGAATGATGAGAATATATATTGTAAAAAGAACAATATTTATTGACTTATGAACTAGTTTAAACATTAAATATATCAAGAAACCTTTTTCCGTTTTTTAATCCATGAATTTTCAAAAATGCATGCTTTTATCATGAGAGGAGATTATCGGGATGAATATGTAAACATTATAGCTGTTAGCAGAGTTTTGAAAGTTAGATATATAGATACATAAATACAAATTCTACACATTTTTTGAACAAAGAAAATCCACATCGATGTAGAAATGTAACATGTCCAAAAACGTCAATCAAATATATTATTAATGTCAAGTAAGCAAATATATCAGACAATGTTCCAAGAATTTAAATGATATAGTGGTACACATAAGATTATCAAGTTTATTAGAAGAAAATGTTCCACTTACAATAGAAAACTATGAAAATATAAATCTCCAATAAAAACTAACAATATACGTAAATGTGTCAGCCCGGTAGATTGACTTCCTTTGCGCTAGTAATGTGATGAAAGGCTTTAGACGACTAAATTCACAGTTTGAAAGGTTAAAAAAGATAAGAAAAGAAAAGAAATAGAAGAATTAAAAGAAAAACAGAAAAGGAAAAAAATAAAAAAGAAAGAACAAGAAAGGAACACATGAAAAAATGAAGAAAAATGAGAGAGCAGTATATGTTTGATTGATGCAAAGAATATTCAGCTGACAATTCTTTTGACGGTATTATTATTATTATTATTATTATTATTATTATTATTATTATTATTATTATTATTATTATTAGTTGTGTGTTATGCCTCCTTGCGCATCCCCCCCCCTTTAACTATCTTTTCAATTCAACTGTTACAAAAAATTGAACTCTTAGTACATATCGATATCCAGATCAAATTCCGTTAAATATTTCATTTGACAACTCTCAAAAGTGTCTCCTCAATTTCTTCCTCCTACCACGTTTTCTGAATTCATCCAACCTCATCGTAAACTGATCCACGTCATTGCTGTTCTTAATCCGATCTGGCAACTTACTCGGTGAGCAACAAAACTTAACTGGTTAACAGATATAGTTTTTCAAAACTGCCTTGACAATAACCTTTCAAATCTAGGAGAAATACTAAAAAAATACCCACCATAGTTAGAAATGGCATTAATTATCTTGAAAGTCTCAATTATATCACCTCTCATTCTTCTCTCCAGCAAAGTAGTCAATCCCAATTTTTCCAATATCTCCCTGTAACTGCACTCATTTACTTTACTTATTAGTTTTGTCATCCTTCTTTGTACGCCTTCCAGTTTCACTATTACATTCCGATTTCCAAGTCTAGTCGCTGGAGCCCAGACCCGGGGGCAGTATTCTAGATGAGGTATTATTTGAGCTTTATATATCCTTAACACAACTTTTTTCTCCATCCAAATAATATTCCTGCCCATCTACCCGATCATTCTATTTGCCCTCGATAAAATGGTCAAATATAATGATTTGCCTTAAATGTATTATCAGACCCCACTCCTAAATCACACTCTCCATCTACTGCTTTGATTTTTTCTGTTGTTTAGTACATATTACAATCCAACATTCCTGGGTCATACATGTAATACTTTACATTTGTCCAGGTTAAATCCCAATTTCCAAATGTCTTTCCAATATGATAATTTATTTAGATCCATCTGTTTTATTTGCTTTGATAAAGGTATCACAATTAGTTTAACATCATCAGCAAACAGTTCTATTTCTGAATTTATCTTATTAGGTAAGTCATTTATGGATATCAAAAACAACAAAAGACCCAATACTGAACCCTGCGGAACACCGGAGTGTATATACTGTGATTCAGAATAATTGTAACCAACGTTTACCTTCATAGTTCTATCCTTCAAAAACTCCCTCACAATATTTACCATTTTGTCAGTAATACCAACAGTGTTTTCATTTTAACTAGTAAACGATAATTAGATACCGTATCAAATGTCTTGCTAAAATCCAAATATATGATATCCGCACTATCCTCCTGCATCAAATATTCATTTATAATGGCAATACTTTCCAAAGTATTAGAAAATGTGGATTTACCATAGAGAAAGTTGGTTAATATTTATATCATCCTTTATAAAATTTTAAATGTGATTTCTAATATTTTTTCTAAATACCTTACACAAAATACATGTCAGGGAAACTGGTCTGTAATTACTTTGTAAATGTATCGAACCTTTTTTATATAGCAGTATAACTATAGCTGTTTTCCAAATGTATGGAATCTCTTCATATTCAAATTTGTTATTGCATTGATAAAGCCTCCATTTGATGATAAGAATTTCAATATTTTAGGATTAATTTCATCAGGTCCCATACTTTAACTAATATTTAACTTGGATTGTAATAGTGTTATGTATTTAATTTCTATTTTTAGTTCATCCATCATTTTTTCTTGTACCCTCTCCATAATAACTCACCTGCAGTGGACCAAATTCTTCTAAAGAATGAACAGATTTTAAAAAAGAACTTGCTAGTACACCAGCTTTTTCTACTGGCGTGTCTGTTAAATCCCCTGTTTCATCATCTCTTACTCTACTCACGCTTTTTTTAATGTTAGTCTTTTCTTCAACATATTCGAACAATTGTTTACAGTTGTATTTAATATTTCTAACAATCTTATTATCGTGTTTCAACTTTTCTTTTATTTCTAGTGTTTCATATTCATTTTGTTTACTTGCAGCATTTTGATAATATTCCATACTTGGTATAATTCCAAATTTCCTCCAAGCTTTATCTTTTTCTTTTATTTTACAAAATAGACGATTACTGTCACAGGGACATTTTTCTAATGGATCTCCTTGTTTAGAGAATTTTATAATAAGTTCTGGAATATTTTCCATTATATATTTTATTATTCCATTTAATTCCTCCTACATTGCATTAACATAAGTTGTTTTTTAGCTATAATTTAAATCAATATTTTCTCCTTTCTTTGACACAAAATATTTTGTAATCTTAGACCAGTTCCTCTGTTTTCTGTTCATATAATCAAACTATGCCTTCATTTATAGTTCGATTCAAATACATGTATGATCAGATTTACCTAACGGTGGTTTAAAACTTACATCTCCTATTACGCATTTATTATTTGAAAAAAATTGATCCAATGTATCTTTGTTCTTATCTATTTCCCACTAGTTTATATCTACTATTTTTTCTATATACCAATGCAAACCGTTTGTTGTAAATAACTCCAAATATTCGTTCTGCATTCTAAAGTGTTGACTAATTGAATTCATAGGAGACACAACTAAACCCTTTGTCCAATTTACATTTGACAAATGGAAATCCCCGACCATTATAATATCTTCAGATTCTTCTGATGTAAATTATATCTCACTCGTTTGTTCTTTTAATCTATAATCTTCTTCTATGCACAAATTCGGTGGTTCTTTATATACATACTAAGACGAACAATTTTTTATTATCATCATCGATTATTCTTAACGCCAAAGATTCAGTTTTATCAAACCAATCCAATCTAGAAGCCTTTAACGCATTATGTGCATAAATAGCAGCTCTCACAAATGTTGTATTATATTTCCTATCTTCCCGTATAAATCTAAAATGTGGTATTTCCAATTCTGCTTCTTCTACACTTCCCGTAGACAAATGTGTTTCTGTAATACATTTTTATTATATTTGTTAGCAATCCATTTTAGTTCCGTTATTTTGTTTCTCAATGAGTTTGCGTTAGTATACAGTAATTTCAAATGTTCTCTATTTTTCTTTACTCGTTTAAATTGATTTCCTTGGACTCCTATTCGTTGTATTTTTGATTAAATAAAAGAATTAAATTGCTACAATTTTATATGAATAAATAAATAAAGAACATATATTTTCGTTTTGACAATAACACGAAGGGTTATTTCTTAATAGTATTCATCCTGACGGACATTTATTATTTCAAAAGAGATATCATTTCTAACAATAAATTATACAGATTCATGTAGAAAGCACCGTAAAATGTGCACGTAGAACCGCTATTATTAAGGGGTGAGAGACTTGAATACGAATCAGTGGCGATTTGTAAACCGGTTTCGAACCCTCTTACTGACGTGAATTAAAATTCCCACGTAAGCATGACATATCGTTGTATGGTGGTAATACTCATCAATATTTACTTTAAAGATATTGTTATTATTATTGCAAGGATTGGTACGTTTTGAGAGAATTTAATAACGAGCAGTAATACAACGGCTTAAATACCAGATTCCAACCCTGTTTGTTGTTGTTGTTGGATCACTGTACGTCTGTTCACTATAACCCCCGCTGATTTGGCGTTGGTAGATTTAAATCTCTTCTAATTTTCATGCTAGTTAACGGCGGCAAAGGAGTAAGAGACTCAACTACGAATCAGTGGCGATTTGTTAACCGTTTCGAGCCCTCCAACCGACCTAGATTAACATCCCTGCATGAAACATCGATGTATGTAGGTAATAATAATTAATATTGACTTTAGAAATATTATAAATATATATATATATATATATATATTTCTTTAGTATTTCCTTCAACAGTGCTAAGTATGTGAGTAGAACTCAGTAGTTGGATCGAAATATATTTATACTATATTAGTTACACACAAAGGTTAATGTTTAATTTTCGGAGGAAATCATCGGGCAAACTGCACGCATGTATGGTTTGCTTTTATATCTACGTAACTAAGTAATCATATTCGTGGGTTTTATAACAACCTCCAATATATTTATTTTTATCAGCCAATGGGGGTCAATCTCTTTCTTTGATAGGGGTTTTGACGCCCGCTATCTACTTTTATTAGGTGAAATTGACATTGTTTCTTTCCGCTTCGTATTCATTCACATCACATTTCTGCCAAAATAAATTATTTATATAAAGTTATATTTTTATATGTTAATGTATTTTTATGTAAAGATTCCATGCCTAGACTAATTTAATTGCAATTATTATTTCTTTAACACATGTGTAAAAGTCGTAATGTGAGCTATATTTAGTTTAATGTAGTTTTATGCAATTGGGTAAAAAGGAGATGAAAGTTGTTCGTGAAAATTACGATCCATCCGATTTTGTGAAATGTAAACAATAGTTATTAGACACTAATTTCAACAATAAGCAATAGGGATCAATTCCCTAAATTTTATGGGTTTTTTTTTAGTATTTTAAATGTATCGGCACACTTTACTATTCAATTTTATTGTTAGTCACTGGGCACTACTTATGCAAGAATCCCTTAGTTTCAGTTTTGTCTTTAGTCTTCTGTAAGCCTTAACGTTGAGACATTTTCTAGAATCAAAATAATTTTGATCAAAATTCAAATAATTCGTTAAAGTCATACATAGAAATAAGATAAATATATTAAGATATGGCTCATTGAATGAGTTAATCTAAAATGACGGTTAATCAGAACAGTACAAATTGGATTTTTTAATATAATATATTCCGAGAATTAGCGATATATTCTAGCATATATTTTATGTGATTAAAATATAGTAAAAAAAACCTTTAGTGAAAACAAATGTTGGTTACCTCAGCGTAAGCATACGAATAGATTATTTGCCAGTCATAGTCAACACAGTATATCACGCGGGAATTCAGATGATCGCAAATTAATCGATAACATGATGTTCAGTTTTCCCGGTGTGACATTTTGAACGGAACACGTAAAAAAAACAAGGTTATTGACATGTGAATTCAAACAACTATTTCCAATTGAAGATTTACTAAATTTGAAATCTTAAAATAAAGAAAATTATTGCATTTTTACGAAATGTCAAGTAACATTTTTTTATGAATGATGGAAACATTGCTTTCGTGCTGCATTCGTATTATCGCCATTTTAAATGTGACTTATCGAAAGCAATGGACGCATTGTATTTTGTTATCTCACATCCATTCGTGATGTTCCCATGAAAATTAAAGAATCAACCATGATTTTAAGATCATATTTAACAAAAAGAAATGGCTGTTTTTGTTTTATTCGAAGTTGGCGCAAAGTTCTTTCGATATTTTTGGGCTTTAACATCTATTGTTATACTTAAGCTGTGATAATAAACATTGGTTTCCCTAAAGGTGTTTTCAATACATTTTCATCAAAGAAAATACATGTTAAAATATTCTTTGTTTATTTTGTTTGAAAGAAAATGCATTTAAATTGTGTAATTAGCCGTAATTTGCAAACATCTACTAAATCACACGTCCTTTACTAAATACTTGTCTATTAATATCATCGTATGAATGAGAGCAAGTTACCCCGTGGATAAAATGAATGGCTTTTCAAGTCGGAGAGAAAGGTTCCCGAGTTAGACAAGATGCACCTGAAGAAGGTCGGGGGTGACATCGGTCGAAACATTGTAAGAATAACATTAAAGATGAGAACAATATTTCGAAAATTATGATAATAGAAAATATTAATTCCTAAAATTCCGAAAAGTTATAATTAATTTGTCTTTCTTATATTTGTAAAATTGAAATTACTTTGCAAACTTACCTTTTCTAGATTAAAATGATCATTGTGTGCATTAATGTCGGCTACTCTTGATGGTAGAAGTTTGTAAAAACCGACGGCAATTATTGTGTACTACACAATGGATTCAATGTGTGTGTTGCTGTTACATGTATTGGCAGCATTCGTTATTTTTGTTGGCATTGAATATGTCCGTGTTCTTTGTTTTAATAAGTGTATACTTGCTTTTGCATACCTCTGCATAAAAAAATGACTATGTAATGTAAAATTAGTAATGTCTATGAAAATGTATGTAGAAAATGTATTTATCTATTTACACCACACTAAACCTTATGTCTAGAATTCGTATCACACTTTTGATTAAAATCTATCATATGAGTTTAATTCTAAACATTTCTTCATTTTCAGGAGTCTTATTTAGAAATTGGAATGCAGGGAATCTAGCCCCATTTGTGTATAATAGCTATGGTCCACATTCAATGCAAATCGTACACATTTCCACTTTCAAATTATAGGTTGAGCCTATATAATTCTCGTAAAAGTTTTTTAAAAAGTAAACGTTTGTATATATTGATTAATTGATGGCTAATACCCATTTTGTAACAGGTCACATGTCTCACGTATGTTCACGATTGGCTCCCACCCCTTTTTCCCCCTTTTATCATAAAGGTAATCATTAATATTAGCAACATAAATAATTTTAAATGAACATATGTTTGGAGAATTAGTTAATAAGAATTATTTTGATTTACCAACACATGTTTACCTATTTGCGTTAAAAATGAACATAAACTGAAATTTGGGAAATATTTATTAGTTGAGGCCTTAAAGTTATTGGTAAAATTTCAGAAAAATAGAGGTATCTGAATTTTCATGAAGGTCTTCCACCGCATTTTACCCCTGAATTTGTAAAACTAAATTAAAATACATATAACGCATATTACGACCATTTTAGCCTTACGTGTTCCAAAATACGTAATGATCGGTTAGTTTTTTTAGTCGGTAATCCTGTACTCACAAATCTATAAAAATCTCCAGATATCTTATTTCAGATAAATAGAGATAACGAGGTATTTTCTGTTTAATTGTAGCTGGACTGAATTGCCCAAAATAAATAGATACTTACATCAGTACAGAGACAAAGCTTATACAATTCATGATTTGTTCTATAACTGTTTGGTTAGGTTGAAGCGTTTCCATTAATGTCACTCGCATACTTAACTGTAGATGTGTAAGTCGTCACATGTGATACAATTGACTTTTTTAAACAAAATATTCATCGACTTGAGTCATGTTTACACAGAGCAAAAATTGTCTAACCGCTTGAAGGCATTGGTTTGTCAAGACATCGACTGTACGATTTACATAGTGTTATAGCATCTGTTAATGTCGAATGTCGATCGATGATTCTAACACACTTACCAACAAATACAATTACATACATCTTTCTTTAAAGTAATTCCTCCTTGAGTCAAATACGCTTGATCAGCATACTCTGACACGATTGTATGCCTTACTAATATGATTTTCCAGAGATTCTCTACTACTTCCTCAATACAAACTTCACAAGATTAAAACGGATTCCATAAACTTTAGAAAGCTAAACAGTTACAGGAGGCAAGATCAGGTGAATAGAGTGGCCGTTACACTAAAACGATGTTTCGTTTCATTCGTAGCACGTGGTTTGTCGTTTATTCATTAGTGCTAATAGATGAAATACCTGAATATTTGGTTTGAGAAAGAACAAGATTGCACGCTGCATATTGTTGTTACACTTGCTGTTCGCTCAACGCTTCCCAGCAAACTCCCTGCTTCTCTCGATCACTCTCTCACGTGTGACATATGACGTCACGTCCACTTCTTGCTACAGCAGGTATAGGTGCCATTTGAGTTCTCATACTGACAACATAACCCCGATTTTAATTTGAGTTCAACACTACATGAGGGTATAAAGTTTTTTATACACGCTCGGTAAGTAAATGTGTAAAAAGCCGAGGGTGTTTAATGATAAGTCAGCAGTCAACATGAAAATATAAAATTGGTCATTATTGTAAACAAAAAATAAAATATGTGTTTGCAAGTTTTAAAAATAGTTTTGAGTGTATACGGGGAACAGTGCGAATGTACTCGTACTACATTTTAACGTTACATCGTTTTTTGTTATATTCATATCAGAATAGTTAATTCTGTTGGAAATGGAGTGTTCGTCTTTCACTTACAACACATAAATACTTCATATCCTCTCACTTTTAAACAAAACAACCTTTATTCACCCCAAACCAGGCACATGAACACTGAGATCTAAGATGTAGGTTAGAATCAGATGACAGAGCCTGCATGTGCTTTAGATTGACCATACATCACAGAGTTAGTTACTTATATTTTTATACCGTTCTCCTTCGACCCAGGGCACAACCCTGCTTGACTCTGTCCCTGAAAGCTTAGATAGAGCACTCTCACTGGACTCAAATGCCCAAATACATGTATTCGGGGATTTTAATGCACACCACAGTGACGGCCTAACTTTCACACATAACATGTATTGGACTGAAAACATTGAAGACATTGCCAGGGCTGCTGCAAAAAAGGTTGGCTCCCTCTACTGTGGTAGTAAACTCCTCACACCTGACATTATCCTATATTTGTTCAAAGTCACCATCCGCCCATGCGTGTAGCAGTGTTGCCACATCTGGGCTGGAGCATTATCCACTAGTCTCTCCCTCTTAGACAAGGCCCAAAAAAGAGTCAGAAACTTGATAGGCACCTCACTATTTACCAAGCTCCAGCCCTTGTCCCATCGCAGCAATGTTGCTTCCTTGGGCATGTTTTACAAGTACTTCAATAAATTGTGCTCTGATGAGCTTGATTCTCTTATACCCTCACGACGTAAATTCCCTAGACCAATCCGACAATCTACCAAATCCCATCCATTAACTGTGGATGTCCCAAGATGCCGAAGAGCTTTCTACTCCAGAAAGTTCATTCTTCGTGCTGCTTGACTCTGGAACTCCCCCTCTGTTCCCTGCACCCTGCTTTCCTGACGGTACTAACATGCAGAAATGTAATACTAATGTAAACAGACATCTCGCTACGCAGCTCTCAATTTAAGTTAGCCCCCAAACGTTCACCCTTTTTCTCAGTAGCCCCTTATGTCTACAGTGGCGGCCTGCCTAGTTTTCAGTAAACTATGTTAAAAGGAGGGGCTACTCTTAATTAAATGCTCGATTTATATGGATATCCTTATTAGAGAATTGAGCAGCGAGAGTTTTCTTTGCATTACATTTACATCCCCGCATGTTGGTACAGTCGGGGAAACAGAGAGCAAGAAAGGGAATTTCGAAGAACGCATTTCGAGTAAAATAGCTATTAATGTGGAAAGCTTTCTGGCATCTGCGAACCTCTAGAGTAAAGGGGTGTGATTTTGCTGGTTGTCGAGTTTGTTGGGAGTATTTACGTTGAGGAGACACACGTGCAGCAAGTTCGTTGGGAAAATATCGTGGAAGTACGTGTCAAGCAAGCAGAACGATGCAACTTAGGAAGACGGAAGTGAAGTTGAAACCATCTAACGGTCTATGTTCGAGAAAAAAACAAAACTCGCATCCCTAAGGAACGAAGATTGGAAGTCGTTAAAAGCGGAAACAGAGAAAGTAAACAGACTCTTCGCATACACTTCAACAGATACTCTCACAGACATACACAATTTTATATATGCGGGGGGGGGGGGATAAATAAGTATACAACTAAAATCCAACGGCTGGCCAAAAGAATGGGCCGAAAAAGCCTCGTTGGGAAATCAGACTGTAAACCCAGATCACCAAACTTCGAAAAGAAGAAAAGACTGTAAACAGGATGACAGAGAACAGGAACCACTGAAAGAGCAGAAATCTCAATCAAAAGAAAAACTAAATAAGAAACATGAAGAATAAAAACAAAAGCAGCAATAGAAGGAAGATTTAGACGATACATCTACACACCGAAACAGCACAAACACAAAAGGACCCTTGAAACAATGAAAGCAAGTTTTACAAAAACGTATACATATACGTATACATAGAAAGAAAAACATAAGCACTGCCTGATCAAACAGAGACAAACACTTCTCATGTAAGATATTGGAAAAGCTCAAATACACAACAGAAATGCAGAAAGACTTAAAAACATGCAAGATAAACTACAGGACATTGAAGAAGGAGCAAAACACAGACATTAATAAAGAGACGATTAAGGCTAGCGCAGAAACTGAGAGGATGTATCCACAAAGCAAAGTGGATGACCAAAGGGAGGACAGCGATAATACAAAAAGATGCCAAAAAGAAAACGGTCCTAAGTAACTACAGACCAATAACCTGTTTACCAACAATCTGGAAAATCCTAACGATACAACTAAGTGAACAAATCTATTA
>OY744515.1:106990021-106992521 GCA_963556195.1 Sepiola atlantica
ACGGTTCACTTTGTACACGTTTTATAACAATTGATATAATGTAAATGCATATACATGTATAGTGTAATATCCTAAACTAATGAATGGATCATCATGCATCTAAGAATATATATTCACGGCAACCTAGTGTGTAACAGGGCCCCATAATTATCTTCCTAATCTTAGCATCCGCCTTCAAAAAACATTAAACACAAGTTCGATACGAAACATTTAATAGAGAAACGAAGACTTCTACATCAAATTTTGAGTTATATGAAGTAATACATAATCAGAAATCAATCTGATTATATAGACAACACTCGACCCTTTTTGTGCCGGGATAAGGTATGGTCTAGTTCGGGTTCAGAGGTGCAATCTCCCAGATATTACTTTCTAATTTTGAGGTGATCATGTTGGTTTATTGCTGACCACCTGAGGCGAATCTACTGGGGAATACCAACAAGTCCGTTCATGATAATATTTGTACTCAGCTAGTGTGCCTTTCCAGGTTTATTACGGAGACTTCCAGGGATAAAAATCTTGCATCGTTTTAATTGAACCCATTTTGATCTTATTATGTTGCCCGCCTACCGAATATTCGAACGTTTAAGTCAGCTCTCTTAAGATTTAAGTTGGCTTCAGATTAGGGTGAGAGTAAGGGTTAGGGGTAATTATAAGAACGACCAATCTAATTGTTTGGTAGAATAACACAGTTGATTCGTTGCTTGCATGTTTCAATATTCTCACACAGAATTGACGTAATTTGTTGGTCTCTCTCCATTCTACTGCTCTTACGCCTCTATCTCTATCTCTATCTCTATCTCTATCTCTATCTCTATCTCTATCTATCTCCCTCTCTCTTTTGTCCTTGTCACACGTACGACTCCAATCTACAAAGCATTCAGCAATCAATCCGTCAACCTACGTACTCCTGTAGGTACGTAAGATCCTTCTGTGTCTGAATGAGTTCGTGTCCAGCTCGAGCTTGAAAGTGCATTTCCCAAGCCTTATCGTGTAGGTATCGTAACGACCTGCTCTGACAGGTCGTTACCCGGAGTAAAACACTGAGCATAGTACCTTTCTTCTATTGAGCCAGAAGCCATTGTGGAGAATCTTTTTGAATGGTCAATTTAAATTTCCATTGATGATGTTGCATACCAGAATCAAGTCTATTCACACCCTCACTCTTCAAGTGAGAACAGATTTAGTCTTTGAAGTCACTCTTTGTAGGTGATCGTGCAGAGTCCCGTCACCTACCATGGTTGTCAATAGTTAAACGCGCCCCAAATGCATGGTATCGTTTGGTATATAAGGATTATTGTAGATACAGAAAGTATACCCAAAGCTGGTCTGTACGAGAGTTATGTATGAAAGAATGGAAAGTGCCTTCTATCTAAATGGAGTTCAACTCGAGTCTTTATGTTTGACAGGAAGATTTCCAATATCCGTACAGATCCATCTGAAAGAAGTCCGAGCTTTCATCGACCGAAAGATTTTACATAAAACAACATAGAAGAGTCTTTTTAAAAAATCCGAAATATACAGTGGTGCAATAAGATTGCAATATGATTGCAACAACATTGTAACATTATTGTAACATGACTGCGACAGAATTTAACATAGGTTTAACTTTATTGTAACAGGATTGTAACAACATTGAGACATGGTAGTATCAACATTGCAACGAGATTGTAACAGAGTTGTGCCGTGAGGGGAACAGCTAAACACTAAACGGTAAAAATAAAATTTCATTTTAGTTCGGATGAAAATGTTCCTGGAAAGTTAGAGGACATTTTCTTAACCCAACGACTTTGGAGATTTCTTTCATCTCCGGCGTTTGTTTTTCCTCTTGATCGGTGTTTGTTTCTCATGGGAATGCTCCGATGTTGATCAAATGAAAATAATACATTTGGGATTTATATAAATGACGTTATCTAGCTACAATGAACGCATGTGTGTACAAAAAGAGTACGCGGAAACAGATAGACGCATCACTTAATTGACGTCACACTTTTGTTTTTCGTAGAAATAAACGATAGCATTAAAACATTTTGAATAGCGTGATTGTTTCCGTGTTTTTATTTCCTACTTTCTCAATTCAATATGCTATCTTCTACTATATATAGGAAAGTTTTCCTTTTTTTAAAATATTTTTCTCACCTTTTTATCTCTAACCGTCCCTTTAAGAGCAATTGTCTTCACTGAATATATTCGCCAGGTAGTTTTAAAAAAAAATATTTTTAGTTAGTCTGTTTGCTCCTATAATTACTAGATTGAATTTATAGGAGCAACCGGACTCATGGAAAATAATCAAAATGGAGTGGTGTAGGAGGGGGAAAAAAGAAAAATAGACAGACGGTGAGAGAGTTTTTATAAAGATGTCTTACTCTTTTGCCCCGGGCAACACCGGGTAGCCCTGCTTGATTTAATGTAAAACACTCTTTTAGTAATGCCTTACAAACTCACTGACACCCGCATGATGTTCAACAAGAAAATAGATGTTTATATATTATTTATATAA
>OY744515.1:106995021-107015021 GCA_963556195.1 Sepiola atlantica
CGACGACGACGATGATGATGATGATGATGATGATGATGATGATGATGATGATGATGATGATGATGATGATGATAATAATAATAATAATAATAATAATAATAATAATAATAATAATAATAATAATATAAAATTAACAGCAACAACATTAATGATGACTCTGGAATAACCTGCCCCTTTTCTTCATTAATTATAAGTGTCCGTGTAGTCATCGGCTCCATGTGTGGCAAGCTTAGCAGATCGCCACAGAAAAGCATATGCACTAATTACTTGCGATTCATGACCTCCCAATATAGTCTTTCTGTCTATTTTGCAAGAAGATTTGAGGACCTCAATCTTCCATCCGTTAAACATCAATAATACCTAATATCACTGTATAATCTCGGAATACGGCCATTTGTCACGAAAAGCGTGGAACATTTTGAAACGTTTGGAGGTGTGTTTTGTGGAAAATAAAGGCATATGGTGCTTTGGCGATGAGCAAATAGTGGTATCGGTTCTGACATTGCACTTCATCTTTTTTGTCCTCGGTTAATGAAAGTAAAACCCTTGCAGACTCCCTTCACATTTAAAATCTACTTTGTGTTTTACTATGCCATAGTTAAGAGGCAAGTAAATAATGACGGATATGTTTTCAATACGTAAATTCAATTTGCACGTTTTCCGATGAGAATCATATTTCAATCTTAAGCGTGACAGACAGACGGATCGGCCTAGGTTCATATAAAGATATGCGGACGTATATAAAAATGAAATTTCTAACAAAGGCTAAACTTACAACATACAAAATGATATTGAAATCCTAAGCGTGGCAGAGAGACAGATCGGCATAGGGTCTAATAGAGATATGCGGACGCATATACACTTTAAATTTCGAACCTAAGCTAAACTTACGGACAGACAAAATGCGATCAAAAACTTAAGCATGGCAGACTGACAGTCGTCCTGGGTTACATGTGAATGACACAAGAATGAATGTCGTTAAGATACGAACATTCAATCTGCGTGTTTAGCGATTAAAATTATACGTCAAACTTAAGTTTACCAAACGGACAAGCTAACCGTTCAACAGACAGAGTTCTTTATGTCGATGTGTGGACGCAGCTTCTTCGCGGATGTATAGTAACGTGCCGAGGCGATCTATCCGACTTCCTAGGGATTATGATCCAACTCTAATAGGTGAATCATCACAAGCGTTTCTTCTTTTATTAATGGGTGTCTTAATTGTCGATCGCCTGGGCCACTATTAGCGAGGAGTGCCGACGAATCTCTTCATTTGTATTTTTGTACACAGCCAAAATGCATCAACCCTCTGTTCTTGTGCCACAGTGGGAAGCAAATAAATCCCAACATCCATTTTTAGCAAAATTGTATTACTCATAATAAAAATGCGTGGACACGTCTATAAATTATATTAAGTTGGTTTTTAACGGTAACAGTATACGAATATGAACAAAAAAGATTTTTAAAAACATTACCGCGCTTGTGCATTAATTTGGCTTCAGATTAAACCCCGACCCTAACTTATTGGTTATTCTATGGTCCGGCTTCGTTCTACAAGATGAACTCTACCAAGCATTACTTACTCCACAATTGCTGCCGAATTCAACGGATCCATTCACGGTTTATTTGTTATCCGAACAGAGTGGCTACTGGGTTGTTGAGGCTACTTTCTGACTTGACCCTTAGGCATTGTACAACACCTTAAGGCAAGAAACTAATCAGACGCATATAAGACAATTATTTAAAAAAAATAATAAGATATAATAAAAAGAAAAACTATAACTGACTTTTCTATTTTGTGACTTTGAATCATTTCATGTATTTTTCTATCATGTATTCAGTTAGTCTTTAAATACCACTAGTCTGCGATGTTTTCAAGGTCTAAAATATATTACATGATTTTAGGTCAGTTTTATGCACTAAATCCGCAAGTTATACTCATTTTACTCAATCAGATCAGATGTAATGAAATAGTAGCACATTAAAAATATACTTAATTCGGATTTATTTTAGGTGAATACAATTCAATACTGAACATATTAGACTCATTTATTCACAATAGGCTTACAAAATATGTTGAATAGATTGCAAGAAGGGTATAATGAACTGGATTCCATAGTGACATTTAGCACAGAAACAGGAAGATCGTGGTCATGGGGTATTGGCTTCATGGCACAAGTAACATCAGGGTATTGAACATACTGCTGGTTTTTGCGATTGATTCATTTTAGATTTGCCATGCAAAAGTAGCAGTATGTAACGTGCTCTTTCCATCCCTACACACCATTAGGCCACAAAATGGAAGACTATGTTTTTCTTGTTCCTTAAATAATGTACGTTCTCTACACATGTTTTGTAGCAGATGTGTGGAGCAACTAGTTCATCCTGGACGTCTAGTCTGACACCAAATTAAGTATGTGGTACAAGGTCGAAAGGTCGAATCAAAAAGTACTAAACCCACAAATAATTCTGACAAATCTAATATTTTTCTTAGAAACTACATGTCTGTATGCATATTCAAGGTGTGTGTAATTTCCCCTCTAGGTTGAACTCCGCCCCTGATTCGAGAGCTATTTGTATTATGTACTATTCTGCATCATCTTAACCGCTTAGGAAGTGGACAAATACTAAAAACAACACCGTTCCATCGCCAGTAAAAGCAATAACAAAACTAGGTAACTTGATAGGCGATAAAAATCGTGAATATTTCGGGCAAGGCCTCAAAGCCGAATAGTAAAGTATGAAACTATAGAAATGTAGAGGTTCGATCCTTGCCCAGGATAGCCACGTTTATGACCGCATGGCTTTCTTTTATGTACCTAAATTAATTCATAAATATATCTATTAATAATGGAGAGTATGTATCTGTCTGTCTGAAACCGAGTCTATATAATTAGTTTTGATCGCTAACTGTTTATATCTACTTATCAACTCATATATATATATATATATATATATATATATATATATATATATATTCCAAAACTTCCCCAAACATCACGCGTCTTTACAATTTAAACAATTGATTTATTTCAATGAATTAATATTCGCAAATATACACCCATGATTGTTTTTTTCAAATTTCCAGATGTATTTAAAATATTTTTCTTCGATAATAATAATCTTAATAACAATTATAAATAGCATTAATTAAAGACAAGGTTTTTTAAAAATCTATATAATTGAGTTACGTAATAAAAGTAGATTGTAATGGAATATGATGGAATGGCCGGTGTCCACCCCAACATTAAGTTACCCGCCCTCTGATTATTAAGTATAACGTTCTATTTCGAACTCACCTTTCAAGAAAGACAGATAGAGAGAAAGAAAAAAAGAGAGAGATGGAAATAAGACAGGGACGCGTTATTTGATTAATAACATGTAAGCAACACATTCTCTGACAGTTATATATATTTACTTTGATTTTTTTATTAAAACGTTTTGGAGTTGTTTGTTTTTTAATCTTATTAGAAATTATGTTTTCAAGCAGAAATTTATTGAATCAAATTCTATAATTTAAAAAATAATGGATTTAAAAATTACTATTTATTTTGCAAAACAACACAAACTCATTTTACTGAGCAATTAAATAACTTAATATAGAATCGTGTTCATTCTATTCTATTTTTTAAATGTTGATTTTATTTTAGGTACAACTTTTTGTTTGTTTTGAAAAACTTCAAATATTATCATGTTTTTACGACTTTAAGTGAGTTTAGGATTTTTTTGTTTTACATTTTACGCCGTAAAGAGTAAATTTTGTTGGAAAGCTATGTTTTATTATTCTGTGTTTTTTTTAAAATTAAAATAAAGGATGTGGTGATGTTCTTTCTTTTTTTTGTAAAAAAACACATTTTTCCAGGCAATTGAATAACTGAATTTAGAAGTGTGTTCACTGTATTGTTTTAATTATGGATTTAGTGTAGGTACAGTTTTCTTTTCAATTTGACAAACTTAAAATAGTATTATGTTTTTACGACCTTAAGTGAGTTTAGGATTCACATATTGTAATTACTCGAGGCTAATTTTGGTATACGTATACGGCACGTTCCCAGAGAGGGATTAATTTACGCTACAGTTGCACAGCGAACTAAATCCCCTTTAAAATATTAATGGTAAGTTTAAACAATGGTTCCTTTTGATAATGTTAATTTTTGTTGCTTAATGGTGAAAAAAATATATAAAGATTTTAGACTGGAGAGTGGGTCATCTATAAGTCCGCTAAACATAAATGTAGTTATGCCGTTTTCTGAAACAATAAAATAACTTCAAGCTAACAACTTTCTTCTATTTATTGAAGAGAATTTAAAGATTTTGTTTTCTAAACACTTTCTTTGCGGTTACTTTAACTTACCTTAAAATGTAATGCATGCAATGTGTAACTTAGCAAGAATATGCGACCGGATGGAGCATACATTTTCTAGTATATATAATGAAAATAATGACACGTCCGATTAAGGGCGACTGAATGCAATATGCTGCATATTCTTAACCGCTCAGAGAGTGGGAAAATACTAAAAAATAACTCTGTACTATCGCCAGTAAAAACTATATAATTATGTTATATTCTTTTTCATGATCTTTGTTTTTATATTTCTTGTTTTTTATATATTCCTGATTCTTTTTAATATACTCTTTGTTTGAATACTTTATGAATTGATAACTATTGTATACCATAGTTTTATTAAGGCAAACATTATGAAATAACACGGAGTTTTTTTATCTTGTTAAAAGATTTTATTTTCAATTTTCCGTATAGTCCATTATTTCGTATTTCGGTCAAATTTGTGTATGTAAGTTCCGTGGGTTTTTGTTCCATATTTATTTTATTTTTTCGATTTGATTCGTGAAATCATCATTCTCCGCGGGCCAGTATTTCTTAGTTCACCTTTGCAATGTGACGTGAAAGGGTTTTAATTAGAGATATATAATTTTGAAGAGACAGGAATCGTTGTGCATATTCAAACAGAGACCGATGTGATAATCTAAAGTCTAACAAAGTGATTGTTACTAATTATATAGACTTAGCGTAGTTATGCTAAAGCGACATGCTAACATTACTCTTCTTCGTTTTAAAGTGTTTGGTCATTCCTTTGTAATGCTACATGTGGTGAATCATCTTCAATCACAAATTTGGTTAGGTTATAAACTGAACCTGGTCAAGTCGCTCGGAAAGGAGATTTTATTTACCTTTAACATTTTACAAACATGTATAGTAATGTGTAGTAATTGTTTTGATAAAATAACATGTGGCACAAGACAAACTTGTGTGGCGTACGATGGGAATTGGCTGTAGTCTTCTTGGTTTATTTTCTTAACTAGTTTTAGTCATCAAGACACAACAATCACTTCATAGAAAATAAAAGTTACATTGTCGCCAATAACTTAACGTTGTGTATTTAGAAATAAGACATGTACACATTCATCGTTTAGGGAGTGGGGTTCAATAGAACAGCCATTTTTGAAAAATATAATGCTAAGTGTTGTGGTTAGTAAGACCCTCCCAAATACATCTAGGTGTGAGCTGCTCACTCTTTTGGGGTTGTTTAAAAAGCCGGAAACAAGCATAACAGTTTCTAAGTATGTGAAACAGAATGGGGCCATGAATACTTTGTACACCTAACTAAGATACTTCGCCAACTGGTATGGGGTCTGATGAGACTTAATGTCGACGTACACCATGCCTAGGCAGGGAAGGCGTACTACAAACTTTATTCTAAAAACACACATAAACTAGCGGTGTGTACCACCATACCTTTAAATAGTGCAGAGTGAAATATCCTTCTATCACATCTGATTTAGATTTTAAGCTGATGTTTAAAGTGCGAAATAAGATCATAATAAGAAGTTTAGCTACGGCTAGAATCATGAGAAACACCATTCGCTTCTCCCTGATCAACGAAAGCAGCACATTGTACACTACAGATTTTACATCTGGGGGTACAAACTGATCAGGAGCGATTCAACCCGTCACCGCGTTGACATACTTTCAAATCCTATGCAGAAGAAGGAGATATAAATAAATAAATAATTATTCTTTTTTTGTGTATAGATTCTATTTTTCTTAATTCACGAGTTATTGGTCCCAGTTTTATTGTGTTTCTTCGGATGATAGGTGATATTTCGTCTCGGTTGAATGATGTGACTGGAAAAAGAATAGTGTCTAGTAGCATGTATAACTGGCGATGTTGATGAGTAATATTTCTATTAGCATGTCAGCTGCTAAGTGATTGCCGTGCACCCGTATGCTGTGTCTTTAATAATGTATTCTATTAAGTTAAATTTCTCTATATACAACTCAATGTATGTGTGTATGTGTATTAGTAATGGATGTGTGTTACCTATGGCATGAAAGTTAAGGCATACTACGTTAAATCTAAAAATATATTGTTATATAAAATTTAATAAAGATTTGTTCCCAAATGTTTATGCACCCCTAAGGAGGCTATAGAGGCATAACCTCCTAATAAATTTAAATATCTCCATTTAAAAAAAAATTAAATCATAAGTATAACATTCTCTAGGGAAAACAATGGAAGTGGTACCGAATATTTAATTGTCCTTCTAACTAGAAAAGGCTATGGGGGTCAAATCGCCTTTTAAACAAATGTTAATGAAATCTATATTATATGTATAAAATTATCATGTTTATGCACCCCTAAGGAGGCTATAGAGGCATAACCTCCTAATAAATTTAAATATCTCCATTTAAAAAAAATTAAATCATAAGTATAACATTTTCTAGGGAAAACAATGGAAGTGGTAGCGAATATCTAATTGTCCTTCTAACTACAAAAGGCTATAGGGGTCGAATCGCCTTTTAAACTAATGTTAATGAAATCTATATTATATGTATAAAATTATCATAGAAGACAATGGAAGTTTCCTTGAAGTTTTTCCCTTCATGTGCTGCATATCTATGTGGCATCACTTCTAAGTTACTCATTGGAACAGAACCCTCTTACAACTCAAAATACGTATATTCAGTGTTGATGAAATTCACAGCATATGTATAAGACCCACATTTAGAGATTACCAACACGTCAGCTACTTCCAACTATATTAGGGTGTTAAACGGAAGTAAGAGGCAGGACAAATAAAGAAAGTAATATAGTGTTACGCGCAGAGTGAAAAAGCACAATGTTGTTATTCTTATTCAATCCGGAACAACGTCGGATCTTTTTGGTAGATAGTTTTTGTTTAAATCTCATAGACATTTATATCAGAGTTACTCCTACAAAACCAGCCGGACACAACATTAGCCGGACACCAACGAAATTACGTACCTGTTTCCGCGTTCAACTAGTTGTTTTTCATCTGTCCTCAGTTAGGGGAGTAGAGATCTCACTTAAATTACACCTTTTGGAGGATCTAGATATCCGTCACAAAACGGGTCTTGTGTATAACTTTGCCCTCGTAGGGAGGCAAGTAAATTAGAAATAAAAGGTTTACCAAATATACACCTAAAGGATTCCGATGGTAACATCGATCGAAAAGTTTTGAATATAACAACTAAGATGAGAATAGCAGTCGGAATTATCCAAATCATCTAAATTAATAACCCTAATTTAAAGAATACCGAATCATCGAATTATATACTTGTGCTATAATAACATTACAATATGATAAAAGTATGTACTAATTGTATTTTTATTTTTATTGTTATTCACCCCAAACAAGGTGCATTGCCCACTGTACGTAATGGACTACTATTAGGGGTCATGCCTTCTATAGAAAGATGAGGGAGATGTCTATTCGGATTACATCTTAATTTCTGCTTGCTAGTGCAGTAAGGGAAGCAGGAAACGTGGACGGGATTTAAAAGTCTAGTGGTTCGACGGAAGGTGCTATTAGAGTAAAAAGCTCTCCAGCATCTAGTAACCTCTGCAGTGAAGGGATAGGTGTTTTGCTTCTTGTCGAATTAGTCGTGGGTATTTATGTTGATGGGGCACAAGTGCAACAAGTTTGTCAGATCACATTCCATTAAAGCACAAAGATGCAACACTGCGGCGATGGGACAGGGGATTTAGCTTTGTTTCAATCTCCGGGGCCTATGAGATTTGAGACTCTTTTTAGACCCTGTGGAATAGGGAGAGATTAGTGGTAGATGCATCAGTACAGATGTGGCAACAATACTCCATGCATAGGCGAATGGTGGTTTTGCAGTGATACAGGATACTTGCAGGTATGAGAACTTTTTTAGCCCGGTAGAAGGAAGCTACATTATTTGCAGCAGCCTTGGCAATGTCTTCTATGCATTTGTTCAGATGCATGTTGTTGGAAATGTTAGGCCAGAGGCTTTGCGGAATCACTGTTCAATACTAAGAATATCCTTTCACGGACTTTAATGTGTGCAGTTTCAAATCGATACAGTGCACAGATAAACCGTTCGTGTGAAGGAGATTGAAAGAAAGAATCTTCAATCGAATTGGTAAGACTTTAAGAGATATGGCGTCTGATACGAAAATGTCTGCCCTAGCTATCATTTAAGCGTGCCGACGGCTTCTGTAATAACAATCCGTTGCTCCCATCTGATACGTAAAGATTGAAAGAGAGACAATAACAATATAGGGTAAAATGTAACCTTTCAGAATGGAACAGCTTTTACAGATGATGGCGATAACAAGCAGACTAACAGATAGAATTTACCATTTGATTCCGTCTTTCACTCATTCGTCATTTTACTTTTATTTCGTTTTTAAACGTTTTCCTAACAGATAGAATTTACAATCTAATTTCTTCTGTCAGTCATTCGTCGTTTTCCTTTTTTTCAAATCGTCTTTTTTGGCAAACCAGAACATTACCCGACTAAAAGTAAGCAGCAAACGGTTTTCAGTCAGATTTAGTTCCCGATATTAAATACTTAGGTCACTTACTCTTCTGATTTACGATGTTTTGTACTAATTTTTATTTATTAATTTGTTTCTTAACTTGTTAGGCGACGGTACAAAATAGTTAACAAAGCCTCCTCCACATGTTTAGAATTGCTTTCTAAAAATCTACTGCGATTTACGGACCGTGCTGAAATAATAACGTTATTATTTGGAAAGCACTCTTTAACATGGGGACGGTAATTTGTTAACTATTCTGTACTTTTACCAGATAATTCAATGAATAGATGAATAAATTTGGATGACTTAAAATATCGCCGGAATTATATTATGGATGAAGTTTAATATCAGGAACTAAATCTGACCGAACGCTGTTTGCTGCCTACTTTGAGTCGGATACTTTTATGGTTCGCCGTCTCATTTTGCTCACGTTTTCCTCTGTTTGCTTTTGTCTTTCTACTATATTAATATTTTCATCTTTATTTTTCAAACTTTTCATTCATCCTTCCTGCTTTTTATTCTTATTCGTCTAATTTTTCTTTTTAATTTTTTTTAACATTTTATATTTCTTTCTTTCAATTTACATTTTTTAATCTTGTTTTTTTCTTTGTTTTTCTGTCGTCTTTATTGTTTACAACGTTTTGTTTATTTTTTTTCTATTTTAACTTCGTATTTTCTTTTAAATTCTAATTTAATATATGTAGTAAATCGAGTCGAATGTTTGTGAATAATATTTGAAATCAATGTTTGAATATAATTCGGCAGTTTTTAGGTGGACATTTATCTATATCTAAAGCTAATTCATCTGCATCAGAATATTTTGAAAATGTGCGCCATCTTCAAAAATTATATACGCAGAAGCAGTTAATATGAACAGTATATATGAAATATTTATCTTTATTTTTAAACTTTCGTCAATTATTCTTTTATTGGTCCCCCGATTTATAAAATCGGGGGACCTATGTTTTGAGGCATTTCCGTCCATCCGTCTGTCCGTCCGTCCGGATTTTTCTCCGCAACCATCCATTGAATTTCTCTGAAATTTTGCATGAAGGTGTAACTTTTGTCAGGTTAGAAAGTGACATTCTCTGATTTTTTAAATAAAATCTGGTTAGCGCCCCAGTTGGTCAAAAGGCCCCAAAATGGCAAAAGATGACATTTTTTGCCCCATAACTTTTCATCCATCCATTCAATTTCTCTGAAACTTGGCCAGAATATTGAGGCAATTGTTACTTATAGAAAATAAGTATAGCTGACCTTGAAAAAAATCTGGTTCGCGCCTCCAGGGGGTAAAAAGCCCCCAAAATGGCAAAAAATGATATTTTTCTCCCATAACGTTTGATCCATCCATTCAATTTTTCCGAAACTTGGCCAAAATGTAGAGGCAATTGTTCTGGATATAAAATGAGCATCATTGACCTCAGAAAAGTTCTGGTTCGCGCCCCCAGGGAGTACAATGGGGGTAAAAAATGCCCCAAATTGCCCAAATTTATTGCATTTTACACTCGCCACATCGAGTCACATACAGAGTGGGACCACGCATGTGCGGCTTGTTTTTCGATTCTTTTGTGTTTTTTTATATTTTATATTTAAATTTTCTTTCTATGTTTCACTCGACATCTTTTTCATCTTTCTTTAATATTTTTTCTATAATTATTTCTGTTTTCTTTTCTCTTTCTCATATCAACTTTTCGTTTTATTTCTATCAATGTTTACTTAATATGTTTCTTCCCGTTTTAAAATAAACCTAGTTTATTTCTTGAATATTTGCGATTAACAGTAATTTTTATCTAACATTTGTTTTCTTAAGGTTTAATTACATTTATGTTCTATATCTAAGATGTAATTACATTTATGTTCTATATCTAAGATTTAATTACATTTATGTTCTATATCTAAGATTTAATTACATTTATGTTCTATTACTAAGATTTAATTACATTTATGTTCTATATCTAAGATTTAATTACATTTATGTTCTATATCTAAGATTTAATTACATTTATGTTCTATATCTAAGATTTAATTACATTTATGTTCTATATCTAAGATTTAATTACATTTATGTTCTATATCTAAGATTTAATTACATTTATGTTCTATTACTAAGATTTAATTACATTTATGTTCTATATCTAAGATTTAATTACATTTATGTTCTATATCTAAGATTTAATTACATTTATGTTCTATATCTAAGATTTAATTACATTTATGTTCTATATCTAAGAGTTTGTCTTTATATTTTGTTTATTTATGTTTATTTATTTGATTGTAACATATTTTTCTTGTATTTACTTTTAAATATAACTTTAACACTTTTATTCTCCTTTTGCCCCATCAGTTTTCTAGCGTTCATTTTCCCGTCTTCCTTTATGTTTTCCCATGTTTCTTTCTTTAGTTCATTATTTTTCCTTTTCTTTCTTATTTACTTTATTTTTTTTTTTTTGTATTAATTTTATTTTATTTTTTTCTTTCTTTTAAAAATTATGTTTTACTTTTCGTTTGTATATTCTACGTTTTTTTTTTCGCTTCAAAACGGTCATTAATCTGAGGTCTTTTTATTTTTCAATATTGATATTAACATTAAACAAGGCATATTGCCACTGACACGTAAGATGTGTGTTCACATTAAATTTACATTGTTGCATGTTGGTACAGTTGGGAAAAGGTTAGGAATTCCAAATCAATCGCTTAGAATGGAAGGAGTTCATGCATTACAAATACCTCTATAGTAAATAGGGGTTGGATTTTGCTTCTAAGGGTTTATTGGAAGTATTTATCTTTAAGGGGTACTCGGGCAGAAAGCTCACCGGAACACATTCCCTGAAAGTACGTGTAAAACAAGCAGAAGAATGCAATATTGCGGCGATGGGGCAGGGGTCGTAGCTTGGTAGATACTGCGAGCCCTATAAAAATGGAGACTCATTCTTGTACCCTGTGCAAGAGAGAGAGGCTACTAGTAGATGTATCAGTTCAGATGTGGCAAAAATACTCCATGAATTAACGAATTGTAGTTTTATAGATGTATAGGATTTTGTAAGATATGTGAAGCTTGCGTTTCTTTGTTCTTTTGTCTTGATAGCAATGTAATCAATCTCGGGTCATTGTTTTAGTTCTTTTTCTTCCTTTATAATCTTATTTGGTCGTTTTATTCTTTTTTTCCTTTTCTATTTTCTTTTTACGTTCTTTATCAATGTTTTGTCTTACTTTTTTCATCTAGCATTCTCATAGTTTTATACGTCACTATATAATTATTTATATATATTTTTTCTCCATTTCTGTTTTCTTTCCTTTTTTATTTTCTCTTTTTTTCTTTCTCCCAGTTTCTTCTTTTCCTGTTTAATTCTTTCTATAAACTATATCTATTATTTTAGTATACTTCGTCTTTCTTTCATTTTCTTTCACGTTATGTTATAAAACAACGACTTACCTCCCCTGTCGTTCTTTTTTGTATTAACACGCTACACTGTATATAACTACGCTCATAATGATTGTTAAGCTTAAAAAAGTACCTTTTCTGTGTCATCTTTCGAATACATTTTGTTAATTCTTGCTTCTTTTTCATCATTTGATTTTAGATTTCCCTTTTATTTATGTTGACTTCAATGTTCTTTTATTTCCTACTCGTATTTCTTATCTTTACCTAGACGTTTTTCTGATCGCTTTTCCGTCCTTTCTTTTGATCATTCGTCTATTCATTTAAACTCACAAGTTTCGCTAATCTTTGCTTACAGGTAATAAAAGAAACGCTTTAGAAATCAGAAATATCTGATTTCATTCGATTCATCTTTACGGTCATAATCTAAAAAAAAACTCGTCAACAGAAAAGAATGCCTATAAATCGGTCTTCCGTGCATTTATATGTGTCGGCGTTGAATGATATTTATTTTTCTAATCCCCTTTTTAAACTATTTTGTAACCAAATGTAAAGGCCAAGAGTCACACGAGGATGAGTGTTAATAAAACGGAATATTGTCAGGAAAAAGATGATGAACACTATAAGAGTACAAGTCTTGATCAAAGATATTTTATTTACCTCCTTTCCAGGCGGTTAGGCAAAGGGTCAGGCATGGGTTTTGATAAAAGTGTGTTTTGTGGAACGAACTAGAATCGAACCCGGACATCCAGGTCCGCGTCGTAAAACTTCGTTGAGTTAATCATAGGGCGTTTAATGAGAAATATGTTCTTATTGTATGTGAAGACGGCCATGATTGTAACTAACACAGAAGCAGAGCGTAGAAATATGTTCCATAGGTGGGGGGGGGGCTTGCAAAAATCTGATAGAATTTCGTCTGACTCTAGGCATATAAAGGGAGAAACGAAAATTAATTTTCCGTTGTGTTTGTGAGACGAATTCTAGCTGTAAATTTCTTACAAAATCAACCAAAGATTGACCTCAGTCGAGAACTTTTTGAATAAACATAACGACAGAGCAGAGAGAGACTATCAACGCCTCTTCTGTGATGGTTTGGTTCTAGTTGGTTGTTTTCTTTTACGGCATATCAACCTTATTTAATAGTAAATCAGATGATGTTGGTGAAAGTTGTTATGCTTAAAGTTCTTTATATCTTGAGATGTGTATCTATGGGGTTTTGTTTGGTTGTTTTGTGGAGGAAAAATGTATTTTTTGTCTTTAGCTTTGCAGAACATGATTAAGTTTGTAAAGGGAAAAGAACAAAACAATGACATCAATGCTTGGTGCATTTTAAGCCAGGGAGCAGTAACCTTCAGAGAGCCTGATTTGGTAGCATTAGTCTTCTGTGCGAAACGGAGATTGTAGTGAAAAAGTGAGATCACCCCCATCCAGATGCTATTTCAGTTTTGTAATCTGGGCGGTAAAGAGTGCTCGTCCCGGATATAGCCAGATTTTCTGTTCAGTATTTCTTTTGATATTTCTTCTTCATATTTCAACTCACAAATTCTACGAATCCTTGCTTACAGGTAATAAAAGAAAATATTTAGAAATCAGAGATATCTGATTTCATTCGATTTGTCTTGTCGGCTATTACCTTACATGTCTCCTCGATAAAAAAGGAACATATATAAATCGGACTTCCGTGCGTTTGTGTTTGTATCGTTAAATGTATTTTTTCTGATTTTTTTTTCTTCGTAATCCGAGATCACGAGACGCTTTTGAAATGTTTGTTTGGAATGTTGTTACTACTTTTAGCGTTGACACGTATTCAGGGCTCTTTCCACAGCACGCTACCGCAATCTTGTATGCTGCGTTATCGGAGATAGCACACGGACGAATACGAAAAGAATCAGAATAAAGAAAAGTTCGATTTAAATAAGTACATACGCAAACAGTTTGCTGAATAGGGATGTTTTAATATATTAATGAGTCATTATATATAAACACCAATAAGCCACTCGCGGATGACGCGTAATTAGATTGCCAATTAGATATAGAACACTACTTTTAGAGGATTTGAAAAATGGGTTAAAATGTCTGGTTTTGATGACTAAAAAGGACGGCTCAACGAGTATTTGTTGACATTAGACTTGAAGACGATTATGTTGTAGTCAGCACGGAATCACTTACGTGGTATGGTGTTCTACAGAGTGGAAGTTCTTGAAAAGAAGCTCAGAGTTTAGTAGGAAGTTGTTTGCACTGGTAATAGCAAGACAGGTACTTTATGTAAAGGTTTAACGGGGGAACACCTAACGTTAAAATAGCGCTAGAGCAGAGAAAGGCAATGAATATTTCTTTGTGAGAGAGAAGCTGTATGGGGAAGAAGAGAACATCCCTCACAAGGTAAGGAAGTCGGTTTTACCCTAAGAAAGAATACTTTAGGCTAATTAACTAAGATCTGGCAAGAGCACTCTATCTACGGAGATATATGACACTTATACAGGTAAATGATTGCGTCAGTTATATTCTGGATCGGAGGAATAATCGTAGCATTATTCCTCCGATCTTAGCAACGGGTTTCATGTAAGTCTTCTATTTTAGGTCTGAAGTGAAAGTCTGTCGTAGGAGCGGATAGAGGAAGGGATCTCGCTAAAACGAGAGTGCCATTCATTTGAACTGATGCAAAACGAGGATCTGAGCTTTGGTGGTCAAAGGAGAGAGTTTGGTCTTAAAGAAGTAAATAGTATCAAGCCACGTTTTCCTCATTGTATCCCAGACGTCCTAAAAGAAAGAATCCGCAAAGTCTTGGTTATCAGTGCTCATCGAAGTACTGTCAAATATTGTGTTATATCCTACATCGATGTCGACGAATGGTCTCAAAATATTATTTGGAAGATCATTGAGGAAGAGCAGAAAGAGTGTCGGACCCAGAATGGATATTTGAGGCACATCGGTGTTGCTTTCGTGGAAGGTAGTACATGCACCAGGAAAAACTAGAATGAGTACTACAGAGAAATCAATTAATACTCTAATAGATAAGGAAATACATAGAAATAGAGGAGATACGTAATTGGCCATTATAAATATGGCTCCTACCACAGTAGCCCCTTACGTTTTAGGGTAAATATGCCTTGTTTAGGGGTGAATAAATGTAAAACAAACATATTTTAAAAGTAAAAATTACTTACATTTTGATGGTCGTGGTGTTCTATGAGGTTCGGTGACTGTGACCAGAAAACGTGACCTATAGCCAAAGTCTGTTCATAGTTTGGAAAGGCATACTCCCACGCGGAGTTAAGCGAAAAGTCCATGCGCCTTGAAAGACAAGTCAGAAAAGAAGATAATATCTGTTTCCAAATTCCCCACGTGATTAGACAATAATAGTTGTGATTTCAGACAGGGGGGGGGGCACATCTTCTCTGACGTTTTCCAAAAACGTACATATATATATTCCATAACAGATCACTCAGAAGATTCGACAATTACATGGTGCTATGTAAGTTATTATAATTTTTGTATTGCCCGTGGGTAGATAAACCGTCACACACACACACACACACACACACATATCGTCCTCGAAACTAGGCCCCTTTCTTCTACGGATACACTGACTCCAACACCAATGTTTTTACAAAAGGTTTATCAAAAAACTGTGGCCCTGTCAGTGTGACCACGAATTCACCGACTGAAACCCCATGCATTATTTTTTTTCTTCTGTCCTCTTAAGTGACATCAATTAAGGCAACACTACATTGTGTATTGTCAGTTGTTCAAACTCTTACTCCAGGTACTTAATTCCCCTGATGATCTGCCTAGCAAGGATATATTTGGTAGTGAAACACGTGTAGGAAAACAACTCTTTAATTTGGATATATATGATAAATAAATAAACTTTGAGAGAAAGAAAAAGTATTTTGTGGTGATGAATGATCTCCTGAATCGAATGGTTTTGTAAGACTTCAAAAAATCACACACACACACACACACACACACACACACACATATATATATATATATATATATATATATATATATATATATATATATATATAATGTATATATATATATTAATAAAAATATTAATATTTTAACATATACAAGTTAATGGTTATTAGTTATAAACTTAGATATGTAAAGAGTCCATCCAAATAAGTGTTAATTATGGTTACATTTTTCACAGAATCAAAAGACCGCATTGACATTTTCCTTCGACTACACCTATAAAGGAAAATTATCCGTTACGTCCATAAAATAACTGAAATATATTAGAATTAAAAGAACCGAAATTCAATGTGTTTAAATAGATTTTGTTCGTTCTATTAAACAGAAATACAATTAAATAACTATATCTCAGAGTCTAATATATTTAAAACGGGATTAAACAGTTTAATAATACGTTTTATTGGAGTTTGCTTAATTTAAAATTAAAAAAACAATTTGTTTATATTCGTAAAAGCCAGTTGCCATTATACATTTCTTCGTAAGACACGCAGCGTCAACAATTAGATGTTTCATTAAGAAAACATCACCATGCTAATAGTGTATCATTCCTTGACCTCAGTAAGCAAATGTTATTTTAAACTGTTATTCAGAAGTGGTACACCGAACCATATTTGAAATAATTTCTGACCTGCAATAAATCTCCACACGGGCAACCATTACTCTATATATCAAGTTAGGAATATAAAGACCCTCTAAGAAATTTAAGTTCGGATATATTATAAACAGACTGTCACTTTGTTTTACGCAAGGTTATGATAACGTTCATTGAACCCTCTTGATTGTCTTCTATTTACTACCAGCTGTATTCAAGGTCTCCTGTATCATGTGATAATTCACGATGTCCTTTGGTATAGAGCGAAAGCGTGCGATTGCTTTGGTTTACCTTTTAGACCTCGTTCACGCTCTGCGACTGTCTGAAATTATCACTTGCTACACTGATGAGAGCGAAGGCGTGAAACGGCAATGTATGTAAGAATAACATAATTAAATAGTTATTCATAAATAGTGTTATATATAAATATATAAAAAATGTATATATACCGACCGTTGAGAATTAGCTTCCTGCACTGAAGATTGCGTTAGCATCAAACATCGATGTCTGTAGGTATTAAAATAATTAATATTTATTTATAAATATTATTATTAGCTCCCTTCACCAAAGGCCGTGCACTCTGAGTGACTTTAATCACAAGCAGTACTTAAAGCTGCATGCACGATCCGAATACGTTCGTTGATCACTCTAACTGATTGTGTAAATTTAGCCGCCGATTCGCTATTTACAAAGTTAAATTCCTCCCTAATTATTACCTAATTGTCTATGGCCGAGGGGTTAAGACTCTTGACTATAGATCAGTGGCGATTTGTGATCAGGGTTCGCGCCCGCCGACCGTTGAGAATTAGCTTCCTGCACTGAAGATTGTGTTAGCATGAAACATCGATGCCTGTATGTATTAAAATGATTAATATTTATTTATAAATATTATATATATGTGTGTGTGTGTGTGCGCACGTGTGCGTATTGTTCTTTCTACGGGATAATATCCTAAACTAAGTAATGGATTTTTTTCAATTCTGTAATATATTTTCCAGGCATCACTGTGAATAATATGGACACATTATTCATTTTTTTGTAAATTTTATTACTTCGTAGGTCTGCCCACCTAAAATGTGCACCTTTCATCAAACATTTGAAATAAAGTAGATATAAAAAATAATGAAGAAAAGAATTGCTCTACGTGAATTTTAATGAATATTTAGGAATACATTTTAAATGAATCAGCACGCGCGTGGGCGTCAATAATGTATATGTGCTGGTAAAATCCTAAACGTTTAAACTTATCATTATGAATTATGGAATACGTATTCTTAGTGACAGATTAAATAACGGCATTTTTTTTTTTGTAAACTTTATGATTTAAGGAGGAACTACCGTAACTGCTTATACCCGTCCTGGGACATATATTCTACTAGGACGTTTATATTTTTTCGTTTTTTATTTTATTTTTATATTTAGTATTGAGTTTTCTTCGTCTTTGATGATTATTTATTTTTATTTAGTTATATCAATTTCAATATTTCTATTTTTTTAAATTCATGTTTCCTTAAGATAAAATAAATGTTGGATGTACGGAACAAATATTTGATAAGGGATAAATGCAACTGCCATCGAGACGCATTAAGAGAGAAGGAAAACAAATATATTCGATTGTCATTCATTGAAACAACCATCGCCGACAAACACGTTTTGAGGGGACTGCATTGACAATGCTGTCGCGTGCGACGTTCTAGGTTGTCACAAATTATTGTATAATAACAACCCGCAATTACCATTATGAGTTTGTTCCTGTATGTACATGTTCGTCCTACTAACCTACCATCCCTTATGTCAACGACTATAAAGATATATCGTTATATTTTTATATATCAATGTGTCCAGCACAACAAAAAGAAGATTTAACAATGCTTATGAAAAAATAGTATAGATATTACGAGCGAGTTCTTCAAGATTTTACCATCCCAACGTATGATATTAAATGTTGTTGCTTAAGAATCCCACACAGAAACAGTAAATCAGCGATTGCAGCGGGTTTCCCATGAAAGAGATTTATAATCGACTTGAGCGTCGAATTTATTGTCTTTTTGGAATTGGCATTAACAACCAGCGACATGATTGGAAGCATTGTTATTGTTTTTAGTGTTCATCTCTGCAATTAAGATTATATTTAATTTGCCACTTTGTATTATTATTATTACAGAAATAAATCTAATTATTTATTTGTACCGGACGTCGTCTTTATTGTTCCGTCTAGATGAATAGAAAATGGAAGTTCTTAATAATTCTTAGAGATAACATGTTACGTACATTTATTCACAGAAGAGGTATAGAAAGTGAAAGGAGGCAGTTCAACAAATTCGAAATACTGAATTATTATAAGAATAAGAGTATTGAAACGACTTCGCAATCTAGTGAGTTAAAATATATTTTGTTCTTTACAGGCTGCCTCTCACAGAAGAGCCTTTACGATTTTATTCTAATCTAGCCTTATTACCATGAATGTTCTCGTATGAGCTCTATTTCCCATCTCTTTTTGTAAGACATTTACATCAATAACTTCATTTAATACAAAGAATGTACGCACTCCACTGCTTTGGGAGCGTCTGCCACTCTATCTACACCTTAATCTATCACGCTAACACTTTGGCTTGTTTTTGTAACTTGAATGAAAGTATAAAGTGAACTTTCGGTTTACTTTCGACAGCCTCGTAACCCTTGCTTCACTTATGTTGTCCTTTAGCCCTCACATTCCATGAGCGATATTTCTGACAATGGAGGAAGAATTGCTGTTTTCTGGGTCGGAATCTATCCATCTAACACTTATCGTTGGCTAGTTTTTTACCTTGAAGTAGTAGTATTTTGTTTAACTATTTACATCAAGTGCCTATGTGCTTTGTCTCCAGCTATTTCCATAAAAAAATGTAAGTAGTTTTTTAGCTGCGTAAATCAAGTGGGTTCATGCCTTGTCTGAAGCGATTTCCATAAAAATATACATGAAAACCTAACCTCTTGCAAAAATGAACAAATTTCCAACACTATTTTCAAATAAGTCTCTATTGACTTGCTTTTTAACTGCTGGATAAAATATCAGCCCTTCACTTCTTGGTTTCAGCAGAAAAAATCGCGTTCGAGGAGTACATTCTTTTCTGTAAAGCCCTTCTTCCCAGCACAACTCAAAATAAATATCCCTTATTTCGTATTCCTAGCAACAGGCAAACTTTCTATGAAAAGAGTTTATTTTCACGATCTTTCC
>OY744515.1:107020021-107022521 GCA_963556195.1 Sepiola atlantica
AGGTATTCAATGGAATGTGCTCTCATGAACTTGCTGCACTAGTGCCCCCCGACGAAACTTCACTAGACCAACCCGACAATCAGCCAAATCCCATCCATTCACGGTAGAGGTCCCCGGATGCTGAAGATTCTCTTACTCCTATAGCTTCTTTCCTCGTGCTGCAAGCCTCTGGAACTCCCTCCCTGTTCCCTGTGGCCCCGACTGTACTGACATGAAGTAATTTACAACTAATGTAAACAAACATCTCGCTGCAAAGTGTCCAACTTAGGATGACCCCCAAAACCTTCACCCTATTTCTCAGTAGCCCTTTACGTTTACAGTGGCGGCCTGCTTTCTTTGGGGTGAACTATGTTAAAAAAAAGTATGATAGACTTTGGTTGTCGACCAATCGATTGATCTGACACGCTGTTGTTTCAAACAATTCATCAAGATTCGATATATTTAATCGCGCCTTGATGGACTCAAACCACCAACATTTTAATTAACAGCCGAATGCGAGAACCGTTGCGCCATGAACACACAGTGTCAATAACTGTAGTGAAAGATATCCATTAACTTAGTTCTTTGTTTCTGACTTCTGACAGTTGTTGAATAGTTTTTGTGCGCATGAAATGGTTGGATTAAACGAATAGTAAGAATCACTAAGCAATTTAGAATTATGTTTTTTTTTCTTATAAAACATTTTCGGATTAAAAAGTGTAATTTGAATTAATATTATTACAATTTAATAAGAGCGTGTGTTTTTCAATTTAAGTTCACATGTGCGGAAGGTGAAAAACGTGAGAGCAGCAATTATATATAGTGTGATTTGTTTTGTTTGTTCACCTCAAACAATAAATATCGCAGCTGACGGGGTTCAGATTTATAGGGGCAAGCTTGGTTTTGGAGTTGGGTAGCAAGATACTTGTTCACATTACATTTAAATTTCTTCATGTTTTGGAATCGGGTAAAAAGTAGCGGATGTTAAATGCAAGCGGCGCGAGTAAACTAGCTATTAGAGGAGAAAGTATTCCACTATCTAGAGATCTCTACAGTAAATATGTGGGATTTTGCTGCATGGCGAGTGGGTAAAGAGTATCTACGCTGCGGGTGTAGAAGTATAATTAGTTAATCAAAGCACACTTCGTGAAATTACTTTTAAAACGAGCACAGGGATGTAATTTTTCGACAATGAAGCAAAAGCTGAAGATTTGAGAGGTTAGTGGTTGCTGAATCAGCCCGGATTTGGCAACACTACTCAATAAAAAGGCGAATGGTGGCTATATAGAAATGTGTAATACATACAAGAATCAGATATTTTCTAGCCCGATAAAGGGAGGCTACTTACTTTGTTGTTTTAGAATGCAAGATTGAACAATTTAAATGTTCGAATTTCGGGAATGGGTTTATAAGCCACGAGAATCGGTGATTGAAAAGGTTTATTAAAGGTATAGCGAGCAAGTTACACGGAAGAATTTGTGTTTAACTACAAGGAGTTGCTTGCTGCAAAACATAAATATTTGTTGTGGGTTAATTATTTAATAACGCGTCATAACTTATCAAGGTTAACACATACTCGAGGATAAGGGTTTATGACATGGTGGATTGTCAGTTGAATCGTGATGAATGATAAAGAATGGAATATATTCTATAGAATGATAGATGAAGACGTTGTATGACAAATATTTATCGCAAGTGCATTTAAAGATGGCTATGTTGTAGCCATCAGCGAATAATCTAGTGAATCACGTTCCAGAGAAAGTTCTTGGAAAATACATTATTGTGTATAGAATACCGTTAAAGTGAATGACTGACAATGACCCCCTCCCATTTGCTCTCTCTTTCACACTCTCTCCTTATATAATTGAGATTTCTTTAATTTAAAACATACAAAATTTAGATTAATAGCTCAGTAGGGTATATATTACAAGAACTCGAAATAAGATATAATAGTTTAAGTAAATATGAAGGTGAGAATTCTGAGTCAGGAGTAATGCAATGTTGAAAACCGGAAGTTGGAATAAGAATGAGCAAAAATAAATGACAAGAGACGGTAAATCTCAGATCAATTCACTTATATTTCCAAATATAAATATAAAGACAGTAAATATTTAAAGGTCCGGAATGGTAGAGACTTTAATATTTTCCAGAGTTACAACCTCTCTGTTTTTAAAAAGAAAACAAAAGTTGGACTGGCTGTGTCAGTTGAGAAGAGTCAAGTGGACGCTGCAATTCAAAAATAGAAACAGTAATAATTTAATAAATGTTCCAAATGTGTTTCAAAAATACATTTTTAATTTAAAAATTATTTTTGTTCATTTTTTAAATATATTTTTTCTTGATGAAAAATCAAGATGTTTTCTAAATTCTTTTTCGGTTATTTTTGTATATGAAATAAACCAAAAAAAATGAATGTAATGTTGTTCAAGTATACTTTAAATCTTACTCTAGAAACATGTTAAAAATCTTTTTTATCCGAAAATCACATTACATCACAATATTATATGACTTTTCGATTCAT
>OY744515.1:107025021-107222521 GCA_963556195.1 Sepiola atlantica
CACCTTTTCTCTTACTCTCTCCCGATTTGTATTTCTATGGAAGTATTTCTGTATCTAGTCTAAGGGAATGTATATATTATGGCGGGCCTATTGATGGTTAAATAAAATCCGGTACTGATAGAGCTTTGGAATCGGATAAATTCGACTTTTTCCGACGCAAAATTACGTAAACAGCCGAATGAAAACGAACCGGTGTCAAAATGCAAACGATGCGGCGTTCTATCAACAAAAAAAATAATTAAGCAGCATTTAACGCACGATAATATTCACCGTAACCTAATGTTAAAAAAATATATTTTTTAGACGAAAAATATATTTTTAGACGAAAAATATATTTTTAGACGAAAAATATTAATGAAAAGTTATTGTTACGTTTATTTTTGTATTGTTTTTTTCACGAGAAAGTTAAAATTATTTTTTTTCGGTAATTTGCCAGCTTTTAACCCAGACAAAAATCGAAAGATTTTGGTTTTACTCGAACTTTATTGCCTTTGGTAAAAGTTATTGGTTGACTAATTTTGTTTTCATTCCTTTTGTCCTCTATTAGAAATTCGTGACAATTGCCAATTTACGTCTAACTTGTCGACTGCTTTTATCGCCTTCTAATTGGATAAACGTTTTGGCATCTTTCGGCTGTTTACGTAACAGTCGGAAAAATCAGACTAAAAATCCGGTGTTGCCTGGTTGAAAAGCTTTAATAGCACCTAAAAGTATCTCTGTCTCTTTGATTTGTTATTCTTTACTTGTCTCTCCCTCTCTCTGCATTTCTCTCCTCTTTCTTTCTTTTCCCCGCTTTGTTTGTGCATGCAATTTTATAAGATGCACATATTGTTAAATAACTTCTCTTGTTTTAGATCTGCCCTTCTCCCCCCCCCCTCTCTCTCTCTCTCTTTCGAATCGTGTAATTTGTGTCTGTGCGCGCGTGCGCCTGTGTGTCGCAATCGCATTATCTTCCTCCTCCTTTGATTTGGAATGACGTATATTCATGCCAAAAGAAATAGTTCCATTTTCCCACCCGAGTAACATCAAAGTCGAACTCAATAGACAGGCGGTCATTCACTATTGCAAAAAAATACTTCAATATCGTCGGTGAAGCACGGCAAATCGAACAGCTTCTCGCTTCACTGGTCGCCGGCAAAATGAAATAAAAATGAAAATATTTTTAGAAATAACATAAATCAATAATACAATTTAAAAGGAAAAACAAAAAATATCGTAACACATTTTTCCGCAAAATTTTACTCAATGTGAACGGAAGTAAAAGGTTATAATCGCAGTCAGATTATTTCCGTAAATATACGATGTTTTTATCTCTTGTGTACTTAACATTTTTTCCAAATTTTATAGTTCACACGCACATCTCTCTTTAACATTTTATCAAAGTCTGAAAGAGGCAGAATTACTTGTGCTTGCGTAGACATACAAGCAGAAATATATTTAGTTTAGAGAAAAAATGAACGTAATAATGCGAAGTATATGACACGCGAAATTGGTCATCTTTGAATGCCGTGAGTCTAACAAGCTTAAAATACTGGATATCAGACGGTGTATCAATCTATCTATCTCTCTCTCTCTCTCTCTCTCTCTCTCTCTCTATATATATATATATATATATATATATATATATATATATATATATATATATATATGCAAGCCATTATGTATAGCTCATTGAGTTCTCCTGAGGGTTTGTTGATATGGCCGCTGAATTTGCCATTTAGAGTTCGTTAACTCTCACATGTCTACCGCAATGCGTGGTGGACAAATTAATACGCGCTCCCACCACTGAGTAAAATATGACTTTCGTATTAGTGGCCAAAGCTTGTGACTGGCAGGGATTGTCTCCTCTCATACTGATATTACTTATAAATAATTATATATATATATATATATATATATATATATATATATAAATAATTATAAATAATTATATATATATATAAAGTATATATATATAAGTATATATATATCTATATATATGTGTGTAATTATATATATATATATATATATATATATATATATATATATATATATATATATATATATATATATATATATATAATTCGACTTTCTCCTAAATAACGCATAACCGCCAGACTAAATTTATAACTTTTCCTGATATAATTCACCCTCCCACATCTAATGTCATTCCAGTTTGACTTATTGGTTCGAACATAAATTTGGTGGAAGACCACGATGAGAGATAGAGGATAATTATTTCCTCTAAAGCATACTCTCTCCTCCTGAAGAACCAGCCGAATTAATAAGAAATTCTTTTTCTCATCACTCTTATCTCACATGTACTCATCCACTTGCCTCTGTACGGATGTTAGTATAGTCCCAAATATACTCCCACTCTATTACATCCCTTATTTCATAGTCACCCTTGACCCCTCCCCTATGATAATTTTTTATATTGTCCATTTCTCCCCCTAAAAATGTTTTCTGCTCACACTTATCTCACATGCACCTATGCACTTGCCTGTGCACGGATGTTAGTATAGTCCCAATTATACTCCCAATCATACTCCCATTCTATTACATCCCTTTATTTCCTAGTCACCCTTGACCCCTCCCCCATATAATAAATTTTTTTATAAGGAGTTTTTCTCCCCCTAAAATTAACCGTTGTCCATACCTTCTCATCTGCTACCCTAATCATCTCCCTGCGAGATGTTTTCTTAAAAAACCTCTAGAAAATGAGCCTTGACAATATTCAACTTTGGTTCGAAACTTGTATATGTTTCCATCATATTTTTATTTTTATTTATAGTTCTTATTTCTTAATTCATACTATTATTATTGATTATTTCTTTTATATTTATCCTATATTCTCATTGTGTATTTCTAAATTTTATTATCATCTCCTTATTAGTAACTGTGTTATTTATCCTTATCTTTATTTTTTTAATTTTTAATTATACCTTCATTATTTCTAATCTTGCCTTAATTCTAAATTATTAGTTAACTATTTTATTTTATTTCTTTATTTTCACTTACTTATTTATAATATTATTCACTTCATAAAAGTTTTTTATATATTCTTTATATATATATACATATATTTTTTATTTCCCTATATTTTTATTATAATACTTAATGTTATTTCTTATTTCTTATTATATTTTATCTTTTAATTTTTTTTTATTGTTTTATTTTTTATATTTTTTGTTTTTATATTTTTTAAATTATTATTTTTATTTTTATTTTCATTATTTATTGTTTTATGATTTTTTTACTTTATTTTATTTTACTCGACTATACTCCATTTAATTTCTATTGTTTTATATATTTTTGATTTTTGTTTATTTATAATTTAATTATTTTTTATATTATTTTTATAGTGTTTTCCTTTTTTCTTTTAATTGTATATTTTATTTTTATTTTTTTCTCTTATCCTTTTTTCCTTTATATATTCTATTATTATTATTATTATTATTATTATTATTATTATTATTATTATTATTATTATTATTATTATTATATTTTACATTATATTTTACTTTATTTTATTCCTTATTTTATTTTCATTTTATCCTTATTATTTTGATAATGTTTATAATGTCTTTTTATCATTAGTATTATCGGTTTATCTTCATATTTTAATTTTATATTTGTAACTTTTTTTCTTTTTCTAATATTTGACCGTGCATCCCCTCCTGTCAATAAATGTTCCTCTTTGACGAACTTGTTATTTTCTTCCTTGAATTTTCTGTAAGATGTGCTGCTAAAGATGAAGACGTTCTGGAGTGGCTTTGTAAAAAAAATGTTTAATTGAAAAATCACAAAAATAAAAATTAAAGTATTTTCAGAACGTTTTGGAAACGACCGTACGCTTTACTAGACTTGTTGTTCTAATTCTTTGAAGAATTGGAATTTTCTGATTAATGAAATCATCTTATATATATATATATATATATATATATATAATATATATATATATATATATATATATATATATATATATATATACATGTCTTATGTAAATATTTTACATGATCATTTATTTGCGACCCATAATTAAACATAAAAACTGATAGTGTACAATCGTTTCAGACACGACATATATTTTATTAATGTCTGATCACATCAGCAGCACATTAGTTAGACAATTCCAATTATGCAGCAAATTATGAGGGAAGTGTGAGTAAAGATACATCAATTCAGTGCATGCCAGGTAAAATAACAATATTTAGTGGTGTGCAGTAGAACTGGGTGTAGAAAAAACGTATGGAGCTTCACGAGCAATGGGAATATCACTATAATAAGGTGAAAGAAACAGATCCTGTTTATATATATATATATGTATATATATATATATATATATATATATATATATAAAATTAAAAAAGAGATACACTCTCCTTAGAGAACACTGCATGCATATATACCTAGAATATATATATATATATATATATATATATATATATATATATATATAATGCAGAACGCTACGGCGAGAATGAACACCATTCTAAAACATAACCTCTAGTGCTGTTACCGGCAGTTTATGTATCGTGGGTTAAGTGTGTGCAAGGACAAAGGCCTACTTTGAAGATGATAAGAGTCCCACTAACTCCGTCACGTATTTGAAATATTTCTTTTCGGACTAAGGTCGGATACGTTTCAGACAAGCCTCGTATATATATATATATATATATATATATATATATATATATATATATATGATTTATTCTATTGTCAACTTTTCTTTTCTCTAATTTCATGATTTTTGTTTCATCGCTTAAATCAGTTTTATTTCTTTTTGACATAATTGATATTTATATGTATATATATATATATATATATATATATATATATATATATATATATATATATATATAGAGAGAGAGAGAGAGAGAGAGAGATTATACAAAGGTAAAAATATATTACATCCTATATATATATATTTTTTTTTCATTAATAAATTTATAAATCATCTTTTGGATACATAGATTTCTTAAATTAATTTACAAATTCATTTTTGCATGCATAAAAGGAAGACATAGAAACGTGTTTCTTGCTATAAGCTGTCATTAGCATGACTTACATGGTCAGGGATCGAACCATCTATGTAAATATACGAAGTCTAGCGCTTTACCCTTATACCAGCACGACCTGGTACGTTCTGTGCTCTACTTTTTACTGTCTAGAATCTGACCCTCATTTCTGTTATTATTTTTACTGGTCGACAGATGTTTACTAGTGCGTTTTTATTTAGTCGCTACCCTGAGCGTTTATATATATGCATATATATATATATATATATATATATATATATATATATATATATATATATATATATATATATATATATATATATATATGTATATATATATAGAGAGAGAATTATATATACACACATATAGAATATGTCTAGTATACTTTTAAGACGAGCTTGTAAAGTTAATGAGGACAAAATATAGGCTATATGTAGTTGAATTTATTTGTTTGCAGAGGGCGTGAAACGAGAATAGACGAGCCTCTTAAAAGTTCATATATATTGCATTTTTAGAAAATTGAGATCATATCTATGCAATTTCGTCGGGATCAAAGTGTAGTATCTGTTCCGATGGATACTGCACCCCATAGACCGGTATAATCTTGGCTTTCGGGGCTTGATTTACGCCGGTCTATGGGTCTGTCCTGTGCAGGTCTAGGAGGTCCACTCTCCCAGGCTTTGTCTTCTCACCCTTTGGGGAGGAGTAAGTTTATTGCTTACTGCCTTAGGCGCCTCTATCGGGGAAGGCCGACGGGGTCGCCCAGTCATTTTTGTAGGCCAGAGTGCTCACCCGTGACCACCGAGAATTACTACAGGCCGGTTGGCTAGAAAATGACGTCACTGTATTGCGTGTTAAAACAATGGTCGTCATAATAACAATAAGAAGGCATTTCGACTTCTCCATTCACTAAATAATCCATCAAAATTCAGGAAATCAACCAATATTAATGAGATTTTCAGTATTTATTAATTAATGATTACGGAATATAATCAATCCATTACTTTATTATAAAGCTTGGGGCAAATGTATTATTTCTTGTAAACAAAAAACACCTTTACTAAAGTTATCCAAAATATCAAAACATGTTGACCATACGATATTCGAAATATTTAAAACAAAGCATTAGAAATCTTTAAAAATTGCATGTAAGTATATCCGATTTTAATGCAATTAAAAACAAATGTATCATCCGGAGCGTTTTCTAAAAATGCAGTTTCTTCTGAATATATTATCAGGCGAGACGTACAGTAAACATCGAAAGGAAGGTGGTATTATGAGCAAAGTGATGATGATGATGATGATGATGATGATGATGATGATGATGATGATGATGATGATGATGATGATGATGACTGGAATAATACTGGTAGAAATAAGAATGAAAGGAATCATTGAAACTATAAAAATAACGGCAATGATCAAAACAACTGCAATCTACAGAAACAATCCTCGAATGCGGAAACCAACCCGCATAAGATACGAAGGGTCACACGGAATCTACAACAGGAAGAGAATAAAACCACAGAAAGAACACCACATCACAAAAGACAAGAAAATGCAAGAAACATAACTTTATGAGCTCCGCACTAATAAATTACATCGGCCTCATGTGACACGACACAAAAATGAACCAATGAACAGAAATAGCAAGAAACACCATAAGCTCCCCGCCCCCCCACAATAGATAATATAGAAAATAGAAAATAAATAATAAATAATCATAAAAAAATAAATATATAATTTTTTTTAATGGTAAGCCTAGGCTGACACCACACAAAATATTTGCATAGGGTCAAGGAGGATGAGAAGACCGAGGAGGGACAGCACAAACCAGACCTCCACTGAAAGTGCAGAGACTGCTGGGACCTCGGGGAGGATTATTGCCACACAAATCCCGACAAGACTAATGGTCTTTACCAGCGAGAAATCAATGATAAACGGCTGTTGCGATACTGCATGGTTATTTGCGGTGGCTATCGAAAAGATGTGGAGAATACTGGAAATCTGGAGAGACTTGTTCTCACTCAAACTCTAGGGAATACCACCGGTTGACTGTGAGCAATCACTTATGACCTGTGTGAGAACTCCTAGTTAGTACAAATAGTAATAGGAATAAACGAAGCAAATACACGGAACTTGCCAGAGAACTGAAAGAGATATGGAGCATGAAGAAAGTCAATATAATGCCAATAATTGTGGGAGTACTAAGAACAGTCCCACACAAGAATTTGAATCAAGGGGTCACTGAGACCATACAAAAGGGCGACAATGATACAAAAAGCTGCAATCATGAGGAAACTCCTCGAATGCGGAAACCAATCCGTATAAGCTACGAATGGTAACCACTCACATTGTAGTTACAGTAGGAAGAAAACAAAACAACAAGAATAATACCACCTCACGAACCAAGGAACAGAAACTGCAAGAAATATCATAAATTGCTCCGCTGCCAAAAAAAAAACTGATGGCATCGGCCTCGGTTGACACAACACAAGATAGGGAGGCGTATTGCCATCCAAATCTCAGGTGAGACTAGCGATAAAGTAATGATAGGCGGCTGTTGCGATATCGCAAGGTCATTTGCCGTGGTCATCGAAAAGAGGTGAGGAGTACTTGAGCTCTGGGGAGGCTTGTTGTCACTCAGACTACAGGGATCCCTACTGACGTTTGTAGGTGAGCAATCACTGATGATAACTTGTGTGAGAACTCTTAGTGAGTACAAATAATAATAATAATAATAATAATAAATGAAATTATCAAAGATAACTGAATACGCAATTCAATGCTGATGCGATTAATTATTTTAACATGAACAACGATATTTAGATTGTGAAAAGGGGCTGTGTATGAAGTCACGTGACTCCGTCTAGTTTCATTTATTTAGTTAGTAATTTAACTATGTTATATTAGTTTTGCTGAATTATTTGGAACGAAACACCGTTAAATGCGGCAAGAGCATAAGACATCCTTAAATCCGTCAGAAAAGTCAAGTCATGGGGAAAAATGGTTTGGCGAAACAGGAACGACTCTTCCTGAATAAGCGCCCATTCAATTTATGAATTCACCAATTAAAATGTTATTTTAAATTGAAAAATGGAAGACCGACATAAGGACAGACCCGTATAGAGATATGTAAACGCAGTTTATCAAATGTTGTTCCTGTATACTTTACACAAAATACATACTAACATATTCATTAGTTTCAGGATCGAGTTATATTCTAAAAGAAACATCTATTTTAATTGCTCTAATTCAAAATAATTTGCAATTAACTGACCAAGTGAGCCAACTCTTTAAACGTTACTGTCTCTCACCCTTTTGCATTCTCACGCTATCTTGTTTGAGAGCCTGCATTTATTTAATGCTGTATCTATAACTCTCCATTCTGGTAGACTCTCTCTCCCTCTCTTCCCCTTTCTCCTCCTTATCTTCCCCCCTTCCCTTTCTCTTCTTCTCTCTTTCTGTTCTCTCTCTGCTTAGTAACAGTCGAATATGATGAAGAAAGGAACGGATAAAAGATGGAGAATTGTCATTATAAACAAAAAAAGATATCACCAGTGTAGTAATATTATTTAATCCATAGCTCTACAGAGAGAAACAGGGAGTGATATAATGATCAGGTAAAGTCTAATTCTGGATGATGTATAATTGTACTAAATCTTATGTCTAGAATACTTAGTCTATTTTGATCAAAATCCATTACATAATTTTGATTCTAGAAAACGGCCCAAATTTACAGATTTAAGCATAAGAGATCTTACTTAGAAATTTAAATTCAGTCAATATTGCTTCATTCGTCTCTAATAAATATGGATCAAATGTGAATCTGAATTTTCAAAGCGGAGTTGGTGCCCATATTATACCATATAAAATCCCTAAAAATGCCCACAAAACACTGAAATGTGTGGAATATTTATTAATTGATGTTTCATACTAATTGTTTAAATTTCTGACAAATCCTAAATATCTGCAATTTCAGGAAGGAATTTCACTCTATTTTTGCCCACTTTGTATGAAACAAAATTCAATTAATATAGTTTATATTACCCTCCTTAACTCTTGGCAGCTGTTTTAAAAAGTTCATAATTATCAGTTTACTATTTTAGAACTTATACTGTACAACAAGACATATATATATATATATATATATATATATATATATATATATATATATATATACACACATATCTAACTTTATATATATGTACGCCTATCATTTTAAACTGTACACAAAATATGATGTGCCCATGTTATTCACCTTGCTTCCCAGAGTATATATTCCAAAATCATAATGATCGGTTCATTTATTAAGGAAAATGATCATATACATAATATATATATATATATATATATATATATATATATATATATATATATATATATATATATATATATATATATATATATATTTATATATATATATGCATATTTAGTTACTACGTACCTAAATGCAATCAATGTACACATGTTTTTTTGCTCACAACATCATCAGGGTGACTAACTTAGACAAGGATCGTACCTACGATGTTTATTTCAATAGTCTAGCGTTTTACCTTCAAGCTATAACCCTTGCCTAGAAAGATGTGCGATTTTTGTCACCAATATATTTAGTATATTTATATGTAATTGTTGTATTGGTAGTTGCAAGGTTCGTTGCTTTTTTGCTTAAGTGATTGAGATTAAGAAAATTACATTATTAGTCGCCCTTAACTTCATAGGACGTATTTATCGTTTATATTTATTTTTATATTAATGTTATACGTACATAAAAGTAACTCATGGACACGTGTTTCTGGCTCACAGATATTATCAGCATGGCTAACTTAGACAAGGATCGAATCTTCGATGTTGATGTAATAGTCTGACGTTTTACCTCCAGGCTATGACGCCTTGCCTGAAAATATGGACAATTTTTATGATCTAAATATTTAATGTATTTTCATCGAATTGTTTATCATGTAATGTAATTACAAACTTTATTGCAACTGACGACGAAAATCCTATTTTAAACTAACTCTGACAAAGAACCAAAACCATTATTACCACTTGAAATATGATATGTTCGTATACCCCGTTCTGTAAACAAAGTATTCGGTACATTTGCAGACCGTTTCGTTCACAGAGGAGCATCTGCATTCGTGTGTCAATCCCGGACCAAAAACAGTATTTCCACTTGAAATATGATATGTTCGTTTACCCCGTGGTTTAAGCAAAATCGTCGGTACATTTACAGACCGTTTCATTCACAGAAGAACATCTGCATTCGTGTTTCAATTCCGGACCCAAAACATTCTTTGCACTTGAAATATAGTATGTTCTTATACCCGGTTCTATACTTGTCCCCAACTGTAACAAGTGTAGCAGAACAATTAAGTATCGATACATGAAATATTGTTTGTAGCTTACAATTTGTTCCAGTAGAATGTCGACATTCTCGTTGAACATATCGGTGTACAGATGCAGACACATCCCCAGCCCGAGTTTTAGGGAGTAAAACGCGCAACGTCCGCTCACTTGATTCGTCCCAATCTTCTGTTATCTCCAATCCTCTCTCGATCCCCTGCGTAATTATACAATTGTTTTTTTCTGGTATTCCTTCAGATTACAACAAGTGTTAACTTTGCAACTAACCCTGATCCTTAACCTAACTCTAACGCCAACTCCGGCCATAACTTTGACCCTCATACTGACCCTGACCCTATGACTAACCCTAACGCCGGGGTCAAAGTTTGATCGGGTTCATATCTGGAGAATTACCGTTATTTTAAACACTTTTCCCAATCCATTTCCGCAAAATATATAAAAATAAAATATTTTGATTTTTATTTTCGTCTCAACCTTGAAATCAGCAAAACAACCAAAATCGCATTACAAATGAAACATCTACCCATTAATTTTACCTACATTATGTTTGCAAATTTAATAGTATTGTCTATGCTTTGTTGTTGTTTGAGAGCGTATGCTAAGTAAATCATTCATAAGACACCAGATTGAAGATCTCATTTTCTTTGACAGAAACTAATGCAATCTTGTTAAAATGTTCGATAGGTAAAAGCTATTTCGCTTTCTTTGTGCAAAGAAATGCAACATCAGTAAGAATCACAAACTCTTTCTATTTATTAAATATATATTTACTGCCTCGTTCTCGTGTTTGTTTTTGAAAAGCCATGGATTAAGGAAAATATATTGTATATTTCTTTGTTTGAATACTTTATGTATTAATAAAAAATGGTATGTTATCTAATTGTTAATCTAATCATCTATTGTCAAACACACACACACACACACACACACACATATATATATATATATATATATATATATATATATATATATATATATATATATATATATATATATATATATATTTATAGGTTAAAATAGAATACTAGTCCCAGCCCCTGCTTTTTTTCTCATATCTTGAAGTATTATAGAAGAAACTACCATATATTTGATTTCACAATTGTGCGGTATAATTGTATTACTGATTTCTTATCAATGTGGGTCACGACACAGAGAAGATCGATTGCTTTGTTAGAAGTGTTTTATCTCATACAACAGCAGAAAGACAACAGAAATTAATATCGATCAGTTATCGGCATTCATATTCTATTGAGCTCGAACCACGGATGTTATTAGTTTTTAATGTTTCAAGAAATGCATAAATTTGTGTTGCTGTTAGTAACTTTAATACCATTTTGTATAATTGCTAAATTTATTTAAACAAAATCCCAATGTAACACCCTTTCTGGAAGTCTAGCGTTCAACATTTTCGGCCTTAAATTTTTAGACAAAATTGAATAAATACATATAACATGTGTTCAAGACTGATGTCAATAAAATAGTCTCCCTTTACCAGACTAGAAAACGTTTCACATTTGCCTATATTTTGTATCTCTGCAAAGCCACCATTCGTCCATGGAGCTGATGAACTAAACATTAGCCTTTCTGTTTTAAACATGGTGTAAGAAATAATAGGTTCTGCATTATCTGCTACGCTTTAGTCCCTGCCGCATCACCACAGAGTTGCATTCCTGTTGTAAAGGTCATGAGTTGGCATAAATACGAAACTAACATGAAGGGAAGTAATCAGGTATTGACTATATACGAAAGTACGTATATAAGACGGGCAGTGATATCTGGACGGCAGTGAAGAGTCAACGTCTCTACTTCCTACCGGATCCCTGTTAAACGCAAACCACTCGGCATATTCTTAATTTGGTATGTCCTATGTAATTTAGGATATAACAGTGGCGAACGAGGATATTTTTTCTCTTAACAGAGATAAATTACCGTACTATTCAAGGGTGTTTTTTTAAAGAAAATTTGCAAGGACGGCAAGACAAAAACGTCGACACGTGCGTCAAATAAAAGAGAATTTTACTACATAAAGTAGTAAAAAGTACGGATTTCTTCGGTAAGAACTAACGGGAAAGTAAAGAAGATTGTACTCGAAACACTTTTAATGTAAAGTGAACTTTATCTGTATGTTGACGAAAAAATATTTGGGAAGCACAAGCTGAATTCGAAACCTGCACGGTGAGATTATGAATTTCGAAAGAAAAAAGAACGCTTACGATTTTTTTTTCTTTAAACAATTCAGAAATTATTGTTATATTTTTTTTTCTCTTCCAAGTGCAGCCGTATTTTTGTGAAAAATAATTGTTCATTGCTTTGTCTAAAGTAATTGAAACTATTTGTTGTGCGAATTTTGGAAACGTTTTATTGTCTGAAATTATTTTGTGAAAAAGTTTATCTGGTAAAAGACTGTTGCTAAATTGTATAAACTTTGGAAAGATATTTTGTAATTAAGCTAAAATGGAGCAATTGGCTGAGTTGACGAAGGCGTTAACTCTAAGTATACAGCAGCAACAACAATAGCTACTGCAGCAGCAAGAATTGACACAAAAAACTTTAGAGGCACAACAGGAGCAAACAAAAATGCTCCACCCAATGATTTTTTCCATTCTGAAAATTTTTACAATACACTTTGTCCCCTGAGGAATAGCACTTTACTTTCACGTTTTCTCCCTTAGAACTTTTCTTCTTCTCAGGTATAAGTCTATCAAAGATAGATCTAATTTTTCTAGCAAACATCAGTTCTGCAGGGGATGAATTAACATTATTATTTGGGTTCGAGGTTACCCTGTAGATTGCTAGAAATGTTTGTATAGTTTGCGCATCTGTGTCCATATTCAGGTTTTTCGTTATTGCCCGTTTAAATGTGTCCACAAATTTTTCTGCCAACCCATTCGACCTAGGATGGTAAACAGGTGTCGTGATATGTTGAATATTCAGCGATTTGCAGAATTCTTTAAATTCGTGACCTGTAAATGCTGTACCATTGTCACTTACTATGGTTTTTGGTACACCAAAACGGCTAAAGATTTCGTTAAGTGCATTTACAGTGTTCCTTGCAGTTGGATGTCTGGTTTTAAATATCTCTGGCCATTTAGAAAAAAAATCTACTACAATTAAGTAGAAAAAAACATTCAGAGGTCCGGCATAATCAATATGTAGACGTGACTAGGGTAGGTCCGTTTTCGGCCATGGGGTCGTTTTTACTGGCGGATCTCGGGCTGCTAACTGACATCCTTTGCATGCTTTGACACAGTTTTCTACTTCTTTGTCCATACCAGGCCAATATACGTATCCTCTAATTAAGGATTTCATTCTTGAAATGCCAGGATGACCTGTATGGAATTCCATTAATATTTTCCTTCGTAATGCCTGTGGAATTACGATTCTATCAGCATATATAAGTACACCTTCACAAATTGAAAAAAATGTAGTTTGTCATACTTGGTTACTTTTTTCCCTCAGTCCTAATTGAGTTTTTATTTTCTTTATGAAAATGTCTTTTTCAGCTTCTCTTTTAATCTCTTCAAGGGTTATTGGAAGTTCACGTATCATATTACACATTGAACTTGTACATTCGCTTTCATCTTTAAGAGCAGCAATTACTGTCTCTTCGAAACTTTCGTTTCTTTTTGGAATCAACCTTGATAGTGCATCCGCGTGTCCTAACTTTTTCGATGACACATGCTCGATCTTAAACTGATAGTTTAAGAGAGTTACAGCCCATCGCTGTAGTCGATTTGCGGTATGCTTAGGAATGCCTTTCTTTGATCCAAATATCGTAATCAAGGGTTTATGGTCCGTTTGCAATGTGAAGGTCCGTCCATAGAGAAATCGATTATACTTTTAGACTCCAAATATTATCGACAGAGCCTCCTTTTCAATCTGGCTATAGTTTTTCTCAGCTGCAACCAAAGTTCTTGATGCATGAGCGATTGCTTTTGTTGGTCCATCCTCATACTTATGGAGCAATGCAGCGCCAACGCCGTAATCACTGGCGTCCGTTGTTAGTACTAACTCCTTGTCTGGATCAAAATGCGCTAATGCCAAGTCTGATAGTAGACATTTCTAAATTTTTTGGAAAGCAGATTCACATTCCTTTCCAACTCCATTTACTAATCTTTTTTAGTAACTCGTTAAGAGGAGCTCTCAAATTATGCACATTAGGTATGTATATCGTGAAAATAATTGGGAACATGGTTTATACCATTCACGGTCCAAGTTTTTTTCTGTAAAAGACACATAAATCAAATCCGTCCCAGAATTTTGCAAAATACAGAAGAAATCCCAATGGAAACATTATGTGATACATTTGATATACCAAAGCCAGTATGTATACCTGAAACCATGAATGTATCCCCTGAACATACCATACGGGGTGGAGAGAATTCCTTACCGCAGGTAACGCAGACCAGGAGGAAGAGCACAAGAAAAAGGAAAATCATCAGGCGTTTAAGTCCTGATCCTAAAAGGAAACGGTACTAAAGCTAAAATCGGGAAGATTTCAGCTTCAGGGGAAGGTGTTGTAAAGGTCATGATTTGGCATAAATACGAAACTAACATAAAGAGGAAGTAATCAGGTATTGACTATATACGAAAGTACGTACATAAGACGGGCAGTGATATCTAGACGGCAGTGAAGAGTCAACGTCTCTACTTCCTACCGGATCCCTGTCAAACGCAAACCACTCGGTGTATTCTTAATTTAGTATGTCCTATGTAATTTAAGATATAACAATTCCTCTGGTTGTTTTGTAAGTATTTCCACGGAATGTGCTCCGATGAATGTAATGCACTTGTACCCTCCTAAACCAAAATACCAAAGATTTACCAGACTAGCTGCTGAATCCCATTAATTACAATGTAGACGTCCTTAGATTCCGGGACTTTTTCTACTCTTATGCCTTTGGAATTATATTCTTGCTTCCTGCTTCTCACACAGTACCATCATGCGAAAATAAAAATATAATGTAAATAAACATTTCACTGCCCAACTCCCCACCCAGCTTGCCATCTATAAATCTGTCCATGATCCTAGTAGATCCTTACACTTCGATAATAATATATTTTGTTTAAAGTAAATAAAAGTAAAAAGAATTTATGTGTAGCGCTTATGACTCGATCTGTATCATATTGAAAAATCATCCGTTTGCAATCTACTATGTTAGAATAGGGTTCACTGAGACGAATTCCCCTATAGGTAAACTGTGTTTATCGCTTTTAAATTCAACAGTTTACTTAGCAAACGTACTTAAAACTTCCCATGGACGGCGGCACCGGGGGACGGGGGGGGGGGGCTATAGCCCCCACCCGCTTTTTGACTTGGCCCCCCCCACACTTTACGGTCATCAATAATGAAGTTATATATGCATGTGTTTAACCAGGCCCCCCCCCACTTTTTAGGAGAGCCTCCCCCACTTTTATAACTGTGTCGCCGGTCCTGCTTCCTATTTCAGTTTGGCAGTTCTCTGGTAATCCAGGTCTAAAATATATCTCATACTTCCGTATTTCAATGTGGTGTTTGTGATGTTCTATATAAAAGATAACCGTACTCCTTTTTAAAAACGCCTGTTTGTGAAGAATTCCAGTCTGATAAAATTATTGTCAGTTTTTCTTTTGTTTCAAAACCGATAGAAATTTCGAGAATAACTTGGAGCAACCGTGACAACTTAATATTTATCGTTATTTCAAGTACTTTAAATATAAACGATTTAAGGTTGTTATTTATATGACTATGTTTGATGGATCGTTGTAAGTTTTTCCTGTGTGGCCTGCTTCTAAAAACTTGGTCATTTCACTATAATTATGTATTGTAAAATAGATTTATGTATTTGTATATATATATATATATATATATATATATATATATGAACACTGTAAAAGGAAAACGGAAACTTATTAATATATTCATCAAAGTTTCGTTCTAAAGATGATTACTTTAAAAGAAATAAAAGCACCAAACATTTTCAAATATTGCATTTGTATTTTATTTCTTTTAATACCTCACCTTGACAAAGTATTGAAATAAAGATCACTCTATAAATAATTTAGTTTGTTTTCATTTACCATCACGTTACAATATTATGTTCATGCTTTTCATATATATATATATATATATATATATATATATATATATATATATATGTCTAAAGAAGCTTTGAGTCATTTTAAACAAAAAAAATGCAGTTTAAATTCCCAGGGATACTAATTAAATCTAAGACTTACTGCTGGAAAATTCACAAATAAAAAAGGGCATTCAAGGATCTAACAGTGAAACAAAAACAGGAAACCTTAACTTAAGCGTGAAATATTAAAACGGGGATCATCAGCTGTTTACCATATAGTGTTTCGGAGATCTTTAAACAGGACAGTTAAAATATTCATGGCTCTCCAGTGGTACTGATCAAACGACCACTTCCCCAATAATCAAATGTAGAAATAATTCATCTCTAATTTCACTAATATATATATGAATAAATAACAATAATAATAATTAAAAAGAATAAAAATAAAAAATAAAAATAAGAATAAAAATTAATAAATTAAAAAATAATGATAATGATAATAATAATAATAATAATAATAATTATTATTATTATTATTATTATTATTATTATTATTATTATTATTATTATTAAAAAACAAAAAGGAACTGGAAAAGCTGATAAATACGACCAGAATCTGCAGTCAGGACATTCAAATGGAATTCGGAATGGAAAGGTGTGCATTGCTAGGGATTAAAAAAGGAAAGTTGGAGACGACTGAGGGCATGGAACTGTCCAACCAAGAGCAGATGAGTGCGCTGGATGAACAAGAGAGCTATAAATATTTGGGAGTTTTGCAAGCAGACACAATCAAATCAACAGAAATGAAAAGAAGGTTGGAAAAGAATAACTGAGAAGAACAAGAAAGCTCTTAGAAACAAATTATATAGCAGAAACCTAATCAAAAGAAATAAATACCTGGGCAATATCACTAATAACATATTCTGGACCATTCATAAACTGGACTAAAGAAGAGCTCAGGCACCTTGATCAGAAGACTAGAAAATTAATGACTTTGCACAATGCACTACATCCAAAAGACGATACAGACGGACTCTACGTGAAGAGAAACGAAGAGTGAAGAGGACTGGTAAGTATAGAAGACTGTGTCGACGACACTAAAAAAGAGCTGGTGAAATACATAAACCAGAACACAGAAAGACTGATCACCGTAGCAAGAGATACCGTCCCAACGAACAACGCAGGAAGCCTCGAAACTGGACACAAACAGACAAGAAAAGAAAAATGAGAAGAAAAACAACTACATGGACGCTTTATAAGACTCACAAGAGCAGAAACCAACGCAAATAGTTGGACATGGCTAAGAAAAAGAACACTTGAACAGAGAAACGGAATCTTTACTGATGGTTGCACAGAACAATGCGATTAGGACAAACTACATTAAAGCTAAATAGATAAAACCCAGAAAAACAATAAATGCACACTGTGTGGACAAAGAGACGAAACAATAAATAATATAATCAGTGAATATAGCAAACTTGCTCAAAAAGAATACAATAACAGACATGATTCTGTTGGGAAAGTAATACACAGGGAACTGTACAAACAAGTGAATTTCGAATATGCAGACAAATGGTACAAACATAAACCAGAAACAGTACTGGAAAAGGAAAAACACAAACTCCTCTGGGGTATGGATATACAAACAGATAAACTCATACAAGCAAGGAGGCCTGACGTAATTATAATAGACAAAAAGGAAAAATCTTGTAAAGTCGTAGACTTCGCCGTTCCAGCAGCCTACAGAGTGAACATCAAAGACACGGAAAACGAAGTAAATACACAGAACTAGCCAGAGAACTGAAAGGAATATGGACCATGGAGAAAGTTAGTATAATACCAATGATCGTAAGAGCACTAGGAACAATCCCCCAAAATCTGGAGAAAAGACTGGGAGAAATTGGAATCAAAGAGACTATCGAAACCATACAAAGGACGGCAATGAGCAAAGTAGCTGCAATCTTAAGGAAAATCATCGAATGCGGAAACTACCACGCATAAGCTACAAAAGCTAACCAGTCACAATGAATTTACAACGGAGAAAACAAAACCACACGAAGAACACAACAACAAGAGCCAAGGAACAGAAACTGCAAGAAACAGCACTTCATAATTACCCCCCCCCCCCCAATAAATTACACCGGCCTCAGCTATCACTACACAAAAATGAACCAAAGAAACAGAAATTACAAGAAACACTATAAGCTCTTTCCCTCTCTCCCGTCCCCACCCGATTTTTTTTAAATTAAAAAGGATTTAATTTTTTTTTAAATATGGAAAGAGAAAAGGAAACAATTAAGGAATTGAAATGAAAAAAAGGAAAAAAATTTAAAATTAAAATTTTTTTTTTTTTTTCAATTAATTTTTAAAAAAAATATTATTATAATCATTTATTTATTTTTATATTTATTTTTTTAACTGGTGCTGACACCAGACACAATATTTGTAGAGGGTCGAGGAGGATGAGAAGACCGGGGAGGGACAGCACAAACCAGACCTCCACTGGAAAAGTGCAGAGAATGCTGGGACCTAGAGGAGGCTTATTGCCACCCAAATCCCAGAGAAGGCCAATTGTCCTTACCAGCGAGAAATCAATGGTAAGCGGCTGTTGCGATACCGCATCCTTATCGAAAAGAGGTGAAAAATACTGGAAATCTGAGGAGACTTGTTGTCACTCAGACTCCAGGAAATACCACTGGTTATTGTCGGTGAGTCATCACTGACGATGATCTGTGTTAGAACTCCTAGGGAGTACAAATAATAATATATTGTCTTTAAGACTACGTTGTGATATGGTAATTTGCATATCAAATAACATTAATTATAACAATACTTATACTAATACTACTACTACTACTACTACTACTACTACTACTACTAATAATAATAATATCCAAACGCTACACCCAATAACAGTTCTGCGATATGGTAGCTAGCAATAAAATTATGTAGGAATAAAAGTTGCATTATAAAAAGCTTAAGTACCTTTGGTACCAGATAGGCAAGTAGATAAGAGGAAGGAAACCTAGCCACACAGATTAAAATACCCAATATATGGTCTAAAGAAGCTTTGAGTCATTTTAAACAAAGAAAGAAATGCAGTTTAAATTCCCAGAAAAACTAACTAAATCCAACATATCGCAGACTTATAATTCGGACTACTGTTCTCATTTTGGATGTTGCTATTACAGTCTATGTATCCTCCGAACTTCATCAGTTGCATCTTGACCAAATCGAGATTTTTTTTATCTCGATCTCGGCAATCAGTAGGACATTTAAATTATATTTCCTCCAATTAACACGAATTGTACAGACAAGCTTTAAGCATTCCATATCCAACGAGGGCTTGTAAAATTAAATAAAAGTGCGTTACTTTGATATGTTTTCCATAGCGACAGACATAAGTGTGTTGATGAAGTGGTTTGGATGATCTTCATTATGACGATTTTATTCTAGTGTTAATTTGAAACGATTTTTTTTAGAGAAATTGTTTCCATTTGGCTTTTTTAGGTCTAATTTGTTTATTTTTTTCTAGAGTTGAGAGTTTCTGAATTTTACAACAATCTTTGAAAATTGTCATTTAACCATGTTCTGTCATGGATTGTTGCACGTGTAATCCATGTATTTGTTTGAATCCCATAGTCAGATCCGTATCCTTTGGATAATTCAGACTACACTTCTCATCTTGGATGTTATTCCAACAACGTTTCGCTCGATGTAACTTCCGACCTTCTACATTGCGTCTCGTTGAACACGTGAATCTTTATTTTGAACTCGGGAATCTTTATTTTGAACTCGGGAATCTGTGCGGAACTTTGAACAGAACGCTTTATTTCATCAATGTGGGTATAGATTTCCGTTTCGCCAGATATGACTGGGTAGAAGTCCGCGAGTATCCGTTGTACAACTATATACTAAGCAATAATTAGTTCTAAGTGTCAGTTTTCTGAAAGTACGATCAATACTAAAAAAAGTGCAATTAAGACCTTTTTACCCAGTCATTGATGAAGTAACGAGAGCAAGATAACCCCGTGAATTAACAAAACGCTCCCGTTCGAAATACCGTACAGATTCTCGCGCTCGATATGAAGTTCCCTGAGTTCAATAAGTCGAACTTGAAAGAAACCAGAGGTTACATCGGCTGAAACGTGTTGAGAATAACACCAAAGATGAAAACAGTTGTCCGAATAAACCAGATAATACTAATTACCAATCCTCATCTAAAATATTGCGAAACATAATACAGTCAGATCTAGCGGTAAACATGATCGACTTATCGGATATAATAATCTATTTATATTATTACTTTCACCAAAGATTGTTTTGTGTTGATGTAGTTTTCCATATATGTTTTCTTGTTTGTCTCTTAATTTCCTAATATTTTGTTTTTGCTAGTTTATTTATTCCATAAAAAGGAATTGTATTGGGGAGTGGTTTTATTAAATGTCCCATCCCTGATTGGAAGATGTTTGTGATTTGGCGGTATATAAATGGAACAAATGTTTTGTGTTTTGTGTAATGATGCACACACAGCAATTTCTGAACGTATTGAAATTCACACGTCGATCCTTTTGGGTCTACTATCATTATTTTGACTCAGTGCCGTTTTGATTTCTTCGTCCGCTGGCAGACTCAATTTCCTTTACAAGTTTCGAAGTATTCAATGAAGATTGATAATATATATATATATATATATATATATATATATAATTTTGGCATTATTCTAACAACTTTTCTGTCTATGTAACCTTCAATCTTCTCCCGGTTTGTTTTGTCATACCGGAGAAGCTTTATGAAAGGAATTCTTCAGTAATTCTTAATTCTATTTTTAGTATCACCTGTACTGAGTATTGAGCATGGATCCGTGGAGCAATGGATAAAGTACTAGTGATAATCAGTTTTAAACGGCAGTCTTCTGGAGCTAAAAAATAAATGCTCAATACTGTCGATACTAAAGATATATTTAAGAATTACTTAAGTATTTTACCCGATTATTGCTATCGAAACGTGAGCAGTATACACCCGTAGATTAAATAAAGTGTAACGTTCAAAATTGCGTATAGATTCCAGAGTTCGACGTAAATATTCCCGAGTTCGGCACGACGCAACTGAAGAAGGTTAGACGTTACATTTGTCGAAACATTGTGAGAATGACACCCAGGATGAAAACAGTAGTCGGAAGAATTTAAATAATACAAATGTCTTAAAAGTGTTTAATTTCTCATAAGGAAAACATTACATTTTAATCAAAGACAACTAGCAACTATTGTAACTGCATAGACACAAAGAACTGTCCATTTGATGATAGGTTTTTGACAAAGGAGATAATTTACAAAACTTATAAAAACAACAAGATCATTTACAAGGCTATTAAACAGCCCAAAAGTCTATATCGGTGCAACCAGTGCGGAATGAAAAACACGGTACAGCAAACATTTTCAAACAATACATGGATAAGTACCACCACGTTAGATACGTATACGTGTCATATTAAACACATCATAAGAGAGCCGCATTTCACTGAATAGACAGTGAGGTATTCAAGTTATGCCTAAGAGATAAACTTTACATGCTAGAATTCCTTGTACTAAAAATTAAATGAAACCATCTTGTTCCTATGTGGTCATCACTTATCAAGGCGAAGAGTCACTCGAGGATAAGAGTTTATGAAGCGGAATTATTATCAACTGTAAGATGAAGTACACTATGGCATACTACAATTAATCAATACAACTGTTATTGCTTATACATCAGGTCCTTCTTCCTATTTGAACATTAGATTTATTGGTAAAAGTACAGTATAGTAAACACTCCAGAACTCGTAAACAAACCCAAAAAAACATAACTTATATAAATCGCATCAGAATGAATTTCCCTACTGAACTTGCCTAGTTTTAACTCGTGGAAAAGATGTCTACGATTTTATAGCGCTTAACAAAACTTACAATTGTTTGCACGCGTAAAACTAGGGTGTTCCGCCATTTGTTTTATTTTATGAGTGCTTGGGGGTTAATTATTCTGTAAATATACTGTCTAAAAAGCTTACAATTAATTTCCGCACTTTAAAACTGGGCAGGATCGGTAGAGAATTTTATTTTGTTGCCTTTTATATATGTTATTGTTTCATGTAAGGTGTATGCGTTCTCGAATGTTCAGTATTCTGTACTTTACTGGTTAATTTTCATGCTAGTAAATGAACAAATAAAATGTTACGATGATCAAAGTAATACATTAATAAATAATAAATTGATAATAAAATGAATAGGGCTCAACGTAAATCAGAGTAGATTTATATTAACAAATAAATATATATATATATATATATATATATATATATATATATATATATATATCAAGTATATACATTTTCCATATTTTTCGAATGTAAAGTAAAACAATATTGAAACAATATTTAAAATAAATTAATATATATATATATATATATATATAGTTACGTACGTGCATATATATATATATATATATATATATATATATATATATATATATATATATATATAGAGAGAGAGAGAGAGAGAGAGAGAGAGAGAGAGAAGAAAAAAAGAGTGATAAATATGCGACGAATGTCCAGATTTATTTCAAATTTCAATTGTTCAATGCAAGGTGTATTCAGTAATAAACTAGTGTTTATTATTCTTTCCTTAAGCCAAGACTTTTCAAAGATCGAGATCTTATCATCAGAGGAAAAATACAGATGGATAAGTTGGCTTTCGAAAAAAACAAAGTTCAAATATTTGAAAAATATGAAAAATGTTATTAAAAAACGCAGTGAAAAAAGAAAAGTTTCGTAAAAAAGATATGCGGTTTGTCCGGGTGGTAAATTGTGATTTAGACCCTTTTGAACGAGATGTCATTTGCTTTTGTCGGTCCAGGAAGTATTTCAATAATGGACAATTTTTCTCCTTTCAATTCCTTTTAAGTGCGTTCGGATTTACCTATTATTCTGAACACTTTTCTCCACACTGCTCCTACGCAAATATTTTTGCAAATATTTTTTCGCGTTCTACAATTCATCGGACTTCCTCTCAACGGTAATTTACCACCCGGACAAACCGCATATCTTTTTTACGAAACTTTTCTTTTTTCACTGCGTTTTTTAATAACATTTTTCATATTTTTCAAATATTTGAACTTTGGTTTTTTCGAAAGCCAACTTATCCATCTGTATTTCTCCTCTGATGATAAGATCTCGATCTTAGAAAAGTTTGGCTTAAGGAAAGAATAATAAACACTAGTTTATTACTGAATACTCCTTGCATTGAACAATTGAAATCTGAAATAAATCTGGACATTCGTCCCATATTTATCACTCTTTTTTTTTCTATCTCTACACTTGCTCTATCTCGTATATTGAGCTAAACCTCTTCACAATAGGTTCCATCTACTAAAAGTTTTACTTTTGGTTTATATTTGATCCTATATATATATATATATATATATATATATATATATATATATATATATATATATATATATATATATATGTATGTATATCATTCATTAAAAACACAATATCAACATCGTGGAGACCTGATTAAAATTTCGCTTACCTTTAAAAACAAGTATGCAAATATTTTCTTTGACAGCCGAAACTCGTTATTTTCGTGAGATTTTTTTTTAATAAAAAGAACGTTGAAACGTGATTAAAATTTCCGGGGGTTGGGGCGACCCACATCTAAATTTGGGGCGATCGGTTTACAACTACGTCAAAGACTGTTTTAACAGTTTGGCTTCAGGCTAGAGACCTGTCCTTTTAAAAGATTCTTGTTAGGAAAACAGTCAAAGTATGCCAAATTAAAATCCACAACGGCTGTCTCCACCTATATGCTGATGAAAGCCTCACTGAGGAAGTCGGAAGCTAGAATTGTTTTGTCAAAATAAATTACACGCATCGCTTATTGGAACAGCAGGGCATTGTACGAATCATCCAAACTTGCCCAAATCATCGAAGAAATGGAGAGTTACAACTGAGATATGTTGGGTCTAAGCGAATCCTATTATCAGATCGACGGGATGGAGTTGCAATCTTAATGGACAAAGCTACCTATTAATGCACACTTAATAAAAGCCAGATTTCACCCTTCTCATGCGAGGGTAACCCGCATTGAATGTTATGCTCCCACTAATGATCAAGACGCCAATTAACAGTATAGTTCTTACCATTACCTTCAGGATGTTGTTGCGAAAACTCCAAGGTCTTATATCATAATCGTAATAGGTGACATGGATATACAAATTGGGGGAAACATAATGTGCTTAGAACACGTACTTGTATCTACGCTTTTGGAAACCGTAGAGACAATGGAGACAGGTTCATCAACTTTTGTTGCATGAACATCATTAAAGTTTGCGCATACCTTTTGTGGTCATAAGTGCATCCGCAAAATTACTGAGTTTCAAACCTCCATAAGACTAAGACACAAACACATCACATCGCCATTGGTCTGAAATAGAGAACAGCATACTGGCTAAACGTAAGAATATATCGATGTTTGTTTTGATTACTATCTGTCGATTGGCAAAATCAAAATTAAACTAAAGAGACAGAAGAAGAAAACAACAATCCCAGACATGTTGACTCCTCCATATTGAAAACCAAGGACACCGAAACTAATTTTGAGACTTTTCAGAAAAAAAACTGTTATATCGTGTGCTACAACTGGATAAGTTAACTGGTGGCAGGAAATCGAGAAAAGTATGGCATCTGCAAGAGAAGAAAATCCTAGGCTACAAGAAGGAAGCTTTGATTAGTGACAACACTTAAAGGCTTATCAGCGAAATGAAAACGCTACAACAGCGAAGTGTGCAATATCCCTCTTATGAGCATAGACTCATACCAACAGTATATTGATAATGACAAGGAAGTAAAACGCAGCGCCCCTAAAGACAAACGAGTATGACTCAAGATATGGCAGAGGAGGCCTACATAATTGCAACACATAATCACATGTGAACCGTGTACCAAATTTCTAAGAACATCTCATACACGTCCTGAGTAATATACGGAACATCGCTCTCAAAATAGAAGGCACGCTGGTAAGATGGGCCGAACACTTCAAGATGTATTAAACAGACCAGAGCCACACACCCATGTAGTCAGTAAGAAACCCTCCACTCATTTCCCTATCAACATCAACTAGTAAACCGACGATGAAGTTAGTTTAGCCATTACACCCCTAAAACGTAATTAGTCATCAAGTATGAATAGAATTACTGCTGAAATGCTTAGGTAAGCATATGATAGCGTCGTCAAATCGAGGTGGTACTTATGTAATATAGTGTTGAATACAGGTGAATTTCAGGAAGTTGGGAAAAGGGCCCCCTTCTTAAGAAAGGCAACCTTGTCGTTAATGGCAACTGAAGGGGTTGCCTTTCTCTCTATACCATGGAGGTTCTATTGTCAAATGAGCTTCAACTGTATGACTGATGTTGTTAAGCCAGGGCTAAGTGAACAACAAGCAGGATTCCGGCTAAAACATTGTTACTAAGAACAAACAGATTGAATATATAAAAGATATAATTAAACAAAAGTATGTTATTTTTCACAATGTTTACTATTTGCATCAATATATATATATATTTATATATATATATATATATATATATATATGTGTGTGTGTATGTATATATGTATATATATGTATAATTACATGTATATATACAATTACATATATATATATATTCATATATATATATATGTATATATACAGGGTGGGCAAAAATAAGGGTCCTATTTTTAAAAATTCATAACTTTTTTATTTATTGATTTTTTAAAAAATTTTTTTTAGAATAAGTAAAGGACCCCTTCCGAAGCAAGCATGAGCGGTATTAGCCCTAAGGAACGTACCCTCATTTAGAAAACATTATTTTTGCTTAAAAAACTCAAAACAGTGTAAAAAACAATACTTTAGTTTTTGTAAGTTTTAAGAAGTGTTTTTCGGCTAAAATTTGTTTTGTTTATTTCAAAAAATCTCGGAAGGGTCAGTCTACACACACATAAAGTTTGGTGAGTTTAACTTTTATTTTGTGGAAGTTATTCAAATTCAAGTTATTCAAAGTTAAAGATAGGACCCTTATTTTGGCCCACCCTGTACATATGTATATATATGTATAATTACATATGTGTATACAATTACATATATATATATGTATATATATTATTACATATATGTATACAATTACATATATATATATTCATATATATATATATATATATATATATATATATATATATATATATATATATATATGTATAATTACATATATGTATACAATTACATATATATATATAAATATATATATATTAATATATATATATATATATATATATATGTATAATTACATATATGTATACAATTACATATATATATATAAATATATATATATTAATATATATATATGTATATATATGTATAATTACATATATGTATACAATTACATATATATATATATATATATATATATATATATATATATAGAGAGAGAGAGAGAGAGAGAGAGAGGAGACAACGAGAGAATGAAAATGATGGACACAAAATATAAAAGGATGATTAGAGAACTGTCTTTGTAATATATTTTTTCACTAATCTCCCAAATTGTCTATCTACTTCTTCTTAAGTAAAACAAAAATAAAATAAAATACTAATTCTTTCAGATGAATAAATAAAGCAGAGAATAATGCGAAAGTGTTTCGTGTCATTCTTCATTCTTATGATTATCTGATTAAGAATTAACACGAAATCCATTTCTCATAATCCGGAAAAATGGTGCCAAAGATTTATTCATGCTAAAGGCGATAAAAATAGACAAAACCTTTTATAGAAATAAATACAAAATCGATTAAACAAAAACAAATTGAAAACATTTCAGTTGCGTTTATGATATACAATTATTCGTATCGATCGCTTTTTAAGATGGGAATGTATACAGTGTATGATTTAGAATATTTGGACTATCATTCTCATTTTGGAATTTTTTTTCACAACGTTTTCCCGATATTACAGAAACAAGTAAATGAAGAAAACAATTTGGGAATTGGCTTGACGAAATCTTTCGGGAAATAAAATTCAAATGTTTTGTTTTTTTGTAGCTTCCTTGCTTGAGTGTATTTTTATACTACAATGGTTCAGTGGTTAACAACGTTTACGGAGGACCTAGGTTGCCGGGTTCGAATTCAGTTCGTTCCACAGAAACACATTCATCTAACCCCGCAACTGACCTTGTGTCTAACCTCCTAGAGAGGAGATGAATCCAATGCTGATTAGTAACTCTACAAATCTACACTGTTTAACTAAATATAAAAAACAAAAATATATACCGGACGTCCATTGAATACACGGCAGCAATATACAACAGATGAAGGATGCAACTGTTGAATATACATTAGTTCTGGGATTGAGTTATTATACTAAAATTATACTTAATTAACGTGTGTTTGTCTAAAGCGTTTGTTTCTCTTAATAGTTTTACCAGCAGGGCTACCTGTCTATGCCCGAGACACTAAGAAAAACAAAATATAAGAAGTTAAACAGTGTGTGTAATATCTTTAAATGAAAACTTATATCTCGCTACCTCTTTCGATTCGTCTATTTCTCTTTCTCTTCTCCCCCCTTTCACGTATTTCTACGTCCTTCTCTCCCAGCCCTTTTCAATCGCCGCCCAGTCCATTCCTATCTCTGTAGTTTGAATGTATTGAAAATAATAATTATGTACGTCATTCACCTTTTTTATATAATAGAAGATCACACAAAATATAACCCCATCTCTTTCAGTGGCTTTTTTTCCAAATTGGGATTTTTATTCTTTTCGTTGGAAGTTTCTCATTGGGTTTCGAGTTCGATATAAAAAAAACTAAAGTTAGAAAATATGCACCGTTAGAAGGGCTGATATTACATCGGTCAATGCGTTGTGAGAATAATAGCCGGAATTAGTTATGTAATACATCGCATAAAACTGTGATGAATTTAAAAACAATATATTATAATAAGTGTACATTTTCGTATGTCTTTTACTTGAGCACTTATAGGCTGCAATACGGTATGATCACAATGACGCACCGGTTCCCGTCAGTTGAGCAACGTTGAGCTTGGTCAGTACGTAATGGGTGACTCTTTAAGAATACCAGGTGTTGTATGTGCTCTCCGCTTATCTTGACATTGTTTCTGGTCGTGCTGGACTTCTGGCTACTGGAATCGAGCAGTGATGATTCAGGAGAGATGCGGTTAGGAACTGCGCTATTATTGCTTAAGAATTATACACGCAGGCACCAGTCAGGGGGTACCCATTATCTCTCGAGACTAAGCAGGGGGCATGAATGAATATAAGCTGCACAATGTCTCAACAAAAAAGCCGTAAATTTAACCTGTAGCCTCTTTCAGTGGTCGGGTGTATCATTGTCAAAGAAGACGTGCACACTGACTATCGTTAGTCCTAAAACCAATAAAACCAATTGAGTCCAAAATGCAGAATGGAACACGATTTGTCATGAAGCACTTTAGAGATGCTGAGTTTTTAATACGGGATCATAATTATCACTACTACTTATACAGCTTATGCTTACAATAATAAAAAAAATGAATTAAATTATAATGAGACATTGCGAATCTGAAGTTATTATAGGCGGTCAGATATTCCTCCTCCTCCTCCTCAACCTCCTCCTACTACTACCACTTATGTCACTCTGCATATTCCGCAAACCAATTTAAACCAATAGTTTCGGAGCACAGATGTGATAATGATGATAATATAAATTATTATTGTTATTATTGTTATTGTTATTATTATTATTATTATTATTATTATTATTATTACATCATTGCTCCGAAACTATTAGTGGAAATTGGTTTGTAGTATATATAGAGTGACCCAAAGTTGGGAGGTCGAAGGCCTGACAATAATTAAGACAACGCGGTGGTATATTAAAAAGACGTGCATTTGCAGAAATATAGAATAGTTTGTTACTGAAAGTCTGCGTCCGACACTGTGGCTATAACTGCCATGAATGACTGCCACATCACTTTGCTATAACTATAACTATAACTATATATATATATATATATATATATATATATATATATGTATATATATATATATATATATATATATATATATATATTGTCTGCATAAGTCCATCTATAGCCGAAATACGATAGCTAAACATCACATCATAAAACCTCATATATTTATACTTGCTCCGTATGAGGTTAATACTTTTATTCGGGTTTGCTTTAATTAAGTCTGTATTTTTACGTTTTCTTATTTATTTTCTGTTGTTCAGATATAATTTGCCCGAGTGGTAATTAAAACGTGTCAATCACGACATCTATTAATTCGTCCCCTGGAGTATTGTTCTTTACAGCATCCGGGTATATTTTTCTCATGTGATTAAAATGTTTTTGTGAGTAAGTTTGGCTCCCTAAACTATGTAAAACATGCTCTGTATCCTTTTATCTCTGTTTCCTACAAGGATTTGTTATCAGTGAACATTCTAAAAAAATACCTTTCTCCGCATTTAAAACGTCCCATCGCGACATTTATTCTACGTCCCGGTTACTTATGGGTTGGTAACAGTCGATCAAAAAAGTGTTTATCTTTCGCATCATGGAAGATGTACCATTGTTATTTGATGTCATCTTATATACTTGTAGAAATTCATGAATGTCCTTTTCAGTAGGTTTACCCCACACTTTCTTAAGCGCTCTTATAGACATATCCCCCAACCGTTCTGCCTGACAATTGCTTAACGATTAATACGACGCGATCGTGATATGTTCCGCTAAAAACGACTGACAAAACAGTTTAAATTTCCTAGACGTGAATTTCGTACAGTTGTCCGATAATATCTATCAAATGTAACTGAAAAATTAATTTTCTTTTTGTTACGGTGTTTTTAATCTGTTACACTCCACTTTGTTCAATGTATTTTTTAAAAACTTGGCGGACGTTGACAGTCCTATGTAATATGTTGGAGTGTTAAATTAAATCATGTTTATTGAGAACCCTTCTTCTTATTTCTGCATCAATATTCAATACCAATTCTTGCGCAAATATAATACATTTAATATTGTTATCGCTCAACTCTGACTTGAAAGCATCACAGTGTTTGTTAACTTCGCTTGCAAAAGCGTTATCGTCTTCGTCACTTTCCTTTATTGGATTCATGCATCTTAACCTTTTGAGAAAAAAGACGTGTTAGGGCTAAACAATTTAGTCAATAATTGTATCACTTCAACAAATATACGGTCGCTTGTGTTTTGAAGCAATATATAATTGATGAATTTAGTATGTTCAATCGTACTAAATTTCTTTACTAGCAAACGGAGCTTTTTAAAATCAGTCGAATTCGCACAGTCCGTAATATATACCATTGTATCGTCGGAAATACGACGTACACGTTATCTTGTTGTAAGGATCGTACTTGAAATTATCAATACCTTTCGAAATAGTGTTTTGTGAAAATCACCATTCATATTTTTCTATTTTGACTCCATTTCGATAATTCGTATAATTGGTCTGCTCCTGTTAGGTATGAAAAAGCATTTCTGCAAATATTTCAATTTGTTCCAGCTGTTCTGTTTAGATTTTCTTCTGAAATTCCATTTGATCTTTATGCTGTTCTTGGAATTTGTCTTCTAGTCGAAGTTTTCCGTTATTATTTACTTTTGCTTTTCCATTTGTGCTTTCTGCAATTCAATTTTTTCTTTCTCCAATTACATTATTTTGTTCTGCACTTTATTTTGTATGCATCCATTTTCTATTCATACTCCGCGTACTCTTTCTGCAATTGCAGAACTTGTTGATGCTTAGAAAATTTCTAGAGTATCATTTTTATTTCTTTTATTGTTCGTCACTTCAATTAAGCTGACTATTTCGTGTATGCATGCATGTACTTTTTTATTTTTCATTTACACAGTCGTAACTTTTTCTAACTGGGAGATCAAATGTTAACCTTTCAGGCAGAGAAAAAATAAGCTTGTTCCAACTTATTTTTGAGTTTCTGGTTATAAATAAAAATCAAAAGACATTATTTTCACTGTTTTTTTTTGCGGTCGAACAACTTTGATTTTGAAACCTTGATTTTAAACTGTTTTGTCCTAGCCAGAAACGAAATTTGTATTCAATCCTACTTCTCGACACTTTTTTTTCTTTGACATATTTCACACACTTTGATTTAAACTTCTTTCTCTATTGTCATAATTAACAATTATCCAGACCATTTCACCACAGTCTTTTTCTCAAGAATCCAACACTCCAGTACTTGAACTGATTATGTTGTATCCGGCATAACTCCGATTTTTTGTTTCCAGTGTTGTGTGCAAAATACGTCCCGGTTATTTTCATGTCCGAATAAGTCCGAAGTACTTGTCGCAAGTTATGTGCAACATACGTTTGAATAATGTTGGTCTAAATATGTCCGAATAGCTTGTCGCCAGTGTTGTGGCATCGAACGGCCGATAATAATTAAGACAACAAGGTGGTTTATTTACAAGAGGGCATTTACAGAAGTACAGTAAAGTATGTTACAGAAACTCTGCGTCAAATACTGATGTTATGACTGTCACTAATGACTGCCACGACACTTCTTCGTAACTATATCTCGTGTCTGAAAGAGTCTATCTATTCCCTAAATAGGGTAGATTACAATCAACCTATAACGCTCAACAAAATGACATTCATGGAATCGTTAATAAACTTTGTTCTGCAAGCTAACTATAACTATGTTTGACTTGTTTACCAATTTCAGTCATGAAGTTTCAACACTCTTTGTTTGATTGCTGTCCATTGACTTTACACAAATCGGACGTCAATTTTTTTATATGTGTGCTTATTTTTAAGATAGTGTTTATGAAAACAATCCCCACAATATTCCTGAACCGGAAAGTGGCATCACATCTAAAACCAATACAGTGTGTCAATTATATTACGTCGTACCAAGATGTGCTTCTAATTGGACGGCGATAAAACACAGATTGTGGGGAATTCGTGACTAAAATTTAGTGGGAAATTCAGAGAAAGAGTATAGTTTATTTGTATACAATATCATGTTATTGCGGAAAACTGGGACTTCATTTTAAGTCATTACTCTGTATTTACAATCGATGAAACCATTTTTATTAATAAAATCATTTTTATTCATATTTTCACCGTATGGTATTTTAAATATCAATATTAATTCAAAAACATTGACAGCAAAACCTCGTTGCTCTATAACAAGTGTAAAGAATGTTTTTGCTATCTATGTGTACTTAAAATAACACAACACTTCAATGAACAAAGTTTATTTTCAAGAACTACTCATCTGTGGAATACAATAGCACGGGGTGTCTTCCCAGCCGACTATAACATGTTCATTTTCAAGTTTAATGTTAGCAAATCTTGTAGAGCCGTCTACTTAAATAATCAAATGCGGACAATTTCGCTCATCTTGTTTCCAATTTTCTCAGAGAGTTTTCCTCTTCTAAGTGTCAAACACGTTAACCACTTTTTTTATATCTTAGTTAACCTCAAACAAGGTAAACTGCCATTGTAGACGTAAGTGCTACTGAGAATTAAGCTTAAAGTTTAGGGGATCATCCTAAGGAGTGAGCTGTGCAGCAAGATGATTATTCACATTAATTATTAATTTCTGCATGTCGGTACAGTCAGGAGAGCAGGGAGAAAGTTCCAAAGGCTGGAAGCTCGAGGAAAGAAGCTATTGCAGTAGAAGGCTCTCTGGTAGCTGGAGACCTCTGCAATAAATGTAATGCACTTAGCTGATTACAGCGTTAGTCTTGTGTATTTTAGTAGAGGAGACACCAGAGAAGCAAGTTCATCGGAGCACATTCTATAGAAGTACTTGTAAAACAAACACAAAGATTCAAGATTGCTGCGATGGGGCAGGGGCTCGAGCATGGTGGATAGTGAGGGACCTATTAGGTTAGGGACTCTTTCTGGACCTTGTCTAAGAGGGTAAGACTAGTGCCCGGTGCGACAGCCCAGATGCGACAACAATACCTTATGCATGGGCGGATACTGGCTTTAAAAAACCCTTATCCTCGAGTGTCATCTGCTCATTGATAAACGGTAACTGATACAAACAGACGCATAACAGACTAAAGTTATGCCTGACAGACCAACTGAAGAAGACTCTAATGAAGATCCGAAGACGCATCAATACAGAAATGTCGACAATTGTTGGGGAAGAAAATGCGCGATAAACGTTTTCAAGTTAAATCAAATCTAGGAGATTGATAACAGACGCCATAGCCATTTTTACCTGATAACAACGCACTCGCCATACACCACCGACACACTCTTAATAACCCAAGAATGAAGACAAAACACACTTTACAGGCAGAGTTCTACTCACATTTCAAAATGTCCTCTTAAACGAAGGTATGTCGCACGTTTCAGAAAGAAATATTTATGTAATAAATAAAGCAGAAGATTTACTATTGATATAGAATACTATGTAAATAAGTAAGCCCTCAAGACTATAGTACAATGACTATAAACTATGATGGCCCATCTTTTGGTATAAGAGGCAATGGATACCAACTGTGCGTATAATTGTGAAGCAAGGTTTGCAGAATGGCTAGCCACAACACTCCTGAATCGGCATTTGATTGCAGTGGAAAGGAGAAGTCCAGTACGACTGGAAACAATGCCGAGATAAGCAGGGAGCATATATAGCACCTGGTATTCCCGAAATGATCGCCCATTTAGTACTGACCAGACTCAAATCGCTTGACTTTGGTAATCTAGCGTTGTTATTCTGTACAAATATACTACTAATCTAATGTATCTGATCCTATTTTATTCTCATTAACCATTTTGTCTTTCGTACCGTTTGACCATTTCGTTATCATGAAATTATTTCGCTTATGTTTTTCTGACAAAAAACTAATTCTGACATGGAATGTAATATTATTAGACTTGAGCTAATTAAAACTGATAACGTTCGAATTATTGGTTGTTAATTTCGTTAATGAAATTGAAAAAGTATACGCTACTCTACCTTAAGCGCTTTCAGAATAAAATAAAAATTGCTTTACAAAAATATTGAAACTTTTCTTTTTTAAATTGTATTTACATTAATATTTATTGACGAAATAGTTCTATGTGATTATATAAGCGGCCTTCGAAGTCAATATTTGAAATGAACTGGTTGGATTATCTGGATCTTTCGGACTACTATTCTCATTATGGGTGTTATTCCTACAACGTTTCGGCCGATTAAGACTCCAAACTTATTCAGGTGCATATTGTCGAACTCGTGTATCTTTATATGAAACTAGGGAATCTATTTTAAAATTGAACCCTTTATCTAATCCATGTGGTCAGATTGTTCCTGTCATTAGAAAAACATCCAAGATAAGATTAATAGTCTGAATAATTCAATTTATACAAATTATAAAATATCGCATAGTCGCGAGTGCATTTTCGAATTCCAGAAGAAGCCATCTAGTTGCTTTAACAATATGGAACTGTTAACGAACTATATCGCTTCCAAAATTGAAGTTCTAACGTTATGTTAACCAACTTAGCGATATTTAAAAATCTAGGCATCAATTCGCTATGTATATGTGACAATACATAAGTCAGTCAAGTGTGACTTAATGATACGGACGCATACCATTGAATCATCTTTTTCTTACTTCCCTCCCCCCAAAGCAAGGTATATTGACACTGGGAGGTAAATGGCTACTGCGATTAGGGGCCAGATAAATCAAGTGCATGCTAAATAGGGAGTTGTGCAGCAAGATATTTAATGGCATTACAATTACATTTATGCATGCTGGTACAGTCGAGGAAACAGGGCGAGAAGGGGAAATTCCAAATGCTAGCGGTCTGAGGAAAGAAGCTATTAAAGTAGAATGTTTTCGGCATCCAGGGATCTCCACAGTAAACACAGTGGAATGTTGCTAAAGAAAAGGAGCTTTGTCTTGGTAACATCGAATACACCCATCAATTTTTACCCTCATTCTGCTACTGACTGGAGGTCATTTGCTGAGATTAAGCTATTCGTTATTGATATGAATGTGTTCGATTTGCACGCATGTCGAGAATATAACATGATGTCATCAGCTAATATACACATTTCGGACGCGATTGTATTATAAAGGTTGTTTATCAAGATCAGGAATAATAATGTCAATGTGGCGACATTTAGATCACACTCGCATGAATGTAATGGTTTGATGTACGGCCATTGAGAACGACAAGATCTTACGTAAGATCTGATTATATCAAATATTCGTCCGGAAATATCGTATGATATACTTATCCTGTTAATACGTTCATACTATACTGTCTAAAAAAAACTTTATTTATCAAGTGCTACCGATTATTAGGTTACTAGGTTAGTAATGACTTTTTAATCAATAAGAAGACACTTGAGGTTGTAGCAAAAATACTCTATGAGCTAATAGTGGCTTTATAGATGATACTGTAGGTGTCAGAAGTGTATTCATGTTTATTTACTCATCCCGGAGTTAGGCACAAGGCCAGTTTTATCTTACTCCCACAAGTAAGATGTGACCACAGCTTGGGTCGAGAAAGTGGGGTTAAAAGCCAGCGCTCGAGAGGTGAGCACTTTGGCCATTTAAAAATTGCCTGGGCAGCCCCGTCGGCATTCCCGGTAGGGGCGCCTCAGACAGTAAACAATAAACTTACTCCTCCCCGAAGAGGGGAGGCAAAGCCTGGGAGGGTGGACCTCCTAGAACTGCACAGGACAGGCGTGCAGTATCCATCGGAACAGATACTACACTTTGATCTTAGCCAAAAGGCCGAGTGTGTCTCATCATCCATAGTGTAGTATATGTGTTCAGCGATAACCAGAAAACTTCATGGAAATTCTGATCGTAGGTTTTTTTCGCTACGCTGGGAGAAAGTTTAGTGTCTGACTAATCTAATGTCGACAAAGAAATATGTGAGAGAACTGAACACAATTATGTGTGGCGTAAGATATAGAATCATCTAACCAGACGTTATATCGGTGTTCGTCACTTCAGGTATAATACAATAACTTTTCGATATTAAAATCAGCATGAATAGTTATATTAACTTGTACTTAACTATTTAAAGATGATCAATTTTCATAAGCTAAACAGATCTCTAGTATATTTAAGCACACACATCTAGACTGATGTATGTCTGGTAGTGTACTTCGGTTGTTATTTTGCAAACGAATTAATAATGGTGTGTCTCCATCAATCTTCAAATTATAATGGAACTTTCTATTACCAATCCTTCATTGGCTGTACCCTACCCGTCTCATTTGCTTTTCACGATAAGTAAAAATTGTTGATGTAATTTTCCAAGAGGCAGCACTTGTGATGTTTATTAAAATACTCCCCAAAGAGCAATTGTACTGTTTCAGCTGCGATCTCTATCGAGAGCCAGACTCTTCAGACCTTTAGAAAAAATGAAAGGAAGTATTTCTAAAAGTCTGAGAACGCTGGCTCTCAATAAAGAGCGCAGCTGAAACAGGTGTGTACATATGTAAACAATAATGTTTCTATAAATAAATGTATATCAAACATAAATATATATATATATATATATATATATATATATATATATATATATATATGTATATATAGAATATTTACTTAGTTAACGATAGTCCAGGCCCGACCCTTACTTATTAAACATTTAAAGATCTCCATTCATTGGAATTTCAATGTCCGCAACGATAACCCTATTAAACTTTCGAAATTAGTTTGTCCTCCGTCCAAAATCCGCTTTTAACTATGTTCATTTTCTTTTTCTTTTTTTTTCTTTTCTTTTCAAATAATATTTACACTCAATTGACCTGTTTCTTCACTCATAGGCAATCCCTACCCATATTATGCCCACCACCCCCCTATCACTTGAAACTTACCTCCCCCTCCCTCCTTTCCTTCCAACAGCAACCACAGCTCTTTCAACTACCCCTACTACTCTCCCCCTCTTGATTCACTGATCCTTCTCTCCAGCCCACCTCCTAATTTAGCCTCGCCTTTTAACTTATGGATCTTTTATCAGAATCGTTTGAATATTTCACCACTCAAGTCATTTATTTTTCTACTGTTGGCCCAGGAAGATTTTACAATGGCCAAATTTCTCATATCAATTCCGTTTAAGTGCGCTCCATCAACGATTTAAATTTGACTTCTCACCATTGGAGTTACTTCATTTTGAACACTTTTCCATACTGCCTCTACGGAAATAAATTGTTTGCTCCTCTTTCAAAATATCCTTTTCATTGGATACTTTAGTAACAGACAATTACCATATGTACAAATCCCATATCTTTTTCACACAAACTCATTTTCACTCCATTTTTAATAATAATATTTGTTCAAATGGTTGAACTTTTGCTTTTCCACAGTCAACTTTTCTATCTGTATATCTCCTCTGATGATAAGATTTCCATCTTTGAAAAGCCTTGCCTTAAGGAAAGAACAATAAACATTAGTTTATTAAAGAATATACCTTCCATTGAACAATCTAAGTTTGAAATGAATCTGGACATTCGTACATGTTTATCACTCTTATTTCTTCTACCTTTATATATATATATATATATATATATATTTATATATATATATATATATTTATATATATATATATATATATTTATATATATATATATATATTTATATATATATATATATATTTATATATATATATATATTTATATATATATATTTATATATATATATAAATTTATATATATATATGTATATTTATATATATATATATGTATATATATATGTATATTTATATATATATATATATATTTATATATATATTTATATATATGTATATATATTTATATATATATATATATATTTATATATATATATATATATATATATATATGCCGTCTACCAAGCCATAGTGCTCCTTCTTTAGGAGCGCTGGCTTTACTCTTCCCCAATCTCTCGACCTTGTATCACACATTCATGCGGTGGAAACGAATTAAATACCGGACTACAGTCATTTACAATTCTGTGTCGGTATACATACAAGTTGAGGATACGACTTCGACAATCAGTCCGGCAGGAACTGGGCAATTTCACTGGCTTTTTATCTGTCGGGATGAGGTACTGTCCTGGATAGCCATAGGAGATGCACCCTTCCAGTTTATTGCTACTGTCCTGGGGCGCCGGTCCGGGGAATGCCGACGGGGTTAGCCAGTCTATTTTTAGAAGGATGGAGTGCTCTTTCTTTAAATGTGATTGATTGATTCTTCCCACTGTCCGACCTTGTGATACATCTTCCTGTGATGGGAAGGAATATAATACCATCATTTGTGGCAGCGATAACAACACTCCCAGACGCAGTCTTTGTGTAACATACTATGAATGTGGTTCTGTATATAAGCTCTGTAAATATACCATCGTGTTGTCTTAATTATTATCGGCCTCAAAGTCACAACACATATAGAGAGACCTTTTCAAACATAAGTGTGACATACCTACGGACCGCCGAGTGTAAATGCATTTTTTTCATAACAGAGACGAGTTGACGTACTTTAAAATACTATCATATATTACAAGTGACAAACTAACAAAAACTATATGTGAAACTTAACCGTGAAAAGAAAAACGATCGACAGACTAACACTGCCTCTCGGGAAGATATGCACGCATCTAGAATCATAAGAAGAAATATTAAGAATTAAAAAGAAAATAATTCAACAGAATGTATCACTCAATGTATAGAAAACATAAACAAAAAAACAATAATTTCATTTGAATTTGTTTACTATTTGCGTTCAAATTATTTTACTTTATCTTTATCGTTTTTAATTGTTTCATCATTTGCTTTAGTTCCCTCATTTGTATCCAGGGGGCGCCAACATTTTTCTATTCAACATGGCCGAGGTTTCAACTGTAAAAATGTGACACTGTGAATCGGACTAGAAATAAATCAAACATCGTATTTTGAACAAGCAGTCGACAAAAGTCGATGTCACGTTGATGAAGGCACTTGATTTTTACGCGTTGAATGTTTTCAGGGCGATGGTTTGTTTTTAGCAGGTCAATCGTTAAGGCATTCAACTTTCATGTTGCAATCCGAAATTAATGAAGGGGAGAAGAGTGTCCATTGGCATTATTTTTTGGATCATTCAAATTTGTTTCAAGAATACCTGTTTAGTAACACGGATGGTCGGGATTTGGTATCCGAGATAACAAAAATCGGCACTTCTGTAGTATATATGAAGCAGCTGCCGATTAAGAAATCGAAATTGAAGAGTTCCGTTTTTTTTCTCCAAGTACCACTCATTCAGAAGTTGAATTTAGTATTTAGAAAATAGAGTTAAATGAGATTAATCTTCGAGACATTGGTAATTTAATGAACCAGCCGCAAAAAAACAATAGATTTTTTACAGGCACACCGCCTGATTTCTTAATGTTAGGATTAGGGTTTAGGGTTAGGGTAAGGGTTTAGGGTTAGGGTTTAGGGTTAGGGTTAGGGTTTAGGGTTAGGGTTAGGTTTAGGTTTAGGGTTAGGGTTAGGGTTTAGAGTTAGGGTTTAGGGTTAGGGTTAGGGTTTAGGGTTAGGATTAGGGTTTTTTATTTAAAATTATTTTACTTCATATAATAAAAAAAAGAAATTGTTAATTGTCACCCAAAAACAAACCAGTCTTGCATTTTTTTTATGTTGTAAAAAATCAATTCCGGTTTAATTACCTCCTTTTATTTTCAGTAGAAGGACAGAAAATCTGCTGCTTCATATATACTAGAGAAGTGCCCAAAAATATACTACTGATTCACAATTATTAAATGCTCATAAATTACTTATTTATCTATCAACACACACACACACCTCCATCTTTCTATCTCTATTTCTCTCTCTCTCTTTCTCTCTCTCTCTCTCTATATATATATATATATATATATATATATATACATATATATATATATATATACATATATATATATATATATACATATATATATATATATATATATATACATATATATATATATATATATATATATATACATATATATATATACATATATATATATACAGATATATACATATATATATACATATATATATATATATATATATATATATATATATATATATATATATATATAGTCTCGGAAGTTTCTCAAACATTAAAACTATATTAAAAAAAACAATTAAAAAAAAACTCATAGTCCCAAGTCTTTCAGTGGAAAACCACTCATGTAAGTCAATTTATTTTTACAGGTATTATATTAGTTTGTTTCTAACACTATTTTAAGGGATCATCCGTTGTTTACCATGAAAAACTGTTTCGGAAATTTCGGGAATTTCGGGAATTTATATATATATATGAGTGTGTGTGTGTAGATTTTTATAAGAAATGTAGATTTTCAATGTTATACTCCTTACAGAACCGCAGATGTACCATTACAAGCTCAATGAAGTGTTATTACAAGATTCACAGCATATCACAGCAAACATCAATCGAAAATTATAATTTTCATAAGCTCCTTCAATTTTTTAAATATTTTATTTTATTTTCTTCAACGCCTCGATGGTTATCATTCTGATTTTCATTAATATATAAAACTATTCTTTCATCTTTAATCTTTAGCATTCTGACACGTGTTTCTTGGCAGATTGTGACGTATATATATATACATATATATATATATATATATATATATATATATATATATATATAATATTTATAAATAAATATTAATTATTTAATACCTACAGACATCGATGTTTCATGCTAACGCAATCTTCAGTGCAGGAAGCTAATTCTCAACGGTCGGCGGGTGCGAACCTTGACCACAAATCGTTTAGAATTTACTTTGATGTCTGGTGTCGTTTTTAAAAAAAATTGTTTTAACTTTGTTCACCCCAAACAATGCAGGCCGCCACTGTAGACGTAAGGGGCTACTGAGAAAACGGCTGAAAGTATTTTTGGGTGGGTAAACCTCAATTGGCAGCTGCGCAGGGAGATGTATGTATTAAGTTTCTGCATGTCAGTACCGTCAGGAAAACAGGGAGCAGTACGGAGTTCCAGAATCCGGCAGCACGAGGAAATAAGTTTTTAGAGTGGAAAGCTCTTCGGCATCTGGGGACCTCCACATTGAATGTATGGGATTTGGCAGGTTGTAAGGTTAGTCTAGTGAATTTACGTTGTGGGGGTACCAGACCAGCAAGCTCATCAGAAGTACTTGTAAAACAGGCACAAGAAAGCCACATTGCGGTGATGGGACAAGGGCTGGAGCTTGGTGGATAGTGAGAGACGTATCAAGTTGGCAACTCTTTTTAGCGCCTTTTCTAAGAGAGAAAGACTTGTGGATGATGCCCCAGTGGCAACAATACTCCATGCATGGGCGGATGGTTGCTTTGTAGAGATATGGAATACTGTCAGGTGTGAGAAGTTTACTGGCACGGTAGACGGAGCCCACCTTTTGTGCAACAGACCTGGCAATGTCTTCAAGGTAATAGTAGATCAGTAATAACGCCCCGGGATGTGTGGCAGAGATACACTGACAACTCGACGGTCGAGCACTCTCGAGATGTTCACCAACACACCAGAAGAAAAGCTTTTGAGGTACTACCCAAGTGAAACACCTCCCAGAGACTGGAAAAATGCACACTTAGATACTCGGCTAAAATATTCTAACCCCGTCCAATCAAATGTTTACCAGAACCCTATTAACCAAGGTCGAGGAAGTCGTAAAAATAAAGAAAAAAAGACGGACATCTTTTAAATATTTGAACATTCCTGCCGTTTTTTTTATTCACTAAGCCGAACAACTTCGCTGACGAAGGTCTGGATTTCTAAGATCTGAAACCGATTGTACAGATGCTGTTCTAACTCACGGTATTACGTATAAATAGATATCATGTTCTTATTAATTATCTAGTTAATTGTACTTTTGTTTTAATAATGTAGCACCGCCCTGGGAAACTCTCTCAATACCATAAAAAGTATATATATATACTACAGAAAACCGGCTAATAAAGTAGCCAGGACAAATTTATATAAAAAAAACACTATGAAACTTATAATATACATATACATTTTAGTTAATGTGGGTATGTTTGTTAATGAACTCCTCTTACCTGATGGGGAGTAGACTTCTATAAACAGGAATATTCCGAAACTATGTTAGTCAGGCACGTGGATAAATACATTTCATTTTGATGAAGAAAAAGAAAGAGTATTTACGTCTATAAAATGAAAATATGACGCTTTACCTTTTTTTAAAAATATTATTCATTACTTGAAAAGAGTACAAGATAAACAATATGAATATAAATATGAATAATGGGTGTATGTAATAGAGTAGGATTGCAGGAAGTGATTATTAATTTTAGAGAAAGGCAGGTGACGGGAGAATGCGAAAGGTTCAAGTTTACTTACATTTATTACAATTCTTAAAACTTGACTTAACCTTCATACACACACACACACACACCCACACACATATATATATATATATTATTTTACGTATATTTTAAAATACTATTACGTGAGATAAAATATTGTGTATAGAGTTTCAGTCTTTACTTTACAATGCTCAATACTTTAGTAGAGCTTAGTAGTAAGGTATGAAAATATATTTATGGCCATTAAGCTACACAGAGGCGTCAGCGTCTAATCTCCGTGGCGATTCGCTGTGGGAATTAAACGCGGACACTTCTGTAAAGCTTCATTGCCATAGATGTATTTTTATACATATATATATATATATATATATATATATATATATATATATATATATATATATATATATTTAAGAGAGAGAGTGAAAAAGAGAGAGAAATATATATATATATATATATATATATATATATATATATATATATACTATGGTATCTGTCTGGAAACGACCCAATCACATCATATGAATCTCCATGATAAGCACTCAAGGGTTGTGTACATAGGAATTTGGTAAATCAGAATATTGACACTCGTTTGTAAGTTAAATATGTCTAGGCACACAAACACACATACATACACACATTTACATATGTATGCGTAGATAGGTGTATACACTCACGAACACACACACATACTCTCTCTCTCACACACACACACACACACACACACACATATATATATATATACATATATATATACATATTGTCATCCTCAGACAAATGTGTCGTCATTTTTCCACTCGTAAGTGTGTCTAGAGGCAGAGCGTGCACCAGCCCTGAGATTCGAAACTCACTACCAATTGTGACTAATTGTTAGTGGTTTTCTACCTTATGAGCTACTAATTTTTAAACAATTATTTCGCTGATAAATACATCTTTATTTGTTTACTTTTTTTATGAAAACCGATAGAGTTCCGTATTATCTCCTTTTTTTGCACCCTCTGAACAACAGCTGCACTCCGAGAAGTTTGCGGCTTGCCAGAACGCTGATCACTCTCCGCTGATGTGCGGCCATTTCTGAATCGGGTGAACTACTACTTAATTTGTGTTACGTCCATTTTCTCCAAACACCTGCTGAATCTAAGGCGACAGCAGAAATGAACACGATTCCAAAAGAAGACTTCCAGGGGTGTTTCCGGCAGTGGATTGATCGGTGGGCTAAGTATGTGCAAGCTCAAGGGGCCTACTCTGAAGGGGGTTAGGGTTCCGCACCCCATCACGTATTTGAAATATTTTTTCTGGCCTAAGGTCGGGTACGTTTTAGAGAGGCCTCGTATATATATATATATATATATATATATATATATATATATATATATATATATATATATATATATAAAATTAAAGTTACGTGGATGTATAAAACTGTTTTCTCTATGTATATGATCTTTCGTCTATCTTCTTAATAAAAGGACTAATGGAAGACATTATCAAATACAATAATATTTACCTACATTAGGATGTAAGTAAATAGTTTTATTGGTCTCCTTTGTGAAAAAAGGGAAAAAGTATGTCAAATAAAGAGAACATTTTGATGTTAACGGTTCTGTTTGTTTTGCTTAGGAAGTGGTTGCTAACTTCATCCGCGGTCGTTCAACGTCGGGAGTTGTCCGGGAAAACGTCAAAAAGTCTACACACTTGTTTGGATTGCTCGTAAAATAAAGTTTGTAGTTTATTCACCATTTTTTATGAAAATTTGTTAATGAGAAACTGTGTTCAAATTGACTACCGATGTTTGCGTACACTCTTCCAAAGCAACTAAAAAAGTGTTTAGGTCAATATGTGACAATCGATGGATCAACCACTTTACTGCAGAGGCAAATTTGATGTCAACTGAGTTGAGAGCAGCAGGGGTAGTCAATCTAAATCGTTAAAGATGCAAACATCGACAGGCAAAGTGTTGGCCTCCGTATTTGAGCCGAGCGTAATATTTTGTTCATCGATTATTTTGAGAACGAAGAATCATCAACAACAAAATAATATATAGCCTTTAAAGATGAACTCCCTTAAAACGGTCAGAAATAAAGAAGAAAAACAGGCACTTTGATGAAGACAATGCCGCGGGTCACAAGTCGATAGCAACAATGGCAAAACTACATGAATTATACTTAGAATGTTTTACCTAGCCACCTTATTCTCCAGATCTTGCTTCCAGTGACTACTGGATGTTACAAAGTCTCAAAAGAATGAAGTTATATTGGAAGCGTATTTTGAGACCAACGACAAATAGCTCTACAAAAATGTATTGAAACGTTAGTGAAGCATGGTAATCTATGCATCGGCCTAAATAGCGACTATGTTGATGAATAGAGTCAGAGGTTCTGTAAAAGATTGTTTTATTGGTTAGTCACGTTACCTATTAAGTAATTACATTACAGTCATATACGTCATAAGATGAAGTATCCACATCCAACTCTGTGCAGGTGCTGCTCAGAGTTTAAAATCGACTTCAAAATGTAGTGGGGGATGACCTATATTTGTTCTCTGCAGCCCGTTTTCTCAGAAGAGACGTTGCTAGATTTTCTCTCTCCCAAATCGTTATTTCAATGGAAGTTGCTTGACTCAGCTTCGATCTGTGGTTTCTCCCTGTAAAACTTTCACACGAAGAACACGTCTCTCTACCATCAAACTGTCCGTTCTTTCTGCATGTGCCTAACATCAAACGAACTTTCCATTAACAGAGTTTCTTTCCAAGAACCGACCCCCCCTCTGGAACATGCTGTTAGAAATATGGTTCCCTGATGGATAAAACGTAGCGATTTTCAAATTTAATGTCGATAAACACATATCATAAAAGTAACTATGAGCTTTCTCATATGAAATCACATTTTCTTTCAGTCTATTCATCATTATATTCATGATAATTCAACCGCAAAACTAGTAATCACGTAAACCCTTATCCTCGAGTGTTCTTTAGCCTTCATAACACAATTTTTAAGATTTCACAAAAAAACGGTGCGTTTCTTTTTTTTAATGGAAATCGCTCCTGACAAAGCACTTGATGTAAGGAGCTAACAAGAACGAAATATGATTATCGTAGAGACAAGGATGCCTATTAGCGTTAGCCATTAAAATACTAAAGTAATAGGTAGGGGAAAACAGTTAGCAGGAAGAGAGTTCCACAAGCCTGCGGTTCTTGGAAAGAAGCTACTGGAATAGGAGTCAGTATTTCTAATGAGGTATCAAAACAGCGAATTGATGGAGACCACTAGACCAACAAGTCAAACAATTTGGAACAAAAGAAGCGGGAAATAGTTGACATCATTCCGAAGAACACATGCCATACAGGTATTTATAGAAAAGACTGAGACTAGCAATAGCACGTCTGTGAGCGAGAGAGAGAGAGTATAGAAGAAAAAAGTGTACGGCCAATCAAATTATAGGCACGTTTCTGTACCTTATTAAGAATCCTCAAATGAGACAGAAGTTCACCAGCCCAAATATGACAACAGTACTCTACACATGGTCTGATTGTAAATTTGTAGAGATTAAGAATAGCCTCAGTTGTGAGAAAGTATTAACTTTATTTTGTCTCATCTGAACATTTTCTAGCTCACAGGTGTGATTTCAGTTAAAACATCTAATATTGAGACAAACTAACTCATTAATTTCCATGAACAATGTTTCTTTCCGAGAACCGTCACCTCTAAAACACGTTGTCAGAAAGTGTTCCGTAATGGCTACAACATACTTATCTTCAAATTTAATGTCGATAAACACGTGTCGTAAACAGTCTATATAAGCAATCAGATTGTATTCAGTCCATTCTTCATTCACAATCCTCTCATAATATTTTGCGTCATTATCTATCAAACTATTGATCAAATTAACCCTTGTCTTCGATTGTTTTAGCCATAGTATATAGTTGGTGAATTATTTGAATTAACATTTCAAGAATGTGACAATAACCGTCGTGTTTACTTGATTTAGCGTGATAATTACTCATTCGGAAATCAGCTGTTCATTTCTAAATTTACAAGGGTAAACGGTAAAGACATCCGGGGTTGACGTATAAGACTGTGTAATAGTGTATACTTAGCATAAAAAATTCCAGCGATTTAGTCCCGTTAAAGTAACGTTTCTTATTCCATGACTGTGTATCCTTTGAGTCGCCTCAGTTTCAGCTAATATGATCGTCGAAATATAGATAACAACTTAGATGTTTGGTCGTTCGACAAGTCGGATGAAACAAATAGAAACCCCAAAACACTCGCAGAACGACTCGCAGAACGTTTGCCAAATGTTATTATAAAAACAGCTCACCTGATCAACGTATCCATAGCAACACCTCAGAAGGATGTCATTTCCCATGTTCATTTCCTTGTAGACACGGCACTCACCTTATCCCCGCCGATGATGTATTGATTGATTTTACGAGCCCACCTTCCCGCTGATTCTTTTCCGAATCAAAGATGGCGCTCTGAGTTATGCCTGCCATTTCAAACGGCATCGAGATTTAGAGTGTTTCTATTTACGATCCAAAGAAGATTAGTTCCACACATGTCATTTCGAATGGAGAATGGAATAGAAATTTCTTATCATGCTTTTTGGAAATATATTTTCCCTATCCATTACTTATACGCGTATACACGCACAGATACGCTAGCACGATTCCTTTTATTTTTTATTTAATTCGCCCCAAACAATCCTGCATGTTGGTACAGTCAGGGAAGTCTGAAACTGCGAGGACAGTACAAATAACAGCAATTAGAGAAAAGAAGCTATCTGCAGTAGAGGGGTGGTATTTTTCGTGACTCTATCTGATCTCAAAGGGTTAGCTCCCATGGTTTTTGGACAATCTACAATACCGTTGTTACTAGTTACAAGTCTTCTATTGCTCCTCTTTTTAATGGTGTTCGAGTTATTTCATTTTCTTAGGATAAGGCTGCTCTATTTGATCGTCTTTTTGCTGATAATGTTTCTCTAGATGACTCTGCTGATGTTCTTCTTGGTGTTCCTCTAAACACTGGTCACTGTCTTGACTCTGTCATTATCATTCTGAAGATGGTTGTTAGGGTTATTTCTGATCTTGACCAGTCTAAGGCTGTGCTCCTAAACCTTCTTCTATCCTCTCAAAGTTATTCAATCTCAAGTTTGTCGCAGTCCTGTATTCTTTATCGTTTGAGAGTTATCTGTTCTCTATCTTTAAAACTGCTGTTCATCGATCTTATCTAACTAAGTATTGTTCTGTTCGTCTCATCTCTGTTTTGGCAACGTTTTAAAAGGTTAATCAACGGTAAACCTGTTCATGTTCTGGAAAGTGTGGACCTTTATATTGATCAACTTCTGATCTTTTCACTGTTGTAATTTAGCGGATCTGTCGGTTTATGGATAATTCAGGAGAGACTTGTGTCGTTGCGCTTGACATTCTGAAGGCATCCAAGTGCGGCATTTTTGTCTTCTACACAAAATTCAGTGTTATGGTTCTAGTGGTAACGTTTTTGCCATTATTAATTCTTTTCTTTCTGATCGAAGCTTGCGAGTAATTGTGGATGGTGTCTCCTCATTCTCTTACCTATCAATGCTTCTGTTCATCAGGGTTATATTCTATATCTGCAGCTGTACATCGGTGTTATCAAGCTTCAACCAATAGAATTAGGCTTTCTGCTCGACCTTTATTACAATCAGTGCACAGAAATGTTCTCCCATCCCACCATATTAGTAATATTATGTATACATTCAAATGTCGGTGAATATGTGAGGATTGATTTACTCCTCTCCAGGAGTTAGGCACAATGCCAGTTTTTATCTTACTCCCACAAGTAAGATGTGACCCAAGGTCGGGTCGGGAAAGTGGGGTTTAAAAATTGCCTGGGCAGCCCCGTCGGCATTCCCCGGTAGGGGCGCCTCAGGCAGTAAGCAATAAACTTACTCCTCCCAAAAGAGGGAAGGCGAAGCCTGGGAGGGTGGACCTCCTAGAACTGCAGAGGACAGACCCATAGACCGGCGTAAATCAAGCCCCGAAGGCCAAGACAATACCAGTCTATGGGGTGAAGTATCCATCGGAACAGATACTACACTTTGATCTTAGCCAAAAGGCCAAGATATGTGAGTAGGACGGTGCAACGGTTTGAATACAGAATCAAACACCATATTCTCGCTGCAATACCTCTATTCCTTCACTGGAGAGATCTCCAGATGCTGGTAAGTCTTCTACTCTCGTAGATATTCTCTTCGAACTGCTTACAGTTGAAATTCCCTCTCTGCTCTATTTTTCCTTGGCTGCACAGAAAATGAAGAATTGTAAATGTAATGTGAACAAACATCATGCTGCACATCTTTCCACTTAGGATGCCTTCATAAATCGGGCTCCAAATTCACAGTAGCCCTTTTCGTCTAAGTGGCAATGTACCTGGTTTGGGGTGCATATGAGTTCTTTAAAAAATTATTAAAAATAACGTTATTAAAGTAATAATTAATGATGCTGATGATGATGCTGATGATGATGATGATCATCATCATCATCATCATCATCATCATCATCATGAGAGTTGTTCTTAATCACGACACTGCATTACACAAAACAAAGTTGTAAATGAAATGGGTACTGTAAAAGCTATTGAACCAGACAAATCCGACTTTTGGTGACGCAGAATTACGTAAACAGCCAGAAACAGCCGAATGAAAACGAAAGGGCGTCAAAACAATACGAGGCGGAGTTCCTACAGTAAAAAAATAACTTACACTATTTAAAGTAAGAAAAAAAAACTATATTTTTATTTTTATCAATTTAAAAAAAAAATGATGGCAATAAATTAATGAAACAACCGTTTTAGTTTTATTTTCACGAAAGAGTTTCATTTAAAAAAAAAAAAATTTTTCGGTAATGGGCGGACTTTTTTAAGCCGACAAAAATCGAACTGTTTGTGGCCTAACAATAACTTTACCTTAAACTAGCCCTAGGTTATCCTTAACCAACATTTATTGTTTTTGGTAACAGTTATTTGTTTAATATTCACTCCTTTTTATCTCTTTGTTAAATTCATGACAATTGCCTATTTACGGTTTAATAAATTGACAATTTAACATGTGTACTTTTATCGCATACTGATTGGATAAGCGCTTCGCAATTTCAAGATGGTTACATAAACATTAGAAAAAAAGCCGAACAAAAAGTAGGTTTTGTCTTGTTAAAACGCTGTACCTTAAATGGAAATATTTAAGTTTCGTCTACTCTCGAATCCAAGATTTGTAATATTTTGACATATTCCATAGTAAGAAATTTGGTCGATAAAGATAAATAACATAAACATTGGATGTGTTGTAGATTAAGGGGTTTGAGGATACAAATAACTTTTTTTAAATATTACCGTCTTATCGAAAAAAAGGGAATATACACAGTTGATTTCGACCAGAAGAAATGCGCGTTCTTTTCTCGTCTGTACACTAGACAATAAGAAATTTGTGTCAAATGAAAATGATTCATCAAAATTAAGAACTTAAAGCCTTTTATTTCTGTTTTTTGCGGAGAAACGTATTGCCAAATTCTTTAAGATCTTTCAGGAATATTATAAATATTTAATTAGATGTATTTTTTTTACTTTTGGTTTGACAAGGTCAGGTGTTGATTTTGATTAAGGTGTTTCTGTAGGACAAATTGGATTCGAACTCGATACACATCGGTCGTCAGTCGCGTCGTTAACCAATTAACCACCTGATGTAAAATGTTCAACCCATCTATACTAATAAAAGGATCCCATTTTTAATTCATTTATATATTTAAAAATGGTTTAATTCTTTTACACCCTGACTTAATTTATTTATTAACAGGATTTTACAAATTTAAAAATAAATTGAAAAAAAAGGAAATGATACGAATATGTACAACAATTGTTCATTAAATATTCAAATTTATACCCATTCAGATGTTAATGTGAACATTTGTATAATCGATCTTAGTTTTGATAGGATATAAACGAAGGGTTTACAGAAAATGCATGCACTTCATATTTTCCCAGAATCCTTAGACGATTCACCGGCCGACAAAAACCAAGTAAATGCAGATTTCGATATGGGAGTGGTTTTAACGTAGTTTTTAACAATACGTGTCACTTAGATTATGCACACACTTTGATATTAACGTCGGTGAATGGATCCATGTAAACTTTTTAAGATATTTACTAAAATGACAACGATGTACAATTTACTTTTGATTTTTAAGAGAAAACAAATAATTTGACCATTTGCACATATATACACCGGGATCTCTTCAACGAGACTGTTACTCTCGTCCCCTTTATATTTGCCTTCAGTTATCACATTCCATGAGCTATATATATGACAAAGGGGAGAGAATTGCTTTTTATCTGGGTCGAAATCCATCTATCTAACAGTAATTGTTAACTAATCCTTTTACCTTGAAGGAGTATTATTTAGCTCTTTACGTCACGTGGCTTAATACCCCGTCTGGAGCGATTTACATAAAGATAAATAGGAGAATTAGCCGACGCATAACGATTTCGTAGTTATAGTGTAAAGAATAAATAGATCTGGCAGTATTGGAAGTTTACAGATGAGCATTTTCAGAAGATCGGATATTACAGGATTGACTTAACGACTTGAATCCGAATAATTCAAAAATGTGTTGTAGATGGGTGGCAAGTCCAATCAGGACATTGCATCTTTTTTGATAATGGCGAGCAATCAAGGAAGTACGAGTAGGCCAGATGTGACGTGTTATATTTCCGTAAAAGATACTTCTTCCTTATCTCTGTTACTCCTTAAACACTCGCCAAGCTTTGGCACTGCAGATTTAACGAAGCCACGCGGATTGACTCTGTAAGCAATCGTAAATGTCGTAAATAGCCCATGAACGAGCAACTGGATATTAGAAACTAAAATAATAATAAAACATTCTTTTTTATGAAATTTGGCCAATTTATTTTAGCATGAAAACATAAACATATTTCGTTATATATATATATATATATATATATATATATATATATATATATATATATATATATATATATAATTTTTGTCCACCTGTCCGTCCGTCCGTCCGTCCGGCAGTCACTCACAATGTTTTTAACTAATTATAGAGAATATTGCATCAATAGTAAATAATAAATTTTTTTTAAAAATGCGGATATATAATTTTTGTCCACCTGTCCGTCCGTCCGTCCGTCCGTCATTCACAATGTTTTAAACTAATTATAGAGAATATTGCATCAATAGTAAATAATAAATTCCAAAGAAAAAAATGCGGATGCCATGACCGGAAACTGAAATCTTAAGATCTTCTCTCTATGGTTCTACCAACTGATCTATTTGGCTTAAAATATAACCTTAGAAAAATAATTGTACTTTCGAGGTTACACCATAGATTTATGATTTACTTCATGTTTCAAAACATTAATTCTAAACATAACCGATAATAAAAAATTAAAAAAAGACGAATGGATAAACACATCAATAGCGTTGGAAATAATTGTTATAATTCTAACCAATTTATATTGCTTTAACGACGTATTGTATGTAGTTCTTTTATAATTATGTAATCCTAGCAAAATTATACAACGGAAAGGAGCATATAGTTGCTAGTATTAGTTGGAATAAAAAATAAAACCTCGAAGTAATAATAGAAATAAGAAAAAAATATGTTGGATATTCTAATATATTTAACCTTTATATGTACATAAGATGTGTTCTTCTGTCACATCTTTTGAGGTGAATTGGCTAGAACTCTTTCTTTCCTTGACAAACTTAAAAATTGATTCCGTAATCTTGTCGAGAGTGATCTCTTCTGTTCTTAACATCCCCTTTTTCACATACGAGAGGTTGCTACTCTTTCTCTACTCAATTCTAATTTTTATGCAAGCTTCACGACAAAGCTTCGAACTTCATGTCCTTCTTGGAAAACTCAAAAGAAATCGTCTTCCTACTGTAATGGAGCAAGCATATCATTCCCTGACGTACGTGATATCGGATCGCCTCTGTCACGCCAGCGACTACGCTTCCTTTAATAAAAGCAGGCAGTTAAAATCAAATTAGGCATTTAAAACGAAGACGGTTAAAAGAAGATTTGGAAACTAAAATAGTCAAAAGAAGACTTTTTTGTATATAAATGCCTCCCGACAAGGTATAAAGCCACTTGATGTAAGGAGCTACAAAGAATACTACTACTTAGTCAAAAAGGTAATCACCGATGAGTTTAAGATGGATAGATTCTGAGCCAGAAAACAGTCATTCTTTCCCCTTTGTCAGAAGCATCGCTCATTGAATGTGAAGACTAAAGGAGAAAATAATAAAAGCGAGAGTAACTAGGCTGTCGAACGTAAACCCAAGGTCCAATTTATACTGTGTTAAAAGCGACTTGAAAGCGACGACGTTTACGAGTGTGTATATATGCTAATCCCAACTGCAAACCTTTCTTCTTATGCCTAATAGCAAACGAAATTTCCATGAACAAATTTTCTTTCACAGATCTACTTATGACAACTTTGCTTCCCGCAGAGCTGCAGCATAGGCATCTTGAAGTCCAATGTCAATAAACCATCCATATAATCATCAGATTTTATTTATTTAATTCATTGTTTTCAATTCTCTTATAGTATTCAGAATACAATCTATCAATTTGATCAACTTTATCCTTGAGTTGCTTTTAGCCTTGATAAATTGTGACTCATTAATAAATTCATTTTTATAAATACGTTTTCGCAAACAAACACACAGGCAGCATATATGAAGGCTTCTCTTATATAACACATTATTGTGGAGTTTATGTTACGGGGCATAAAGATGGCTTGCGGTATGAACCACTTGCTTTTGATCCGACTTATGGCAATATACATAGGTACGATACCATTTATCAATATAGTTTAAAAAGATGGAGAAAGTCTAACCGAAACCCTCTAGCCTGAGTTTAGTAAAGTCACGTGTTGATGCATTTATATCGACCACCGACAAGGAATGGAGACCTCAAATTCTACTAAAGCTTACAGGCAACATTTTAGGAAAAAAACAGCTAAATTCTTAATTTCTTATTTCTTAACTGTCTCTATCTTAAATAATTGCATGTCTTTACGTTGCTATGACTAGTTAGTTAAACAATATTTTTTCAACGTAGCGCAACCAAAAAAATGCCTTTTATATTGTCACGTCATAGTTAAAGCGCCTCTTCGTTGGACCTACTCAATAGTAGATTTAACCCTCCCACACACCATAATGGCCGGTGAAATGTCCCCACTACAAATTTTGCTAATAATAGAGTGTGACGGAAATTTGTATTTAGTCCTTCATTATATTTAGAAGCCGGTGACTAGACTTATTCTATCTACATATATATATATATATATATAGAGAGAGAGAAAGATAGAGAGAGAGAGAGATATATATATAGAGAGAGATATGTGCATATGTGGATGAAGAAAAACTACTTTTTTACCTGCGGGGGCTCGGAAATGCCTGACTAATAGACGGGCACAGGCTATCCTCTCTCGGAGTGTTGGACCCGTAGATCCTGTATCTAAGAGGAGGAAAACTCTGTCAATAAAACCTTGCTACTAACCATTTACGTCTTGACAGCAAGCCGGTTAGGAGGGAGGCCTCCTTAGTCTTGATCGACAACCTTCTTAGAGCTGGAATCTCGAACAGAGTATCCGGTTTGCAAACCTATAATTGCTTCGCACTCCATCTTTGTCTATTATCCAGGCGCAGAAGTACAGGCACTGGGACGCTCAAAAGACGCCTGATACTTAGCCTTGTTTGCTGACTAGGGCAATGAATACCGTCTTTCTTTCTCTCTATTGAGGCAACTTGGAGAAAGTTTTTTGTCACTAAGTCTAAAATGACTAGTCTAGGTCGCTCTTGTTCTGACAGGTTGAATGTATAGGTTAGACAGCTTGTCTGGCTGCTGTTTCCGACTGGTAGTAAGGAGCCCTAACTCTTAGGTAGCGCTAAGAACGGCTGCTATGTCAACAGTTGCATAATATCGTGGGTAACTGTACGTGCCATGTCACACATGGAAAGGGACCCTACAATTATGCCCGGTTTGCTTTCCCGAGGCAACAACCCCCATGGACCAAATCAGGACTAATGGACTGGTTGTGTGGGCTTATTGGCACCAAACAATCACCTAACAAATAGCATATTCGCCTCCGCACTTGAGGCTCGCATTCTCAAATATCCGGGAACTTAGAACCGACATTAACGACCTGGAAAATTTTCCCCGGATATCCTAGCACTAAGTGAAACGAACCTTCAATCCTCAATCTTCTCTCATCACTTTGACATGGCTGATTACCTTCCAGTCTACCGTAAGGATTCTGACAAACATATGCATAGGCTAGGAGTTTATGTTCGGAACACCCTTTCATTGACTAGAGAACATAGGTTAAAATGAGATGACCAGGAATACACGTGCTTTAGATTGACCTTACATCACAGAATTAGTTACTTATATTTCTTATATCGTTCTTCTTCGACCTAGGACTGTACAGTGCTTGACTCTGTCTCTGAAAGCTTAGATAGAGCATTCTCACTCGACTCGAATGCCCACATATATGTATTTGGGGATTTTAATGAACCCCACAGTGACTGGTTGGGATTCTCTAGCGTTACTGATGCAGCTGGGAACTCTACTTTTAATTTCTCCTCAGCTCACCACTCCTCACAGGCTGCCACTTTTCCGACCCACTTTCCTGATCGCGCGGACAATCAAGTCTAACTTACCGACCTGCCTTTTACCTCACTACCTGAGGCTTGTGTGGCGAATGCCATAGCTCGCTCTCAAACTCTAATAAGGTTGTGGTAATGATACTTATAACTTTAAAAACTCGTCCAAAAAGTGATGAGCCATTGCATAAATAGACAAGCAACTATGAGCAGGCTGATTTTAAATCACTCAGGGATCACATCAGCGACGCCCCATGGGGTGTAACTTTCTCACACCTTGCTGATCAGTGCGCAAATCAGACATTGATGCTTATTCCCCACGCAGAAATTATTCAGCAAACCCCATTCTAATCAATGGTTCACTTCAAAATGTGCAGCTGCTATTGCTGGGAGGCAGAAGGCATTCCGAAAGTTCGGCCGCCATAAGCGAACTGAGAACAGAAAACAATTTGTAGAGGCAAGAAATGATTGCAAAGTTGTGATAGATGAAGCAAAAAGAAGGTATACAGAGATAACCAAAAAACGCATTCGGTCACGGAAACTAGGTACTCGTGATTTCTGGAAAATATACAAGTCTGATGAACAATAAACAATCGACAATTCCCCCGCTATGAAATCACAACCATGTTGTTTGCACGACAACTGATAAGGCTGAACTACTTGTACAACGTTTCGCCTAAAACTCTACTCTAGACTCGGCAAACAACCCCCTCCTCAAATTCGTATTGCAGACTGAAGCCACACTTGGGAATCTGGTCATCACTTTATCTCTTGTCAAAGACATTATATAAAATATTGACACCTCCAAAGCCTGTGGGCCTGATCTTATATCAGTAATAGTAATAAAAATGTTCTGCTGAGCTGGCCCCTATCTTCTTCAAACTTTACAACAAATGCCTTACTGAATCTTGTTTCCCTGATAGTTGGAAAAATTGCCTCTGTGATATCAATCTTCGTGAATTCTGGAGATAAAACATATCCTTTAAACTACCGCCTAATCAGTCTACTCCCGATCTTTGCTAAAATCCTTGAATCATTAATCAATCTAGCGATACTCAGGCATCTAGTTAATGCTAAACTTCTTTTGTATCATCAATACGGATTAAGACAAGCACAATCTACTGCAGATATCCTAACGGTCATCTCTGAACGAATATACTATACAATGGACAAGGCAGGTGAAGCTCGATATATCCAAGGCCTTTGACAAAATCTGACATTGAAGGTTTCTCCTAAAACTGCACTCATATAATATTACTTGACAAATATTTAATATAATTGAATCCTTCTTAACAGAACGACAGATCCAGGTTGTACTCGATGGCTGTTCTTCTAAGCAACATGACATAAATGGTGGTGTACCCCAGGGATCAATTCTTGGACTTCTACTGTTCCTGATTTTCATAAATGACATTCATGATGTCATTGCGACTGAGATAGAGATATTTGCTGACGACACCACGCTCTACTCTCGTCATGTGGGAAAAACCGACGCGCACATATCTGAGGCAATGGCTGAATCCTTAGAAAATGACCTCCAGTCTGTAGTAGAATGGGGTAAAAAATGGATGGTAACTTTTAATGCCGCAAAGACGAAGCTACTTTCCTTCAATAACTACAAGAAACCTCTTCAACCACCGATTATCATGGCAAATGTCATCCTGCATTAGAGTGCATCATTCAAACTCCTCGGCCTAACTTTCACAGATAACAGGAATTTGAATAAATACATTGAAAACATTGCCAGGGCTGTTGCAAACAAGGTGGGCTCCCTCTACCGTGCCAGTAAACTTCTCACACCTGACATTATCCTATATATCTACAAAGCCACCATCCACCCATGCATGGAGTGCTGTTGCCACATCTTGGCTGGTGCATCATCCGTTAGTCTCTTCGTTTTAGACAGGGTCTAAAAAAGAGTCGCCAACTTGATAGGTCATTCACTATCCACCAAGCTCCAGCCCTTGTCCCTTCCCCGCAATGTTGCTTCCTTGTGCCTGTTTTACAAGTACTTCAATGGAGTGTGCTCTGATTAGCTTGCTGCTCTGGTACCCCCACGACGTAAATTCACTAGACCTACCCGACAATCTGCCAAATCCCATCTATACACTGTGGAGGTTCTAAGATGCCGAATAGCTTTCTACTCCAAAAGCATATTTACTCGTGCTGCTGGACTCTAGAACTCCCTTGCTGCTCTCTGCTTTCCTGACGTTACTGACATCCGGAAATTTAAAACTGATGTGCGGCTCTTAATTTAGGTTGAACCCCAAACCGTCACCTTTTTTCTCAGTAGCCCCTTACGTCTGCAGTGGCGACCTGCCTTGTTTGGGGTGAACTATGTTAAAAAAATACTATACAATTTCCCGTCTCTTCAATCGAATTCGATAATAGTACTTATCGGACATGCAGAGAAAACACACACAAATTAGACGTCCGCCTACTTTTTTTGGAGTTAATATATGATATAAAAAATGTCTTGATGTATTAGAATCTGGCTCGTGATCGGCTTTACGACAATATACATATCTACGGGTTTCAGGTCAGTTACTCTCTCGCTTTTTTCATACGTAGGTAATCACTTTTTTTAAATTTCATGTTTCTACGCCTAATAACATGAATGTAGTTCATGCACAAACCTGACACCCGGCGGCCGACACATATTATTATATGAGCTGAAAATGGCAGCACAGTAGGCAGTCTTCAATTAAGAAATCAGATACGTTTGTTTATGAAATAAGGACAACTATTCAGATCAAATGTTTTACAGCTCATAAGAACTTGATGTTCGCTTTAAATATTGAAGAGAAATCCACTTAAAGAAATAAGTTGATTTCTATAACAGAAATACTTGCTCAACTTTTTGTAACCCGAGACAAGCCAACACATGTTGCTATTTACTTGCCTCCCCACGAGGACAGAGTAAGATAAAACGTCGGTTTTTAATGTGGGAAAAAGCCTGCTCAACTAAAAAAGGGGACTCTAAATTAAAGCAGAAATTAAAATAGTATCAGTTAAGAATTACTTTTCTTACACTGACCGAGGGCAGAAAAGATTCAGGTCAGCATCAGAACAGATACTACAGTTTGCTCTTAGTTAAAAAGCCAAGGAGATTATGGCTAGTTCTTTTCGATATTCATGAATTAGATAAATGGCAGGATTATTTAAATTTTCTGTTTTAATTTCCAAAAAAAAATCCGATTTCAATGAAATTAGCAGAATATACTGGTCAATCTTAGTACATTTTTGTTACTAGCTAGTTTAGTTGATGAACCCCACAACACAATTTGTATAGTATGTAGTATGTATATATGTTAGTAAGAAAAATCTACACATATGTACTTGTTTCCAGTCTGATACATATTTCGCCTTGAACACAGATAGGCGATAATTCTTTACCTAATTTCACGTTCCTATCTCTAATACTATTAAAGTACATAGCCTACGAATAACACAACAATAACAAGCCGGCAAACATACACGCGTCCTAAATATTATTATATGTTTATTTACATCCTCTGCAACAAGTTAGACACAAGGTTAGGCGAGATTTTAAAAAGACAATGAACTAGATGGAGAGCACTGTAGTCTACAATAATAGCCTAGGGAGCTGTAGTTGTATTCACCGGCAGGAGTGCCTCAGGCGACTAGCAATAAACTAATTTCTTCCCAGAGAGGAGGTAAAGCCTAGGAGGGTGAGCTTAAAAAAAAACATAATTCAGCCTGATAATAAAAAACCAGTGTCGGACTGATTATCGGTGACGAATCGTCAAAATAAACGTTCTTCAACAGAAGCAAAATGGTTTCGTATCATTATATCTTTATTTTAATCATCGAAATGGGACATAAAAATGATGCCAAACTGTTATATCAAGGAGAATAAATTTTACCAGTCCTGGGACAGGTACTCTTCTAGTATATGTTTATTTCTATATTATACGGTTATTGATTGTTTATATTATACCAGCGGTTTCAGGAGTCGGACGCGGTTGTTAACTTTTAATTCGAGTGAAAACACTTATTACTTTGTGATTAAATAGTAAGATAATAGTTGTTTGCAGAAAATAGGCCATCGATGTCTATACTGTGTTTATCAAAGATGTCTGCCCTGAGGACAAGTATTAGGATAAGACGTTTTACTAAAAACTCTATTTTCGCTTTGAACATTAGAAGAAATACACAGAAAGAAATGTGTCTTCTCCGTTTTGTAACTCGGTGCACTTAAATACATTGTATGAGGGGGGGGGGAGCATGTATACACACAATGCATGTTTGTATAATTTGTCGTTGAGAGTAAAGTGGCATTGTTGCATGATTAAATGGCATGATTTAATAATTTGTGCGGTGGGGAGGGGGATTTTAATATCGAACTTGATGAGATGTATTTTGAGGAAACTGAGACAATAAATACAGTTACTGTCTCAAATTGAAATTTTTAGAAAACAGTCCCTTCAAATCCATCTTACCTGGAAACTGAAACTACTTTCGATATATTGATAACACCCTACGTATCTACCCACATCGCATTAGCCCTACTGACATTGTCGCCAAACAAAAATAATCAAACCTACCTTTTTCTTTTGGCTAAGATCAAAGTGTAGTATCTGTTCCGATGGATACTGCACCCCATAGACTGGTATTGTCTTGGCCTTCGGGGCTTGATTTACTGCCTGAGGCGCCCCTACCGGGGAATGCCGACGGGGCGGCCCAGGCAATTTTTAATGGCCAGAGTATTCACTTCTCGGGCGCTGGCTTTTCAAACCCCACTTTCCCGACCCGACCTTGGGTCACATCTTACTTGTGGGAGTAAGATAAAACTGGCCTTGTGCTTAACTCCTGGAGAGGAGTAAATAAATACTCTGCACAACACCCCGAACTGCAGGAACTTTTAAGCATGTAGAACACCAACGAATAAAAATGATTTTATACATTTCTATTCCCACCACAACAACAGAATAAAATTTAAAAAATCATCAAAGTTCTCAGAATTTCCAGCTTACCTAGGAATGAAGAAACCTACACCGAGAATACATACAGATCTTTAAAATATCCTGACGTTGTCGTTCACAATGCTAAACACAAAGCTTTTTTATATTCGCAACATACTAATAGACTAACGCTACGACCATTTTCCATCAAAACAACGCCACCAACACAAATAAAACCGACAAGATTGATCAAAATGATTATCTTAATTCATACACATATACACAAAATCTGCAACACTGGCATGTCAATGTTATCGATTAACAGGTGTTATGAACTGAGATTTCATTAGGCAGAGTTAGATCCCGATCTGTACCTCATATCAGATTTGTAGAGAATGAAATGTGGAGGAAAAGAAAAAAAAGAAACTTTATAATTTGGAAAGCCACGTTGTTAGATTAGAAACTGTTTAGAATCAAATCTAAAATGAAATAAAATAAACTAAGGCAAAATTAGATTAAAATATATGACAAAATATAAAAATATAAATTATGAATTTATTGATGATTAAAAAAGGAAAGAGAGAGGTGAATGGGTGGAAGAGTGAGGAGAATTAAAAAGAAAAAAAGGAAGAGAAGATGAAGTAAAAAAACACAGTTAATGTCTGATTTACTTTTGTGGCTGTCGAAGACGCGTCGATATCATGTTGACGCTTTCCCCGTCTGGTTTCAAATAGTACTAGTATGTTAATACATTAGACTCCAATGCTGTTTTTTTGTTGTTTTTTTATCTTACTCTTTTTAAAATTCTTAATTCTAAGGTGTCCTTTTTTATTTCATCTCATTGTTATTAATAAATTTGTCTTATTAATTTATCAGTCCGGTTGAATTTTTTGAAACTCCTATCCTGTAGATGTTAACCTTGTCTGGATTATATATATATATATATATATATATATATATATATATATATATATATATATATATATATATATATACATATATATATATATATATATATATACATATATACATATATATATATATATATATATATATATATATATATCAAATAAAGTGCTCGATCATATAAGAGAGCTAATATAATTTATTTAGATACTGTATATTACATATTTCAGCAATGTACCGCAGTTTCATCCAAAAGGGCAGATTTAGACATCTTTAGTAAATTTCCGTGCCCAGTGGAATTATCGGCAAGCTGAAATGATTGTAGTCACGTCCGACAGTCATTGTTGACGCCATTCCCTGTCGGGCGTGACTACAATCATTTCAGCTTGCCGATAATTCCACTGGGCACGGAAATTTACTAAAGATGTCTAAATCTGCCCTTTTGGATGAAACCGCGGTACATTGCTGAAATATGTAATATACAGTATCTAAATAAATGATATATATATATATATATATATATATATTTAATAAATAATAATAATATAGCCTTAGCTTAAACGCTCTTTTGCAGTTTGACTGTTTTCAACGAGCATCAAAAATGGTTGGTATGTTATCATATATATATATATATATATATATATATATATATGTGTGTGTGTGTGTGTGTGTGTGTGTGTGTGTGTGTGTGGATTAATTTATTGTCTCAATTTATCTATTCATTAACATCTTTTTCCTTTCGTGTTTTATTTTTATTCGACTACTAATAAAAAATAAGCTTACTTGTATGCTTATAAGAAACCGCCTTTTTCTCTTTCATTCTCATACCCCCGGCGATTTTTCGGGGTTTCTTTCTTACTAGCACTCTCACTGACCCTCTCAGTTTCTCTGTTTTACCATAACAGGTACCCCCCACACTTTCCTTTCCTTTTTATTACGTACATAACAAAAACAAAGCCCCCCATCGCTCTACAACTCCTGTTTGTTGTTGCTCATTCACCGTCAACGAAGTGTGAAAAGCAAATTGCAGATTTCTCCTTTCCACTGAAGTCCTAAAAAAGAACCGTATATATATATATATATATATATATATATATATATATATATATATATATGAAGTGTTGGTTCGGAATCTTGCTAAATATTGATGTAATATCGTTTCACAGAGTTATGATAAGAACTGGCCAAGCGATTATAGTTCGTTCAAACGCTTAGATGTTGATACAATACTACTGCCTCCCTTGTGATCCATCAGAGGATACGTTTATGAATGGCACGGCTATCGGGTCGAACGTTTGGCAAATATCAATTGGTCTAGCTCTTGCTGGTCAAGTGGTTTTCTATCGAAAACTTCCATGTTTGGTAGCTGTCCTTAACCGGACTCTCCCCTTTTAATACGCACCCGTAATGCTGTTGGCGAAAAGAAGTTACGAATCTATTCAGAATCGAAACGAAAAGAAAGACGGCTCCAGGGAATGAAGTACAATTAAATTTCGAAGAATTGCAAAATCAGTTACAGGGAGAGAAATTTCATAGGCCGACAGTTGCTAAAACCTGACATGGATTTAGCAACTAAAAGAATACACGCTTAACTCGCTTAACCAATTGTTGGTAGTCTCTTTTTTCTAATTCATATATATATATATATATATATATATATATATATATATATATATATATATAATATTTTAATAAATGTTTCGAATTTGTGGCGCAACCATTTTTATTAATACAATTGTTTCTTCCCATTTTTAAAACACGCATTATTTATATGACAATAAATTATAGATGGATTCCTGAAGTTTATTTAGTTGTTTTTTCTCATAAAATTAAATGAAAAATGATTCTTTATTATTGCTTAATTTGTTGAAAAAATTCACTGTTACTCTGATAGAATGGTGTTAATAATTTTTTTTTTAAATACGCGTACACATGGATAAACATACTTACATTGTTAGTTTCAGAGCGTCATTATAATATTTAAAAGTGTGATCTATTATGACATACATTCTATAAGCTACCGACTTAGAATCCGTTAATCATTAAGCTTATTTTGTAGGAAGTATTTAATGTGTCTTAAGAGATTCATGAGATATAATATGTTAAAAACTATAGTTCGTATCAAATAATCTCCAGGGCATATCTTAAATAATTTTGGTGCTTTAATTTAAACTTTTACTTTTTTGGAATGAATTTTTTTTTTTTTATTAAGAAGAGAATATTGTTTTTAATAATATTTATTTACAATAATTAAAATATTTTTATATTACTTTTTATTTTATTTATGGACAAAAAACGTCATTTAAACAGCTGTCTGATAAATATACAATCAAATGTTTAAAAAAAACTCCCATTATATTATGTTTATATTTAAAACTTCGTTGTAATATAGCAGGGAAAATAACAGCAGAGTGCTCGATTAATTGAGAATAAAAGTTAAAAATTAAAAATTAAGAGCGTAATATTTATTTATTTTGGCACAGAAAAATTAGTACAACATTCGTACCGTCGGTTTACCGCACAGAATAACTCTCTTCAGCTTATATTGTCATCAGAAGCTGAAGAGAGCCGGATGGCTATGTTATTCTGTGCTTGAAACCGACGGTACGAATGTTGTACTAATTTTCTGTACCGAAATAAAGATATATATATATATATATATATATATATATATATATATATATATAAAGAGACTTATGTATGTGATTTCATAAAAGCAACTGGCAAAGACCCGTTTTTAAAATATTTCCAATATGGCTTGTTTACGATCGTACGTTTAATAATTATTGGTTTTGAATTCTTGGAACAATGTTCAAATTTTATTGATCTTAACTAACTAAATATATATAAATACACAGATCAGAAAAAAAACACTTTTTTTACTTGCCAACTACTTATATATCGGCCGTATTTGTGGGTGGGGGATTTCTAATTAGTAAAAAAAAAAAGAAAATGAAAATAAAGCATTGAATCGAGTTATTATAAAAAAGTCACGCAACGGACGAGCAAACATATTTTTAGGAAGGCAGGCTTAAAAAGAAACTATGACGGTCCGGTAAAAGAGACCAATTACAGATTTCATTCTTGTAGGTTTGAAACAGACGGTATCGATATTTTTCTAGTCTGCTGTAATACATATAAATAAATATTACTCTCTTACTTCTAATTTCTTTTAATAATTGAGAACTGTGTTCGAGTTATCTTCCAATTACCTCACATAGAAGTATTATATATATATATATATATATATATATATATATATATTTTATATAATACTTATATGTTAAGTTAGTGGGAGAGAAACCCAACACAGTGCTCAATTTTATAAATAAATAAATGTATATATATATATATAATGTAGTATATATATATATATATATATATATATATATATATATATATATATATATATATATATATATATATAATTGATCACTGTGTGGAGTTTCTCTTCCACTAACTTCACTAAGAAGTATCATGTATATATATATATATATATATATATATATATATATATATATATATATATATATATATAATACTTCTGTATTAAGGTTATTATATATATATATATAATACTTCTATTTAAGGTTATATATATATATATATATATATATATATATATATAATACTTCTGTATTAAGGTTATTATATATATATATAATACTTCTATTTAAGGTTATATATATATATATATATATATATATATATATATATATATATATATATATATGGGAAGAGAAGGATGAAGGTAATCCGACGTGATGGTAAAATGAAAAAGGAAAACCAAAAACTGGATGTTTTTTATGAGTACATCAACGTTTCGTCTTTATTTATAAGACTTCATCAGGATGATGATATAGAGAAAAGATATCATGCAAGTACAAATACATGTAGGGTAGACATGTTGGGAGGAAAAATAAAATAAAATGAAAAATAATGGCAACGTCTTGGTGGACGTCCGTACTTGTTAGAGAATAAAAATGAGTGACGAAAATGAGTGGGAAAAAAGGGGAAGGATGGAGGGAGCAAGGACTACTGTGGCTGGCGGTGAGAGAAGGAGGTGGGGGATGAGCAGGGGTAAAATGGATGGCAGAGAGAGATTGGAGGAAGAGGGGGAGGGAGGTGTTTGACCAGATGGCTGTGGTCAGGATTGGAGGGGAAGAGTGAGTTGGAATGTTTGTGTGTGGGGGGTGTATGCAGGGAAAATGGGGATGGGTAGAGAGGGAGGGGGGCTGTGATTTTGGTGGATGGGCGAAAGTTATGGTGTTAGAGAGCGTTTTGAGAAAATGAGGGAATTTAAGAGGAGGTATGGGAGGAAATATATATATATATATATATATATATATATATATATATATATATATATATATATAATAATGGTAATCCAGGTAAAACATATCCAAAGACTGGTAATCCAGAGAATTTAAACCGGGTTTATAAAGGTTCTCTCTAAATATGATCTGAGGTTGAGATCGGATTCTAACTCTTCCTGATGAGATCTCAGTTTATAGTAACTGTTGATCGATAACATCGACATGCCAGTGTCGCAGATTTTGTACATGTCTGTGTAAATAAAAATTATCATATATATATATATATATATATATATATATATATATATATATATATACAGTCAACCACTGACAGTTGTTTCGATTTATTAATATCAATGTATGTGGCTAGAGCCAGCAAGCGCATGCACAAAAAACCTCGAAACTCGGGCAATATTTAGGCTGGAAGCTTTGTAGACGGCTACTCCGAGTTTTACGTGCAAAAAAATAACACTCTCAAATAAGCTGAAAATCATGTTTGTTATTCATACCTGAAGTGTTTAGCGTTTTATTCACGGTTCATGACGATTCTGGCTTTTTTACTTTGCTTTTTGTCAGAATGAAGCACTTACTCATTGAAAATGCTCGCGGTAACATTTATGTGCATTATATATAGTCATCCAAAGACAGCTGTTAACAAGAGAAATCTATTCAATATAAAAGTAAAGCTTGACGCTAAGTGAATATACTTTGAAGAAATTCTGATATTTTGTTGAATGCAAAAAGAGTAGACATAAAGAAATTGATCGACCGACTCTTGCCATGTTTGTTAAGTGCTTCCACGGACAAGGGGAAAAGGTTATGTGAAAATAAAGCAAGAGGCGGTCGATAAACTCTGATATTGTACGGGCGAGTCTGTTTTGTTTGAGCGGGAAACGTTGGCCGTTCTTTCAGCGTTGGCCTTTTCAACATGCCGACCGGCGGCTGGAGAGAGCGCGAATGGGCCAAAGTGAGACAGCGAATAAGACGGACCAACTTTGACTGAATAGTATCAATGTCGGGTTGCGTTGAACTTCATTGTTCACTTAACACGCGTACGCTTTCTAATTTTATTTCCTCGCGCCAAAGAAACGAAATGGCAGATCAAAACGAAATTAGAAAAAATTAAAAAAACAGAACGGGTATTATTAAGATGTCTTTATTAGCATTGGCGTTATAGACCAGTGATAATTTTTAATTAAAAATAGGCGTTACAGATCGGCGATATATTTTTGCTTTTAAATAGGTGTTACGAAACGGTGAAAATGCTAGTTCCAAATAGGTTTTACAGACCTGTTGAAAATACCATTTAAAAAAAACGTTACAGACCGATTGAAATGCTATTTAAAAATAGGCATTACAAACCCGTGAAAATATTATTTAAAAATAGGGGCGTTACAGACCGGTGAAAATTCTATTTAAAAATAGGCGTTACAGACCGGTGAAAATACCATTTAAAAATAGGCGTAACAGACCGGTGAAAATGCTATTTAAAAATAGCCGTTACAGACTGGTGAAAATGCTATGTAGAAATAGGCGTTACAGACCGGTGAAAATGCTATTTAAATATAGGCGTTATCACAGGTGAAAATGCTATTTAAAAATAGACGTTACAGACCGGTGAAAATGGTATTTAAGTATAGGCGTTAAAAACCGGTGAAAATGCTTCTTAAAAATAGGCGTTACAGACCGGTACAAATATATATATAATATATATATATATAATATATATATATATAATATATATATAATATATATATATATAATATATATATATATAATATATATATAATATATATATAATATATATATATATAATATATATATATATAATATATAATATATATATATAATATATATATAATATATATATATATAATATATAATATATAATATATATATAATATATATATATAATATATATACATATAATATATATATATATATATATATATTATATATATATATATATACAGAGAGAGAGAGAGAGAGAGATCAATGCAAAAAACAGCCGTAAAATACATCTCATATTTGGTTTTTGGAAATGTGAAAAATAAAAATAAATACATAAAAAAACATAGTGAGTAGAATATAGAATTAACTTGAGCTAATTATCTAAATATATATAATATATATATATATATATATATATATATATATATATACATATATATATATATATATCATCCTCATGTGTTTTCCATCCATTCTGTAGAAGGAACCTCTTCTCTGGTGTATTTCAACTATGTTTTATTCCTGTCCAAGTATGGCCAAGTAGGACCTCGTTGACTGTCGAAGTCGTCTCTGCATTGTTTATTTGGCTTCTTCTAAATCTTTACAATTGCCTGCATGGTTTTCATTCTGTCGCTCTGTGTGTCCACCTGTTGTCTGTATATCTTGAAACGTGACATGTCCATCTATGTTTTTTTTCCGTTCGTATGGTAGTGATGATGTTATTTACTCTAGTTTTCTATCTAATACCGGTGTTTTTATTTCTTTCAAGTTAACTCATTCCTAGAACAATGCGATCGATTTTGCATTGTGCCACTCTTGCCCATATTTCGCTACCATAAGTCATAACAAGCATGATGCATTCATTTAACAATATCTGTGTAATGTTCATAGTGTACTTTCTACTCTTAATGATGTTGTCTTCTTTGGAAAAGGTTGTCCACCCAAGCGCAGTTCACAGTTTTATTTAAGTCAGGATATCAGCGTCGCTTCCCACCAGGAAGATGTAGTTGCCAACTTCCTTGACATTTGCGCCTATCACTGTGAATGGGGAATTTGTGACATATTTGTCTAACTTGACATTGCTATTTGCAAATGAGAATTTTGATAACAAATTCATGGCTAGCATTGTGAAAGTCGTTTAGAATCCATTCTAATGTTTTAGGTGTGAGACTTGTGATAATGATATCGTCGATCAAGTATCTATTTAGTAGGTATTCACCGTTTATATTCAATATATATAATTACAGATCAGAGGTATATCATATGGTGATATTATGACAATTAAGAGCAAAGTATATCTTACACATGTTTCTGGTAAAGATCATGTGAATACTTAAACAAATTCAATATCCGTTTTCTGAAGCATATTTATGCTTTCTTTTGTTTACAATATCCGATAATTCTGATCTGTCATTTTATTAATGTATAGCTATATTGTAAGTAACCAAATATAAGTTCATTATGCCTAACCTTATTTCACTCTAAATAATTTACGTAGCTGAAAAATACTTTTTTTCCTAAACAGGCATGCTAGATTTTCTAAGCTTGTATGTCTGTGTGTTTATTACTTTAATATTGAGGGTGTCGAGAAATGTTAATAGCATAATATTATGAAGTGTAAGAGAACTATTTAATTTATAATTAAAAAAGTTACAATTTAAACAGAAAATCTAATTCCAGTGGTTTGTATTTAAAGTAGTAGGCGTTCTTATTTAAGATTCTGTATATTTATATATTGTTCCATTTTATCTCGTAAACAATATCATGTCCTTTTAAATCAATTAAAAAAGAAAATATATCGTGGTTATAAAACGAGAAAGGAGAGTTAGTGAGGACGACGCCTAATTTTATTTATTTTTGTTTTTAAAAATACATCCCGCCCCCGAGAGAGAGAGAGAGAGAGAGAGAGAGAGAGAGAGAGAGAGGGGGGGGGGAAGAGTCACCTCCCCTTTCTATTTTAACTCTTATGAGTTCCATCTAAATTATCTCCCTGGATATTTTAAGAAAGTTTTTTCGTAATTTATACATTTTTTTTATTAAATGACCTCAATTAATTATTGTTAATATCGCCGAAACCATTAACGATATCGAAGGTAAATTACACAATGAAATTATAAATGAATAAAATTAAACAATCATGTATTATAGACTGTGAAATAAGAAGTTACGCAAATAAGACAGATATTTGAATGTGTATAATAGTATATTATTATTGTTCAGTATTATATGTACCGTATTTACAAATTGTTCTATTATATTATTTATTTAAATAACTGTAACCCGTGTTGATTGTATACCGGAGTGATACATAAAAAAAAACTTATATATATATATATATATATATATATATATATATATATATATATATATATATATATATATATATTTAGCTACATGCAAAAACAGTATTTAAATCATCTTACGACAGAGCCATCATCCTTCACACTGATGGTTCCCGGAATTCAAAAATATATCATAACATTGATTATATATATATATATATATATATATATATATATATATTTATATATATATATATATATATATATATATATATATATATATATATATATATATAACAGGGATATAAAGATAAGACGTAGACTTTTGAAATAGAATCTATCATGAAAAGGGTATGCTCTATATACGATATAAAACAATGATATCACCAATAAAGGATCAGCATAGAAAATTGTATACAATACAATATCTATTAAATCATTAGTTGCTCAAAACAAGGAGTTTCATACAGTTTTTAGTATTCATTCCTTAAGCCAGGTTTTTCAAATAATGATATATAATCGTCAGAGGAGTGCAAACAGTTACGTTGGTAAAGGGAAATTATCAAAAGTTATTTCATTTGAAACCCATTTGTTTTGAACAGCTGATGACATAATAGATATTGTATTTTGTACAATTTTTATTCTAATATTGTTCACTTATATATATATATATATATATATATATATATATATATATATATATATATATATGTATATATATACATATATATATATATATTGTATATGCCGTATGTAGTGTAACACGGACGCGTGACAGACTAATTGACAAACACATACTCATATGATGTTATAGTTACCCGTGACAGATCGACTGATCATGTGGGTGTATCAATAAAATAACACTAATGAAGTGAACCCTTTTCATATCAATCTGTTGATAGTTTTTATTGATTGATTTATAAACGATTTGAGAAAATCGATCAATTTAACATCTACATACAATTCTCATGTTTCAATCATAATCACATTGATCGACAAACCGTGTATTGATTCGCCTATGATATCCAATAACAAATATCTAATTGTCTGTCTGTATCTTCCAAATTACATTATTTTCATCCAACAAATGTAGTCATATTTTTACATGACTTAATTAAACCATAGACTTTCTTAAAGAACGATTTCCGGTGTACCGACCGTATGATTCGTTCGTACGTTCATATATATCATCTACCTGATTCGTTATGGATTCAGTAAGACACGTCCATATTATGCATATTTACCTACAAAAATTAGTAACAGAATTTAGCTGTCACATGGATCAAATTCCAAATGTGACATGCATAAGAAGAAGTTTTTTTTTACTTTTGTAACACTTTGCCTGGGACAAATATCCTTTTAAAGTTAGATGCGGTTCTTGACATGACCTCAAACACATCGAATCCTCTTGATCGAGGTGTTCATCCACATTCAGCCAATCACCTCAATATACGTCTTGCCAAATTGATGTACATATTTTTCATTTTTTTTAATGAAGCATTTTTTCCTTTTCTGCATTCCTTATAGTCCAACCTTATGAACTACTCACGTTGTGTCCTCACACCGGTCCTGGGTATTATCGTCTACTACATTTGATTGTGAAGTTTCAATTCGAAACCTTTCATAAATTTGGACTCCACTTACAAGCTGGAATACGGATATTAACTACCACTTTTAGGTTAAATAGAATCCTTCGTTTACAAATATGTTTACAACATATATACCTGAGTGAAGGATAACGTGAATATCGTGCAAGTAAGATAACTCCAAACTTTTCTGGTCCAACAATATAAATATAGAGATTAAGTATATTACATATTTCATCTGATAGTTCTGAAGAAAATGCACGCTAGATTCTGTTTATTTCTTTGATTATAGTTATAACTTCCAACGCCGCTTATGTAAAATCGCATAATAATACTAGTTCAAAGAGGCCATTTTTATTTTCATATTGTTGAATAACAAGGTATAACTCTGACAAGTAAGAAAGGCCAAGCGGATATGACGAGTTTATCTGGGAAGCTCTTTCGACTGCAACCAAAATGGAAGATCACGTGTTGTCTATTTCCTCTGTATTTAAAGTATGACGTCATCATTCCGTTTCTTTATCAGTTATGACGTCATAAAAGATCTTACCGATATATACAACCCGTTCTTACGTGGAAGTCATGTAAATCCACATAATAAACTGCTTTGTAAGATTTTTGATGCACATATCAATGTTGAATATTGCAACAGCAGGCACTTTTTTGAGATTCACCTCACTCTTCCTCTAGAGTGAAAATTCCCACCTTCCGACCTTGTGTCACATTCTACTTTGTGGGACGTAGATAAATAGGTGTAAATATGACAGTCATTCAAAGAAGGAGCAGTAAATCTGCTTCTGCACTCGCAAGTTGGCGAATTTGGGTTTGCGGAAGTAGAGAGTGATTTCTATCGTTGGTCAGTGTAATTTTTTTATGGAGCCACTTGCTGTAAAGAGCTAATAAATAATACGTCAAAGTCAAAAACATCCAACTATAAGTACTAGATGGATAGATTCGGGCGCAGAAAACAGCAATTATTCCACCTCTGTCAAGAATATCGCACCTGGAAAGCAAGGACTAAAGGGTAGCGAACGTTAGTAGACGACCGAAAGTAAATCCAAAGTTCACTTTCTACTCTCCGAGAAGTGGTATAACTCTGGAGTAGTTTGAGCCAACATTTTCAATTTACAGCTCGAACTATGTTAAATATTTTACCCAACAGTTCCCCAAAATGCCCCCCTTTGATTCTTTTTTATTTTTAAAATCATAATAATAAAATATAATGAGGACTATTTCAACTAGTAAATTAATCCAATGTAAAAAAACGCGCTTCTTATTTATTATTATTAAGTTTAATCAGGTTGTTTTTTCACCTGTTGAATGGGACGCATTTCTGGTGAGGGCACCTGCAGTATGAACCTCCATCTTTTTTACTTTATCAAAATACATCAAGCAAGTTGAGTTACAAATCTTTATCGTAGCGAGACATCTCTCTCCCCACTGACCCATTATTGGGTTATCGTTTGCTGCTCAATAAAAAAAGGGAAGTCGACATCAGTTCGGAATAAAAAGCATCGATTAGACCAAACCGCAACTGTCGGCCCGAGTCCGATTGTATAGTGTCTCTCCCGAGGGTGACGTACAGAGAAAGAAAACTAAAAACAAAGAAAATAAAACTTAAAAACAATACCACAATAGACTTAAGATCCGTCTCTTCAATCTGCGCGTTCAACAATGAGAATGTTATTTTAATCTTAAACGAGACAGACCGACAGATAGAGAAATGTTCTTATAGACATGAATGATTGCATGAAAAATGTTTCAGACTGTAGGAATACAGAGTGATGGGTAAGGAAAGGCTCTTATTGATATGAATGGACGCATCTTAAATGCTATTTAAAAGTATATGCATGACAGACCAATGGGAATGCTATTTCAAACTTAAGCCTGACAGACCAGCGGGCCAAGTGAGAAATGTTTTTTATAGATGTAGGTTGACGCAATAAAAATGCTATTAAAACAATATGCGCGACAGACCAACAAGAATGCTATCTCAAACCGAATTGTGACAGACCGACGAAGAAAGAAATGGCACTGATAGGCATAGATGACCGCACCTAAAATGCCATTTAAAACTATAAGTATGACAGATTAATGTATTATTATAAACAACAGAGGATATCATCACAGTAGTAATACTATTTATCCAATAGTTGTGGCGAGAAATCGAGAAATATAGTGAGTAGAAAGAGACTATTTTTTAAATTTTGTTTGTTTATTTTTATATTTAACTGGTTTATGGAACTCTCTTTTCTCTGATTAAAACAATCTAACTCAAGCTCAATGGGTGACCAAACGGACCGCACCTTTTCGTTAGTTTGAGGATTGAGTTATGTTCTACACTTACTAAACCTTTATCTATCACTCTCGCCCTTTCTCACTGTATGTTTGACCCCCGATGTTATTTCATACGGTATCTATCACTCTCATGTTCGTCATTCTCTCCCTGTTTATTAACTTTCTGTAGAATTCTATAGTCCATTATAAACATAAGGGAATATCATTATAGTAGTGATACTATTTAAGGCGTAGCTGTAGATAGAAAGAGAGTTCACACGCGGGAGATTGATATATAGCGAACAGAAATGGACTGATTTTTTATACTGTCTCTTTATTTTTTTATATTTAACTAGCTTTGCAAACACAATTCCTTATTATAAACTATCTAAACCGACCTCAATGAGTAACCAAACGGGTCACATCTTCTTAGTATCTATATGCCTATATGAGCCCGCATATAAATATCATCATAGTAATTGCATTTTCCTGGTTAGAATATGCATTTTCTTTTTCAAAATCCGCTGCTTATATACGCGAAGATAGGTTTTCAAAAAAGCCAGTCTTGCTTGCACTCTGAGAATAGAACATCTTTAGCTATCAGACGTCATTTTCCTTTCGTTCCTGTGGATCGTATTTCCTTTCAAGAACAATCCAGTTCTGATCACCTCGTGCCAAAAGAACCAAAAAATATAAGACAAGCGAGTGTAAACTGCGTTGCTATTCTTTCGGAACCGTCCATTCGTCTCCAATTTCAGCGAAGACGCAGCATGCTTAGAGGCGACGTTGATCTGTCCGTTCTCGGAATAGACAACGTCCATGCTGTTCCATGCAGAAGAGGCCGATGTGGACAACTGCGCGGGTGGGGGAAGTAGAATTAAGTCGATCTAACTCGGTACTTATGTTCTGCATCTGCGCAACCTGCAAAGATGGACGAGCGAAGGGGATAAATTCGTGGGATGTTTTAGATTTCAAGTTGTTTTATACATAGAGAAAGTAGACAATATCGATAGCCAATTGGTCTCTGACTTACAGAGAAACACACGCCCGGTTAGACGGGCATCCAGCAGGTCGGGACATAATGAATACTAATAACAAACCATGGGATTTTTGGGTCGAAATCGATATGTCTTCTTCGGCGTTACTAAAAGAGCTTTTTGATCGCTGCTTCGTCTCCGGGTCAAGTGGGGGTTTTCTTCTTCCAAATAACAAAGAAGTCAAACGTCTGTATGTGATGGCTGTTCTTTCGATCTTTCATTTTCTCTGCAACATTTTAGTCCAAGTATTTTCTAAACTTTTATTTTATAGTAGACGACACGTGAACCCTAAGGTTATGCTCTGATTATTTGTTTTGGTTGGCTACTTTCCCTCTCCTCATCTCACCCTCATCTTCTCCTCATCCTCTTCTTTTCCTCTCCCTGTATATAAAGAAACTAGAAGACTATCCGTGCCTGTAAAGGTCCATGTTGCGTTATAATGAGTCTTACTTTGCTATGAATATAATAAAGCGACACATGTTTAACACCTCAAAAAAATAGACTATCACTGCCAACGGTGTATTAGCGTGCGTCAGGATTTAAAGGATATTTACCAATCTGAAGTGTACCACATCAGAATAATTCGCAACAAGAAAAAAAATGACTTAACCAGTAAAATTTAGATGTCAAAAAGGGAATAGTCTGCTTTTTAAACCGTGTTTCAGTTGCGGACAGATGCATTGGTAGAGAGATTCCCTATATATAACAATTGCTTCAAATGTGATCACGTGGGTCATAAAAGTACGCATTGCAGAGCAAAAAATTAAAAAAAGAGAGCTTCATCAGAATCATCAAATCTGCCTCAAATAGTAAATAGAAATATAAAAATGCAGCTAGACGAAGGGTCCGATTGATCCATTATTAATCTGCCAACATAGAAAGAAAATCGCCAAGTCAACGTTATTGAAGACGAATAAAATCGGTAAAAGCGTAACGGAACTGTAAGAGGGAAGAATTGCTCTTTTCTAGGTCGGAATCGATCCACCAAATCGTTATCGTATTGACAGTTTGAAGCCCTATTTTTTAGCTATTTACATCAAGTAGCTTCATGCCTTGTTTGGAGCGATTTCCATAAAAAAAAAACAAGTAATAATTCTTGATTGTGGGAGATGTCACAATGACACACGTTTTCTTTTACTAAACACAAGCATGCAACTGAAGACAAACATATCTTCCAACCGAACACAATCCATTAGCTTAGGGCCGAAATATTATTTTGTCTCTGAGAGGCAAACACACACAACTTATCTCTCTTTTCTATTTTTGCTGGAATATAAAATATATTGGTGCCATTTGTGGTGGAGCACCTAGTCATCTATTTGAAAATAATGGTCCAGTGTTATCTATCGACATAGACGCATATTTGGATGGACATTACTTTTCAAGTTATTAAGGTAGTTTCTCTTTCTTCAATTACATTTCCATGTAGATAAATAACATTCTGGGTGGTCAAGCTCCCAATGCAAGATACATATTTCCTTTTTCTTGGGTTGTCCATCTTCTCTTAATTAAATGTTTCTCACTCGCAGGCCGTAGCATACATCAATGCAATCAAATAAACATGCCGCTTTGTACATATTTGCACTTGTAATCATTCCAATCTTTAAAAAATAGAATCAGTGAAACCAATGCTAACAACTAAGTCAACCGATTCAAAAAGTCGTAACGTGCTGATCGATACGAATTTATTTTGATACAGGTGGATGAAGAAAGCAACCGTGGAATTTCCACAGACCCCGATAGTGAACATTAATGGAACTATAATGGTTTAAGAAGAAATTAATTAAAACAAATTGTTTCAAACGAACGGAGATTTCTTATTTCTTATTCACCACTTATCAAGGTCGGAGATGACTTACGACCGAGGTGTTTCAAGTTCGAATTCAACCTGTTCACAAAATCATTTTCACTTAGGGATGTTAGCATCCATTACGTGGTTTGGAATCAAGCTTGTCAACAAAGTTATACCATGTTTATTGATAGGAATGTATTACTTTACTAAGACATCCCTGGGTTAGGAATAAGTGAGATAGAATGTTTGTCAGTTGAAAGATGACGCGTATTATGAGAGGATTAATAATGATTCATGAAATGAACTAAGTTTTTCTTACTGATCGGTACGGTTTATGACAAGTATAAATGTGTATGTTGGAGTCTAAGACGACACTGTTGTAATTCGTCGGGCAGTAGTGCCGTGGTAATGTGTTCTTTTGTAATGTGTTTCTTCAGAAAAAAAACTGTGTATGAAAATCCCGCCTGATGCTAGGCGTATTACAGAATAAAGGAAAGTTCGCTTCCGTTGTAATAATCAAACGAGTTCTAGCTGTGAATGTCTTACAAGGAGGAACCAGAGATTTAACAGCAACGTTTTTTTCTGTGTAAAAAGACTCTATATATATATATATATATAATAAGATAAATATATATAATAACATAAATATAATCATCTTTAGACCGATATTTCGCCGTTTCATGATTCAGCAGTGTGGCTAGACAAAGCGAGCGTAGCAACTTCGAGATTCAAAACTGTGACACTTGTTAGTTTAATAAAGTTTATTCATTTGCATACATTGTACATTACTGATAACGGAGAAGATTCCATTATTGTAACAAGAAGGCATTGCGTTACCGTAAGTAGAAGCAATTACGTGCATAGTTCCATATTCTTACGGTAGTTCGAAACCCTGGCATTATCCTATACTTACGGTGACTATATATATATATATATATATATATATATATATATATATCGAGAGAGAGAGAGAGAGAGAGAGAGAGAGAGAGAGAGAGAGATAATTATGATAATCTAAAATAGTATTTCATTTAACTCTTCTCCAGGAGGTTAGAGAGATGATTAAAGTGTTTCTGCGGAACGAACTGGATTCGAACCCGACACATCCAGATACTCCGTCCACGTCGTTAACCACTGCGTCGATTTTAAGTTTGCATTAAGGGAAATGACGTCAGGAATCAATAAACAAGGGCCATCGCGCAGAGTAGGGAAAGGATTCATATAATTGAAATTAGACATAATTGAACGGTTCATATTGTAATCCCTAGAGGCAATATCATAGGTACAAAAAAAGTAATCAATACAAAATATAAGAAACAAAGATCTATTACATACGCACCCTCGTCTATTTCGGTCATGTTTTCTTTCTCGGTTGTATAAAGATTATCAAATCTATGCAAGATTAAAACAAAAACAACGGACAAAGTAGCAAAATAATTGCCTGAACTGGTTTAGATATTCTTCTTTGGAAATCTTCTCGCGGCGTAAAGATCTTTAAACGTTCGGAAGCTTTAAGCTTAATTGAATCAGACGGAACCAAAATCCAATTGGCTTGTAAAACGGGCCATTAATTTCGTTTAAGAGTCTAGCTGTTTACAAACCATTTCCTTTTCATTGCAATAAAAAACACAACAAGAATAAATACACTTAAGATGCGTTTATTCAATCTGGACATTTAGTGCTGAAATTACCCGACTCCTCCTGATGCAATGCTCTACCTATATATAAAATCCAGATACAATCTAAGATGGAGTACAGCTATGAAAGTGTAGTATCTGTTTCGATGGATTCTACACCCTATAGACTGGTATCGGATTGGCCTTCGGGACTTGATTCCGCAGGTTTCTGGATTTGTCCTGTGCAGTTCTAGTACGTCCACCCTCCCAGTCTTTGTCTTCTCACCCTGTGAGAAGGGGTTAGTTTATTGCTAATCGCCTGAGGCGCCCCTACCGGGGAATACCGACAGGGCTGCCCAGTTATTTTATGAGGGTCATAAGTGTTCTTCCTCTAGGGTGCTGACTTATCAAATCCCACTTTCCGCCCTTGTGTCACATTTTTCTGCTGTGGGAGGTAGATAAATACCTACTGCTGTCACATCGGAGGAGGTGCCACTAAGAGCTCTCGTTCTTGCTGTACTGCTAACCTCCCTTAAACTGCAGAATCCTGTGACACAAGATTGAAAGTACACTTTGGTCTCTAAAAAGTTACATGAGCACCCGTCGGTATTGCTCGGGGAGTGAGCCTCAGGAAGTAAGTAATAGACTAAACTCCTTCTCAAAGCGAGAAGGCAAGTCTTAGAAGGGTAAAAATCGTAGAGTGAACACGACAAATACCACATCCAGGCAGATAAAAGGCAACCGGTATTCACTATGGCTCCGTTTCTGCCAGCCTGGTTGTCGAAGACGTATCCTCGACTGGTGTGCTTTGCGTAAGAAAAAAAGTTTGCATATTATAGATTGAAAAATCGACTTCGTTATCTAGTAGAGTATGATCAGCCTGATCATACTCTACTAGATAACGAAGTCGATTTTTCAGTTTTCTCTGTTACGCCTATATTTCTCACAGAAGAGATGTTGCTAGGGTTTCTCTATCTATCGGTATTTCCATTCATGGTGCTCGACTTAGCTCCATTCTTTGATTTTTCTTGATAAGAAATTCACAGCAAGAAATCATCTTTTTCAACCACGGCAAAGAACATTATTTGGCCTGTTTTTATTATAAGCACGAAGATTATCAGGTTTTTTTTTACTGATAACTGAATATTTATCAACGCTAAGGGTCACTCGAGGATAAATGTTTACTAATGCATAAAGAAAACTTATGACATTATATATTAAAAGGAATCCGGTTGTAGCCCCCAGGGAAGCAATCTTGTGGGAATGTATTCCACGAGAAATTCTTTGAAAATAAATCTGATTATGGTAATGATATATTTATTCCTTTACACACTTTTTACTATAGAAGAAACGTTGCTAGTCTTTCTCTACTCTTTCGTTATTTTCATGTAAGTTTCTAGACTGAGCTTCAATCTCTGATTACTGTGTAAAACCGTCACAGAACAAACTCGTCTGCATCTACCACAACTGTAAATAACTTTCATCTCGTTCCCCCGCGTGCAACGGAAGTTTCATGAGATTCTTTCCAAAAGATTCACATGTCTGTAACTCGTTGCCAACAGATTAGCCTCCCTGCATATTACAACAAATCCAATATCACCAAATACTTATCATAAATCACTCGCAGAACAAACAACTTTTACAAATTTATTTATTTTGTAAATCGTCTCGTAATATTAATCACGATCTAGTTCATCCATCTCACTGACCCATATATTCGAGCGACTTCCAGCCTTGTATAGTAGGTATTCACATATTATGAATAGTCAAGTACCACACGCTAAAGACACCTTCACAAAGAAGTAAAAAAAACTATCACAAAAATTAATTCGATAAAAAACAACGGTTTGACCTGAGATGACCTTAGATATAATTGTTGAAATGTTGTTTAATACCAGAAAACAAACAAACAAACAAACAAACAAACAAACAAACAAACATGAGTAAATACAAAATACAAATAAAATCGTAAGTTTTACAGATTGACCCACAAACATAACTTTTCATAGAGATAGCTGAATGCCTGTATTGTGAGCACCTATTCACTCTGCGTACTTAGCGATTAAAATTGTATTTAAAACTTAAGCTTTACAAACCACCGAAATTATTATTGCAAACTTAAGCGTTATAGAACAACGGGAATATTATTTAAAACCTAAGCGTTTCCGATCCACGGAAATATTATTTACAACTTCAGCGTTTCAGACCTATGGACATATTGTTTGAAACTTTAGCGTTTCAGCCCTACGGAAATATTGTCTTAACCTTTAGCGTTTCAGACCTACGGAAATATTGGCTTAAACTTTAGTGTTTCAGACCTACGGAAATATTATCTTAAACTTCAGCGTTTCAGACCTACGGAAATATTGTCTTAAACTTTAGCGTTTCAGACCTACGGAAATATTGTCTTAAACTTTAGCGTTTCAGACCTACGGAACTATTGTCTTACACTTTAGCGTTTCAGACCTACGGAAATATTGTCTAAACTTTAGCGTTTCAGACTTACGGAAATATTGTCTTAAACTTTAGCGTTTCAGACCTACGGAAATATTGTCTTAAACTTTAGCGTTTCAGACCTACGGAAATATCATCTTGAACTTAAGCGTTTCAGACCTACGGAAATATTATTAACAACTTCAGCGTTTCAGACCTACGGACATATTGTCTTAAACTTTAGCGTTTCAGACCTACGGAAATATTGTCTTAAACTTTAGCGTTTCAGACCTACGGAAATATTGTCTAAAACTTTAGCGTTTCAGACCTACGGAAATATTGTCTTAAACTTTAGCGTTTCAGACCTACGGAAATATTATCTTAAACTTCAGCGTTTCAGACCTACGGAAATATTGTCTTAAACTTTAGCGTTTCAGACCTACGGAAATATAGTCTTAAACTTTAGCGTTACAGACCTACGGAAATATCGTCTTAAACTTTAGCGTTTCAGACCTACGGAAATATTATTTACAACTTAAGCGTTTCAGACCTACGGAAATATTATTTTAAACTTAAGCGTTACAGACTAACGAAAATATTTCAAACTTAAGTGTAACGGAGCAACGAAAATAATATTAAACCTTAAGCGTTAAAAACTAACGAAAATATTATGTTTAACTTAATTGTTACAGAACAACGAAAATATTATTTTAAACTTTATTGTTATAGACCAACGAAAATAATATTTCGAATTTAAACGTTACATACCAATGTAATATATTTTAAAACTTAAGAATTACAGATCGAAGAAGCAACGAATAGTGTATTTTTTATGATTCAATGACTCTAAAACTAGATTGGTTCATTGAACTACGCGTTTAGAGACTAAAATGCTTGCTGAACTTAAAGCGTAACAGACTCTCAGATGTACGAGAAATGTACTTCTAGGACGCAGCTATTGAAGGCTTCAGCTAAAGAGGACACTTTAAAACATGCACCGAATAAGCTAGTTTAATTGGATAACTCTATCAATCGATGCGGTAGAATAGAATTATGTGTAAATACACTACAGATTCGCATTGATATCTCCATATTTTCAGCTTTCTCAATTTTGATTTATGTAACTCTTCACATAATGAGAATGTGTTCTCATCATCATCAGCATCATCATCATCACAACCATCATCATCAACATCATCATCAGCAGCAGACGCAGCAGCATTATCAGAGGCGTGGCATAATTTTAGAGCATCATTTTTGGCTTACATCCACAAATACAACCAGAAAGAACTGTTGGAAATAACTCATATATCATTCACTACAACTATTCAATTATTATAGCTACATACTTAGAAAACAGAGCTTTTAAACCTGACATAGGACAAGCAAGAGAGAGTAACAAGTTTCCAAGGAATATATTGATAAAGAAGGCTCTGTTGACTAGCTGGAAATAAAATAGTTCTACTATGATCAGGAGGGGATGTTAATGAATTCCCAAGATCAATGCCTGATGATCAATGCTTTTAATTAGATAGCTGATCTAAGTAACGACAATAAGTGCAATTTCTGCCATACAAAACTAGAGAGTGTGAGCCACCTGACATCCAGTTGTAAGGTTTTGCTGGGGAACGACTACTTTACAGTGTGATACCATGGAGTGTGTAAATATCCTCACTCGATCATCTGTATAATATTGAATATCCAGTGTAGTAGCAAGTTCTGGTAACATATACCAGAAAGGAACTGTTGGAAATAAGTCATAGACCATCCACTATAGCTATGCAATACCTACACAGACATACTTTGAAAACGAAGCTGCTGAACCTCACATCATCATATAAAACAAAGAGGTGATAGATGCAACCCTAGCTGTAGTAATTGCCCCTATTGTTGCTGACTTTAATAGAGCTGATAGCGAGAGAGAATATAACAAGTTACTAATGCTTTGAAAAGAAAATTGAAATCGTCAGAAGATTATCATTCCAGTAATCATAAGATCTACCGGGCTCATTAAAAAAATATTAGAAAAACTACCTAGCCAATATACCCGGTGAACCAAGTGCAAGAGTAATTTAAACAATTACGTTAAAGGTATGGTGAGAATTCTAAAAAATATATTTTGTTAGACTCTCTGAAGTAGCGAGTGAATGTCTGGCATCCGCTTTCTGAAATAGCGGGTAGATGTATGGCATTCGGTATGACCCCTTTATCAAGCAATAAAAAACAAGATTAGAAAATACACACACACTCGTACAATATATCGTTAAGTTACTAGAACATCTGTCTTAGAACACGTTCATAAAATAATGAGACATTTAACGCACCACTCAATAAGGCATAATTAATAAAATAATAAGGGACTTTGAATTACCTAGTAGACACAATGCTCGAGTGTCTTCGGTCTCTGTGCACAAAGGTTTGTCAAGACAAGCTGACATGAGGATACTTCCCCCTACAAGTAAACCCTGATCAAATATGGAAATGTACATAGTATTCGAAGCACAAACAAGATCCCTTCGACACAGCTATACACGGGCTTACGAGAAGTATGTTGCACCTTCTCTAAGTAATGTTTCCTTAAGTAACATCATTTAGCTGGATACTTCACCAGACTAGATGAATTCTTGTCCTGGAATCCGGTAAGACCAAAAGACCACAATGAATATTTACTATAACAGAGTTAGCTGATCAATTTGAGAGAGGAAAATTAATATTCTGAACGTCTTTACTAACTCAATGTTTGACAGGTAAAGTAGTATTTAATGGACCACTCGAATATCTATGTATCTCATATAGAGATCAAGTGTTAGCCATAAGAAAAGGGCTCCTTGATTTCTGAGAACTTCAACCTACGTAAAATAAAATACATAAAATAACAACTTTTATGTAAAATTTCACATTATTCCTTGACTTTCACAGTGACATACTGATACGAACGCTTCTATAACAATTCGATGCAATTTTTGCAGAACGATGTGTCTTTGGCCACAAAATACGCCTACGTTTCAGATATAACTTCTTCACTTGAACCAAATTGATTTCCCTGTACTATTAGATTGAGATTTGCAAGCAGTCAGACCAGGTCTGGAGAATAGGGAAATGCAGAAGCAATTTGAAGTGCAGAAGTAATTTGAAGTGCAATTCATGTAGTTTTCCCTTCGTTACAATCGACTTGTACTTTATTCTTTCTTATAACAAATCAATAATGCTATATAATATTCGATATTGATGGTTATGCCTTCTTAATCGATGAATAAAATATATTACACAGTCAAAAATGCAAAGGCCGAAACGTTACTTGATTGTGTTGTTATCTTTTGTCGCTTTAGACGGTTTTTATTCGATACTGTCTACTCAGTTGTCCAGTTGTGTTCTTGGCCTTTTGGCTAAGATCAAAGTGTAGTGTTGCCTCCCCTCTTTGTGGAGGAGAAAGTTTATTGCTTACTGCCTGAGGCGTCCCTACCGGGGAATGCCGACGGGGCTGCCCAGGCAATTTTTAAACCCCACTTTCCCGACCCGACCATGGGTCACATCTTATTTGTGGGAGTAAGATAAAAACTAGCCTTGTGCCTAACTCCTGGAGAGGAGTAAATCAATACTCAGTTGTCCAAATCGAGTTTGTGGACTTTTTAATGTTTTCCCAGACAACTGCCCAATTGAGGCGACATGAGCGTCAATGATCATTTGTGTCTGTACGTCCGCCGTTTAAGTCAACAGACAACATCGTAACCGTAGTTTCTAACGGATCATAGTCCGAATAACACTTATTTAACAACTGCTTTGCTTAAATAGTATGTTTCCTATCATACGCATCATAAAACAAACTATTGTGTTTAAAACTTGTTAGAGTTATACACTTAAATACTTGTATTTTGTAAACTAATAATCTGATTGGACTCAAATTTAGACATGGCTATATGAAGGTAAGTACTTTATTAAGTTAATTTGTGAAGGTAAGTACTTTATTAAGTTAATTTATGAAGGTAAGTACTGTATTATGTTAATTTATGAAGGTAAGTGCTTTATTAAGTTAATTTATGAAGGTAAGTACTGTATTATGTTAATTTATGAAGGTAAGTGCTTTATTAAGTTAATTTATGAAGGTAAGTACTTTAATTATGTTAATTTATGAAGGTAAGTGCTTTATTAAGTTAATTTATGAAGGTAAGTACTTTAATTATGTTAATTTATGCAGGTAAGTGCTTTATTAAGTTAATTTATGAAGGTAAGTACTTTAATTATGTTAATTTATGAAGGTAAGTGCTTTATTAAGTTAATTTATTAAGGTAAGTACTTTATTATGTTAATTTATGAAGGTAAGTACTTTATTAAGTTAATTTATGAAGGTAAGTACTGTATTATGTTAATTTATGAAGGTAAGTGCTTTATTAAGTTAATTTATGAAGGTAAGTACTTTAATTATGTTAATTTATGAAGGTAAGTGCTTTATTAAGTTAATTTATGAAGGTAAGTACTTTAATTATGTTAATTTATGAAGGTAAGTGCTTTATTAAGTTAATTTATGAAGGTAAGTACTTTAATTATGTTAATTTATGAAGGTAAGTGCTTTATTAAGTTAATTTATGAAGGTAAGTACTTTATTATGTTAATTTATGAAGGTAAGTGCTTTATTAAGTTAATTTATGAAGGTAAGTACTTTATTATGTTAATTTATGAAGGTAAGTGCTTTATTAAGTTAATTTATGAAGGTAAGTACTTTAATTATGTTAATTTATGAAGGTAAGTGCTTTATTAAGTTAATTTATGAAGGTAAGTACTTTATTATGTTAATTTATGAAGGTAAGTGCTTTATTAAGTTAATTTATGAAGGTAAGTACTTTATTATGTTAATTTATGAAGGTAAGTGCTTTATTAAGTTAATTTATGAAGGTAAGTACTTTATTATGTTAATTTATGAAGGTAAGTGCTTTATTAAGTTAATTTATGAAGGTAAGTACTTTAATTATGTTAATTTATGAAGGTAAGTGCTTTATTAAGTTAATTTATGAAGGTAAGTACTTTAATTATGTTAATTTATGAAGGTAAGTGCTTTATTAAGTTAATTTATGAAGGTAAGTACTTTATTATGTTAATTTATGAAGGTAAGTGCTTTATTAAGTTAATTTATGAAGGTAAGTACTTTATTATGTTAATTTATGAAGGTAAGTGCTTTATTAAGTTAATTTATGAAGGTAAGTACTTTAATTATGTTAATTTATGAAGGTAAGTGCTTTATTAAGTTAATTTATGAAGGTAAGTACTTTATTATGTTAATTTATGAAGGTAAGTGCTTTATTAAGTTAATTTATGAAGGTAAGTACTTTATTATGTTTATTTATGAAGGTAAGTGCTTTATTAAGTTAATTTATGAAGGTAAGTACTTTATTATGTTAATTTATGAAGGTAAGTGCTTTATTAAGTTAATTTATGAAGGTAAGTACTTTAATTATGTTAATTTATGAAGGTAAGTGCTTTATTAAGTTAATTTATGAAGGTAAGTACTTTAATTATGTTAATTTATGAAGGTAAGTGCTTTATTAAGTTAATTTATGAAGGTAAGTACTTTAATTATGTTAATTTATGAAGGTAAGTGCTTTATTAAGTTAATTTATGAAGGTAAGTACTTTATTATGTTAATTTATGAAGGTAAGTGCTTTATTAAGTTAATTTATGAAGGTAAGTACTTTATTATGTTAATTTATGAAGGTAAGTGCTTTATTAAGTTAATTTATGAAGGTAAGTACTTTATTATGTTAATTTATGAAGGTAAGTGCTTTATTAAGTTAATTTATGAAGGTAAGTACTTTAATTATGTTAATTTATGAAGGTAAGTGCTTTATTAAGTTAATTTATGAAGGTAAGTACTTTATTATGTTAATTTATGAAGGTAAGTGCTTTATTAAGTTAATTTATAAAGGTAAGTACTTTATTATGTTAATTTATGAAGGTAAGTGCTTTATTAAGTTAATTTATGAAGGTAAGTACTTTATTATGTTAATTTATGAAGGTAAGTGCTTTATTAAGTTAATTTATGAAGGTAAGTACTTTAATTATGTTAATTTATGAAGGTAAGTGCTTTATTAAGTTAATTTATGAAGGTAAGTACTTTAATTATGTTAATTTATGAAGGTAAGTGCTTTATTAAGTTAATTTATGAAGGTAAGTACTTTAATTATGTTAATTTATGAAGGTAAGTGCTTTATTAAGTTAATTTATGAAGGTAAGTACTTTATTATGTTAATTTATGAAGGTAAGTGCTTTATTAAGTTAATTTATGAAGGTAAGTACTTTATTATGTTAATTTATGAAGGTAAGTGCTTTATTAAGTTAATTTATGAAGGTAAGTACTTTAATTATGTTTATTTATGAAGGTAAGTGCTTTATTAAGTTAATTTATGAAGGTAAGTACTTTATTATGTTAATTTATGAAGGTAAGTGCTTTATTAAGTTAATTTATGAAGGTAAGTACTTTATTATGTTAATTTATGAAGGTAAGTGCTTTATTAAGTTAATTTATGAAGGTAAGTACTTTATTATGTTAATTTATGAAGGTAAGTGCTTTATTAAGTTAATTTATGAAGGTAAGTACTTTAATTATGTTAATTTATGAAGGTAAGTGCTTTATTAAGTTAATTTATGAAGGTAAGTACTTTATTATGTTAATTTATGAAGGTAAGTGCTTTATTAAGTTAATTTATGAAGGTAAGTACTTTATTATGTTAATTTATGAAGGTAAGTGCTTTATTAAGTTAATTTATGAAGGTAAGTACTTTAATTATGTTAATTTATGAAGGTAAGTGCTTTATTAAGTTAATTTATGAAGGTAAGTACTTTATTATGTTAATTTATGAAGGTAAGTGCTTTATTAAGTTAATTTATGAAGGTAAGTACTTTATTATGTTAATTTATGAAGGTAAGTGCTTTATTAAGTTAATTTATGAAGGTAAGTACTTTATTATGTTAATTTATGAAGGTAAGTGCTTTATTAAGTTAATTTATGAAGGTAAGTACTTTATTAAGTTAATTTATGAAGGTAAGTACTTTATTAAGTTAATTTATGAAGGTAAGTACTTTATTAAGTTATTTTATGAAGGTAAGTAATTTATTAAGTTAATTTATGAAGGTAAGTAATTTATTAAGTTAATTTATGAAGGTAAGTAATTTATTAAGTTAATTTATGAAGGTAAGTACTTTATTAAGTTAATTTATGAAGTTAAGTAATTTATTAAGTTAATTTATGAAGGTAAGTACTTTATTAATTTAATTTATTAAGGTAAGTACTTTATTATGTTAATTTATGAAGGTAAGTACTTTATTAAGTTAATTTATTACTGGCGCTGAATATATGTCAAACGGTGCAATTAATATCATATTGATATCGTGGAACATGTATGAAAATTTAAATTACACAACTGAAGTTATGGGTTAATAATAATTTTATTCAGTAATGTTAATTTCCTATTTACTGGTTTTCATGGGCGATTTTTTTATTAAAATTTTGTATCAAGATACATGGTGACCCTATAAATTAAACCAAATTAATTTATAATTAAGATATACATCCTGCAAATAAACTTTGGTCTACGCCTGGCTTGTCTACCATGTCTCAGTCATGAATTTCTAACAGTGTTTGTTTCAACGCTATTTAATGTTATGGCGTAGGTGATCGCTTATCGGTAAAGGAACTTCACACTCACCAGACTTGAACGCCCAAGAGTTTTATTTGTATCTCACGAGTATCTAAAACAATCTCTAGACTAATCCTTAATAGAAGAAAGCCATCACATTAGAGGAGGTTCAAGAGAAAGTGTTTAATATGCGGGTCGTGTGTACCGAAAAGTCATTTTACAAGAAAAGACGTAGCTGCATGAACGATTATCAAAAGAAAAATAATTGTCACACGTACCAGAAAAGGGATTTGAATAGAAATAATTTAACTGGTATAAGAGACCCATCTGATGCGAAGAAAAAAACATAACATAATCGCTTGTCAAAAGACAAAATGCATGTTGGATATAAGGAAAAGTCATTTGATAAGGGCTACTTGCAGCAGTCCTCATGGCACACTGAGAAGAGAAACAGATATGTTGGAGTGTCATTTATTGAATCAACCGTCGCCTAATAAAACGCTCGTGGGGTGTGGGGCATAGCTACATTGACAATGCCATCCGATGGGGCAAATTGAGTTTGTCACAAATTGTTATATAATAACAACCCGAAATTGATATCAGAGTTGGTTGATGATTTTGGCTCGTGAAGAATTACACGTCAAATTCCTTTACGTGCACATTTCTCCTACCAGCCCACTATCCCTCACCGGCACCAACAATATAGATATATCGTTATATTTTCATCTTTCAATCAGATGTCATTCTTTTTATAGCACAGCAGTAATACAACAAGGAGTGTGTCAGAATTTTTAACAATTTTACAAGTCATTTCCAGGTGTGCTTATCATTGAACGGTTATAAACAATTGAAACTGTGTGGACTAGTTACGCACAGATTGAAGTTCATGTATAGCATGTATGATTGGATTGCAGACAAGACTGTGAATCTTATTACCAATTAAAATAAAGATAGCCCCAATCCCCAACTTCAGGTGTCGGAGATTAATGAGACAGGCGCATCCTATTGACGGTCGTCCTCACAAAAGTTGTGGTGCTTCAGGTATTAGACACTTTCTGCTATCAAATAGATATGCTGAAATCAGGTGGTTGATGTTAACTCAGTAAGACCACACGAATAAAGGCAGCTTGGGCGAAATTTAGTGAGTTGTTGCCTCTGATAACCTCACGAGCTTTCCTTCTCTACATCTGGAGTAAGTTTTATAGCAGTTATGATATATGCCAATGGATGCTGAGACTTCACCCAGTTCTCTCTCGTCCGTCTGCAGCGCAATGTCATATCAATGATCAGATGCATCTGCAATATGAAATCTGACTAGGCCCGGCGCATCAGGTCCGAGGATTGGCTTAGAGCTCGTAACTTGCCCAGCATGAAGGTTATCTTAGGGATTAATTGATTGGTATGGTCGTGTGGAACGTTAATCCTCCTAGATAAACCTTTGCAAAATCACGAATGTTCTAAATCGCAGGAGGATTAGCTGGCCGGGGAAAACTGGGACGCAAGTGATTAGACAGAACCGCACAGGATGAAATTTACAGACAACTGACCGCTCGGCCGTGGGTGTTTGGAGTGGGCTTTCGTTATATCAGAAAACGCCTGAACCCTGAACAAGGTAAAAGTGACATTAAATGAATAGATGAAGAAAGTCAATAGATGAGATTTTTCGGATCGACCCTGTACTTTTATGATTAAAATCTATGAAAATGCAGACATTACAAAAATAATGACAAGGGTCTATGCCGCCAAGGACCTATTTTTAAAAGGTCAAAATGCTATGGTAAGGAGTATTAAGTATTGTTTGCGTATCTTTGACCACTTTTTTACGCAGTCTTTTGCATTATTCTTGTACTCTGAAACATCTTTCCAGCTGTACCGGTTAGGCAGAATGAGGGTGTTCAAGACCCTGTAGCATAGTATGGTCCTTCTCACTACATTCACAAATAGTTGTGTCAGTTTTGTAGCCCCATCTCCTCATAGTAAGTATTGATCCCCCAATTACCGTTCCCAGACGGTTAATTACATTTCACCAGAGCCAGGATGTTTCGTAACCGGGAGAGAGGGCCTCATAAGGAGGGATTTCTACGTCAGTACGTTCAGGGCCATTCTCTATCCGTCTGGTCCACAGCTGTAGTCTGGTCTCTTCCGGATATGTTGTTTGGGGTTCGACATGACTGAGGAAGCTTCTCCTTGACCACTTGTTGAACCGTTAGTTCACGTCCATGAAAGATATACAATAAGGATATTCTACTGTTTCTACTAGCCAGTTCTTACCCCAAAACCATGATATGCCAGATCGATGAAACCCGGATAACAAATAAAAACACTCAGCGGACACTGTACTTCATAGTTATTTAAATAAAATACTTTTGATTCGCCCTTGTAAAATTTTCGATTGTACACGTTTTTGTTCATCTAACTTTTGATACATGGTCTCTCTCTGTGTGCATATATATATATATATATATATATATATATATATATATATATATATATATGAATTAACGTTTATGTAAAGTGTTTGTGTAAACTGCATACCTACATACAATTATTTTAATGGGGAAAACAACAACATCATTAAAGTTTACTGAGTTATACAGCCCCATGCTAACATACACATACCAATATGTGCGTGTGTTCGTATGCATGCGTGTGAAGTTGCGTCTGTATGTCTGGGTAAGTATTCTCCATGAATAAATCATGTTATTGCGCGCCTTCTTGTCGACACCTTCTTGCATGTCTAACTAAAAAACACCTTTTAATCAAGAAGGAAAATAATTCGTATATTTGTCCACGTGTTCCGTTATGGCGTTTCTCACGTTTGGAACAATGAAGGAAATTTATAAGGCGATAAATAAAATAAGGATAACAACATCTTTTACACGGACGGGGAGTAGTTTGCCGTGGTGCAGTTAAGGGGGATTTCCTTGATGTTGTTCCTGTGTTTGCTTGATTCCAGCTCAATTGACCTGTTGTTTGTTTCCCTCTAGACCAGGAATAGACAATTAACTGCGAGCGTGCCAAATCTAGTACGCCAACCATATTCGACCGGGAAGATAAATTCCGATCTTAAAAAAATAACGATATTTATAACATATGCTACGGGAAAAGCATGGAATAATCCGATAAATATAAACTTCTGTTTTTTAGGGTATTTTTTCAGTTATATAATTATAAGTATATTTTATTTTTCACTTATCGAAAGCAGAATATGAACTAATATAGCACAAGTAAAACACCTCACCGTGTCATTTGTAATTTAACAAAATTAATCGAATTCTATTGCACAAATAAAATATTCTTAAGTTTCCTGTTTGTGTCGTATACCATTACAACTTGTCACTCGTTAAAAAAGACAAATTATCAAAAGAAAATGGCCGCAGTATGTAAAACAATTTAAAGTTAAATATTACATATGTTAAACATATGATTGTAAATGTTTACTTTATCATCTTATTCTAAATAATTGTATTGCTTGTAAAAGAAATCTGCACATCTTTACGAAAATGAGTGTTTCGCTGTGTAAGATTAGAGATTTAAATTTATTTTATATCAGAATTTAATTTTTTTAAGTAATCCAGAGTTACTGGCCCTTTTAGTTTAAGCATTTAATTCAATAAATAGATATATTTAGTTAGTCATTTTGTTGGCGTTTAACCAAATAAACCTATTATTTCATTGAGAATTCTAATGTATTGGAAAGCATAATCGTGTCATTGATCTAATAAATAAATATTCTTTATATATATATATATATATATATATATATATATATATATATATATATATATATATATATATATATATATCGAAAGCATGCGAATTTATGCGAAGATGTATTAGATATAATACGATTGAAAGCAAAAATAAATGGATATAAAAATAAAATAAAGTTTGTATTTTTCCATTTAATTATCATTATTATTTGTACTCACTAGGAGTTATCTCACAGGTAACCATCAATGATTGCTCACCAACAACCGGTGGTGTTCCCTGGAGTCTGACTGACAACAAGTCTCCCCAGATTTCCAGTATTCTCCACCTCTTTTCGATAGCCACCACAACTAACTTTGAAGTCTCGTAACAGCTGTTTACCATTGATTTCTCTGTGGTAACGACCATTACCCTACTCTGGGATTTGGGTGGCAATAAGCCTCTTCAAGGTTCCAGAACTCTCTGCACTTCCAGTGGATGTCTGTTTTGTGCTGTTCCTCGTCGGTGTTATCCTCCTCCTTGAATCTATGCAAATATTTTGTGTGGTGTCAGCCTAGGCAAGTACCATTTTTTTTTTTTTTAATTTTTATCTTAAAAAAAATGGGGGAGAGCATAGCGGAAGATGATTGCGGGGGGAGCTTATGATGTTTCCTGCTATTTCTGTTCATTAGTTCATTTTTGTGTGGTGTCAGCTGAAACCGGTGAAATTTATTGGGGCGGGGAGCTTATAAAGTGATATTAGTTGTATTTTCTGTTCCTTAATTTTCGATGTGATGTTCTTTCTGTGGTGTTGTTTTCTTCCTGTTGCAGATTCCATGTGACCCTTAGTAGCTTATGCGGGTTGGTTTCCGCATTCGAGAATTTTTCTTCAGATTGCCGCTGTTACATTATTGCCGTCCTTTGTATAGTTTGAATGATTCCTTTGATTCCAATTCCTTCCAGTCTTTTTTCAGTTTTTTTTTAGATTGTTCCTAGTGCTCTAACGATTATTGGTATTATATTGAATTTCTTGATGCTCCATATTTGTTTCAGTTCTCGGGCTAGTTCCGTGTATTGGTTTCGTTTTTTCCTTTCTTTGATCTCTACTCTGTGGCTGGCAGAACGGCGAAACTTACGTGTTTGATAGATTTTTCTTTCTTGTTGATTATTATAACATACGGTCTCCTTGCTTGTATGAGTTTGTCTGTTTTTATATCCATATCCCAGATGATTTTTTTTTCGTTTCCTGTTACTGTTTCTGGTCTATGTGTGTATCATTTGTCTGCAGATTTGTTTGTTTGCACAGTTCCCGATGTACTACTTTCTCCACACACATCATGTCTGTTCTTATATTCCTTTTGAGCTCGTTTGCTACATTCACTTATTATATGATTTACTGTTTCGTCTCTTTATCTACACAGTCTGCATTTACTGTTTTCCTGAGTTTTATCTGTTTTACCTTTAATGTCGCTTGTCCTAATTGCATTGTTCTGCGCAATCATTAAGTAAAGATTCTGTTCCTCTGTTCAAGTGTCCTTTTCTTAGCCACGCCCAGCTATTTTCGTGTTTTTTTCTTCTGAAGCGTTCATGTAGTTGTTTTTCTTATTTTTTGTTTCTGGTTTCGGTGCTTCCCGAGTCGCTTTTTAAAACAGTGTCTCTTGCTGCGGTGATTAGCTTTTCCGTTTTTTGAGTTATGTATTTCTCCAGCTTTTTTATAGTCATACACAAAATATTCTATACTTACCAGTCCTCTTCCCTATTCGTTTCTTTTCATATAGAATATGTCCGTATCGTTGGATGTAGTGCGTTGTGCATGCTCATTAATTTTCAAGTCATCTGGACAATGGGCTTGAGTTCTTCTTTGGTCCAGCCTATGAATAGTCCAGAGAAGCTTATTAATGCTACTGCCCAGGTGTTCATTCCTTTTACTAGATTTCTATTATGCAATTTCGTTTTGAGGAGTTTTCTTGTTTTTCGTAAACATTCTTTTCCAAGCTTCTCTTTCATTTCTGTAGATTTAATGGTGTCTGCTTCCAGAACTCCAAGATATGTGTAGCTATCTTGTTCGAATTGCGCCCTCATCTCCTCTAGGTTAGGGAGTTTCATGCTCTCTGTTGTCTCCAGTTTTCCCTTTTTTATTTCTATTAGTGCACACCTTCTATTCCAAATTCCATTTGAATGTCCTGATTGAAGATGCTGGTCGTATTTATCAGCTTTTTCAATTCCTTTTTGCTTTTTGCAAATATTTTAATGTCGTTTATGGACATCAGGGGGTTTACTCTTAGTTCTGTGTTTGTAAACTTTTACCCGGCATCACATTTTCTGAGTATGTAGTTAGGTGGCATTATACCTATTATAAACAGTTGTGGTGATAGGGAGTCTTTTTGGAAAATGCCTCTCTGTATTTTTATCTCAGTAAGGTGTTGTCCTCTGACTGTCAGTTTCAGTCTCAATGTTTCCATTGCTTTCTTAATAAATGTTATTATTCTGTCGGGGAATTTGTATATTTTTAACATTTAAAATTATTAATGTTTGAGAGATTATGTCGTAAATATTTGTGTAGTCATTGCACGCCATGCCGTGGATATGTTCTTTTTTCTGTTTTCTTACCTCTTTCAGGATTGTTTGACTGATTTATAGTTGGACATGCGTCATTCTTTTCCCTTTACGGCATCCTTTTTGTTCTTTTGGGAGTAGTCAACATTTGTTTAGGGACTGGTAGATTGGTTCACTCCCTTGTGCTGTAAGGATTGTCCAAATTGTTCATGAACATGGTATTGATCTGTAGTTGTTTTAGTTCGTTCTCTTTTTGGCATGTTTTTGTATAAGCGTTGTCCTTCCGTTGATCATCCACTCTGGTATGTCTGTTTTGTGGATACATCCTCTCAGTTTCTGCGCTAGCCTTTCATGTAGGGTTGTGATTTTTAAAAACCAATATGCATGTATTCCTTCATGGTTTGGTGGTTTCTAGTTTGCCATTTTTCTTTAGGGTTGTCTCAATTGTTTCTTCATTTATTTCCGTTTCTGTTTTTTCTTCAATTTCATGTAGTTCATTATTCATGTTTTTCAACCACTTGGCATTTTTGTTGTGTTTTTAAGGCTTTTCCAATATCTTGCTCCAGAAGTGTTTTTTCTCTGTCTAATCCGGTTGTTCTGTTGTTATTCGTTCTTCGTTTACGTTTTTATAAAACTTGCTTTCATGTTTTCAATGGTCCTGTTTTGTTTTAACTTTTCAGAGTTGTATCTATATCGTCTCAGTCTTCACTCTATTGCTGCTATCTTTTAGTTTTAATTCTTCATGTTTCTTATTCAATCTCTCCTTGTGAACTTAATTTCTTTCTTATTCTCTGTCATCCTGTTTGCGGTGTTAGATTCTATTCGGAGTTTTGTAATCTGGGTTTCCAGTCAGATTTCTCATCCCGAATTTGTCGGTCTATCTTTTTGGCTGTGCTTTTTTTCTCTTGTTAGTTTCATATATACTGATTTTGTCCCCACATATATAAAGGTGTTTAGGTCTGCGATAGTGTATCCTTTGTTCCGTTGTATAGTAGGCGGTAGCAGTGCTCCATAGAGGGTTCATTCGCTTCCGGTAGCATTGCATTGCCAGTCTATTCTCCTTTGTGATCTATTTCTTTCTCTGATTATTTGGTCTATTCTTTTAATTCCTGATTTCTTGTGTTTTTTCTGTGTCGTTGTCATACCTAGAATTAGAGGGGTTACTTATCTGTTTTTGTCCGTAATTTTGTTCCTGAAATCAAAGGAGACAACATTCGCAAGAAGCGGACCGGGCTCCCCATTGTTGGCCATCGAGGGAACACCTGCTCATCATGACACTCAGATTTTTCTTCTGGATCCCATTATTATTATTGTGCATTACTCATATTTTGGTGTATGTGGCAACACAAAGCCCGGGTTAAGTGTAACTGTGATTCTGTCACAGGGATAGTGTTTATCACCTTTTCATGAGGGGAAATGTGCACTATCACAAAAAAAGTATATATCTATAAATATATGTTTTTTAACTACATAGTATAAGTTTTCTAGGCGAAGACAGACGGAGGGGGAAGACAATATTTTACCTGATAAATGTACGCCGGATTATAAAACGCGTCTTGCACCGGCGAGCAGTTTTCTCCCGGCGATAGCGTGGGGGTCACGTGTCCGAACATACCAGTCTTCTTTTTCTTTTTCTTATAATTATTATTATTATTATTATTATTATTATTATTATTATTATTATTATTATTATTATTATTATTATTATTCACTAGGAGGTCTTACACAGGTCATCATCAGTGATTGCTCACTAATAATCACCAATGGTGTTCCCTGAGCCTGAGTGGCAACATGTCTTCCCAGATTTCCAGTGTTCTCCACCTCTTTTCATAACTACTGCAAATAAATTTGCGTCATCACAACAGACGCTTACCATCTCTTTGTCAGCGACCATTGGCCTTATCTGGGATGTGGATGGTTATAAACCTCTCCAATGTCCCAGTGCTCTCCGTACTCTTTTCAGCGGAGTTCTGGATAGTGCTATCCTTAATCGGTCTTTCCATCCTAATTTCCCCTTCACGAATGTTTTGTGTTGTATTCGCCGGGGCTGATGCCATCATTTTTGTGTGGGTGGTAGTTTCTGTTCCTTGGGTTCTTATGGTGTTCTTTATGTGATTTTGTTTTCTTCTTATGGCTCCTTGCATATGATTGGTTAGTCTTCGTAGCTTATGTTAAAAGGTTTCCGCTTTCAAGGATGTTCCTTTAGATGTCAGCTATATATATTATTGCCGTCCGTTGTATGGTCTCAGTCTTTCGTTTGATTCCAATTTAGCCCAGTCTTTTTCCCAGAGTTTTCGAAACTGTTCCTAGTGCTCCTACAATTATTGGTATCATATTTACTTTCTTCATACTCCATATCCCTTTCAATTCTCTGGCGAGTTCAGTGTATTTGCTTCGTATTTCCGTCTCTTTGAGGTACACTCTGTGGTTAGCTAGAACGGTAAAATCTACGTTTAACAGCATTTTTCTTTTGTGTTGACTGTTATGACACCCGGCCTCCTTGCTTGTATGGGTTTAGCTGTTTGTAACTCTATATCCCAAAGGATTTTGTGTTTTTCGTTTTCGAGTACTGTCTCTGGTTTATGTTTGTATCATTTGTCCGAGTGTTCGAAATGCATCTGTTTGCATAGCTCGCAGTGTTCTGCTTTCCCCACGCAGTCATGTCTATTTTTGTATTCTTTTTGGGCCAATTTTAGACATTAACTTATTATGTGATTTACTGTTTCGTCTCTTTGTCCACACAATCTGCATTGACTGTTTTCATGGGTTTTATCTATTTTACCTTTAATCTAGGTACTAATCGTATTGTTGTGTGCAGCCGCTAGTAGGCATTCCGTTTCTCTGTCTAAGTGCCCTTTTCTTAGCTATGCCCAACTATTTTCGTGCGTCTCAACTCTTGTCATTATTATGAAACGTCCATGCAGTTGTTTTTCCCCACTTTCCACTTCTAGTGTGTTTGTTTCTGGTTTCGGTTTTTCCCGAGTTGTTCGTTGGGACGGTGTCTCTTACTACGGTGAGCAGCCTTTCTGTGTTCTTGATTATGTATTTCTCCAGCTCTTTATTAGTGCTGTCCACACAGTTTTCGTTTCTTTCCACGTAGAGTCTGTAGTATCGTCTTTTTATGTAGTGCGTTGTGCATTGTCATTAATTTTCTAGTCATCTGGTCAAGGTACCTAAGTTCTTTTTTTTGTCCAGCTTATGAATGGTCCAGAGTATCTTATTAGATATACTGACCAGGTATTTATTCCTTTTATTAGGTTTCTGCTATATAATTTTGTTTCTAATAAGTTATCTGTCCTTCTCAGATATTCTTTTCTAATCTTCTGTTTCATGTCTGTTGATTTGATTGTGTCCGCTTCCATAAATCCCAAATATTTATAGCTGTCTTGTTCGTCAAGCGCCCTCATCTGCTCTGGGTTGGCTAATGCAATGCCGTCAGTCGTATCTAGCTTTCCCTTTTTTTAAATCTCTACCAATGTACACTTTTTCATTCTGAATTCCATTTGAATGTCCTGGCTGAAATCCTAGTTTAATTTATCAGCTTTTTCAGTTCAAATAGCTTCATGTCGTCGATATACATGAAGTGTTTTTACTTTGTCCTGTGCTTGCAAACTTGTATCCTGTATTACATTAAATTAGTGTGTAGTTAAGTGGCACATGACTAGGATAAACAGTAGTGGTGATAGGGAATCTCCTTTGAAACTGTCTCTTTGTATTTTTATCTCCGCCAGGTGTTTTCCTCCAGCTGTCAGTTCTAATCTCATTGTTCCTATTGATGAGATTAATAATCCTGTCGGGTATCTTGTACATTTTTAAGCATTCAATTATCCATGCTTGAATGATTCTGTCGTAGATATTTTGTAATCAATCCATGTCATAGATATGTTTGTTCCCTGCTTTTGACTTCTTTCAGGATACTTTGATCTATGTATAACAGATCATGCGCCCTTCTTTCTCCTTTCTGGCATTTTTTTTTGTTCCTCGAAGAGTAGCACACGGCTGTTTAGGGGATGTGCTCTCTCAGTTATGCTGTTAGCATTTTCCACATTGTTGGTAAGCATGTTATTGGTCTGTAATTGTTTAGGGTCGTTTTCTTCTTGGCGTCTTTTTGTATGAGCGTTGCCGTACTTTAGCCATCCGTTCTGATAGTCTATTATTATGAATATATTATAATTGTTAATTGTCGCCGTTTCACGCTCGTATTGTGAGATTAAAACGCCGGATTCAACTTCACATAAGAGAAGAACAATCTATATAATAATATAGTAAGGCAATTCTATGTTCGGATGTATGTTATTATCCTACATCCCATTTTGAAAGATAGAATCGATTGATCTTCAAAGATGCAATGCACAAAAACATATTTAAAACTGTTACATGATGTGGCTGTTCTGCGGAACCTTAAACACAATAGCCTTTCATGGCTTTCGGGCTAGGATCAATGAGAAGTATATTCTATTTTCTAAGACGGTACAGTAATATCGTGGGGGTGCATTAACACTGGATGTCCGTAAAATCGAAATACACATAACTATATATATCCTGAAACTACATAAACCAGAGTACTAAGATAAGTATGTTTCAGTTTGAACAAAGGTGGTACAATAATATCGTGGGGTCTTCGTTCGCGCCGGACCTTCATAGAATGGAAATATGTAGCAAAATGCTTTTCAACATGGCAGCAATATACAACAAATGAAGGATAAAACTGTTGAATTTCCACAGGTCCCGAAACAACTTTATAATATACTGACCATGTGTATTTGATCGAAATCTTAAGATGGACTAATTTGCATATTGTAATGCAAACTGACATCTTATTAATTATGTATTCGTTGCAAGGGTTTTCAATTTCAATTGTTTCATTTTAATATACAAATAGTTCTATTTACAATTATTGTATATATCCTGTATAAATGCTGGGCATTTTTGGTGACATCAAACCTTCCGGTCCTTTCCTAATAATTAGATTTTCAGGACACCAGTAAAACGCGAATACGAACAGGACGCACCGGTTTCTTCCAGTTCACCTCCGGATGCTGTAAACAAATGTTTTTTTTTATCGTCACAAGGTCGATTTTTAATATCGTGAATAAATTATTTTAAGAAAAAATAGATCGTGTCACTATTTACATGCCTCCTCACGACGGCAGAATGTATGATAAAATAAAATATGATAGGGTGTGCCTTTTATTTACGAAACGTTTTAATAAATAAACGAATCATGTTTTTCTTTTTAGTCAAAAAAAACTATTCTGTTTTGCGGGTTGTATACGCTTTTAGTGTCCTAAATTCTAGTTTTAGAATTTCTTAATTAAAATTATAATAATTCTAATAAATATATACAGTTAAATAATAAAGTAAACAATCTATTTTTTCTTAAAATAAATGTTTAACTATATTAAACATCGATGTTGGTGCGAATGCGTCTCGTTCGTATTTCTTTTTTTTCCTGGGGTCCTTAAAACCTAATTAGTCCATTATTTCCAGGTGTATTACATAACTATTCATCTGTTCCCGTCAATATATAGTCCGGCTATTATGGTAGATTTCGCCGCGCTGTGTTGATTATTCGGCCGTTGGTCGGGTTGGCTGTACCATTGGGTTGTGCTGACCTGTTAATTTACATACGTGGCACAAAAGAGGACTGGACTCTGTATTCGGCATGAAGATCTCTTTATTTCGGAAACACATATACTTCGGCAGGACCTATGGCGTTTGTGGGGGGACAGACATTTCATTAGGCCATTTTCGAGCTATTCGTTCCCCCTTGCTGTCTGCTGGGGGCGCGCAATTTGCTTCTCAATCCTTTGAATTTCAGCAACAAAAGAACCAAGGGATACTTCAACGGAAGTGACGCCCTTTTTACTTCCGCTCTTAGCTCCCCTCACATCTCTAGGGCGATTTCCTACTCTCTGCCTCCCTCTCCGGCCCTCCATCACTATACAACAATTGGACTTACTTCATTTTTAACAAGTTTCAATCCAGTTATTAAATGTAAATAAAAAAACACAACACAAACCGCGATCAAGCAAACACGTCAGTGGGTACGTCTCATCAAATAACTAGAAGCCAAAATTTCCTGTTTTTTTTATTCAATTCTGCCGGGCAACTGCAGGTGACGAGTTCCATTAATATTAGATAAATTTGTATCGAAATTTGGCAAATCATTTTTTCTTTCTTTTTTCTGTTAAAAAACTTCAAAGGATCTTTTCACCTATTTTTAGCTTAGACCGATTGAAGTTTTACAAGATAATGACTTTTCAGTCTCAGCCCAACTAAAGATAGTTCTTTGACATTCCTCGCGGTTCGCCTTCATCAAAAATCATGTCTAATTTAGAAATATCATTTTCGCCTTTGATTTTATGCGAAAATAATTATTACAAAAAACGAAAAAAAACAAACGATTTATCGACGGAGAAAACGAAACAAGGGCGTATATTCTTAAGATACGTCCATTCAATCTGCGCGGTTTACAATGAACATTATATTTAAAACTTTAGCGTGACAGACAAATAGACGCACATATTTCCTTACACACATGCATAGACTGATATTAAATGCAATTTCAAACGCAGACGTGACAGAGCAAAGTAAAAACAGTTTCAAACTGAAGCGTGACAAACCAACTGACTTTTTATTCTAAAATTAATCGTGACACACCAACATAGGCAGATAAATACTCATAAAAACACATGAACCCATTCAAAATACCATTTAAAACATAGACATAACAGACCAAAGGAAGATTGGTTTTAAACTGAAGCTTGACAGACCTACGAATATTCTATTTTCAAGTTAAGCGTGACAGGCAAACAGACGCGCATTCGTCATAGAGATGCATACACTTTATCTAAAATTGAATTTCAAACATACACGTGACAGACCAACATGTTTTCGTAGCAAACTGAAGCGTGACAGACCAACGAATATTTAATTTACAATGTAAGCTTTACAAACCAACTTGTACACATGCACTTGCAGAGCTGTATGGGTTGCATCTAAAAGGCAATTTAAAACATAGACATGACAGACTTAAACAAATAGTTTCAGGCTGGAAGGTAACAGACTAACACATGTTTTATTTCACACATTAGCGCAACAGACCAAGAGACGCACATACTAACGTATAGAGATTCATAGTCAATGACGAACACAGCCTGACAGAGATAACAGGGTTAATCTACAATAAGATACGACTGATTCATCTGTGGCTTATCTATGACAATTCTTTTAAAATATGCGCGTGACAAACAAAATAAAATATCATATCAAAGTTAAGCGTCACAACTCGAATTACCTGTTCTTCATCTTAAAAACATGCTGCAGCGTTCAAGGAAGACATTGACGGACCAGAATCTTATATTCATTTGTTAGAAAGAAAGCTATCAATTAGACAGAAATGATAAATCGGCTGACTTGAGTTTATCTATTAGATATGATATTATTATATTATTACATTGTATCTATATAATTTCACGGTTTACGATGACAAGGCACAAATTAGAGTGTGACACACCGATGAAAATGTTCATACAAATGTAAACGTGGCAGACAACAGAAAATGTTAAAACATAGAGTCTGACAGATCGACGTAAATCTTATTACTAACACATGTGTAGTGAGCCGACCCTAACCGTAACCCTAACCCTACCCCAAACCTTAACCCTAACCCTTACCCTAACCCTAACCCTAACCCTAACCCCAAACCTTAACCCTAACCCTAACCCTAACCGGAACCCTAACCCTAATCCTAACCTAACCCTAACCCTACCCCAAACCTTAACCCTAACCCTAACCCTAACCCTACCTCAAACCTTAACCCTAACCCTAACCCAACATCATATTAGGATGCGTGAACCTAAAATAAGAAGTGTCTAATATATTTGTCTATATATCGATGGAAATACTACTTATACTGCCGGCAACTCGGATTTTATACAAGCCGAGGATCCGTCCTTTATCTCATCGTCTGGATGCATGTCGTTGTTTCGCCGCTGCTTGAAATCATATCATTCTCAGCTTCTTTTCGCCGTTGTGTCGTCTCTGTGTAAGATATTACATACCGTCGGGTGTATGAACATAATCCGTTCGTGTCTTCTCATGATGTAACCAAAGAGGTTGTCAATGCTCAGGCTGTTAAACTTGATATATAACCACGTGCATTCTAGTTTGGTGTTAAATGTTTTATTTAAACAAAACAAAAACAGAAACACAAACCTGAAATGCATACGTACGAGAGGGAGAGAGGGAGAGAGAGAGAGAGAGAGTTGAAGGGGACATACCAATGATATAGACAAACATGCCCACTTTTAAATACACTTCACGCCATATTCCTTCTCGCCGGGGTTATCTGGGACAGCAACGTTCCTCGTCCGTTCTGTATAACTTGCGTTTTTATGCACCAACATTTTAGGACGACCTCCATCTGTAACCCCTTCGCTATCTAACATCTGATTAGGACCCGTGTTGACTCATTGTTATGCGTATAACATGTTCGTTATGTCCGAGTAATAATAATTGAGAGAAGCCATGGTTTCAAAAATAGACGTTTATTAAGAAAAATAGATAAAAAAGTAACAAGTTCAATGTACAATTAACTAAGTATGAGAAAGACAGAATCCTAATCTAACGTAACTATTAGAGTGTCAAATATATAGACAGACAGGCACCAGCGCCCATAGCCGCATGCGAGAGTCAGCAGTTATCTCGTACTTAGAGTATTCTTTCAGCGACCGGCCATATCAAAATCCAAAACCGGTCTCCTCAACATCTAACCGTTGTTCGTCGCTTTGACCTCACTTAGCAATCTTCTGGTTCAAGGTTTTTCAAGGAATACACTCTGTCAACGATCTTTGTTACATACATGGGCAAGGTTACCTTTACTCGTACTCATTCACTTATTTTAAAATATATACTAGTAAACATACACACCAGTTTTTCAACTCGACAGACCAAGGGCTGACTTAACAGCACCAAACTCTCTTTTATCGGGATATGTTATGGTTTGACTTAGTCTTAAGAGGCGCAGCCTCTTTTCTGACCTTGTTTCGTTTATTGTCGATCGACTGAGGCGTGAAATACTGACGGGTTTTTTTCTAGGCTATTTTTTTAATCTGAAAAGCGTGTCCCACGAGGTAGTTGGCTTTCCCTTCATTTTTTTTAGCTTATGCAGCGCCAAGCAAAAACACAAATTATTTAGGAAAGTAGAAAAAGTGGAAGCACGAGCGAGCAAGAGTGAAAGAGACGCGGAACGAGAAAGGGAAAGGGAGAGGGATGAAGTTAGATCACGAGGGTAGGCATGTTTTTGAAAAGCAAGCGCACAAAGATAAGCGCACTCTGGTATATATAATATTACTGAGCAGCCCCATCGGCATTCTCTGGTTGAGAGACCATCAGGGGATTACTAATAAAAACAACTTTTCCAGAGTGAAGGTGAAATCTGAGGGAGTGGGCCTCCTTCCATTAAACAGAATGATATATCAGCCAATGTCGGACTGATTGTGAACGACGTATCACCAAAAGAGAGGATTAGCAATAAAAACAATTAGAGTGAAGGTGAAATCCGACAGAGTAGACATCCTTGGATTGAACAGAATTATATATCAGCCAATGTCGGACTGATTGTGAACGACGTACACCGAAACAGAAGCTATTTCTGTAGCTGCCCCCAAACAACGAAGACTTCATACCAGCCGAAAATCCGTCAACGACCAGCGGCGAACTTGGTTGCACCAAGCTCTCTCTTGTTTAGAACGTGCTTGTTCACGGCTAATTTTTAGGCAGTCAGCGTTCTCCCTCGAGGGCATAGCTTTCCCCACTTTCAAGACTGGTAAAGGAAGTAAATACCAAATTGTAACGTGAATAAATGCTTTTTTAAACGTAACACACAACTCAATAAGTCCCTGGTCTCACTAATAAAAACACCAACTTTTAAACTAAATTGTACTTTATTCATCAACATAGTCTAATACCAGAGTAATACACTGATTCTCTACCAATTCAATGTCTTATCTATGAAACTAATTGTCTTTGGTCTCAACATACGCCTCCGTTTCCGATATCACTTATTTGTTGGAGTCAAGTTTCTTTTTATCCTTGGAGTATGCTTTTTAAATCTTCAAACATCGCCGGAAGTCAGATGTATTTAATAGGGTCGGTGCAGAAGCTATTCGAAGTGAAATCTATGTAATTTTGCGATCGTTGCCATGAGAAATTATTAATTGTAATATAAACATATACTTGTGTCTAGTGATCAACTTGTGAGATGGTTCACTTTTTTTTGTGCGCGGTGCGCTATTGATGGTATAAACTTTCTGAAGTCATTTGATGAACAAAATACCTTGCACATTCCAAAATACGGACACCAAAACCTTGCTCGCTGAACTTTGCGCCTTTGCTCACTTTGAACGATTTTAATCTGCTTTTGCCCACTCAGAAAACTACCGACTCGAATTCATTGTAAAGTGATGGATCAATGTTTTATTAATTCTCACTCATTTTCTGTTGCGTTGAAACAGTTGCAAACTACACTCTAAATCGTCAACGCATTGGTGTCTTTGATCGAATGTGACCAAACGCCTTACCCACGTTTTACACAACGTTCGTTCTTGAGATAGTTGATAAGCAAAATACTTAGCGCATCTCAAAATACGATAGCCAAAACTTGATTTCTGAGGTTTGCGTCTTCGGTCGCTTTGAGTGACTTTCATCGGCTGCTGTCTAATTAGATGATCGCTGATTTGACTCCGGAGTCAAGTACTCAATTCATGTTTTATCCAGTGTCACATTTTGACGCAAATATTTGTCTTTGTTACGTGGAAACATCGACAAGTTGCTGGTTTTGACCGACTGTAAGCCCACGCGACATCAACTTTGAACACAGCTTTCTCATTGACAAATTCCCATGCAAAATAGTGAATACTCTGCGTCAAGATATCTTTGATACATCTGATATCGCACTTTTTGATGTTTGTTTTTTTTAGTTTAATTTACATCTTAAATGTGTACTAGTCATGCCTACATGAGCATACTAACTGGGGAGTTGTGCAGTGAGATGTTTGTTCACATTACATTTAAAGTCTTGCATATTGGTACAGTCATGAACCCGGGTGTAGGGAAGGAATTCCAAAGGCTTGCATCTGGGTACCTAATCAGTAACGCGGTAGGATTTTACTGACTGGCATGTCAGTTGGGGATATTTACGTCGAGGAGGCACAGGTCAGCAAGTTCTTCGGAGCCCATTCCATTAATGCACTTTTAAAAGAAGCACCAGGATGCAACATTGCGGCGATAGGGCAGATGCCAGAGCCTGGTAGATAGTGTTGTACTTATTATATACGAGGTTCTTTTTGTGACCATGTCTATTAGGGACAGGGATGTGGTTGGTGTCCCAACCCAGATATTACAACAATACTTCATACATGGGCGGATGGTGATTTAGTAAAGATATACGATACTAGCAGGTGTGAGAGGTGTTCTATCTCGGTAGAGAGAGCGTACCTTCTTTGTAGGAGGCGTGGCAATGTCTTCTATCTATTGGTTCTAATTAATGTAGAGTGCTATTAATTAAGGCAATTAGTGGTTCAAAAGAGTTTATAATTGCTAAAGAAAAGAAGCCCTGTCTTAGTAGCCTTAAGTGTTACAATTCATTTATGTCCCCATTTTACTACAGACTGGAGGTCCTTTTCTAAGGATTCAGCCATTGCCTTGGATATGTGTGTGCTCTTTTTTCCTGCATATAAACATATAGCATGTTGGCATCAGCAAATATGTTCATCTCAAACAAAATTGGGAGGTAGTTTATAAAAATCAGGAATAATAACAACTGTTTGACGATCGACCCTTGAGCACATCTTTCCTCATTTATGCCACGTTCTTTAGATGTATGGTCATCGAGGACAAGTTGGATCTTTTATTTTGGCTAAGAAAAACCTGTTTACATTAAGTACTTGTCCAATAATACCGTACGAATAATTTTTTATGAGAACACCTTCATGTCAGACCTTGTCAAAGTTTTTTGGGATATATCAAGCGGTACCGTCCGAGCTTCACCAGCTTTGTTCAGTGTAAAATAAATGCATTCCGAAATGACCGTCATGATGTATTGTCTAAATTTATTATCTTGTTCAAACAGAGTTTAGTATTAACGAAGTCGTGAACGATCGCTATTCATTAATTATTCAACGATGTTTGCGATCAGCGTGAAGAGAGGGACAGAGCAATCATTTTGCGGGTCAGTTTTTTTATACATGTTTTTTAAAGGTTAGTAATTCATGAACATCGTATGTATTTCATTTATTTGTTGGCCCATCATGATGTCTATGAAAATGCAAATTCGAACTTTAGCCTGGCACATCGACGAACCGACCAAACAACTAAAAAATAAACTATTAAAAAAGCTTTGAAAGACTGTTAACGACATAATTTCCACATTCAAAAAACATTACCAATTAAAGCGATTTCCTTTTAGGTTTATTAACTATTGGAATCAGACTCTGTTGAAATATTATTTTCACGTTTAGAAGATGTGAAAAAATGAGTTTAATTAAACTTTCGCAAAGAAAACGTTCCATGAATAGACTGTTATTTTTTAGTAACATACAAACATGAATAAAATCATCTAATTACATTAAAGTATTAGGGACCCACGTCTAAGTTTAGACTCGTGTTCGTGAATATTTTCAAAGAAAATCGCGTTTTATTTTTAATTCTTGACTTTTAATTTTCCTGATTTCTTAACGTCTGATATTTCTTAATATTTTTCTTTTTAAAATATTTTTTAAGAATATTGTTTTTAACGAGCATATTTCGCATATTTCGAATGGAGAAGAAAGAAGGTTTTTTTGTTTTTTTTTGCTAATGAGTCTCCACTTATAAAAGCCAAATGTCACTCAATATTATATGGAAAGATGTCAGTTGGCTGACGAAGAATATTATAAGAAGATTGAAAATAATAAACTTAATAAACTAAATGTTATTACATATGAAGACGGTTATAACAAGTATTCGTAAATATTGGATTTGAATACGACCATTTTATAGTCGGTAGGGAAGAAGTACATAGTTATGGGTTGCCCAAATGTGAACTTCTCGGCAAGAAACATTCTTCATGGAAAATCCAATTTATTAATCTTTTTCTGCTAAACATATTTTTAAGGATTTTGTTTTTAACAATATATATATATATATATATATATTTATATATATATATATATATATATATATATATATATATATACATATATATATATTTATATATATATATATATGAGCACAACAGTAAATACACTAAAACTAATACCGCCTGAAAATGATTTGACGATTCAAATCGAAAGTACTTGCAAAAAAGAAAATAGAATGGAACAAGAAAGCCATGGATCATATTTATATCAATTTGACCGACACATTAGATGGACAATTCGTAAAATTGAAAAAAAAAAAAAGTCGCATCAAACAAAACCACTTCGTGTTATTTAATAATGTTTGCCTAAATGAAAATATGCTGCCTAAATACACACAATATATATAAAGAGAGAGAGAGAGAGAGAGAGAGAGAGAGAGAGAGAGTTATCTAGGGAAAGTAAATATCCACGGTATAGTTATCGTAAAAAAAATTGACGAGGCGTATAAAAAGTGGTCAATATCAAATAAAGCATTATGTATGTAATTGTTTTCATTCAAGCAGACATGTGCACAATCTGCGACACTAGCATGTCAATGTTATCGATCTACAACAGTTAAAAGCTAAGATCTTATCAGGAAGTATTAGGATTCGATCCTTCCCTCAGATGGGTTCTGAGAATAATCTGTTTATAGAAGTTCCGTTTGGTAGTCTACCTTAGGCGCTATCTATATGGTGATGCGTTAAAACACTAAGTAATAACAAAAACATAATAATTACAAACAATAATGGCAGAAAAAATAATATAATCTGACCAATCATATATATATATATAACTATATGTCTGTGTGTTATGTTAGTGGGTTTCCTATAGGAAACACGTTAGAGAAACTACATAAACTATAAAAGTGTATTCATGTGGAAAATGTATAGTGGAAGACAATGGAAGTTGTCCTAAATCTCTAAGTGCACTTCTTACGGAGAGGACATTAGCGCTTAACTCACTTAAACTACGAATATATCATTAAAAATAGAATAGTGATCAAGGTTTTTTTTTATTTTCCAAATTTACATATAATGCCATTTTATGTAATATCGCTTGTGTGATAAAAAATGTTATTTTCCAAATTTACATATAATGACATTTAGTGATTCTGTTACACGGTTTTAACAAGATTCATTATGTATGGAACACAACTGTAACAAAATTCTGAGGCTCTCTAATAATATCGTAACACGATTCAGTGAGTCAGTAACACGATTGTAACGATATTTAGTAAGTCTGTAATAAGAATGTAATACATTTTACTGAGTCAATAACAGGATTGTAACAAGATTCCGCGAGTCTGCAGTAATATTGTAACAAAATTTAGTGAGTCAGTAACATAATTGTAACAAGATTTAGTGAATCTGTAACAGAATTGTAAAAAGATTAAGGGAGTATGTAACAAGATTTTAACAAAATTATGTGAGTCTCTAACAATATTGTTAGAAGATTTTGTGAGTCAGTAACCAGATTAAAACAAGATTTTCTGAGTCGGTAGCAAGATTGTACCACGATTCTGCGAGTCTCTAATAATATTGTAACAAGATTTAGTCAGTCTGTAACAAGATTGTAACAGTATTTAGTGAGTCCGTAACAAGATTTTTTTTAATTCTGTAAGTCTCTAACAATGTTATTAGAAGATTAAGTAAGTCAGTAACAAGATTAGAATAATATTCTGTGAGTCTAGAACAAGATTGTAACAACATTTTTTTAAAGTTTAAGCCAATATTTAAATAAGATTAATTGAGTCAGTAACAAGATCAACTAAGTCTGTAAAAAATTGTAAATAGATTCAGAGTCAGTAGTAAGATGTTTACAAGATTTGGTTATTCTGTAACAGGAGTTTAACAAGATTTAGTGAACCAGTTACAGGATTAAAAATATTTAGTTAGTCTGTAACAAGATTGTAACAATATTTTTAAAATATGTAACTAAATTGTTACAAGATTTAGTAACAGGATTGTATCAAGATTTTATGAGTCTGTAACAAGATTGCAACAGGAGTTTGTGAGGTCATCTATTAATAATGGAGTTTATGTATCTGTCTGTCTGTCTGTCTGTCTGAAGCCGAAACTCCATCAAAGTTGTATAACTATTTAACTAAGTCCCCTAGCTTCATTATATACTATGAAAAAAACCGGCATAAACACTATGGCCATTTCTCAATTTACATAAGCAATTGCTTTTGAACTTCTAATAAATTAGTATTCTCAAATATACACTCAGGATCGTTTCATTCAGATTTCATCATGTATTTACGTAATTTTACTCGCTACTAATCTTACTTATAAATTATGATTAATGAATCAAATTGTTTAATTAAAATAATAATTGATTTAAAAATTAATCAGTTACGTAGTTATTTTATCTACGTCCAATTGATTAAACAGCGTGCGGAACGTAAATCCATTGAAACAATCTCCCTCCGTCAATTCAGTTTGGACGCAATACAAGCGCGTAATTTGTAAACAAACGCTGGCATTTACCGTGTTACTTTAACTTACGCTGTTAAGCTTTAATTCACAAACTGTTATTATTCCATGTTTTATTTATTAAAATAAAAGATGTGATTTTATTTCTTTTCTGTCAACAACAAAAATAATATAACTGATTTTAGAAACATATTGTTTAATTAAAAAAGGTAATTAAAAACACACACACGCGCGCACGCGCACACACACACATAAAAGAGTACGGATTTTTTACATTGTTTCATTTTATAAACACTTTTCTTCTGATTTGAAAAATACTGTTCGCTGTATTTAGTTTTGTGTTAATTGTTGATTTTAACAATTTTATTGAATCAAATTGTTTAATTTAAATAAAAATCGATTTAAAAATTACTACTAAGACACATACACACACACACACACACACACATATTCTAACAAATTTAATTAGGTAAACTTTCTTTCCGAGACCATTTACATAAGTAAACATGTTTACTATATTCGATTTTCTGGTGCTTTTACACTTTAGGACCCGCGCTAACTTTGACTCCATCGTTAGGGTTAGGGTCAGAGTCAAAGTGGGTGTTAGGGTTAGTGTTTGGATCATCGTCAAAGTCAGCATAGATCCTACAGTAAAAGAATACAGATTTTTTTATTGTTTTATTTTATGAACGCCTTTCTTCCGATTCAAAAAATACTGTTTGCTGTATTCAGTTCTTTAAATTGTTGATTTTAACGATTTTACTGAATCAAATTGTTTAATTAAAATAAATATTGATTTAAAAATTATTAAAAATATTTCTATTTATGGAGAAGGTTAATACAACAATCGGGGTGGGTCGAAATTTCTTTTTTCATTATTTACATCTACAACTATGTTTGCTCATAAATAAAGAATATCAACGTATAACCACCCAAGAAATATGACTGAGACTACATCAGTTTACACATTAGCGTTAATTTCTGACACGGCAGCCTAGCAAAAATATGCGACCGGAGGGAGCATATATTTGCTAGTAACAATAATGTAACAAGATTCTGTGAAAAGATTTAGTGAAACTGTTACAAGATCGTAACAAGATTATGTGAGTCTGTAACAACATCGTAACAAAATTTAGTAAGTCAATAACAAGATTGTAACGAGATTTATTGAGTCTGCTGTAATAAAATTAAATATGAGATAAGTAAGTTGTGTAAAAATAAGCTTTAAATTCAAATTTCAACTTTGAAATTCCTTCACGTTGAAAACAAAGTTTTAAAATTATTTGTACAATGCTAAGATTACGAAGCTAAGATTGTAACAAGATATGATAGGGAACATGCGAAAGAAAATGAATAGCGTCACAAAGTCGCTCATGAAGTTATATATACTTATGCTAATAATGTCGTAGTAGTGAAAAGTAAAATAAAGTTATTACACTTTAAAACATAGGGGGTGTCGTTATTCTACGAAAGAGACGATCTGCTATCATTATCCAAGTGATACTATGAACAAAGCCACAAGAAACAGAGAGGTTAACGATCTCTGTATTCGCTGCTACAACAAAGGTCGCAACATGGGGACACGTAGTACGTACAAAGTAAAGTGAGTGCGTATGTATGCCACGATTGAGCAACGAAAAGAACTAGTGATATGGCGAGTTGAACCAAGCCGCTGATTCTAAATTCACAGCAGCACCGAATTCATTCGTTTCTATTATATAAATGAAGAAAGATCCGAGACCCCGAAAACCTGTGACGTTTACACCAGCTAGTAACTAGTAATTAAAGTAAGTACGTATTCGTGTATGCAACGAGGAAGCAATGAGAAAAGAGCGTGATATGGCGATTTGAATCTATTTTCAACATAACATCCGGTCGGTCATTATCAAACATAGACAAATCCTTTCGTGTTTCTACCTGAAACGCAAAAAAATGGACGCTGCCCAGAAGACCTATTCTTACAAATAGATAACCGCCAATTAAACACACAATTACTGAATTGAGATTTTAGATGCTGCTTTCTTGAACAATTATTTGCAATCATCGCTAAAATGTTGTCTACTTCAAGTATGCCTTTCTATATTGTCTGTCTATTTTGATAACTTCAAAGTAAACGGTTTTTATGATGTCGATTGAACGCTGATCTTAATCTACTAATTCTATGTAGAAGCATTAAGTGATAGCTTTCTTTTCCGGTTAGATTCTTAGAAAAGATTCGACTTGCAAGAAAACAATTGTTGATGTATGAAGTTAATATTGTATCGCTTAGACGAGGCTTGGTGTCAGTGTTTACCATGACACGACACTCATGTATATACAAGATGTAGCCGTGACCCGTTGGGTCACAATAACACAACTATATTTTCTACTTTTATTTCATTCAAAATTCCCAATGCATTTTGCGACATTCGTTCGACATTACTAAAAGTAATAGATCTATTTACTTTCATGTTCATCTCATTATTGTTAAATATTGAGAGAGCATAGACACTAGTATATAAAGCGGTTAGTTCAGAAAAACAAAAAATACAAATTCAGTCAGCGTAATCTGTCGAATAGAGGTTAGGATTACTAGACTGTGGAAATCAATAGAAATTAATATGACGTAACATGGCTCAAATAGGGAGTGAGAGACTGCTAATTCCTTGGATCAAGTCAAATACATCACCTCTCTCTTTAATCAGTTTTTTCTTGACTTACTCATTTTGAAAGTATAAATAATGAGCATTGGTTTTAGGACCACTAAAATGACGCGTATTGAAACAAGCAGCTAACAAGTTAAGGATAATAATTGGGTGCTTTCATGTGTTTTTGTCATAATAACGGCAACTGGTTTTTATGCATGCATGACACAAAGATGAGATGCGACATCTATTTCTCTCTCTCTCTCTCTCTCTCTCTCTCTCTCTCTCACCTACCCACAGAATATCTTACTACATATACTACCTAGGTGTGTGTTCCTTTTATCAATTCCTTACTATATAATATGGTTTCTAAAAGTGTTCTTGCTCCTCTCAGTTATTCTATTCCAATCATCTTTAATAAGTCATGAGATAAGTATTAATGTTGTATATTATATATATATAGGGTGGGCAAAAATAAGGGTCCTATTTTTAAAAATTCATAACTTTTTTATTTATTGATTTTTTTTTTTTTAGAATAAGTAAAGGACCCCTTCCGAAGCAAGCACGAGCCGTATTAGCCCTAAGGAACGTACCCTCATTTAGAAAATATTATTTTTGCTTAAAAAACTCAAAACAGTGTAAAAAACAATACTTTAGTTTTTGTAAGTTTTAAGAAGTGTTTTTCGGCTAAAATTTGTTTTGTTTATTTCAAAAAATCTCGAAAGGGTCAGTCTACACACACATAAAGTTTGGTGAGTTTAACTTTTATTTTGTAGAAGTTATTCAAATTCAAGTTATTCAAATTTAAAGATAGGACCCTTATTTTGGCCCACCCTGATATATATATATATATATATATATATATATATATATATATATATATATATAATGCAGACCTCGTTTATTACTATGGAACTTTCTCTTTTGATATTTTTCCTTGTAAATTTCTCGACGTGGCCAGCGAGTTTTCTGTTTTCGGATGTTAATTTAAATATTATGGCGCTGAGTGCTGTTTCATCGGCTATCACTCGAGCGCTTTCGAGCGCTCAATCATCATTGTGTCTTTCCGTTTGTCTTTGTGCTGTCAGCCTTTTTATATATTTTTAATTTTTTAATTATTGAATACGGATAGTGCGTTAGTGCCAGTATTAAATGCTACTTTATTAATGCTGGGCTGCAGTTTTTAATGTATAAGGTTTCGATGATTTTACGTCTTAGTGTGCAACTATCTTTATGGAAGATGTTGGTGTTACTTATTAGTATTTTCTTAGTTCTGATGATTGTATAGTTTTTTTTCTGTATTCATTTTTAATTAAGAAAAATACAACTTAATTTTCTATTCATCTTCAAATTATGTTAGTCCATAATACTAAATTCAAGAGAAAAAAGAAATTGCCAAAATCTTTTACGAACAATACTGTCTCGTTATTCTATAAGTCATATGCTGACTTTTCACGTTTATACGAGACCAGTTTAGACATGGTATTAAATTCGTTTTTGTTCTTTATACTTTTTATATACTTATATATATATATATATATATATATATATATATATATATATATATATATATATATATGATTACAGAGCAAAATTATGTCATACTGTGATTAAATGTCAATATTAGAGCAAAGAATACTTACACTCGTTTCGAAAAAACAGGCATTTGATCTGTTGTAAAAGAATAAAACCCCAAAGAGTATTATCTTTTTGAGCAAGTGCGAGCGATGCACTGTCTACCAGTATCTAATGGAATGTACCCACTCTCGACGTAAATACCCCCGACTTCCTGACAAGCAGCAACATTCTATCCTTTTACTGCAGATCTTCCCTGATCCCGAAAAGTATTCTATTCTAATATTTTAGGTTCTTCCCTCGAACTGGTAGATATTTAAATCCTACCTCAGTTTCCCGCTTCCATGACTGTACTAACATGCCCAAGTTTAAATGTTATACGAACAGACATCTCGCTGCTCAACTCCTTACTACCAATTCACTGTCTTTAGTTTTAGTAGCAATTTGGCTTGTCTGGGGTGACTAAGACTAAACTAAAAGTATATACATTTATCATAGGTTCAGAAGGACACGAAGCAATTATGATCCTATATATACACCGTCAAATTAAAATCTTAGTTTAGACAGCAATAAGTTCAGAAGTGACAGATAAAGGGGTTAGGTTAGTGTTGTTATGTATATTACAGAACCAACACGTTTAAAAACGAAACAGAAAGCTCTGCTACTGTATCGCATCTACGACTATCTTTAGAGCTAGATTTTACTACTGATTTAGCTAACTCTATATAACGAGTAAACGAGTGACTACGCTGTTTTCCACCAACAGGGAGATTAGGACCCCTTTTATGAAGTCGAAAGGATTCCCCATCGAACGCTACAAACGACTTAATACTGTCACGGAACAAATGGAACTGTAACTGCTGAAGTAGATATTCGAAGAAAATTCCCGTGATATCGAACTTTTCTTCCAGTCCACAACGAAACTAATCAAAATATATGTTGTTACCATACAACATGGTCAGAAAAAGTTAAAGTCGATAGAAATACTAAGGACACCATCCAGACTTCGCCTGGAATTACACAGATAGTACTGTAATCCTTGGGTGACTTATTGTCAGCCTAATTCCCGAAATAAACAAGTACATTATGGTAAACTACGTACTAGCGCCTAGAATTTTTGCAATATTTTGCTCCAGATGCTTTTGCTGAGGTTCTAAAAGAACGACACTGGACTACGAGATGCTGAGTCCGCCTGCTACTTTCAAACAAATACTGCATAGCTTGCATAAACGTGGAATCTTCTGTTTGTAGGCCTTCTTTTTGATTGCTCGATGACGAGGGTTCTTCCCAGTGACCTTAGCAACGGACTGGATATACGTCTTCTATTCGAGATATGGGGGTAAATGTCAGAACTAAGGGCTTATCTTTAAAGAAGAGAGAGAGAGAGAGAGAGAGAGAGAGAGCTATTTACTTCGATTGGAGCAATACATTTGTTGCAATAGTCTCTAAATTTCAACGGTTGTAAATATTTCGTGGCCTTTTGGCTAGGAAAAAGGTGTAGTAATAGCTTATCAAAACCAATGTTTGGTTTAAGAAGAGAAAGAGAGAGAGAGAGAGAGAGAGAGCTATTTACTTCGATTGGAGCAAAACCTTTGTAGCAATAGTCTCTGAATAGCAACGGTTGTAAATCTTTCGTGGCTTTTTAGCTAGGAAAAAGGGGTAGTATCTGTTCTGATGCTACTAAATCTATTATTTCATCGGTGAGTAAAGGTGAAGTCCTTCTCAGATGAGGCAATTCTTGCTTTTGTTTCAATCTAAAGGACCCTGTTTTCGAAAGCTGAATTTTCTTCACGTCAAAAACCGACATTGTTCTTATGTTGCTTTGGAAGAGCAAGTCAATAGGAACATCGGTTGTAAATGTAATTAAATTTAACAACACAAAATCATTTGAGGTTTAACAATTCCTTCGGTGTTTTTATTTCTATGTTATGTTTACTTTTTGTTCTATGGTATACATACGTAATATCCCCAACACATCCCCCATAAAAGAGGAGAGCAATTGCCCCAAAGCACAACTCTTTTTTTTGTATTTACCTCGATCAAACAACGACAACATGTAGCACAGGGCCGGAAGGTGAAGGTGAAAATCAGCGTACAAGTGCACTCTGGCTCCTTAAAATTGCTTGAGCAGCCACATCGGCATTCGCAGGTGATGGCGCCTTTAGTAGTTCGCTATAAACTAAATCATTTCAAAAGCAAGAAGGAAAGGAAAAAAATGTGGACCTTCGAGAGCTGAAAATAAATCGCGATACAGAAAAAAAGAAAGATCTGATCAGCTTATCTGCAACATGTGACATGCAACTTCCTCTCTGGTGTAATATCCTGACATGTATCCTTACTTATGAATATTTAGTTTTTATTGGAGGTGACGGAGGTTAAGTGGATAATGACACGAACTGACGAACTAGGTGTGTCAAGTTCGAATCCAATCGTTTCCATAGTACCACTTTCAATTAGTTATATTGTAAATCATTAAGTGGTCCCGACTGCAAGTATGCCAAAAATAGAATCAAACCGGTTAACAATGTTGAACCATTCTGATTAATACGAATTTACTTTACTTCAGAGGAAGTGTCTACTACTCTAGCCAAATCTTCATTCTTATATTAGATGTAAAATACCGCTTTAACATCATATATAACCTTGCTACATCCCTCTCTTTCTATTCTCATTCCACTTCTCCTCTGTTCTTGTCTTTTCACCGTCTTTCATTTTCCTCTCATGCTGGCAAATAAAAAAATACCTGTATTAATGCAGATATACTAACTGGCTACTTGCTAATGGAAGATAAAGTAAACTCCCCCATATATTGAACATAACTAACGAAACAGACTATACGCTGTTGTGACCTTAAACAGTCGATAAAAAATAATACAACAATGAGGTAGAGTTAAAGACGGTGTAGATTTACTGAGAGTACAGCAGTAATGTATTGTCAGAGACTGCTTCTGTGTTTGTTAGCACATGTCTCTCTGTTACCATTATGTATAGTGTCGAGAGTGTGCATAAAGTGCCGGAAGAGGGTAGATCACCGCAATATAAGCGTTTATCTTCACTCTTTGCACAACATTTGACTTACTATAACAATATCCTCCAAGTATTTTATAATAACTCGAATGGCTAACATAAAAGAGTTTAGGAAATTTTTAATCATCTTATCTAGGCGTCGTTATTCTGAATTTGTGGCCGTGTGCCTCCATCAGTGGTCATTTTCTCTGAGACCAAACGGTTACAAACAACATTTTGAGATTAATTAAGACGTAGTCAAACCGATAAGAATTAGTGCACACTAAAAATTATTAAACTTTAAAAATCAATTTCTATTAGTGTCATCTAATGTTTTTTAGTAAAAATTCCATTTTTACTAGATTTTTAATTTTCATTTTAAAAATTATTCCAGGAAATTATAACACATTTTAAGTATAAAACTTTGCTTGAAAAAAAAAAATTATGTTGACGTTTGATGCAGCAGTAGTAAGTCTATTGATTGCGGCTTGCTGTTGTAGAAATCGGGATAGCGACGTCTAAGTCAGATAAGTCAAGATGGGAAGAGTATATTTATGTAAAGAAACATTTTCATACGAAGTTATTAGTTGGGAAACTGGACAAGTTTCCTCGTAATGCTAACATCTTCGTCGTTTTGTATGCTATTGGGGATAGTTAAGTGTATGAGGAAGGGGTATCAGTTTTTTTCTTTATAACGGTATGAACAAAATAAATTTGAAATAATATTAATAAATGTTTCATTCCATTTTTAAATATAATTATAAAAAATTAGAAGACACTTATAGTATCTTTAGTTTTTAGCAAACTAAGGTTATCTTGTAATATATCAGTGAAATGCTACCAATGCAATAGTTCTGAAAATTCACAAAACTTTCTTCAATTCTATCGTAGTTAGTAATAAATACTCTTCAGTTGTACCCGGGGAATCGGTCCTTAGAGCATTACTGTATTCTGATAGCATTGTGGTTGAGATAGGTATATTTGCTGACGTCATTAAACTCTACTCTCGTCATGTGGGTAAAATGAACCCGCATATATCCAAAGCAATGGCTGAATCCTTAGAAAGTATCCTCCAGTCTGTAGTTGAATGGGGTCATATATGGATGGTAACATTTAATGCTGCTAAGACTAAGCTCCTTGCCCTCAACAACTGCAAGACACCTCTTCAACCACCGATTGCTATGGCAAATTACACTCTACCTCGGCCTAACAACTATAGGTAGCATAAATTGGAACAAATACATAGAAGACATTTCGGAGTTGCTCTTAAGAAATTGGGTTCCCTTTATCGAGCTAAGAAACTTCTTACACCTGACAATCCTATATCTCTAGAAAGCTACCATCCGCCCATCCATCGAGTATTGTTGTCACATCTGGGGTGGTACACAATCCATTAGTCTCTCCCTCTTAGACAAGGTTAAAAATAGCTTATCTTATCTAATAGGTCAATCACTTACCGCTAAACTCCAGCCGCTTTCCCATCGCCGCAATGTTGCATCCTAATGCTTATTTTACAAGTACTTCAATGGATTGTACTCCGTAAAACCTGCTGCTCTTGTGCCCCCTCGACGTAAATACACTTAACCAACCAGACAATAAGGTAACTCCATCCATTCACTGTGGAGCTGTCCAAATGTCGGACACCATTCTACTCTAATAGCTTCTTTCCTTAGGATGACGGTCGGAGGAACTCCCTCTTTGCTCCCTGTTCCTCCGACTGTACCGACATGCAGAAATTTAAAAAGCATTTCGCTGCAAAATATGCCTTCAGGATGACTCCCTAAACGTTCACCCTAATTCTCAGTTGCCCCTTACGTACACAATGGCAACTTGCCACGTTTGGGGTGAATCAAGTTTTAAAAATAAAAGCTTAAAAAGTCTATTAAACAAAAACGGTTCGCCATTTGCGAGTGAATTCAGATATTAAGGGGAGTGTGTTTGTACTCAATCTGGTTGGATTACAGATAGGATTTCAAATGTTCTCTCCGAGTCATATGTCTCATTTCGTCATATCAGATATCCTAACTCCTTTACGAAATGGAAAATATTGCATTAATAAAAAAATAATATATTGCCAACAAATAAAACGAATTCCATGATCGGAAATCGAACCCGAAACCTTCAGTCTTAGGTTCTACCAACTAAAATATGTGTACTTTCTAATAAATAGAGCTTAAAGAATTATGATGACAAAATAATTATAGATTATACGTGACGTCATAGATTTATGATTTACGACATGGTTCAAAATATGAATTACAAACATAAGATATAATAAACAAAATGAATGAATAGGTTCGCATTATCAATAGCGTTGGGAATTATTTTAATAATTCAAAACTATTTATGTTTCTTTAAGTACGTATTGTATGTGGTTCTTGCGCAATTATATAATCCTCCCAGCCTAGCAAGAATATGCGACCGAAAGGGGGAGGAGCATATATATGCTAGTTTTAATTAATATAGACACAAGTGTTACTCATCTCTCGTTGTTACACTTATGTATATTATAAAGAAAAGCCATGATAGAAAAATGTTAATAGTGAATACCGCCACAGATATTAATACTATTAAACGTATAGTTACACAGAGAGAGAGAGAGAGAGAGAGAGAGAGAGTGATAGAAAGAGCGAGAGAGAAAGAGCCAGAGAGAGAGAGAGAGAAAAAAAGAGACACAACCGGGCAACGCCGGGTAGAGAGAGCTAGTTATTTCTTTTAGTTATTTTATTTACGTTTTATCTAGGTTTCATTAATTATGTTCAACTTAATTACTAAACACCCAATAATTTAATTTCTGATAATTATATCTATAGACAAAATCTTAATCTTTAGAGAGAAAAATCTGTCTTACTTTAGATAAAGAAAAAAAAACGCTACCGGTCAACACCAGGTTAGGAAAGCTAGTATTTTATTTGAGTTATTTTATTTAACGATGTATTTATCTTTTCCATTCATTTAATTCTGTAAACCATGTCCTATATCAATGAGGGAATTTATACGTTTCCTATGTTTTATTTATTATGTTCAACTTATTTCATACCCAAGCAACTCCTGGCAAATCCAATCATAATATGCGGGCATTTTCTGTGCGTGTGTATGTCTGTGCGTCAGTCACAATCTTTGTAAACATTACAAATACATTTCTATATCGAAATATATTTAATTGTTTTAGAAATGGAAAATATTGCATCGAAATTTGGATACTGAGACCCACGATTGTAAACGCGACCTTTCTATCTAAAAATGTATGACTTATTTCGCTGCACTATGTATAATAAATCCCCAACAAATAAAGCAAATGCCATGACCGAAAATCGAAACCGAAACCTTGAGATTTTCAGTCTGATTTTCTACGAACTAAGCTATTCGGATCTTCTCGTGACGTCATAGATTTATGATTTACGTCATGTATCGAAACATATATCTATAAATATATATAGTGCGTCAATGCATAGTTTTTAAAAAAATAATTAGTATAAATATTATAAAATTCTAATAATGATCTTTATATTATGAGTGGATGTACCAGTTGAGCAAAAATATGCGACCAGAAAGAGAAGATATTTGCTAGTCTACTCTTTTACTTTATAAAGGCCACTCACTTGTTTGTCTCTTCAAGGATAACAGGGTATAGATTGACAGTTGTATTTCCTTTGCCGGTTTGGCGAAAACAGTTATGAAGGTCAATGCAATATCTGATGGGAGTGAGTCCCGGTGATATAGATAATATAACCGATATCTAATGATATCATATCATCTTCACTGCTTGTATATTTCGTTCTACTGCGAGGATATGTGTATCGCATGCGCACTGGAAGATTGTGAATATAATGCACGCAAGAGGCTTATCTAATGTTGCATAGTTATGGATTCTTATCCAGATTAAGAACCTACTGCTTCCGAAAATCTCCGGTAGAGGAACTCGGTTATTTCCTGAAATTCACGAATAGATAACACGAACTTCGAGATTCAATAACAGTCGACCTAAATATAACACTAAGGATATTGTATTTTAAATCTATTATCATTAATAACTAAATTGCGAATACAATAAAATATTGTCAGAAACTATGTTACGTATGTGCGATGAACATGATTGACAACTATATAGTTACATGTATTTGCTAATAACAGTCGATGTTTTCAACGTATGTTTTAAATGGTATGAGAGAAGGGGGCAGAGAAAAAGGAAACAACCGGAAATATGGCGTGATAGTGTGTTTCTAGATTTTCAGATCGATCAATCAGCTAAATCAAAAGTAGGTTTGCATTACCTCCTCTTCAGGGGGGGTATAATGTCTCGTGTGTCACGATCAAATAAAATGTATGTGTGTTACTGAATACAAATCAACAAATTATGAACAGTACAATTAAATTATATCTTGTGTTTTCAACGCTCAACCACAGCGATCCTTCGAGACTAAGGACACTTCATCGAAGATAATCTTATCTCCTGATGGCTACTTCCCAGGAGAGGTTCATTCTTACTCTAGAATAAAGTTAGCACAACACCACAACTGTTGACGTTGCTTTTTTCTCTGCTAATGGCAGGAGTAAACAATGTTGTGAATACGCATTTCTTGAACCTATCCACTTCGTTAATAATCGAATTTTACATCATTTCTTATAACGTCTCGTCGCTTGAAATTCTAACATAGAATACATGCTCTTCATGCCTATCCTATCGCATGTGATGTGATTTCTTCTAGCTCGTGTTACCACAGTAGATAATGCCCCCCACTCCTGAAAAGCCATCAACATGAACCTTGTCTGAACTGTATTTTTTGTTTCCACACTAGCATTTCCCCTGCAAATGTAAACCATCAAATTAGTACTATCGGACGTGTCCCTACTAATAAACATATTGATATTAATAACGTAAATGTTCTTTGCAATATTTCGGGGTTGGGAGACTTAGACCATTTTACTCAAGATCGTCTCTCGTCGTCGCCTGATAGTTACCCTTCCGTGTAGAGAGTCTCTCTCTGGAATCAAAGCCGGCACAACACAAAAAAAGAAGTAGATACCGAATTTGGAAAAGGACCCATTTTATTACGCTATTGACGTTGCCTTCCCCTCTGCTAGTGTCGTGGTGGAATTAATATCAGAGCTACATATTTCTTGAGCCTGTCAACTTCGATTTAAATCGATTCTTCTCATTTCTCATAACGTCTTGTCGCTTTAAGTTTCCAACACGGAATTCCTGCTCTTCGCGCATATCCTATCGCACGTGACGTGATTTCTTCTAGTTCGCGTTCTTATAGGTAACAATGGCTCATAAAAGCCAGTTTACCTACACCCGTCAAATCCTTATTTTCTTGGTTACGCGCTAATGTTTCCCTTGCGAATTTAAATCATCAAGTAAGTACTAGTGGGCGTACCTTGGCTATTTAACACTCGTAGAGTAAAGGTCTTGGAAGCAGTTAATAGTTGATAGATCATATTCTGTAGAGTGTGGAGAAATGATTGACAACAACGAGTAGACACCACTTCTTATAAAATACACGCTTTGTTTACCACTTAAAAATAGATAGACATTTAAAAATATAATATTAGAACTCGTCTTACTGCCAACACTACAAAGAACTCACCTTCGTTTATATGTGTACGTAAAATCCATATGTACTACCATTAACAGAGTTCTTTCCAAAAACTTTTCACGTGTGGAACCTATCATCACTGGACTGATTCTCTATTGACTACAAAATGGTCGTTTTCAATTCCAATGTCAACAAAGATCTATTGAGTCTGAATTAGTACAAACATCGTTCTCAGGCCGTTCATGGTACTGTTCTATCATCCAACTGAAGATTTCTCTAACCTTATCCTCGAGTGGCTTTTTTATAGAAGTAACTCTAAACAAGTCATTAAGCCACTTGATGTAAAAAGCTAAAATATAAAAAACAAAAACTTCAAAGTCAGAAACTAGCTAACGATCGGTGTTAGATGGATAGATTCTGACGCAGAAAACAGCAATTATTCCCCCCATCGCTCATTAAATCTGAGGACTAACGGACAAAAAAGAGAAGCGAGAGTTACGAGGATGCCGAAAGTAAACCCAAAGTCCACTTTCTACTCTCTTAGCCTTGGTAATTGGTAAACCACTAGCATGAAAACAGGCTGATTGAATTAATGACTGTATTTTAAAAAGCAATTTAATTCACTATTAAATTGTGTATTAAAATAATAACTATTTCTCGGTTTCTCGTTTTTCTTTGCATGGTCTTCTCTCGAATCTCCGTAAGTATAACACTATTTAACGTTGTACTTACATTATGAAAAAGTACATTAGAATTAAAGGCTGACTTGTTTTGACAAGTTGTGATATATAAAAATCGGTGGTAAATTATTGAAATAAACATTTTTATTTTCTTCAATGTAAAACTAAAAAACACATTTTAATAAGTCCGGTGTGCTGATCTGAAACCGAGAATGTCCTTAATTTATCTCGACAAACGATGGCGTCTTGTGCTTTTCTCTCCCAGCGTTCTCCGTAAAACATTTCCTTTTGGTAAAAGTTTCTGGTGAAAATACTACCTGAAATAACTACTAACGTCGCGCATGAAGATTTAAATCGATACTACATTACGTACAGTTGAAGATACGTTCTAAATTTATGTGGAACACACTTTAGAAAGAAATTAGGGGCACTACGTCATAGAAACTTTCTGGTAATGATCGTTGGAATTCGGAAAAAAATTATTATAACAGAGTACGTGTTAAGGTAAGGGTTGGGGTTAGGGTTAGGGTTAGGGCTGGATAAGTACTTCGTGCCGTTAGAGCTCAATACTGGATGTGTGTTTGTTTTCAATTTATTTACGGGGTTACCAATATTTCCGGGTCATTTAATACCAAAGCCAGGACTTGTGCTATCCTTCAAGTTAGTAATATCATCAAATGTTTATGAATAGTGGTTGCTTCATATACTTATTTATGATGTATATGCATGAGTATAGAACCATATGCAGTTTTATGTAATTTCAAGGGCATATTTAGTTTCACTCATAGACTGCACACCGACAGGCGCTTCACGAGGCGTCTATACAAATATACACCCGTCATCGTCTGTAGACAAACACACTTTAATTAAAATCCGCTAACCCTTTTTACGTGATAAATTTGTCTAATCCCTTTGTGTGTATCGTCCTGTTAATCTCTGGACAAGTTACTAATTACATCAACTGCGGGGATAATAGCTCTCGAATATCAGCACCATGAGAAGATCGGAGTCAATGCCGGGTGATTCTTTAAACGCCTTTAGCGAACTTTGTATTTGTTAACTCGTGTTATATTTTCACTTGCTGATGGATGTATAAATCCTTTTTACGCACCCGTGTCATCGTTTTTGAGAACACAAAGTTTCATGTTTGTTTTTCTTTTTTGCATAAAAATTGCACGAAGCCACTTGATCAAAAGAGCTAACAAGAACGGAAGATAATTATCGCGAATACAGGTTATGCCTATCAACTTTTGTCTTAAAAATACTAAGGATATAGGTAGGAGGAAAACAGTCAGCAGAAAAAGGGTTCCATTAGTTTTTAGTTCTTGGAAAGAGCTACTGGAATAAGAAGCTGTATTACAATGATGTATCAAAACAGCTTATTGATGGAGACCACTAGACCAACGAGTCAAACGAGCTGGAATAAAGGAAGCAGTGAATAGATCAGGAAATTCTGAAGGAACAGACTTCATAAGAACATTTATAGAATAGACTGAGATGAAACACTCAGACGCTGGTGTTAGTTGATAAGAAAGTAAATTAATGTATATAACTTGGATGATTCATAAAACCAGAGACTTTAATATTTAAACTACAGCTTAATATATAGAGAAACTGAGAGAGAAATAGAGAGAGATAGAGAGAGAGAGAGAGAAGTAGACGGATGGATAGACAAATATATATAGGTTTTGTCGCGTTTCACCAAGCTACATTCTTTATGCCTGCTCTCTAATTAAGCCTAAATAGGGAACAACGATTCTCTGCTTGAAGTGTCGCCAGAAAGAGGGATAACTCAAACTGTTACATTTAAACATAGCCTTGATTATGTAACAACAGTACACATCCGTAAACTCAGCAAATTGTACCTAATCATCGGTTGCAGTTAATATTTATATTTACAAAGTAAGTATACATGTTACGTTCGTGGTGGCCTTTGATACACGGCATTTTGTTTGATATACTTGCTTGATTAAAAATAATATTAGAGGATTTCTTTCACCCTTTTTTGCTGTCCTGTATGATAGTCTGTTTTTAATTTGTGCCCATATTTACTTCCCTCCCACAAGAGCAGAATGAGGCACAGAGTCAGTTTTCGTAAGTGTGGAAAGATAAGTTTGGATTGAGACAAAAATAAAAACTGACGCAGTCTAGTAATAGTCATTTATTCCTGACTCACCGGAAATAGAGCAGATGAAGTTTAGTATCAGAATATATATTATTCGTTTATCTTAGCCAAAATGCCTTCTGTTAACTCATCTCTTTCACATACTTTACTAAGAAACGCATTTATAATTCTTTTTTTTATTCTAGAATTGAACGAAAAATCACGTGTACATGATTCAACGGGCAAAGGTTTTTCATGAATTTATTGCATTGTTTTAGGGTCCCTCGGCCTTTCACGCAGCCTTAAAACTAGAAACACTCCAAGAGTGCAACCATTGACGTAAAACGTAAACCAGAAGTAAAATGACACAGCCTTTTATCTGTTTCGCGCCACTGCTTGTTGGCTGGAGGGAATTGACTCGTGCGCGGCCAAGATTCACGAGCGCGTGCGTTTGATTCCTCATTTGGCCACAATGGTGGCCGTAAAGCAAACACTTATGTCACGCGTTGACGTCTATTTCAACGAGGTAACTGTTTCAATTCCTCATCCTCGTTACATATACATTTACAAAGAAAGAAAAATACAAAATTCGACAAAACAAAAATATTCGAAAGAATAAAAATGCATAGAATAACAGCCACGTATTTATACATTCGCAAACTATACGACACAATTTTAGTATAAGAACGTATATTGTTACGCTGCGTCCATACTAGCATTTAGCGATGTAAATTCTATTTCAAATTAGCGTGACAGACCGACAATATTCCGTTTGTAACTGCTGTGTGACAGATCGACAAAAATAGTGTCTTAAAGTTAAGCATGACATATCGACTTAGAGAACGTTAAAAACAAAAGTAGACACTTTTAATTTGATATACGTCCATTGAATCTGTGCACTTAACGAGGTAAATGCTATTTCTAATTGAAACGTAACAGACTAATGAACGGACAGAACCTCTCTTAGCAATTCTTGAACACATCTAAAAAAATGTTCTTTTAATATGCATCAGATGTTGGCAATCACAGGAGGGACCATCTGAATGTTCTCAACGCCATAGTGAAAATGGGGCTATAGAGACGACTGGATTCGAACTTGGTACGTCGCTTTCTATTTAACTACTTCTAATTGATAAACTGCTGATCAAAATTATTTTATATTCTATCAATGTTTGTATATTTGATCTGTGCAACAGTTTTTATTTTAGTTAGTAATATCATAGAGAGAGTTGGAGACGATACTCATGTGGCAGATCTAAATATTTCGTAGGATACATAATTTTCTTCTTCACAACTCGTAATGTCTACGGATGCTTATTGCTGTAATAATATTTCATCTTTTCTAAGCTTAGCACATATTAGTTACGAATAGTTTTAACACGTTCTCGCTTATTTAAAGCAAATACTGACCAATTTAGAAAACGTGATTTTGATATTTATAATTGTTACGACCAGGGGCCTTCATTCATCTTCATCGTAATTTTAGTATGTGTAGTAATGACGAAGGTCGCAAATCAGTCTGTCAACTTTCAAAGGTACTCTCACCGTTCGTTACGTGCACTTGCTTCGCACCGACTCGCATGAAACGGTACGAGACCCGCTTGTATACACCGAGACACACCTAATTTGCATGTAAATGCAACGAGACTTTGCGAGATTCTGCGTGAATCGCATGCTTCAAAGGCTCACGGACGCGATGTTGGATGTCCTTCTTTCATCCGCGCACAGGACAGACAAACGCGAAGACGCTTCGTAGGTAAGCCCCCCTCATGTTCCCTACAGTATGTAATGTTTACGCATGCGCATTTTTCTAATAATCTTTTAATTTTTAAGCTTAACAAATATGACGTACGATTTGTGTAACAAGTTCACAGTTATTTATTTAATTTAAAGCAACCTTCGACTATTACACGTAATTTGACTATTAATCAAGTTTGTAGAAGTTCAAGTTACACATTTATTCTTCCTATGTGATTACGGGTCACCATACATTTTAAGCCACTTCCTCGTTACGAATGACGTGTACCTTTCTTTAGTGTGGAGGTTTACAGTCATTTCTTTCTTGGTGTTACATGACTAATGCTGAAATTACAAGGCTAATAACGTTATTTTATTATTACATTATTACTTTCACACAAAGTATCAGCGTAGATGTTGGGAATATTTCAAAACAAACCGAAAGCGTGTCGATTATTCTAGTAAAGAAAAATAAAACTGTTTATTACTAAGCACTCCACGTTTTATAGTAGCGTGTAGGAATGCACATGTCTCTGTGTCTTTCCCTCTTTGCGCCAGATTTAACGGGCCAAACTCTGTGATCTACCTTTGTTTCGGTGTTCTAAAACACTTCGGCTTAGCAATGAGTCATATACTGTAAAGTACATTGACGTTCAGAAGATCAGCAGCCAAGGATATTCTAACGAGAATCTTTGGATGATTACGAACAACCCTAGTGGAGATAATCCTTAGGAGAATAAATGGTGGTGCAATGGAGGCAGACGCATACTATGGGATCAGATAACCCGAGTTACATTCAAATCTAAGCTTTTGCATCCACTGTAGTAAAATGAGGAAAGGTATACATACTCCCTCTAAAATTAGGGATAAAAGAGAAGTATATGTTTAAATATAATGCACTGTTTATACGTTTTTTGTTCATGTTTATTTACGAGTAATCATTTATTATGTAAATAAAATGATGAAGATTGACAATAAAACGCAGTAAATTTGGAGGAATCTTTAATTATTTTCCGTTATGGACGGACATACACCAAGTTTGTCTTATGGTAAGATTATCACACGTGCGAATTTGTCTTACAGAACTTTCCTCCCATACGTAAGGTGATGTGTTTTTCTTTAATGTATTTAAAGAAAAACAAGTTCGGATCAATTCTTAAGATGCGTCCATTCGATATGCGCGTTTAGCGCAAAACTTGGCATTTCAAAGTTAAGCGTGACAAACGGACAGACAGACAGCCGAACTGAATAATTGACCGACAAATATAACCTCTTAGAGAGACGTGTGTGCACATCTAACATACTAAACGTGACAAAACGACGAAAATTCTTCTACAAATTTTAGCGTGACGGACAAACGAATGTTTTTTATACTAAATTTAAGAATTATTGACTGACCAACGGACAGATCCTTCACATAATTGAACTAATGCTGAATAAGATGCATCCATTTAATCTGCGGGTTTTACGATTCAAACTTTATTTCAAACCGAAACGTGACAGAATTACGGACGAACCAATATTTCCATACAGACAGAGCATCTTATAGAGACTCGTGGATGTATCTTAAAATACAAATCGAAACCGTTTAGTTATTAATCGCATATTAGAATTAACACCTGTTTGCTTTTCAAGCACAAAAGTAAAGTTCTTTCTTTTTGTCATTTTTAAGCTAAACACTAGAAAACAATAGTTTAGACAAAAAATAAATAAAAGTTGGACTAAAGAGTGAATAACAATTGCTTGAGTGGATTATTAACGCGCGAGATTTAGCTGCGAGATCCAAAATGGCTGTCAACGCCATACTGGCCTCGTTATCAATAGAATATCAAGCAAGTTCCATCGGCAATGACTGATAAACATTTTTGTTTACTGAGACATTTGGCGTCACAGACCAATTTTCTTTGACTATGCGTTTTCCTTTTTATATTTTAGTCATATTTTTTAGTTATTTACGATGACAGTTTGGACCTTTAAGGTGGAATTCTCTCTGATTCTCTGACTCTCTCTCTCTCTCTCTCTCTATATATATATATATATATATATATATGATTGGCACCTTATTTTATTATTTCATTTTATATTATGATATTAATGCTCTATCAAGTATATTGAGCTTCAGTTTTTATCCGGATGTTTCACTAATTATAAGATATTAGTTGACTCATATCTTTTGTTGGATTACTTTATATATATATATATATATATATATATATATATATATATATATATATATATATATATATATATATATAAATGTATGTGTGTTATTTTGTGCTGTTTTATTTTCAATGAAGTAATCAATATTTCTTTTAATTTACGTCATATATAGAGCAAATAATATTCATAACAATATTCATAATAATACTGACACCAGACAAAATATTTATAGATGGTCGATGAAGATGAGAAGACCGAGGAAGAAGAGCACAAAGCAGACCTCCACTGGAAGAGTGCAGAGAGTTCAGGGACATTGGAGAAGCTTATTGCCACCAAATCACAGAGAAGACCAATGGTCCTTACCAGCGAGAAATCAATCGTAAGCGGCTGTTGTTATGCCACAATATTATTTGCGGTGGTTATCAAAAAGAGTTGAAGAATATTGGGAATCTGGAGAGGCTTATTGTCACTCAGACTCCAGGAATTACCACTGGTTGTTGTCGGTGAGCAATCACTGACGATGATTTGTGTGAAAACTCCTAGTGAGTAGAAATAATGATAATAATAATAATAATAATAATAATAATAATAATGATGATGATGATGATGATGATGATGATGATGATGATGATGATGATGATGATGATGATGATGATCAAGATCAAGAAAAAGATGAAAAATAAGGAAATTGATGTAATCATATATGTGACTTATTTTGTAAAACTGTATCGCGCGTTTCATGCCGTATGCAATCTTTTAGCCCATAAAGAGACTGTTGGGAGATTGCATGAAGCATCAAGTAAACGCCAAATAAGTAAACACACGGAATAACATCTATGAAAACATGTATTTATTTATTTATTATTCTTATGAGTCAGATGGTTCTGCCTTAAGACCTTCGTCTTTACGAATGCACGAATTCACTCGATAAGAAGAAATTCAAATGCGGCTTTGACATCAGTGTACTCACAGGCAGGTGCCTTCATTGGTTCGCCAGCTGGTGTATCGTTAGGATGTCTTTGGAGAACGGATCTGTCAGCAGCAAAGAAATACACAAGTTTGATGTGAGAACTCAGATCAAAGTTAAGTGTAAATCTGGAACTTTTTGATTCGTGACGACATATTTGCGTATTATTTGGATTATGTGTATTACTGTTTTCATATTGGATCTTATTCTAACGACGTTTCGGCCGATGTAACCTCCGATTTTATTCAGGTGCGTCATGTCGAACTCGGGTAATCTTCATCTTGAAGTTGGAAATCTTTACGTAATTTCGAACGGAGCCGTTTATTTTATCCCCGACGGTAGTTTGTTCTTGTTCCGTCAGTCATAACCAAGAAGAAATCGTATTCTTCCGCGAATAATCCAAACAATATATTTAAGACAGAAAACGAGATGGAAAAAGGAAAATGAAAGGGAAAAGAAAGGAAAAAGGAAAAGAAAAACGTAGGAAAATTCGAGAAAGAAAATTGATGACAACCGTTCTCATCTTCGGTGTTATTCTCACAGCGTATCAGTCGATGTAACTTCCGGATCATCATCAATTAAACCCGTCAACCTTTATATCGATCTGGTGAATATGCACAAAGTTTCTAACTGAACTTGTTTTTAATGATATTAAGTAATTCTTAATTGTATTCTTAGTATTGATCGTACTGAGCATTGAACCTTCAAACTCCAAAATAATTCAGTCCTTACAAATGATTATTACTTCGCATTGTATCCATTGCGCCATAAATCTATGCGGATGTGAGAATAACATCCTAGGTCAGAACAGTAGTTCGAACAATCCAAATAATACAAATTATCAATCATCCTCTAAAAATGTCGATACATACACATTAACGTTATTTAAAGAATTTTGAACACCAAATAATGTTATATATATTGTTTTAACAAGATCGAGCGTATACTTTGCTTTATCTACGAGTGGGCAAGCCTCGCAGTTAATATAAGCAGCATGAAGCGGGGAAGAAAAAAGACAATACTCTAAGAAAAAGACGCATCGCGTCAAAGGTCTGAGGTAAGAACGTTTAAATAAATGATTTTATTCATTTAATAAATAAATAAAATAAAATATAACATTATTTGGTTTTCAATCTTCTTCAAATAACTTTACGAAAATAATGTTTTCTTTTATGTGTCAACTCCTTCTGTACATATAAACGTTTACGTCAGCATTTCTGATTCTTTGCAATTTAAATCAAATCATCATCTTTTAATTTAATCTTTTAAAATTAATTTCTTTTTCGGTACTTCTATCGATCCTAACCCAATTTCCGTGAACTTCGCGTCGGTAACGTTCCGACATTCTACGTAAACACCCGAGAGATGACGAGCCGAATGGTGGCAGCGGGATGCCGGGCAATTAGCTGATCAGCTGTCAGTAACCAGACGACACTTTTTTCTAATCAGTATTTAAATTGATTAAAGACACACACAGTTGTTCGAAGCCAGTGCGTGTCATTTATTTCCTGTTAAATTAAAAAAAGGATTTATTAACAGTTGTTTCGCTTTGTTTATTTACAAGAAATAAAAACAAAATATTTCTTTAGTAACAGTTGTTTCGCTTTGTTTATTTACAAGAAATAAAACAAAATATTTATTTAGTAACTGTTGTTTCGCTTTGTTTATTTACAAGAAATAAAAACAAAATAGTTATTTAGTAACAGTAGTTTCGCTGTCATTTTTTTGTTGTTTTTTGGCAATTTTTCTTGACAATAAAACTGAAAAATATAGAACGCGGCCACGTATCGAAGTTATTGGCTGCCACCATTCGGCTCGTCATCTCTTGGATAATTATGTAGCATGCCCGAACCCTGCCTACGCGATATTCATGGAAATTATGTGAGGATTGATAGAAGTACCTATTGTTCAACTAATTACAAATATTAACATATCTGACTTTTTAACGCAGAAACGGGCATGCATTTGTTGCCACTGTTTACTTAATTTCCATTCGGATTAAAATGAATATTTATAGAAACACATAAACAAATCGCATGACAAAATATTCACTTGAATAACGAACGTTTAGATCGTTATTCTGAATCTCTCGAAATTGAACTCTTTAGATAAATACAATAAGTTCGGTATGATGATACAACGTTTGAAATAATATATAAACTTATTGTTATACTTACTCTTGCTCATGCGCGTATAACAATGTGTATACCAAAGGCGTTGTGTGAATAATAGCTTGCCAAAAAGACTGAAATTATCATGAATTGTTTTAAACAAGACTGAAATCGATAAAGAATTCGAATCACTTCTATAGAATTTCAATCGGTTAAGAAATGAAAATTTCAAATAGATGTTTTTTTTAAATTTTGCTTCAACATCTTGCTCGCGATAAGCTCATAACTTGTTGCGTAGCAAAAATGATGTATGAAGAACAACCGGCCAAAAACGTCTGCAATTTCCATGAGTTTTTAAAACAAGAATGAGTTTGATGAAGAATACTTGTATGAAACGACCACCAACTCAGGCGATACGTGGATGTGAGATCATGATATAGAGCAAGTCTTAATTAAAAGAATGTGTTCAAGAGTATTTTCGAAGGGCAAGGACTCAATTGCAAGGCTAAGCGGTCGGCTTAAAAAGCGATCGCCACCCTTTTTATTCCAAAGGTATAATCCTCATAGATTTTCTCGAAGATCAAAGAAAGACAACATGGGAAATATTAAAAATCACTTTTAAGGAAATATATCAGTGGACAAAGGAACAAAGGATTATAATTCCTCACGACAATACATTTCGTTAAGGGTAAGAATGGTTGTTAACGAGAATTTGGGGGCAAAAAATTGCGTAATCAATTCTATACTTTCAATATTCTCCTTTCCTATTTCTTGTTATTCCTAAAACTCAAAGAACATTTGAAAGGAGCATGTTCTAATCTCCTGATGAGGAAAATGTGTTTTCTACATGGTGCAAAACAAAGGACCTAGAATACTCCAGAGAAGGGTAAATAAGATTTAAACACTATCTTCAGAAATGCATTGCCAATTATGTTGAGAAATACTTCATATACTATCTACTAGATTTGCCGGCTCGCCATCGCTTAGCAAATTTTGCTACTTGAAACATTAATTTAAAATAATAAACATTTTATACACACGAAACAACATCTTTCTCATTTGTTTATATAAATAGATAAAAATTAACATGTCATAAGTTCGATACAAATTTATTAATCTTGTTAATGTGACCGTATAGAAAGGGACGGAAAAAAGAACAAAGTCTTGCCTTTACTCTTTGGAGAGGAAGGAGTTTATTGCAAACTTTGTGAGGCGCTTAGGCCGGTGAATGCCGACGGGAAATGCCAGGCATTTTTTAAAAGACCATATTACCTTTTATTTAATGTAATTGGCTTGATTATTCCCACTTTCCTTCCCTGTGCTACATGTTCTGTCGGTTGGAAGGATATACATACACAGTCCTTCTAAAAAACGGAGCATTTAAATATAAATGCTAAATATGTGTCCAAGGAAATAAAACAATATTGCGAAACAGAATAGTTTGTTATATTAAAAAGAAATTGAGTTAAAAAAAACAATAATAAATAATAGTTCATTATTCACGTGTCCTATTTCAAAACCAATATTCAAATTAGTTAACATTTCAACTCGTCTGCCTATCATGTAAAGATGACGTTTCCGTTTGTTCGAGCCCACCTTTCGCATTTATTCATTTAGATTATCACACGAAAGCTGAATTAATATATTTAAATCACAGAAAATACATGCTAAATATTCCTCAGTTTGGTGATTGAGTTTCGTTCTAAAAAAACATATTTGACTGTTTTAATTCTTTGCAATTTGTACATATCTCACTAAGTGATCAATCATGTACTAAATTTATATCTGCTCCTCTCACTTTCTATCTCCTTCACGTTCTATGTTGCTTAACTCATATTCTTATTTAATACGGTACCTATAACTCTCGCTTCCGCCTCGTTTTCCCTCTCTCTTTATAAACACTCGAAGTTAATAAAGAAAAGAAAGAACAAGCTATTGGAATAGTCCATTATAAATGAAGAGAGTATCCCAGCATGTTGTAATATTTTTAACTCGTAGCTGCAGAGAGAAATAAAGTAAAAGACAAATGGGTAGGGGTGGACAGCGAGCAGAAAGAGAAATATTTTGGGTTTTGCTATTTTTTAAATATTTGAAAGGCTTGAGAAAGTTACTTTATTTCTCATTAATACAATCTAAACCGAACTCAATGGTTGACCAACGTTCACATTGCTTTTAGTATATATATTTTCTTTCGTGTGATTTAATAAAGGTTGCTATTAATTACTTGCAAAACCTTCTCATTTCCTCTCCTATTAGAATTGTATGTCTATTACTACAAACACCATATCGTTTTATTAGTAATTTTTCACACTTCTTGTAATATCATTTGTAAGTATTTTAAAATAATTGGACCGGCATGAGCAATACAATAGGTAGTTACACGTTGAGTAACTTTTCTACCTTACTCTACCATTCCGTTTAATAATTATTTTTACACACACGTTTCTAATATTGCTACAATAGCAGTGTTCGTACAACTAGTATAGTTTTAAAAGTATGAAATTGTTTGTACGTTTTTTTTTTAATACACGATTTCATCGATTCTTACATTTCATATCGATTTAGAATTCAACATGGCTGACGTTCATTTTAGTTATTTTCTATAGACTAGTATAGTTTTTAAAGTATAAAATTGTTTGTAAGTTTTCTAAATACAAGATTTCATCGATTCTTACATTTCATATCGATTTAGAATTCAACATGGTCGACGTTCATTTTAGTTATTTTCTATAGACTAGTATAGTTTTAAACGTATGAAATTGTTTGTAAGTTTTTTTAATACAAAATTTTATCGATTCTTACATTTCATATCGATTTAGAATTCAACATGGTCGACGTTCATTTTTGTTATTTTCTATAGACTAGTATAGTTTTAAAAGTATAAAATTGTTTGTAAGTTTTTTTAATACAAAATTTTATCGATTCTTACATTTCATATCGATTTAGAATTCAACATGGTCGACGTTCATTTTTGTTATTTTCTATAGACTAGTATAGTTTTAAAAGTATAAAATTGTTTGTAAGTTTTTTTAATACAACATTTTATCGATTCTTACATTTCATATCGATTTAGAATTCAACATGGTCGACGTTCATTTTTGTTATTTTCTATAGACTAGTATAGTTTTAAAAGTATAAAATTGTTTGTAAGTTTTTTTAATACAAAATTTTATCGATTCTTACATTTCATATCGATTTAGAATTCAACATGGTCGACGTTCATTTTTGTTATTTTCTATCGACTAGTATAGTTTTAAAAGTATAAAATTGTTTGTAAGTTTTCTAAATACAAGATTTCATCGATTCTTACATTTCATATCGATTTAGAATTCAACATGGTCGACGTTCATTTTTGTTATTTTCTATAGACTAGTATAGTTTTAAAAGTATAAAATTGTTTGTAAGTTTTTTTAATACAACATTTTATCGATTCTTACATTTCATATCGATTTAGAATTCAACATGGTCGACGTTCATTTTTGTTATTTTCTATAGACTAGTATAGTTTTAAAAGTATAAAATTGTTTGTAAGTTTTCTAAATACAAGATTTCATCGATTCTTACATTTCATATCGATTTAGAATTTAACATGGTCGACGTTCATTTTCGTTATTTTCTATCGACTAGTATAGTTTTAAAAGTATAAAATTGTTTGTAAGTTTTCTAAATACAAGATGTCGTCGATTCTTACATTTCATATCGATTTAACATGGTCGACGTTCATTTTCGTTATTTTCTATCGACTAGTATAGTTTTAAAAGTATAAAATTGTTTGTAAGTTTTCTAAATACACGATTTCATCGATTCTTACATTTCATATCGATTTAGAATTCAACATGGTCGACGTTCATTTTTGTTATTTTCTATAGACTAGTATAGTTTTAAAAGTATAAAATTGTTTGTAAGTTTTCTAAATACAAGATTTCATCGATTCTTACATTTCATATCGATTTAGAATTTAACATGGTCGACGTTCATTTTAGTTATTTTCTATCGACTAGTATAGTTTTAAAAGTATAAAATTGTTTGTAAGTTTTCTAAATACAAGATGTCGTCGATTCTTACATTTCATATCGATTTAACATGGTCGACGTTCATTTTTGTTATTTTCTATAGACTAGTATAGTTTTAAAAGTATAAAATTGTTTGTAAGTTTTCTAAATACAAGATTTCATCGATTCTTACATTTCATATCGATTTAGAATTTAACATGGTCGACGTTCATTTTAGTTATTTTCTATCGACTAGTATAGTTTTAAAAGTATAAAATTGTTTGTAAGTTTTCTAAATACAAGATGTCGTCGATTCTTACATTTCATATCGATTTAACATGGTCGACGTTCATTTTAGTTATTTTCTATAGACTAGTATAGTTTTAAAAGTATAAAATTGTTTGTAAGTTTTCTAAATACAAGATGTCGTCGATTCTTACATTTCATATCGATTTAACATGGTCGACGTTCATTTTTGTTATTTTCTATAGACTAGTATAGTTTTAAAAGTATAAAATTGTTTGTAAGTTTTCTAAATACACGATTTCATCGATTCTTACATTTCATATCGATTTAGAATTCAACATGGTCGACGTTCATTTTTGTTATTTTCTATAGACTAGTATAGTTTTAAAAGTATAAAATTGTTTGTAAGTTTTCTAAATACAAGATTTCATCGATTCTTACATTTCATATCGATTTAGAATTTAACATGGTCGACGTTCATTTTAGTTATTTTCTATCGACTAGTATAGTTTTAAAAGTATAAAATTGTTTGTAAGTTTTCTAAATACAAGATGTCGTCGATTCTTACATTTCATATCGATTTAACATGGTCGACGTTCATTTTAGTTATTTTCTATAGACTAGTATAGTTTTAAAAGTATAAAATTGTTTGTAAGTTTTCTAAATACAAGATGTCGTCGATTCTTACATTTCATATCGATTTAACATGGTCGACGTTCATTTTTGTTATTTTCTATAGACTAGTATAGTTTTAAAAGTATAAAATTGTTTGTAAGTTTTCTAAATACAAGATTTCATCGATTCTTACATTTCATATCGATTTAGAATTTAACATGGTCGACGTTCATTTTCGTTATTTTCTATCGACTAGTATAGTTTTAAAAGTATAAAATTGTTTGTAAGTTTTCTAAATACAAGATGTCGTCGATTCTTACATTTCATATCGATTTAACATGGTCGACGTTCATTTTCGTTATTTTCTATCGACTAGTATAGTTTTAAAAGTATAAAATTGTTTGTAAGTTTTCTAAATACACGATTTCATCGATTCTTACATTTCATATCGATTTAGAATTCAACATGGTCGACGTTCATTTTTGTTATTTTCTATAGACTAGTATAGTTTTAAAAGTATAAAATTGTTTGTAAGTTTTCTAAATACAAGATGTCGTCGATTCTTACATTTCATATCGATTTAACATGGTCGACGTTCATTTTAGTTATTTTCTATAGACTAGTATAGTTTTAAAAGTATAAAATTGTTTGTAAGTTTTCTAAATACAAGATGTCGTCGATTCTTACATTTCATATCGATTTAACATGGTCGACGTTCATTTTTGTTATTTTCTATAGACTAGTATAGTTTTAAAAGTATAAAATTGTTTGTAAGTTTTCTAAATACAAGATTTCATCGATTCTTACATTTCATATCGATTTAGAATTTAACATGGTCGACGTTCATTTTCGTTATTTTCTATCGACTAGTATAGTTTTAAAAGTATAAAATTGTTTGTAAGTTTTCTAAATACAAGATGTCGTCGATTCTTACATTTCATATCGATTTAACATGGTCGACGTTCATTTTCGTTATTTTCTATCGACTAGTATAGTTTTAAAAGTATAAAATTGTTTGTAAGTTTTCTAAATACACGATTTCATCGATTCTTACATTTCATATCGATTTAGAATTCAACATGATCGACGTTCATTTTCGTTATTTTCTCTCGACTAGTATAGTTTTAAAACAGCTTGCAATTATATCTCAGTACATTCAACTCATCCGATATAGTGGTTGTTTTACAAAAAACTCAACCCTCCTCGTGTTATCTAATGCCGAATCTGCTAATTCTAGTAAAAGTGTTTACGCTTAAAGTTATTTATATGTTCAAGTATTCATTTATCGTGTTTGGCGGAGTAAAAAGAGGAGAAGGGAGGAAGAAGTGGAAGAGAGAAACGTTAGAGGAGGAAAGTAAATTGTTTTTTTTTCTGTTTGAGATTTTTCCTTCCATGACTGAGTTTTGCAACGAGAAAAAGAAACAATAAAACATCAATGTTTGGTGTATTTTGGGACAGTAAGCCGATATATTCATCCGTAACAGTTGAAGCGTAGGTAATCATGTAGTATAGTTAACAGTCGATGTATCAAAAAAATATACAACTAACAACTTTTCTCAAACGCAATAAAAAATATTTTTCTATCGACTAGTATAGTTTTAAATGTATGAAATTGTTTGTAAGTTTTTTAAATACAAGATTTCATCGAATCTTACATTTCATATCGATTTAGAATTCCACATGGTCGACGCGATTTTCGTTCAGCCTCAAGTTCGAGTTCTCATAGTTACCAACCGACGTATCGAAAATTAAAAAAATACGATTAATAACTTACACCAAACGCATTAAAAGTTAATTTTCTATCGACATGTATATTATTAAGCGGCTGAAACTGTTTTTTTCTAATTTTCTATCGACTTGTATAGTTTTAAAAGTATAAAACAGCTTGTAAGTGTATTCCAATACAATTCCAGATTGATTTAGAATTCAACATGGGTGGCGCCATTTTTGTTCAGCCATAACTTATTATAGTTAACAGCTGACACATCGCAAATTAAAAAGAAAACCTTCAGCAAACCTATTTAAATTGAATTTTCTACCGACATGTATATTATTAAGAGTCTGAAACTGGTTTTAAGTGTCTTTTTAATTAAAAATTAACTTGCAATATTTCGAAGCTTATGGTTCCATGTGTACAGGAAAATAATTTTTAAACACTATAGGAAGATCGAAAACAAATTCTGAAATTAAAAAAAAATACAAACAGTTTCGGAAATTTTCAACCATATAGATCGGTAGAAACTTAAATGTTATTGCGTTAGGTAAAAGCTGTTTGTTGTATATTATTTTGGGGGTGTTATTTTCGATTTCTCGATTGTTGTGTTTTGGATTTTTTTAGGTGATTGATAATTTGTATTATTTGGATTATTCGGACTACAGTTCTCAATCTGGATGCTTTTCTCACGGCGTATCGCTTGTACTAAGGATTGAACCTTCAACCTCGAGAAGACTGCAACTTAGAATTGATAATACTTGGCACTTTTATCACGCGTCCTTGTGATACTAATGATACAATGAGGAATTACTTAAAACTGTAACCCGGTCATGGCTGACAGAACGAGAACAAGCTACCAAAGCGTGTTAAATAAAAGGTTTTGTTCTAAATTAAGTACAGATTCCCGAGTTTGCACCTGAAGAAGATCGGAGGTTAAATCGGCCGAAATGGTGTGAGACAATATCCAAGATGAGAACAGTAGTTAGGACAGTCCAAATAAGTCAAATTCTCGACTGTTAACTAGACTGCATGATTGCCGAAGGGTTAATCAAATAAAAAATATATTTTCCATCCTTACTATTTAATTGTCCAGGCTTTTATGTTTGGGAATCTTTTATTTACCTCGAGATTGTTTTCAAGTGATTATCTCTTGTTCTCAACAATTGAAGTAGACATTCCTTTTTTTCTATGTGTCCTTTTTTTTTCATATAGATATGTCTCGATAATCGCTAAGGATATCCAGCGTCCGATCTCAGTTCGCTGTGAAAGGAAATTATCGGCGCTTGAAGCAAAAAAAAAAACGGAAAGAAAGAGAAATAAGAGGGCGAAGCGAGCATCATTTTAAAAGCAAGATGGCGTTCCGTGTCTACAGACGAACGCGTTCAAGTAGAAACCACTGATCACAGGTCAGTAGAAATCAACTTGTTCAATTGTCTAGTGTTCCAGAAATGTACTCAAAACAGGCATAGCACATCTAGCAGCCAAATAAAATAACCACAAACTAAAAACGATGAAAAAACAGCAATAACAATTCATTTTAAAGAAGCACACACATATTTAAACAAGGGGTTTATTAAGTACGTCTGCACTTTTAAATATTTACGAGGAAAAATGTGACCCGTTTGGTCCCCCAACGAATTCGAATTAGATTGCGTGAATAAGAAAAACGTCAGGTTTTAAAGCAAGTAAAATATACACAATGAAAAGAGAAAATTGAAAATTAGTCCTTGTTTTATCGCTCTGGTTTTAAAACCTGACGTTTTCCTTAGTCTAACACCAAGAAATAAATGCACAGGAGCATTTTACAAATATATTGGTGCTAGCCGAATCAATTGTATGCTGAATAAAAAATAAGTTTCAGGAATGACGTGAATCTGTTCTTTATAACGTTAATATGGTATAAAATTACACAAAAAGTATTGAATATATATATATATATATATATATATATATATATATGTATGAAAAGAGTACGGATTGTAACCAGGTTTTACCTGACTGAGAAACTTTCGTTAATTTTCGTTTATACGAGCAATGAAGATAGCCAACCCAAGAAATAACTACATTTGATACAGGAACATCTTATAAATATATTGGTGTTATTCTGAACTACATGGTTCGATGGTTTTATTTCTTTGTAATAAATGTTCAATCTTATTTTATTAGTACAGTTGATGGAGGATATGTAGCGATGTATTATGTTTTTAAGAGCGTTGTCATCCAATTAAAAGTTCGGATGTATTTCGATAGAATACAATAGATTTACGTAGTGGAAATAATTTATCTTATTATTAGCAGTATTGTCTAAGTTTCGAATCATTAATTTTATTTTTTCGTCTACAATATAATTCGGAATTTGATTATTAAGTCGGACTTGCTTAATTGTTTATTTTTAATTTATTAAGGTATAGTTATTCGGGTTTAAGAGATTAGCTTAGCACGTTTTCATAGATGTTTAATCATTGCAATTTCATATCTATATGGGCATTCTCTTCTATACCTTAACATGCATGTATTAATAGAATATTGCAAATAACATTCAAGATGCGAACAGTAGTTTAAATAAATCAAATAAGACAATTTATCACGTTACACACAAACGGGTAACCATTTTGAGGCTAAATCCACTCTCAAACTTCTTGGTCTTTCTTTCTCATCAATTTTTTCTTGGAGTCAATACATTAGATTCATTACTTTTTCTATTTTCCGTAAAGTCGCACCAAACAGTTTATCACGGCTGAAACTATTCTCTATTTCTACAAATCAACTATCATACAATGTATGGAGTTATTTTGTCATATTTTGGCTGCTAAGTCTCTGTCCCATTTGAGGCTTCTTATTAAGGTGCAGAAACGTATCTGTGTTTTGATTGGCCCAACATTCTTTTCTGCACCCTCTCTCTCACAGGCGTGATGCTGCCAGTCTCAGTATTTTTTTTATAAATACTATTATGACATGTGTTCTTCAAACTTGTGCGATATATTCCCTGCTTCCTTTATTCGAGCTCGTTCGACTCGTTGGTCCACTTATCTCAATCAATTCGCTGTTTTGATACTTAATTGAAATGCAGCTTCCTATTCCAGTAGCTTTTCTTAAGAACTGACCGCTTGTGAAACTCTCTTTCTGATGACTGTTTTCCTCCTACTAATAGCCTTGGTCTTTTAAATACTGCGGCTGATAAGCATTCCCTTTTCCTTGCAATAATCATGTTCCGTATCGGTTAGCTCATTTGATCAAGTGGCTTCATGCGTTGTCTGGAGCGATTTCCTTACAAAATTATTTGCTATCCTCATGCTCTATGAAGAAAAAATAGGTCACAAATACATTAGTATAAACCTCACCATTTCTGCCGAGCACAGAGTAACTTGGACATAATAAAACCTCTATAATTCTGGTAATAATTTTCTTTTTATTTTATCAACGAAGACCATGGAAAGAAGCTCCTCAATAAAAAAGAAGTTACAGAAATTGCCAACCCAACGAAAGGTATGAACCCTGACTGATCCAGCAGACGTAGAACGAAAAGCATTGGTTAATCACAGTGGGACATAATAATGTCGTTCTTAATTATATTATACTAATTAAGCGTGTCAAACTCAGATAATTAACAAATCATAACTCGTTTCAGTTCATCATCCCTTAACCGAGGGCAATCATTTGATGCACGACTCTATTCTCAGCCCATTACTGTTGTGAGAACTCAGAGAGCTGAAAACAAATGGTTAGAAAGCTTTTTCTTTTAAAACGTAAGCAAATAATTCGACAAACATGTTAAAAAAGCAATAGCTTTAGTTAATCGCTCGCCACTCCATTTCATAACAAGATAGTTGATTAATTGCGTCAGACTCTGATCGTCTTATAGTTATGATCGTATGTTGGTGAGTTCCATTGTTTATTTCAATGCGAGATTTACTCGAAAACTGCCTTTCAGGTGGATTTAGAATTCAACATAGCCGACGCTACTTTTTATTCAACCTCTAGATTTATAGTAAACAGCCAAGAGTTTGAAAAAAAAAAAAAAACTCATAACTCTCATCAAACGCATTCATATTTAATATTCTACCGACCTGTAGAGTTTTAACTTTCTGAAACTGTGCTAATTTTTTAAATTTTATTTCAAAATAAGTTTCAGTATCTCGAGGCGGACGGCCGCATCTTTACGGCCATTTTCTGTTTTATCTACACGAAGTTCAAAAACAAATTCTGAAAAAGCTATAAAAAACTTACAAACAGTTTCAGAACTTTACAACTTAACAGGTTGGTAAACGTTGTTTGTAGTATATTATGTTGATTTTTCGATTTCTCGTATTTTTTTAAGATGAGGATTGATAGTTTGTATTATAATATTAATCGGATTACTTTTCTCGTCTTGGAGGTTATTCTCACAACATTTCGGCTCTGATAAGGATTGAACCATCAACTTCAACAAGATTATAAGTTATACTTTTTTATTACTTAGCACTTATTGCGATACCAAGAATACGATTACGAATTGTTTAACTCTTAAATGTGTTTTGTTTCAAATATGACGCATTCCAATAAAATGACTATTTAATAAAGCATCCAAAGAGCCTGTTGGTAAGTGTGAGTAGGTATTAGTATGATGTTGCATCAACACACTCGATAAATAGGTTATAATTATCTTTGATGTGACGGGCTAGTATAATATGTGTATCATTTGTCTAATTCAAAAGCCTACACTTTTAAATCTAGTTATTATAATGGTAAGTACATATTATTTTATGATTCTCTAGTGTATTATGATTATTTAGATGCACATGTTATGCCATTTGTTGCACATTTTAAACATTATTTATTTTTGTTCAATAATTTTTTTCTTTTTCCAAAAATTATTTCTACTACTTTATATTACCCCTATGAAACGTTTTTCACTTTTTAAGAACCAATAAAATAAAATCAAGCATTTAATAGTTAAGTTAGTTGACCCATTAAAAATATAGCACATTCGAACAAATACGCTTATTTAATATAGTATTTAACGAAAATGGATATAACTGCAACTTTTTTTATATCTACAATGAGCCTGTTGGAACGTGAGAGTAGGTATTAGTATGATGTTGCATCAGCACACCCGCTAAATAGGTAATCAGTGTATTCGATGTCACACGCGAGTGTCATGAGTGTGTCATCTGCCTTAACCTTTGAAGCTGGTCATTATAATGGTAAGTAAGAATTATTTCATGATTCTCTAGTGTATTATGATAATTTAGATGCATCTATTGTAGTTTTTTGTTATACATGTAACATTTTATGCCATTTGTTGCACATTTGCAACATAATTTATTTTTGTTCAACAGTTTTTTTCCAAACATCAATTGTACTATATATTACCTATATAAAACGTTTTTTCACTTTTTAAAACGAATATAAAACATAAAGCATTTAGGTGGTAATACTTCTACTCGGTCATGGCTGGCGGAACGAGAGCAAACCTCCCCCATGGATAAAATAAAGGCTCCGTTCAAAATTCCGAACAGACTCCTCAGTTCGACATCAAGATTCTTGAGTTCGAAAAGACGCGCCTGAAGAATGTTTGAGGTTACATCGACCGAAACTGTGTGAAAATAACATGTAAAGTGAGAACAGTAGTTCAAATAATCCAAAAAATATAGATACTCGTCTGTTAACTATATTGTATACTGATCAAATAAAAGGTTCTTTTAAAAATGTAATATCAATTTTGAGACTGCTAACCGTTAGCTTCGACTAGATTTCCCTGGTTTTCACGTGCAGTCCCTTTTTTTTCTGTATCCCCACTTCAGTTCCCTGATTTTAATAATCAGTTAGTGCTGACTTTTTGAACTATTGTTTATGTCATTACATCGCATATCTTAACCACTAATATATGTATTAGCTAAGTACCCGATAATTTAAAACAACGAAATAAAGAAAACGGGCACTCGAATAATATGCCACTGCCTAGTTTTTTATCCAATTAATTAATATTGGTTTAACATATTAATATTTATATTTTTCTTGAAAACTAAAACCTGATATTCTCACATCGTAGTATTATTTATATTTTTAAAATGTACTATTCAAAAATAATATGTTTTACATATTAATTCTATCACGTGTTCTTGTGGTACATTATAGCCTTGTCTTGTGCAAAAGATTGGCTAAATAAAAAGTGAATGTCATGCGATAAAAGGTGCTCATACGATTAGAAAGTTGGAGATGTTAAGAAAAATGAGTTATGGGTAAAGTATTTCCAAATTTGAGAAGATGCACCAGTGTGGTGATGGAACATTTTTTCATACAAGAACACTATATCTTATACCGGTAGAGGGTAACGAAGCGACACATTTTAATATATATTTGCGTTCAGAATTGGATATTATTTCGCACCTCGTGGTCGATTATACCGTAAAGCTGCATTGGAGTGTAAAGATTAGCCACATTTAATTGTTCTATGGCGTTAGAAATATCTATTTGAAATGATATCCAGACTAAGGTACGCTATCTTTATTCGGCTCTGTTCCAGTTTTGAATAGTTAACATTTTCATGATACACGCACACACACACACACACATATATAAGTCTGCAATATCTTGGATTTAGTTAGTTTGTCTGGGGATTTAAACTGCATTTTACATTTTTTTTTTAATGACTCAAAGCTTCTTTAGACTATATATTGGGTATTTAGATCTGTATGGCTAGGTTTCCTTCCTCTTATCTAATTACTTTTCTGGTACCAAAGGTACTTAAGCTTTATTTTTATTTATTTTTTAATGCAACTTTAATTCCTATATAATTTTATTGCTAGCTGCCATATTGCAGAATGGTTCTTGGATGTAGTGTTTAGATAGTATTATTATTATTTTTATTTTTTTATATTTTTTTTATTATTGTTTTAATTAATGTTATTTGATATGCAAATTACTATATCATACGGTAGTCTTAAGGGTAATATATTATTATTATTATTTTATCATTATTATTATTTATTTATGTATATATTATGATATTTTAAGCTGAATTATTTCGACACTTGATTATTGGGGAAATGGTCGTATAATCTGTACCATTGGAGAGCCATGAATATTATAACTGTCCTGTTTTTAAATCTCTGAAACAGTTACATGGTAAACAGCTGATGATCCCCGTGTTAATATTAGACGCTTAAGGTCTCCTGTTTTTGTTTCACTCTTAGATAATTACCACCACCCCTTTTTTTTTACTTATATTTTTTCATTTATTAATTTTCCAACGAATGTTAAGTCTGCAATATCTTGGATTTAGTTAGTTTGTCTGGGGATTTAAACTGCATTTTACATTTTTTTTTAATGACTCAAAGCTTCTTTAGACTATATATATATATATATATATATATATATATATATATATATATATATATATATATATATATATTACTATTTAATGTATCCACATAACATTTTATAAAGAGATATAATTTTTTATGTATCAATTTTCAGTATTTACTCCAACAGTGCTCGATACGTAAGTAGAGCTAGGTAGTACGTTATTAGCATATATGTATAACAATTAAGCTACACAGAGTCTCCCGCGTTTCATCCCCGCGGAGAATTTTTATGCTGAAATGCATGGATTTAGTTTAGCCGGGTGTTTTTTTGTATACACGGCTAGCTAGTTAACTAATCAGATTCTTTGTTGTTCTCACGAACAAACGTACGGTTAGTTTTACTTGACATTTCCTGTTCTATTGTTCTGTTTTCTATAGAGGGCCTATATATTGTTTCTATGTTGTGTCAGTATAATGGGTGAACTTATTTTAACACGTTGTTTCTTGAATTTCCATTTTAGATTTTCGTTTCCATGCTGTTAGGTTTTAGTTTTGTTTTTTATTTATTTGTTTGTTTATTTATTTATTCATTATTTATGTATTGTTAGCCTAAGGTACATTTTATTCTGAACTGGCAGCTGTTTGCTATCTCACTTCTATAGTTTAATACATTTTGGGGATCTTTAAAGTTTAGGATTTCAAATTTCTCATTCAGACATAATCTACATGGGTCGTCTAAATTTCTGTATGTACTGGACTGTCGTATTATTTTCTATTCACTTATTGGTGAGCGTCCATTTTCATTGAGCTCCCAATAGTGGTTTGCTTGTGCTGTTTTTATTCGACGTTCTCTGTATTTAAATGTGCTGTTGTGGTCATAATATCTGGTTTTAAAAACTAGGGATGTCATATCCACGTAGCACTTCTTGTTTTTCGGCTTTTCATTGACTAATATTATTGCATGGTAAACAATACTTTTGATTAGGCATTTATTTTGTAGCGGACACAATGTACAATTTATGCAGTTACATATTTTCTCTTCATTGCTAACTTTTTTTCATTTCTATTGGGGTGATTACTATTAGGGATTTGTTTATTTCTATTTGTAGTGTTTATATTTTTTTGTTTTTCGTAGCGTTATTTTTGTTATATTTGTCAATTTTTTATGAAATTTGTTATTTGTTTTCTTCCTCTCTGCTGTTCTCTTTATGTATTTTATATTTTCTATTAGTATTGTTTATATTTTTGTTCTTCGTAGTGTTATTTCTGTTATATTTTCCACTTTGTTTGCTTTTTTCTTCTCTGTTGTTGTCTTTTAGTATGTTGTTGTTGTGTGTCTTAATTATCATATCTAGATTTTCACAGCAGCTGTAGGACAGTTTTAGTTATTTCTATTGAATATAGTATGCAGAGGATTGGTTACGAGAAGTGTTTTTCAATCAGATTCAAGATTGTTTTGCCTAGTTCAGTTTTTAGCATCTGCTTATAAGAGGTGTATAATAGATTATATTTCTTTTTCTTTTATTTTTTAATTTAATTATAGTTATTGGTGTCCCGTTTCTTATATTTAATTTCGGTATTATGGTACCACTATGTTTTACAGCTGTATTGTACATGTTTTTGATTTTTTAAAAACATTTCCGTTGCTAGACTTATTGATAAGCCTACGTTCGACAGAGTTCGGAATCTGTGTTATGATACATGGGGATGGTTAGACTTTGGGTTTACGTATATTGGATTGCAGTTATATTTTAAGTATGATTCGTAAGTATTTTTATTTAAGTTTAACGTGACATCTAGAAAGTGAGTTGTTTTTATCTTAGCCAGTACCTCTGCTTTTAGGCCTAGTTTTTTAATTTCCATATGCATAAGTTTCTTGAAGTTTTCTCTCTTTACTTTGTTGGAATTTCTTATTATCGCAAATCCATCATCTCTATATAGACCAATATATGTATTATCAATTATATTTGTGATTGTATATAAATCAATGACTCCATATAATATATATATATATATATATATATATATATGTATATATATATATATATATATATGTATATATGTATATATATATATATATATATATATATATATATGTATATATATATATATATATGTATATATATATATATATGTATATATATATATATATATATATATATGTATATATATATATATATGTATATATATATATATATATATGTATATATATATATATATATATATGTATATATATATATATATATATATATATATATGTATATATATATATATATATATATATGTATATATATATATATATATGTATATATATATATATATATGTATATATATATATATATATATATATATATATATATATATATATATATATATATATATATATGGAGAAATAGAAAAAGAGAGATACATCGTTTTGGAGGTCTTTGAACCTTTAAAACCATACGAAAAAATACTTTCATCCCAAGTTCAATGTTGGAAAATTCCCTAGCTTGTGAGTCGATCAATCTCTTGTAATCACTATATTACTCAGCTCCTAAGAATTACGCTAGTCTTAATATCTGTGTGGTGACCATCAGAATACTGTTTCGCGGATTTAAAAACAAAACAGTATTTTTTCTCATGGCTCCCCAGCAGTGTTTCTCAGACATCACTTATCTTAAAAACAAAAAAAAAGTTTCGGATATCAGATTTAGATTTTCCCCAGATTATTTTTCCTAACCTATTTTGTTATTAAAAATATTCTGTTTACCTGTGTTATTAGTCCTTGATCAAGAAAATATATTAGTTACTTACAAAACTACGGTATTTCATAGAGTTTGGACTAATCAATAATGCTATTTATCACCGACCCTCCGTTTAGGGCAAGTACTTAATTCATGCGGCATACAAACGATATGAAAAAGGAAATAATTTTGTTCATCAAACATTTTTTAGATAAATAATCCATTCTCAATGTTTATATCCAAATCAAGAAATTTAACTTGTGTCCCAGTGTGTCCATAATTTAATTCAAACTCCTTCGGATATATCAATTGTTTTGTATTTATGAACTCCCTGTTATCATTATGTGTCAGCAATAAATCATTGACAACCATGATAACTATAAGCTCTAGATTTATCGTTTTTTATTAATATTATTATATGTTCTTAAAGTGATTGATTTGAAGAGATGGCATACAAGTACAATATTTAAAAATACGTAATGCGTATGTGACGTGAAATGCATGTTTTTGTTATTGTTTCGAACGGACCATAGCCGTTAGAATTTAAATAGTGCCGTGCGTTTATGAAAAGGAATAAGTGTTTTTGTTTTGTTTTCATATAGATATTCTAGCCAATCAAATTAGCTAGGCTAGATCAAAATCAAAGTTATGTTGGGTTAGTATTAATCTGTTGATTAAAAGAGATAACTTGTAGAAGTACTTTCTTACAGTTTACAATGAGTGATGATTAAAGAAGTTCTCAGCAACATTTATATTAAATGAATTCAATGAGTCTAGATTGTTTAAAGTTAAAATAATCATGAGGTTTGGCCTTTTGGCTAAGATCAAAGTGTAGTATCTGTTCCGATGGATACTGCACGCCTGTCCTGTGCAGTTCTAGGAGGTCCACCCTCCCAGGCTTTGCCTCCCCTCTTTAGGGAGGAGTAAGTTTATTGCTTACTGTCTGAGGCGCCCCTACCGGGGAATGCCGACGGGGCTGCCCAGGCAATTTTTAAATGGTCAGAGTGCTCACCTCTCGAGTGCTGGCTTATCTAATCCCACTTTCCCGACCTTGTGTCACATCTTACCTTGTGGGAGGTAGATAAATAAAATCATCAGGTTTGGCCTTTTGGCTAAGATCAAAGTGTAGTATATGTTCCGATGGATACTGCACCCCGTAGACCGGTATTGTCTGGGCCTTTGGGTCTTGATTTATGCCGGTCTATTGGTTGTCTGTCCTGTGCAGTTCTAGGAGGTCCAATCTCCCAGGATTTGCCTTCTCACCCTTTGAGAAAGGGATTAGTTTATTGCTAATCGCCTGAAGCGTTCCTACCGGAGAATGCCGACGAGGCTGCCCAGGCAATTTTTGACAGCCAGAGTGCTCAAATTCTCGAGCGCTTGTTTATCAAATCCCACTTTCCCGACCTTGTGTCACATCTTACCGCTGTGGGAGGTAGATAAATAAAAATAATGAGGTTCTAATGCCTGAGAAAATAGTGCATTTAGGGAATTTTTATCTTTTATATTTTTTTCATGTTTACTATGCCTTTTCTTTAGTTTCGTTGAGTTTCACCAACGTATATCTGACGGCAAATACCGTATGCTTATTTTGCGGATTTTTTTTTTCATAAGAGAAAACATCTGAAGGGAAAGTTCTTAGAAAAAACGTTTGTCCATTATGTGTATCATTAGCATCAGATATTCATTGGCAAACATCAATGAAAACTAAAGAACATGCTCGTTGAACATGAAATAGATATAAAAATAAACAATTCCCTAAATGCATTATTCATTCATGCATTACAGCATGCATTCAGTTGCTCCTCTTGTGACCGATGGAAATCTTTTAGTGTCCACATTTCGTCTCCAGCCACGACTGTTGCAAGAACTTTAAAAGCTTAAAACCAAAGGTCGGAAAATGTTTTCTTATAAAACATAGGAAAATAATTCGACAAAGATGTTGCGAAAGAAATATGTATAGTTAGTCGCTCTCCACGTAATTTCATAACAGGATAGTTTATTAATTGCGTCATGCTGTGATCGTCCCATAGTTGAGATCGTGTGTTGGTAAGTCGTTTTTTTATCATAATATAAGATTTAGTCGATACCTTTAAAATAGATTCAATATTCAACATAACCGATGACACTTTTCTTTCAGCTTATAGTTCTTATAGTTAACAGCCGTGAAATTAGAAAAACAATTAAACTAATAACCCATTGAAATTTAATTTTCCACCGACCTGTATAATTTAAACTTTCTGTAATGTTTTAAGCTATACAGAGTTTGAAAACAAATTCTGAAATAAAAAAAAATACAAACAGTTACAGAATAATTGTCTGTATATATTCAGATGAGTTTAGATTTTACTGTCACTTTTTTCTATAACGAATCCTCCTTCGCGACTTTCAATCCGGTAGTAGCGTTTTGAATTCCCACGAACTCTTATTGACACGCTAGTGGGTTTATTAGAACCTTTCTAAACATGTTAGACGTTTTCTTTCGTTAAAAAAAGAATAAGGTTAATTAATGCTAGGATTGAATTCACTCTCGAGCAGTTTTTTGTGCAACTAGGTTAGTAGAAAGAAAACTCCGGCATTTGTTGGTTTTCCTGTGTCCGGAAAAGAACATCTGATGTTTGTTTCGCCCACGTAAATGCAAAGAATACCAAAATCTCGTGCAAATGAATAAAATAATTGTCGAATGAAACGAGGGAGAAATAACATTTATAGCTCTGATTGGTTGAAAGCTAGAGTTAGTTACTAACACTTAATTATGTAAAAAAAATACAAAATGTAAATACATGCAATTTGCCAGATTATTTAACTCGAGTTAAAAACACAGACGTTTGTATGCAGTTTACGGGCGATTAGTATGTTTTATTCCACTACTAAGCACTAATAATATATTGCGCCTTATTGCAGTCCATATTTATATATATATATATATATATATATATATATATATATATATATATATATAGGCATGTGTTGAATTGTATATATTTGTATGTACATGATTCATTCCTAAACAAATAAATCGAAAATTATGAATTTTTAAGAATATCTGAGTCGTAATAATACCAAATGTGGGCTATATTTTGTTTCCTTAAATGTAGGCAAAGCGGGTAAAAGGGAGCGAAAGTCATTCGCGAGGATTCAGATATCTCTGATCTTTATGAAATTTACACCATTACATCAATTAATAAATATACCCTAAGTTTCATTTTCTTTGGAGTATTTTAAATATTTTTTAGATAGCATAGTCTGACTATAATCTCCCATTTGAAAATTAAAATATGAAAAATTTGTATTGAATTTGATCGATCGTCATTTTAACACCAATTGAGCAAAGTTCCCTGTATTTCAATTTCTTCCTTAAGACCCCTTTAATTTAAGACATTTTATAGAATCATAAGTATGAAATGGATTTTGATTAAAATTGGAAAAAGGATTCTAGAAATAAGGTTTAATACTTTTATCGTCGTAACGGTTTCCTGTCCGAGGAATTAATTTTACCAGTCAACAACGGAGTATTCTTTAGTATATATATATATATATATATATATATATATATATATATATATATATATATATATATATATATATATATAAATGAATAAATTGCGAAATATACCTTGCTCTGTGCATTTGAATCGAATTTTGATTCGGCTTTTGCTTCTCTAATTCCTTTCCATTCTTCTTCATATATATATATATATATATATATATATATATATATATATATATATATATATATATATATCTTTAAAGATCATTATTTAATATTAGATCCTATCGCGATAAGAATATGCTCGATATAGGGGATAGCACATTGGAAAATGTTGGAATAATGAAACAAATATAAAGAAGCACACTTTATAAGTTTATCATGATCATCAGGTCTTTACACAGTATACATGAGAAGGATTGTTAATATATGGATTTTCAAAGAATTACATTTATCCTCAGAAAAAAAAAACAATTTGCGAATTATTGGTATTAATTAAAAGACTTTAGAAAATAATTCTGAGTTATGCTTAAAGTAAAATAATGATCAGAACGTCATTTTTGTATTAGCGAAGTTATTGAGGAAAATGCGATCAGAACAAGTAGTAATAGATTGCAATAAAATTACGGAACTATTTAAAAGTCAGACGTATAATAAATATCAATATATATGTAGACTATTATGCTACGAGTATAACTTCTTAAGCATACATGGTTGTTTATATGTTGATGAATCGGTTCGTAAAGTTATAGATATATATATAGAGAGACAAAGCAAATGTTGTCAAAGGCCTTGGATATATCAATGGTCTGATTAGTCAATCAGATGATATATATATATATATATATATATATATATATATATAGAGAGAGAGAGAGAGAGAGAGAGAAAGATATATATATATATATAGAGAAAGCAAATTCTAAGGACAAATTGTAAAGAAAATAATAAGGACAAAAAATACCACACTAACAATGTAAGTCTGGAAATTGAAGGATGAGGAGACACCCTTCACAATCAAATGGAAAACAGTGGAGAAATGGTCGGTATATTCTCCAGTCTTCAATTTTTGCTGTCTGCGCAAAGCGGAGAAATTTTACATCATTCAAGTTATCAATGAGCCCCTAATAAAAATCGCATTAATAAGAGAAGAGATATGTTCAAGGGATGCATCCAAAGGAGGCAAGCGTTCTTAATAAACTGGTCGGCTCAACATGAACAGAATTTCCGCGAATTTTTGTAGGAGAGCACCAACGCTAATTCACCGCATAACTCGAGATTATAATAGATAAACACAATCACATGATGTTTTTTTCCAATTTGTTTTTTTAACAAATAGATTATATCATTTAGCTTCTTTGAATTCAGCATATTACCTATCCATATTTATACGTATTCATTTTTATTTTATTATATTCCGTTATTTTAATTCATATATATATATATATATATATATATATATATATATATATATATATATATGGGGTAAAGTACACAATAATTCATGAAAATTAAATGCCGTGGTAGACAAAATGAATGAAAAATGACAAACGGAAAACAGGTTAAATTGCAGGAGAAAAATCAACAAAAAAAAGTGTTCACCGGTTTCGTTCGTGTTGGCGAACGTCTTCAGAAAAAGTGAAGATTTGGAAATAATTTTATTTTGAAGGCACACACATGGGAGGAGGAAAGGATGATCCGATTAAACCATATGAGAAGACATTAAGTGATGTTGGAATATAACAAGAGGGTGACATATTCTTCTTTGTTTCTTATTCTTCTTTTTATATTTTCATTTATTTTCTTTTTCTTTTTAACTTACTGAGCGTGTATGGGGGAGGCGGTGGGGGAAGGGGTAAAAGGTAATAAGAAGGAAGAAGACATAATTACTAGCCAGGTTAAACACAAATAGGAGTAGGAATGAAATCCAAAAATTAATCTGAATGTATCAAAGATAGGTCTGCTAATTTGTCTCAAAAGCAATAACAATCTTAAACTGGAAATCTAGAATAATTCTACTTTGCAGTCAAACTAAGGTAAGTGAAAACTTATTATAAGGAATTTTTTTAAGTGTATGATGATAAGCACTACATGTAAGAAAAATCCTTAATAGGGTTAAGTTTGAGAGAGATGTATTACAATTAGTTGATTAGCAATGTCGCAATGAGAACTCGCTATGATCACAACAATTTTATTTTATATATATATATATATATATATATATATATATATATAGATATATAGATATATATATATATATATATAGATATATAGATGGATAGAAATTTAATCAGGGTCGCAGTGGTGTAATATATTGAATTGAAGTGCGATTTTTGCTAGGTGCCTGCTTAGGGTATAATATCCAAGCCTGAAGTTGATGTTCGATGGTGATGAAAGGCGTATAGTCGCGCTTTCAATGCATTTGCGACATGAGAGAGAGTGTTCGCTTTTAGGGAGAGTGCAGTCTGAAAGGTTTATATTGTGGGGGATAGGGTTCCTGTGTATCATATTTACAACTACTATGATTAATATCAATTGCCATCTTCATTATAATGTTTTTATCCTCGAATATCCCCTGATTATTTTTATCCAACTATTGCTTACTGTTATAGATTATTATTATTGATTTTTATTATCATTATTAATATTTTTAAATAGTATTATCTGCCATTTCGGCATCATTATCGAGATTATTATTATTATTATTATTATTATTATTATTATTATTAATAATAATAATAATATTAATGTTCTTTTTACTATCATTATCATAATTATTATTGATTGTAGCAGTAATATTGACTATATTACCACTTGTATTATTATTGTCAATAATATTACTATTACCATAGTCGCCGTCATTTAGCAAACTACTACTATGGTTATTATTAATTTTAATAGCAATGGTGGTATTACTATGAATGATATTGCCATTATTTATATATATATATGTTATTTTTATTATTATTATTATTATTATCATTATTATCATTATTATTATTATTATTTGTATTATTATTATTACTAATACTACCACTATTTGTATTATTTTTATTTTTATTTGCATTCATTATTATTTTTATTATAATTATAACTATTTTTATGATTATTATGGTTACCATTGTGATTATCATTATTAATATAGCTATTATGGTTATTACCATTTTTAATATGATTAATATTATTTCAACTACTAATTCTACTATTATTAATAACATTATTTCTATTACCATATTTACAACCATCATGATTAATGTTACTACTACCTTCTTCTTTAGAATTATTAGTTTTATTATTATTATTAATTATTATTTATTATTTAACATTATTATTACCTTCTAATATTTCTTGATTAATTTCTTTTTTACCTGACTATTACTTTTTATTAATTAGTATTATTATCGATTGCTATTATTGTTATTATTATTATTGTTATTGTTATTATCATTATTATTATTATTAGTAGTAGTAGTAGTAGTAGTATTTTTATTATTATTATTATACTAATTACTATGATTTTTATTAATACTTATCAGTAGTAACTTTTAGCACTTTTAAATTATAACCGATATTATTATTATTATTATTATTATTATTATTATTATTATTATTATTATTATTATTTTATATTATTTTAATTATTATTATAATTATTTTTTATTACTACCAATTATGTAAACTTAATTTAATTACTAGTGAATTTGTTTGATTCAGTAATTAATTAATGATAATTTTATAATTTTAGAGGAAATAAAACAGTGTAAATACAGAATTAGTGACACAATGTGTTAAAAACCCCTACCCCCCAACACACACACACGTATGCTCACACACATATTTGCCGCTACGGATTACAACTTGATTTGAGAATATCTGGTTCGCCCTGAGTAAAAAAATCTTTCGACGGTTTTTTGACACATTCTGTTGCATGTATATCCCCTTTCCCCCTTTTCACTATTTCTGTCTAAATCAACAGATGATTTCATTTGTCTATCTATCTACCTATCTATCTTTCTATTTACGTATCTATCTATCTTTTTCTACCCTTTTTATTATATCTCTTTCCAGTTAATATTATTTTATTTTATCTTATCTTATCTTATCTTATCTTATTTTATTTTATTTTATTTTATTTTATTTTGTTTTATTTTATATTTTATATCTGTGTTTTGATTCTGATTTTAACTTTTTGTTCTTAACGGTCTCAACCACGTGACTTCCAAAATTTTGAAATTTTAAATTTCTTTTCCTCTTTCTTTTTCTCCAAATATGATCTAATGTTAAGATCGGAGTCGAACTCTCCCTGATGAGATCTCAGTTTATAATGACTGTTGATCGATAACATCGACATGCCAGTGTCGCAGATTTTGTACATGTCTGTGTAAATAAAAATAATCATATATACATATATATATATATATATATATATATATACATTTCTTTCAATTCACACCAAATTGGGGAAATAGAACAATAGTATATTTACTTTAATACATTTTTATTCATATAATTGTTTCTGCTTATTTTAAAACATACATTCATTTGATAGCAAAACAAAGATGTTTTCAAAAGGTTATTCTGTGAATTTTTGCATAAAATAAATCTAAATAAACGATAACATAAAACAATTATTCTGTTTGCATCGCTTTTTATGACAGACAAATGAACACATCTTTTAAGATTTGTAATTTAACGTATTTCTTCATTAATATGTTGGAAAAATAGTTAAAAATCTTAAAAGAATAGAACCACTTTGAATGTTAACGATTTACTTCTGGAGCTAAATTTGATAAAAAAAGGTTCAAGGGGTTATTTGATAACATTTTACTTATCTATCTATCTATCTATCTATCTCTCACTATATATATACATATAATCATCACTATCATCATTATTATTATTATTATTATTATCATCATACTTTTAATTAGTTTCCAATTTAATTCATTTTATTTTCATCATCAACTGAGTCAATTTAGTTAATTTTCTAAATGATGTGTTTTGATAACAACCTTGTTTATATATATATATATATATATATATATATATATAGAGATATATATATATATATATATATATATATATATATATATATATATATATATATATATATATGCGTGTATATATATATGTACCAAATTTCTTTGAATTGATTTTAAAACACGAATAAACTAAGTCCTCCGTCAGACAAATCCGAAAAGAAACGCGAATTTAATAAAAGTCGACAGTAAAAGACACGCGACGAATCATCGTTTGACAAGCGCTCTATCAAAGATGGCCGACGCTCGAGTCGCGTTTTTCGCGCGGATAAAACGAGCGAGATTTTGTCTGACGTCGGAGAGAAATAAGTTCGGTACGTTATGGCGCTTAAGGTATACAAAAGGAAAACTTTGCCTCTCACTGTAACTCGCAAGTAGCCATTATATCTTGGGTTGTGGAAAGAGGAGAGTTAATGAATGGGAGGAAAGATACGCGTCTGGAAGAAGGGTGGAAGTTTGGCATCGTTGGCTCCTGTCCAATTGCCTCTCCTCGCTTGAACTGTTTCGCTTGAGTGAGAGCATTGCTTGGCAGCTGACACTCTTGGAGACAGTCCACCGATGTGAACTGATACTTCACACGATTATACAGCCGTACTTACTTCATTTATACATAGCAAGTATATCGATATATGTGTGTAAATAGGTGACCATATATATATATATATATATATATATATATATATATATATATATATATATATATATATTGTGTACGGATATATGTGTACATACATATATACATTCATATACAAATAAATGGGTGTATTTATGTATATATATATATATATATATATATATATATATAGATATAGATATATATATATTTAAATGTAGATATGTATATTCTTTTATATAAATTTATGTGCACTACATATGTGATACATGTTTAAGATATGGCCTTTATCAATGTTTAGCCTCCTAATTCTACCGACAGATAAATTATGTGAGAGTTAAACCTAACAGTTTGTATAAATATAAATGTATACTTAAATATAATTCCACTTAATTATTAGCACTATTTTATAAACACTGTAGCTTCAGGAGATAAACACCGATGAACAAACAGCCCTACAACCCGTATTTAAATATATATATATATATATATATATATATATATATATATATATATATATATATATATATATATATATGAGATTTAAATGTTACTACAGTTTTAGAAGCGCCGTTATAATGATAACTTTGAAATGTAAGAATCAGTTAACATGACGCAGAATTTTGAAATGAAACATTTATTAAATCGTTTTTTTTTAATCCAAATTTTCGGTTTTATAAACCTTCTGTATGGGACAGACAATATTTTCCTTTTTTTTCTTTTCTTCTTTTTTTTCATAGTCGAAGTCTTACGGCTTGGCCGAAGATCGATCTCCAGGTGTTATGAAGATACTGTTGTTTTTTTTTATATGTCCGATTTGTAGTATAAGCGCACTGAAACGCATGTGTGATAATGAGATTTAAATTTTACTACAGTTTTAGAAGCGCCGTTAAAATGATAACTTTGAAATGTAAGAATCAGTTAACATGACGCAGAATTTTGAAATGAAATATCTATTAAATCATTTTTTTTTAAATACAGGAAGAATGAAGCTAAGCGAAAAGAAGGAGGAATAATAGTCATGTGACCAATTGTTAAAGAAAATTTGCCGTTAGAAAAGTTTAATTTTACAATAATTCATATTTTTATTTTCATTCAACGCTAAGCCGGGGCAGGGGGTGGTGAGACAAAGGAAGAGAAGGGAAAGGAGAAGAGAAAGGAAGAGAGGTAGAGGGATGTTAGGGACGGGTATCTATAGCCATTTAAAAGTGGTTGATGGTCAGAGGAGGGTTATGGGCCTAGCTCGACGTCATGACACGAGACATATATTTTGCAAATGGACGGCTAGTTTCAACGATAAAACTGTAAGTAATATTTAGTTTAAATTATTATTTGTGATAAATAAATCTATTTAAGTTCTAGATAATATTTAATAATGAGTTAATAACATATAGTGCTAATTATTTTTAGTAAAAGTCGTATGTAGATTTATAACAGTAGTATTAATAAATTATTATTATATCTTGACCTATTAACATTTAGTTTTAATTATTTTGGGTTATAAATAAATGTATTTTAATTCTAAGTAATATTTAGTAATGAATTAATAAAACATAGTGGTAATTATTTTATTTTTAATAAAAGTCATATATGAATTCATGGCAGTGGTATTAATAAATGTTATTATTAGTTGTCATTGTATTAAGAATGGTGAGGTTAATACTTGCAAGAAGATTGAAGATAATATTGGTCGTAATGCGTTTTAGTTACAGCTGTTTAAAAGAAATTATGGTCCAGGAGTGGGTGGGGGCTAGAGATTGTAGGAGCCAGTAATTTTGAGTAATGTAAGCAATATATACATTTAAAGATGATTTTGGTAATATGTGAGTTACTTTTGTGGGATTTCGTAAATTAAGTATTTGACTTGATTATTTCAGGCCAAGATTAAGTATATTGGGAACATCTATACACACATACATACACATACACGCACACACATATACATATATATACATATATGCATATGCATAGATATTCACACATGCACACATATGCATATACATAAACACATAGATACATATACATACATACATACACACACATACACACATATATACACACATGGACATACATATACATACATATACTTAGAACTTTCTTATTTTCACACACACACATACATACATATATATATCCACAAAATATACCTACATATACATATCTAGATGTTCCACCTGAGGGTGTTATAATATGTATTCCAAAAACGGGGGTAATTATATTATACTTGTAATTAAGGGTTAAAGCTATCTGATTTGGAGATGTTTATAAGTGTTAATTTTAGGGTGTTGGTGGATATTGAGGGTGTTTGGTTTTAATGGTGTTGATTAAGGGGTATTGTACAAATTACTAAGGAGATGTGATCTGTTATGCCTACAATTGATCGATGTTTCATGCTTTTTATTTAAAAGTTTTCCTCTATCAGTAAATTTAATTATTTCAAGTTTTTCGCCAAGGCATTAATAACATGGTGAAGTTAGGGAGCTACAGGTGCTTGTTTTTTCTGATAGTGTTCCAGATTACAGTTGGTGATTTATTTTTATTAGTTTATTCCCAGTGGTAACCTGAAAGTGAACTTCTATTTTGGTAGCTTGGGTTGTTGAAAGAACATTTATGGCCGGTGTATCTTTCTTTGAAAGTGTTATCCGCCATACATATGTAGTATTTTTTATAGTTTAGTTTTCCTTAGTCGAAATTGTTTCTTGGTAGATAGTTTTTGTTATTAAACAATTTTGTGGCAAGGGACATTCATTTTCATTTATGCAGTTACAGGACTTTACTCTAGTTGTTTTATTGTTATTTTATTCAGGGTTATGGTTGCTGTTTAGGATTTTATTATTATGTATTTACTTCCGACAGTATGCAGTGAGTTAAGCTGTTTTTATTTAATTAAGTAGTTTGGATAATATTACTAAACAAGCGAGTATTTATTTAGCAGAGCTGTAGATAAGAAAGAATACCTAAAAGTTTCAAATCCTGTTGGACTCTCATTTTTCATATTGTGGTAATCATTTTTCATATCCAGCCCCGCAGACGAAATAATCGATAGTTACGTATAACAGCCTTATAGATAACATATATTTACATAAATATTTGTGTATATACACCGTGAATATATATATATATATATATATATATATATATATATATATATATATATATATATATATATGTGTGTGTGTGTGGGGGGGTCAATGTGTGAATATATGCGTGCGTATATATATATATATATATATATATATATATATATATAGGTATATATGCATGTGTTGATATACATGTGTATATATGTTTTATATACATTCATGTTCGTACAAATATATTTCTATATACGTATGTTTTTATACGCAAATAAATGTACATATATATTAATACATGCGTACCATGTGTATGTGTGTGCTTATGTAACTAAACACACTTTGATCTCGATATGTCTGTCCTATCTATTCCCCTCTCCATCCGCGCTCTCTCTCTCTCTATCTACCTTTCGCTCAGCCTCTTGAACTAACTCGTTTATTTCTGACTGTCGATGGCGTTTTAGTCTTTGTCTTCACCAGAGCCGGCAATGACCGGCTTTTCTGATGAGCTGAGAATTCATGAGACCGGAACTGAGAGCCTCCTTCTCAACTCAAACTCCATACAAGAACAATAGATGTTCCAAAGATTGACCGCTTTTCATGACACCATATTTGATACAACGTAGCCCGCGTTTTACTTCTAAAACAATAGATCGCATTGCATGACTTGCAACACAATACACGCTCACAATGATGTAAGTAGCGTCGAACTTTTGTTCATATTCTATTATTATCTGTCAACAGAAACCAAAGTTCTTAAGAAATGTAGACAAAGAATACTTTGGGTCTATCTGTTTGAAACTCAATTCAAGTGGGGGAAAATCCCACGGTGATGTGCGAATCAAGAAATCTACCTACTTTCACCAACATATATATATATACATATATATATATATATATATATATATATATATATATATATATATATATATATATATATAATTTAAGGTTATAAGTTACTTCTAGTACATTACATATAATAATTATGTTAGGCCATATGACGTGTGAAATCTTAATACTTAAATATTTGTTATGTACGCTAATATACATTTTATTTATAAGTCTAGAGAATTTAGTATTAGACCGATTGAGCCAGAAACCTTAAATATTCAAAATTAATGCCATATATATGTATATTATTGTGGCCTTGTAGGGCAGGAAATAATCAAGACAAAAACAGTGGTATAATTAACAAAAATGTATTAATAAAATTATTGGGACAAAACTTCCATTAATAACTGCGTAGACGTTTAGTCGAAACAGTATTTATTGTGATAGGGTAAGTCCATTTATGCCTGAAATAGGTAAATCAGTTTACACCATAACACTCCCATTTTCAGCATTTCTCCGGATGGAATTAATACCTTTTTATCTTGTGATTAAAGTCAGTATTTTCCTTTTCTTTTAGATATTCGCTTTGTCGAAACTACTTGCGGTACTGGTAAGTCAACCTAGTCAAACACGACGTTCATCAATTCTTCTGTTGTAGTATTGTTTTCTACAGTATCAGAATATATTATTCTTGTTTAGGTTTAAATGTCACGTATTTTTTCCATTTCACAATATAGAGCATGTTCATAATAATTTTATAAACAATCCCGATTTCCGAAAATAATTTGTTTTTCTAAAACTTTAGGAAAAAACCTTTCTTCGATTTCAAAACATCCTTTCTGATATTTATGTTTTTTCCGATCTTTCTCGCGAACATAGATGACATGCAAGATGAGACGTTATCATTCGGGTTTATTTTATGTATGGCTTTTTCCGTTCGAGTAGCCTTCTCTTTTAGCGCTTTTTTAAAGGTATCGAAAAATCGCTCCGCTTGACCATCGCTTCCTTCATGAAACGGCGCGATTGTTAGGTGTTCAACTATAAACGACTCACAAAACATTTTGAATTCACTGAATGTGAATTGAATACCGTTATCCGATACTACACAATCGACGATCCCGAAACGTACGAACGAATCATGTAGAAACCAAATTATTGTTTCTGTCGTTTTTTAACACTTAAGTATCTATGGCATTTACTAAAGCTATTCACTACAACCAGATAATAGAATCCGTCCAATGGCCTAGTTAAGTCAATATAGATGTTTGATCACGTCTGTTTATTTTGGCGAGGGTTTGAATTTATTGAAGGTGTTTTTTTTCCTAATGACGCACACATTTTACATGATTTAACTGTATTCTTAATATCTCAGTCAATAGTTGTCCTATAGACGTAACTTAGTATAAGGCTCTTCATCCATGATATGCATGGATGCTGAACATGATACTGAGAATACGTTTTTTTCAATGTGACCGGAATGAGCACCTGATTCCTGTGCATTACTACATCGTCGAAGATGGAATATTCTTTCGCAATTTTGGGGCTATTTATTATTTTTTAATGAAATAATTGTTCATCACCATTTGGTTTATATCTCTAATCACTGGGATTTCTCTTACGATAGTATAAAACGTGCTTTTCATCTCAACTTCTGTTCGAAGTTACCGTGTCCTTAAGAGGTTCAATAGATTTTGGTATCAATCAAGATAGTTCGTCAACATGACTGATCTTTGAAAATGGGAGATACTCCATCTTGTAGTTATAAGTAATGAGGATGGTTTCAGATCTCGGCGATCTAATCACTCTATGTTTAGCGAAACCCTTCTTTAATCAATAAATTGTTGATAAAGGTTCATGTTCGATTTGTAATCAAAATTTTCTTCCGTGTACGAAACGGTGAACTTTTGTTACCGCGAAAATGATGCTCGGCGCTACGTCTTCAACATAGTTTCGCATAAGGCTCTTTATCCATGATATTCCTGGATGCCCAACATGACACTCAGAATACGTTTTTACAATGTCGTCGGAATGAGCACCCGATTGCTGTACATTACTACATTGTCGCAGATGGTGTATATTTCCGCCATATATGTTTTTGTCCACTATGCCGTTTTTAATATGTTTTAACGATAGTACAAAACCTATTATTCACTCCAACTTCTGTTTGACATTACCGTGTCCTCAAGACGTTCAATAGGTTTCAATATACATCGAGACAGTCCATCCGCATGACTGATCCTTGAAAATGGGAGATACAACATATTGTAGTTATAATTAAGGAAGATAGTTCTTTATCTCTTTAATCTATTTGCCGTAGGTGTAAACCAGCACTTATTTAATCCATACATCGTTAAAAAAAAGCTTCATGTTCGGTTTGTAATAAAAATCTTCTTCCGTGTAAACGGTGAAACTTGGTTGCCACGAAAATGATGCTAAGTGTTTCTTTTTCTATTTGCATGTAGTTCTTTTCATCTGGTAAAAGTGTACGAGAAGCATGGGCTATTTTTTAAAGAGAGTTTCGGCTTTCTTACAGAATTTTGTTTAGAGGAGGATGCTTTCCCTTTATTGTTATAACCTTCGAGACAGTTACTCTCGATACGGCCACCATCTCAGCTACTTTGGTTATAGTAGAGCCTGTTATACGGGCAGTAACAATCTGCCTTCTTTAGAAATCTCATTGATCTGACATGTAAATGTGTCTTACTGATATGCACTTTCTGACATAAAAAAATTTAACCAATTCATTCAAGAAAAAAATAACCATAAATAAAAAATTAAACCAATATTTTGGTATTTTTATTTAATTTTTAGACATGTTTTAAAATTTATGCAAAATTCACAAAGAGTTCTAAAATTGTGTCCAACCCCTCTCTCTCTCTCTCTCTCTCTCTCTCTCTCTCTCTCTCTATATATATATATATATATATATATATATATATATATATATATATATATATACTAGCAAAAACTACCTGCCCTCTAGGCAGCAATTACTGACACAATAAAGTTAGTAAGGTCTTGCTTTTTTTCTTCTTCTAGGCTTATGTCTATTTTCAGCTAGAATTTTTCTTCTTTTTTTCTTTCTCAGTTTTGTTTTTACTTTTCTTTTTCGTGAATTTTGGATATGTTGTTGTTTTACTATCTTATATGCTTATAATTATTGTCCCTCTTATTTTTATTTTTGTCCCTCTAATTTTTATATTTTTAATTTTTAATTTTTATATTTTCACATTTTATTTTTTATTTTATTTTATTTCTTTTTTTGCATTGTTGTTTGTATTGTTCTCCCAGCCGTAGCTCAGCTAGATTCTTTTCGGCACCTTCTATACCTTTCTCTTACTGCAACATCTAGTCTGGCTGTCTAGTTTCGGTGGTCTCGCGGCTGCAGTATAGGGGGGGGGGCTTTGACAAATACGATTAGGAAGGTATCATCGACGTATAAATAACTTTTTAATCTTGTTTCATTCAAACTAGAGATACATATTAGCTGACCTCTTTATATTTCCCTCTCCTTTTTTATTGATGATTTTAAATTAAGTGTGTTGTTTGTTCCCCTTTTTATCCCCCTCTCTCTCTCTCTATGATATTTCACTTTTGGCTGGTGAATATTTCTTGTTTTCCGTGGTTTCCAATATGTAGCTGTCCCGTTAGCATTCTGAAGAGACTAGGAAGGCGAAATAAATTATAAATGCTAACAGTTGCAATGTGTATGTGAATTTTTTCTTTCTCTGTTATATTATATGTTCTGTTTTATATATATATATTATATTATATAGATATATATATATATATTATATATATATATATATATATATATATATATATATATATATTATATATATGATTACTACAAAAACAATAATATTATAGTACAAGTAAGATTCAAATTTTGTCTGAAGACCGACGTTAATTCCTGGGAGAAAATTACTATGTAAAGAATAGACTTATCTACAAACTAGGAAGCTTTTCCAACGAACATGTGGAGCTATTTAAAGATAATATCTTGAATATTTCTAGGATTGAAAGACTTTGAACGATATATATATATATATATATATATATATATATATATATATATATATATATATATATATATATAATTTAATGGATCAGAACATTCCAATTGTTCAAAGAATTAGAACCACAAGTCTAGTATGGCGTACGGGCGTTTCCAAAACATTCTGGAAATACTTTAATTTTTATTTTTTTAATTTTTCAATTTAAATTTTTTTTTTACAAAGCCACTCCAGAACGTCTCTTCATTAACACGGCCGACACACTTTTTATAACCATGCATGCAATTTCGTTATATACAAATATTCAACACAATGTAAGTATACAAGCTAGTAAAGAATTTCTTCCAGGCAAACATTTACGAATAACTAAGTACTGGACTCATGCAATACATTAATACATGCATGCTTTTCAGTTCAATAATCAACGTTTTTCGCAGCTGAGTGGAAGCGTCAAGGCCACTAAAATAGCGGGCAGCTATGCATTTATATTTATGCATATATTAGATATAACATTTATTAAAAACAATCCCCTAAAACGAATACACAACCGTAGAAATATATATGACCTTTTCTTTGCATGGACACATAACGTAATTGACTTTCACCAATTCATGAATATAATTCACTGTTGAACATTTATATATACTTCTATTCACTTCCTAGATATAATAATATGATCCCAGAACAACACATCACTTATCTCCATCTACACAAAACTTACAGACAACCAGAATTCTTTAAACTTCTATAGCAACCACCTCTTTATCTAGCAAAATCCTTAATATGTATTATCATCATACACATCAATTGTATTGTCTTTGACCCCTATGATTATATCTACAATATTAATAAATTGATACAATTTGAACAGACCTACTACCATTTAAAGCTCATCAAATCATTTATTGAAGACAGCGTCTTGATCTAGGGCACGATGAGTGAAATTGTGGCTGAAATGGTTTGCAATAACGACACCGTCGCGAACCTTGCCATTGAATTAGAAGTCGCCGGGAAGCGACCGAGAGCAAGACAAATGATGAGATGGGCAGACATCTTGTACAAAGATCTCTTTTAAAACAGTCTTCACCCGGAACAAGCCTATGATCGTGCCAGGTGCATGCAAAAATCCATTATTGCCATAGCTCGTGATAAATGCGTGCGTAAAAAGAAAGATTAAAGACAGCATCCAGAGACAGACTACAACACCTACAGGAGAGTAGGAAGTGGACTTTGTGCTAAATAATAGCAGCTTTATAACTCTCGATACTCTTATTTTGTCCTTAAGTCCTCACATTTAATGAGAGATGTTATTAACAGAGGAGAAATTATTGCTGTTTTCTGAGTCGAAATATATCCATCTAACACATGATCGTTGGCTAGTTTTTGACCATGAAATAGTATTTCTGCTTAGCTTTTTACATTAATTAGCTTCATGTCTTGTCTGGAGCGATTTCCATAAAATTTCTTTCGATATATAATACTACAACTATAAATGACTACATTCTCATGTTTTAAACTAATTGCCAACATATGTGCATACTTACCAATGCTCTATATAGGGATTTTACAATTCTTTATTTAGACACTCGACACATTTCCATGTTTTAAGAAACCACTCAATAATGGAAACAGACAATCGTCTAACTAAATAACTGTGCTAACTACATCAGACAAACAATTACACATCACTTGCCAATTATACCTTAAATACATGAGGATATAAAGTAAGTAATCAATAGACGGTATATCAACGTAATCACAATCCAAAATGCACACATGCAAATACAACCACAAGACCTTACCAGCGATATTTTTTTATCTATTACATGCTTTAAACAATATCTTCAAATAGCGGATACGTATGAGAGAGAAGATAAACATTTAAACTTCTCTATTAGATAAATGCATCCTACTTCAAAAATAAGCAAAACATGTCCTCCAAACAGAACACATTTCATAATATCAAATGCATTTTAATAGAAAACAAATTCTACCCCGTGTGCATGCATGGTAACCATGCTCCAAACCGAAAATGCGGCATTACATATGTTTACATGATTACACACTGACGGGTTGTGCCTCTAACAACGTTGTTTAGTCGGATAGAAAATAAGATGCGACAATGTAATATACGGAAATAATATTTAAAAGGTGAGTGTTACACAAAAACGAAAATGCTATTTCAAATTAAAAAGCGACAGACATGAAAATGCTATTTTAAATTATAATAAAACACACATGAAAATGGTATTTCAAATTTAAAAAGACAGAAATAAAATGGTATTTCAAATAAAAACACACACATATGACAATGCTATTTCAAATTAAAATGACGCACACAAATGAAACTTTTTTTAAAGTAAAAATTCACAACTAAAAATGTTATTTAAAATTTTTAAAAACACAATGAAAATGATATTTCAAATAAGAAACTATACGAATGAAAATGTTATTTCAAATCCCAAATGCACAAATAAAAATAATATTTTAAATAAAGGAAAACACAAATGAAAATGTTATTCAAATTAAAAAAACGCACAAATGAGAATGCTATTTCAAATAAAAAATGCACAAATAAAAATGATATTTTAAATAAAAAAAGAACGCACAAATGTAAAATATTATTTTAAATAAAAATGCACGAATTAAAATTATATTTTAAATAAAAAAGAACGCACAAATGAAAATGCTATTTTAAATAAAAAATGCACGAATTAAAATTATATTTTAAATAACAAAGAACGTACAAATGAAAATGCTATTTAAAAAAAAAGTACACACATTCAAATGATATTTCAAATAAAAAAACACAAATTAAAATGCTATTTTGAATAATAAAAGTTATTACGCAAATAAATAGAAACAAAATGTATCATAATAAATACTAAACACACACAAACCAGGTATAGACACAGATGGAGGTGTTTTTTTAAATAAGTATATATTTTTAGAGATGGGGTAAATTAAGATTTAAATAAAAGTGTGGGGTTTAAAGAAGTATTTATTCTAAGCAGTTTAAGTTTCAGACTTTGCTGCAGACAATAATAACAAACAATAACTTTAACATTAGAACTCCTATCCGGGTATGGTTGACGGAATGAACATAATCTACTCCCGTCCCTTTAAATAAAAAGTTCAGTTTAAATGTTCGTATATGAGTCTGAGTTCGAAATAAAGAGTTTCACTGGGGCTACGGACATAAGTGCTAGGTAATAATCAGTTCTAAGTGGCAGTTTTCTGGAGATTGAAGGTTCAATCCTCAGTGCGGGGATACTAAGAATATGATTGCGAATTACTTAATGTCTCTAACCGATCATGACTGACGGAACAAGTGCAGGCGACCCCCGTGGATTAAATAAAGGTTCGCATTCGGAATTCCATACAGATTACCGTCCAGTTCAATATGAATATTCCTGAAGTACCTGAAGAAGGTCCGGAGGATCTATCGGCTTATACGTTGTGAGAATAACAGCAAGTATGAGAACAGCAGTCCGGACATTTTAAAGATTTCCAAGTGCCACTAGAAGGTTCCCAAAATTAAAACTATACATATTACTATAACGGTGTTAAAATAACAACTAAGGTGGACATACTAGTCCGAATCATCCAGATAATATAAATATATGTAACAACATAGGTTTCCCTTTCTAAGTGTAATAGTAATCACGTAACGCTTTCAACACGCATGCGTTACATCAAAGGGACGTAATTCATCGCAAAAGACGTATTAGTAATATTAAAAGTTTTATTTTTATGAAAACAAAAACCAGGCGGTAACTGATTTGTTTTTTTCAAAGTGAATTAATTGCCAAAAAAATCTTTCGAAACAAATGCGTTCTTATTAATTGTCTGCTTTATTACCTGCTTCCTTTCTTCCAGCTCGTTTGACTAGTTAGTCTAGTGGTCTTTTTTAATTTGCTCTTCATGTACTTTGTTATTAAACATCTTTTTCCAGTACGTTCTTCCCATAAACTACACGCTTGCGGAACTTATTCCTGCTGACTGTTTTCATTCTAACTATACCCTTCAAGTGGCTTCATTCATCATGGTGAGCGTATTCGATGAAGAAACTATCAACAGCCATAATTTGTAATAAAAAAAACTTAGACTACATTTACAATTTAAAAAATACTATCGTATATTATCCTTAGTATTTATATCACAAGAATACCAGGGGTGTTAGTGTTATATTATGAGGGGCGCATTATGCCCGAAAGCGTGTAAGTCCACTAGTTTTGATCGTGATAGGGGTGAACTTTGTTCGAGTTAAGTGCAGGTCGAAATGACATTCATTTTGGGACAAAAAGATTTGTCTCAGAATGAGTAATTCTAAGAAGTCATAACAACTGGTGAAACCTGGCCGACTTCAAAAGATGTGGTTCAATAAAGGTCAGGTCAGTTCTGGTTATGATTTGTATGGCAGGACAAAGGACGGTGACCTCACTCTTTCTTCGTGAGAAACTAAGGTTTTAAGATAGTGACAGGCTGGGAAGCGAGCCGGACGGTCGACCTCTCTGTGAGTCCTCAAATGAAACAGAAGGGCTTCGGAAGTGAGAGCGTCGTGTCGACGAGATAGTCGCTCGTTGTATCGTCTGGATCTCCTCGAGATCCAGCAGAATTTTCCGTACATAGTCGCATCCCACAGTGAGAAGGATGAATGAGAATCGAGTGAACAAATGGAAACCCTTTCACAACGAAGTCAAGAATCGAAATTGTCTCCGCGTTTGTCTTCTGGCTGTCGATAAAGTTGTATCCACAGATCAAAGATCACCAGCATCGATAACGACCAAAGATACGCTATGGAAAGCAGCGGCACCATCAGTGATCACAACCAGACGACGAAAGAAAATGTAAGGTAACTTTTTGTGCATCACATTTTTGGGGTCCTAATCTGTTAAACGTCAAAAGACTTAAAACTAAAACAGAAAGAAAAGGTGCACCATGCTTAATTTGATATGCTTAACAAACAATATTTAAAGTGTCTAATTTAAAATATTTAAAAATAACTATGTTTAAAAACAAAAATGTTTTAACAACGAGAAATGTTTAAAAAGTAATCTGCAATGGGACTGGCAGTTTAAAGGCTTCAAAACGCCAGACAGAAATGTGTTTAAAAGTGCCTTAAAAGTGTGTGTTAGAGAAGTTTGAAAACGCTTTGAGACTTTTCATATGATTTTCATATGATTTCACATGGGCTTCGTATTGTTTTCGGTTTCGAGAAGATTAATTTGCAAGTGTTATGTAACAAATCCCATGTTGGTGCCGCGTCCCTTTCCAAGGCCTATGTAACATTAGTAGAGAGACTAATAATAATAATAATAATAATAATAATAATAATAATAATAATAATAATAATAAGAAGAAGAAGAAGAAGAAGAAGAAGAAGAAGAACTAGCGGGGCCGTGTAAAGTACACGAAATAATGTTTTCAATACGAATTATCTTGTTCCTAACCTATACATGTTTTAATAAAATATGATAAGATTTGACCTGTATATTTATTTTAAAAGATGTCTTGTCTTCTCAGTTGCCCCCTCCCTACCTCCCTCTCTCCCCCTCTCCCCTTCGATGTAGAAAAAAATCTTAGCGGTTGGTTTGGATCGAACTATAAATCAGTCGGGCCGACGTCAAAATCCAACGTCGCTAACCGTTGCGCCAAATAGAAATACCTGAAATATTACGAAAATTAGGTTACTTGAATGCTTTCCAAATCTATGTGCGACACGCATGCGCAGAGCTTTTGATGTAAGCGTGACACACGAACACACACGCTATTGTATTAATATATAATAATAATAATAATAATAATAATAATAATAATAATAATAATAATAATAATAATAATAATAATAATAATAATAATAATAATGTAATCTGATAACTTGTAATGTACATAAAGATGATGCTGGCATTATTTGTTACAAAAGTTGGTTATATGAATAAACATTATGTTTAGCATCGATATAGGAGGTGTAGCGGGTTAAGTGTTATCAATTAAAATAATTTTACGTCTATATATCTTAAAGCAAAATATGAGAAACGATATTCAACAAGAAGGGCTTTAATTAAGGGAATTTATAAAGGAAACATGAACTAAAGTTTAAAAAATGCCTCTAATGTTTTTATTGCCATTGGTTAGTTTTCGAACTTAAGCTACGTTTTTCTTAGTCTACCATGTCCTCTAATGCTCCGAATATCTAAATATGTTATAGGGTTTATGCAAGAGATAGTGCACTGTATAACCGCATGAATACCTTCGAAGATTTAAGAGTATGTCAATCCAAAATTCGTATTGGCAAAATAAAATATTCTGTTATAATTAAGTAAAAAAATAAATATAGATTAAAAAAAAAATGTAATTCATCTATATTTTTCAGAAATTATCAACTAGTTTTCTTTAATAAATTAAACAATTAAAATAAAAGAGTTGTTTTTACTCTTTTGTAATTAGTATAAATAAAGGTGCTACATAAAATTGAATTCGCTTCCAATCGCATTTAGAATCCAGGGTTGAGTGTAACAAGATAAAATAAAAGTGTGTACAACTAGTAGGAGGATAGTAATTAGAGCAGAGTAGAATTATCTAATTAGAATTCCAGTAATAATATGTGTCCCGGTTGTGACGTCGTGGGCGCAGGAAGCGAGGAATCTGACGTGACGAATTGTTGGGGTATATTGGTTTCTTTCGTTTGACTAGCAAGAGAAAGTAGTTAGGTGTTTAAAAGGGAAAGAGGTGGGGCTTGTTTTATGTGTATAATGTATTCTCTGAAGAACGAATTAAATCCAAAATAGATTTTTAAAACTTAGTTTTATTTGTTGATTGTTCACTACTTAATAACTGGTTAAGAAAGATATAGGATACTGACTAGGTAAGGGAGGTTAACGTTTGTGCAGCCGACTTGACAACATATTATGTATTTATCTCAGCTCATCTTGCCTGTGAATGGTAGTATAAAGAGTTTTAATTTTTGACTTTCGGAAAGGGTGCTATCGACCAAAACAATCGGTGGTTGGAACGGGTTTTTGTAATTTTCATGTAAAAAAAACTTCGGCGTTAATTTTTGTTAATAACGTTTGGTAAAGTGGTTAAGAAGAAGAAGAAGAAGAAGAAGAAGAAGAAGAAGAAGAAGAAGAAGAAGAAGAAGAAGAAGAAGAAGAAGAAGAGAGCGACAGAGAGAAGATGAGGTGTAAACGTTGACAGCCACATCACCACATAAATATGACCAGTTGATTCTGCCAACAACGCACAGAACAGATCGAGAGGAACGCTCCATTGCCTTACATGAGGTGTTCTGATAGTTTTCGACTTAAATGACAAGGTTATGAATTGAGTTATCGTTCTTCGGTAGCTTGTCTTAAAAAATATCGAATATATTTTCGTGTATTTTTCTGGACTTGTTTTAATTTATTTACGTGACTGAAACTAGGATTTACAAAGAAATTTAGTAGACTCTCGGGAATGGTGTCTTTACAGAGATATAGAATACTGGCAGATATATAAAAATATTTAAATCGGTTAAAGGGAGACTAATTTTTTGAAGCAGACTTACCAACATCTTTCATGTATTTATGACATCTCATGGTCTCTCGAGAGTATCAGTCAAATGAGTTCGAACGTTGGACTCCCGCGAAGAAAGCTATCGGCTATGACAATCGGTGGTTGGAAAGGATTATGGTAGCTGTAGAGAGAAGCTTCCTCTGGACGCACCGTATGTAAAAGAATATTCCATTGCGTTATATGAGGTGTGTAGAGTGTTTATGATTTCAGAAATTTGATTGGTAAATCATTAAAATACACACTGGTGCTTCGTTGTATAAAAAGTAATTTGCAAAAGTGTAAAGAAATGTTTATATTACAGTGATCGAATCGGAAAACTACGGAGGGTACACATTGATTTGGAGAAGCAAGAGGGTCGTGTGTTTGCTCCCTCAGTGGAACATCCGGTAAGATGTTCGCTGTCCGAATGAAATGAGTAATATTGACATCAGTATAAGTAAACAATGTAAAATCGTTTCATTTCGAGCCTCTATTATTTTCTAACTGAATAACACAAATTCCAAAAATGTCTACACGATCTTCTGCTACAAATGATGCCAAGTCAGGTCCCGTTTTCAGTTTTATGAAATGTGGCATCTTGACGAGTTACAAGTGAGTCCTCTCGACGAATATAGCAGATACATAACACATAACTATAAGTAACAACGTCACGCATAACTATTTGAAATACATTACATATTTTTATATTTTTAAAGCCTCTTTAGGTAAAAAAGACGTCATGTCACCAATGGCTAATTGGTACCACAGCGTTAAATTTGGACTTTCCAAAAAATAAATGTTTAATGAAAGAAACCGTAGGAATTGCACATCATTATAAAACTGATGGCGCAAGTGGGTGAAATCGGCTCTGCTAAATACTGGTCAATAGACTATGCCAAAGCCGAAAAAGAGGTATTGCACAAGGAACCAGGTCTATTCTGTTTTATTTGGGATGGGATATGCTTGTTGATTCGGGTCTCCAAATGCATTTTCGTCCTTCCAATATAAAACGTTTCGCACTGGCATTTAAAATCATAAACAATGTAACTGTTTTAAATATGTTTTTTAAATATACCAAAAAGCAACAGAAAAAAGGAACCGGTTTAACTTTTGGTGATTTGCTTGCCGAACACTTGACTAAGGCAGTTTGAGATAAACTTGACCTTTTAATGAGCCGAACCGTCTAAGAGACTTGTATTCTGAAACTTTTTTAACAATGCAGTACGAGATTAAGGTGTCAAGAAAACAGTTACTGATAAGGATTTCCTTTTATCTTATCGAATTAAGTCTGGGTGCATGAGGGCTCGATTAACTAATGATATAAATAAAAACTAACTTTTTAGATTTTGGTGCAAAAGAGTACCTATTCAAGTAGAGACCCGTATATTCGAGTTGCGATAAACGCTAGTTAAGAACTATCTCTTGGATCATTTCAATAAAGATATCTAAAAACGGGAGACACACATTCTTTTTATTTTCCATAGTGAAACTCAAAGCATCATTGACAAATTCAGCTTTTTATAAAACAATCATAGCTTCAATATGAGAAGAGAAAGTAACAAAACTGCCGTCAACATACCTGATATAGAGACTTGGATTAAAGACCGAGTTAAACAATATGCCATCAGTATAACCAACACAATTGTCTGCTAATGCCGGTACTAAAGGACTCCCCATAGGCACTTCATCAATCTGACAATACAAGATGTTGTTATAGCTAAATTGAACAGACATCGTGCAAAACAACATTAATTAAACAATGGTTTCTTTAGGAAAATAAGAGGGTGACATAGAGTCACCATATAATGTGTTGTACAGATACGAATAGTAACCTTCAACAGAAAATTTGTGGAAAGACTGACAATGTCAAAGGAGCACATGTATCCATTGTCGACATTGGATTATACTTCACGTAAATTGTCAACAAACCGGAAGGAATCGGAAATTCAATGGGCAGTTTAAGAATCTCGTACCGGCTGAAACACTACAAGAATGCATGTACTTTAATATATATATAGCTTTTTTAGACTATATATTGGGTATTTAGATCTGTATGGCTAGGTTTCCTACCTCTTATCTAATTGTCTTTCTGGTACCTAAGGTACTTAAGCTTTTTATTTAAAATGCAATTTTAATTCCTATATAAAGGTATTTCTAGCTACCATATCGCAGAATGGTTCTTGGGTGTAGTGTTTAGATAGTATTATTATTATTATTATTATTATTATTATTATTACTATTACTAGTATTACTATTGTTATAATGAATGTTATTTGATATGCAAATTACCATATCACACGGTAGTCTTAAGGGTAGTATATTATTATTATTATTTTATTGTAATTATTTATGTATATATAAGTGAAATTTTAAGCTGAATTATTTCGACACTTGATTATTGGGGAAATGGTAGTTTGATCAGTACAATTTGAGAGCCATGCATATTATAACTGTCCTGTTTTTAAATCTCCGAAACAGTTACATGGTAAACAGCTGATGATCCCGTGTTAATATTAGATGCTTACGTTAAGGTCTCCTGTTTTTGTTTCACTGTTAGATACTTAATCCCCCTTTTCATTTTATTTACTTACTATTATATATTTTTATTTATTTATAAATTTTCCAACGAATGTTAAGTCTGAACTATTTTGGATTTAGTTAGTTTCTCTGGGAATTTAAACTGCATTTTCCTTTTTTTTTTGTCTTTTTGTTTAAAATAACTCAAAGCTTCTTTAGACTATATATATATATATATATATATATACCATTTAGATCACACCGCGAGACCACTCGAGATTATAAGCTGTGCATCTATGGGCATCTATAGACTAAAAAACTGAGTACTATGAGGTTAACCATCTCATATGAACATAATTATTGGAAAGTCTCAATCGCGTAATAATAACAGCATGCGACCTCGTAACCAAGAAATTACTCTTCCAAACGTCAACCTATTTCTGTGGCAGCCTCTCTTCTCTTAGCTTAATATTTCTCCCACTACAGGCCCGTCGTCCACATGAATTTTAACTATTCACGCCCACAAAACATGTTACCAAACGCACGTGTAGATAAACAAAATTTATACTCTACGCACGTCGGTTGCTTATATTTGCTCTGTATCTTCGTTTCTATGTCAGTATATGTTAAATAAATCTTACATTTAATAAAATACATACATTTTAAAACTCCTTTTCCTAAGAATAATTTAAATAACAAAAACCTTTTGTTCATATTCATAACCTCATAAGTAAATGAATTACACTGACTTCTAAAGTCTAAGATATGAATAATAATTCGAACCAAGTGTGTTGATTGTATCCTCAAATATTGAATAATCGATATTCAGTTTTTTCAGCATTCAATCGGTCGTGGTCTGAAAGGAATCGCGCTACAAAATATATTCTCAGCATTTTTTTATTTTTTTTATGTAATTAGGAAATTATTTATATAATTCTATTCACTGTTTCATTTTAAATAAATATGGTGAGGCGATAGAATAGAAATAGCCAACAATTTCAGAAATATAAGATTTGAAACACAAACGACAGAATTAGCATTGACAACAACAACAACAACAACAATAATAATAATAATAGTAATAATAATAATAATAATAATGATAATAATAATAATAATAATAATAATAATAATATAAAAGATAATAATAAAGATAAAACTACAGATTGAAGCACAATGAGAAGTGGTATGAGCATAAGTCAGAAGTGTTACAGGAGAACGAAAATGTCAAACTTGTTTTGGGCATGCGCATACAAACTCATAAGGTTGGTAAACACCTCAACTCTGACTTAATCTTTCTAAACAAAAACAAGAGAACTTGTTTAATCATTCGTATAGCCTCCCCCCCCGATACCAGAGTGCATGGTAAAAAAATGATAAATAAATAAACATTAAGATCTAAAATGGAATGAGTGAGACTTTGGAAATGTAAAGAGGTCAAGGTGATTCCGGTTGTAATTCGAACACTTGGAACCGAAACGAAAAACCACAATAAATGGAGTAAACAGATATACGAGACAATCTCTTTTCCAATTCTAAAAAAAGCTTGCCTCTTAGGAATGGCGAAAGTGTTAAGGTACAGCTTGAATGCCTAAAGTCAATAAATTGATCTAATGTTAAAAAAGAACAATGAATAAATAAATCTGACTAAATTCATACTGAAGTTGAAACTACTATGAAATAATACCAATACTACTGCTACCATTACTCATCCACCTCTTCCTTCTCCTCCTTTTCACTCTACTACTAATATTAATACTACTAATACTAACACTACTACTACTACTACTACTACTACTACTACTAATAATAATAATAATGCATAGGGTTGAGTGAATGTAGACTGAATGAAATGATCTTAATTCTGGAGTCCCTCGATTCCTCTACTGCTGGCCTGGTAGAGAACGCAGAATTTGAATCTTGTCTGTTTGGGATACAGTCTGGAACACAAATGTTCATGTCGATTACGTGATCTGCTTTTAGCGATCGCACGTGAATTTCGTTACCTGCAGACGCGCACCTGGGGAAGCGGCGATGATTACAATGATCGTCGAACCGAATCACAGCTTACACAGATCGACAGAAAATAGTCTATTGATATAAGATTCCGTATGATCATCCTTGATTTACGATAGAATCCGACTAATCACCAAAGATACATTCAACAAAATAGACCCCGTCTGTGTAAAAAGCTTCTTGTTCCAGTTTATTATTTGAATACGGAGGATTTTCTATTTATTTTAAAAGTATATTTATGTTGCTATCTTATTTATTCCGGTGGTCCTTTCGTGTTCGTAGGTTTGCTTGGAAATGTTGTTTACATTCTATAACGTGAGTGGGTCATATTCACTCTTTAGTTGCTAGATTATTTATATAGTGTGTTGGTTGTTCTGTGTGAACCCGTTAAAATCTAAGTAGCGCACGACATATGCAATATTGAAGTGCTATTTTAGTAAGTCGTAATATTATTTAACTCGCGGGCGACGACAGCGTTTTCGTTTCTCTCTCAATTGTTGTCAGCTACGAATGAAATTCTTTATATATGAACATTTAAATTACTGATGCAATTCTATGATTTAACAATAGTGACGCAGGATAATTCTTTTCTGACGAATAGATACTAGTATTATTTAAATCTTCATAATAGCTGTGTATTTCCACAACTTCTTGATATCTAATCATTGATAATCAATAACTGTCAAAAACGGCTAAACATTGAGGTAACGTTAAAACGCATGCGGAAATTGACAAACTTTAATCTGATGAAGACTGATTGTTATTCGCATAATTAGTTCAGACAGTTATCGTTATGCCCTTGTGTTTTGCTTCATTCATTCTTTAACATTTGTTTTTGTTATTATTTTAAACACTCAGTTTTATGAGGTCCCCATATGGACAAAACCCTGCGACGTTTATAGCTAAGTTTTATTGACGTGATTAATTGTTTAAATACAAATGATGTCAAGTTATTTAGAACTTGAGATTTATGGGACTGGTAATATAACAGGATAGATTTTTATATATATATATATATATATATATATATATATATATATATATATATATATATATATATATATATATATATATATATGAATAGTTTGAATGCAAAACGCGATAAACGCCATAATTTACATTTTAACATTCGACCACAGTATCGGCATAGTTTTTTGACTCTCAATTAAAATAAGCTTTTAGGCAAACTCTTGATATTTAATATATTCGTATGTTTATAGTTTAATGTCTTAAATTAAACGAATTGGCTTTATCGCGTGCTTTCATTTGAATTCTTTATACACACACATACAGGGTCGGGCAGCTAAATTGGTACTTTTTTATTTTTACAAAATTCATAATTTAAATGATTAAATATGGAAAGATATCATTTTAACATTTATTTATTTAATTATTACAGTCTATTGAACACAATTATTCAATATGAGCACCCTTTGCATCAATTATTCTGGAGATTCTTTGACGAAACCGTGAAAAGCTCCTCTTTATTTTATTGGGATCGAGATTGCGAAATGCTCGTTGAATGGCTGTCTTCAATGAGTTTATATTTGGGTGTGGATTGCCATTAGTCTGTCCCTCGACGACACCGAATAAATAATAGTCGCAAACATTTAGATCTGGAGAACTGCTGGGCCAAATATCCTTCGGAACAAACAAGGGAAATTCTCCTTCATGAAATCTTGGACTTTCTTTGATCCATGCGCTGGTGCCGAGTATTGGATGGGTATGACTTTCGTAGGGTCGTAGTTTCTACGGATCCAAGGCAATAAAACATTATTAAGAATGTTCAAATACTCCGCTGTGTTGATGTTATGACCCGCTTCGATTAAATGAGGAGGCATCACCTTTCCATCACTTGCCTCGGCGGCAAAATGCATCACAGAAGCAGGATTTTTGCTCTGCATCACAGGAGAAACTTCCGAAGGGTCACATGCAATAACTCGAGTGTTCTAGCGATTTGAAACCTCATTCACGATGAACTTGTTCTCATCAACAAAAATGCGCACATGTCCTCATTTGTGTTTCAGATGGTTGATAAGCTTGGGGCATCTTTAAACTCTGATAGCTTTTGAACGGGCAGTGAGGAGATTACGGCGTCTCCTAACGTAGGACTTCATCCCAAGGTTATTGTTGGTTGCTCTGCAGATAGTTCTGCGACTCACACTGCGCTTCTTTGCCAGTTTCGACATCGACTGACTTGGGTCTGCCTTTATCGACCTCTTTAGTCCAACGAGGAAAGTGTTTGTGCGCTTTCGATCACTATGAGAACTGTGCCGACTTCTCACAACCTTACACTCGGCATCGAAATTAGCCACGACTCGATAGACAGTCGTTTTTGCATAGCCAGTGCTCTTAACAATGTCTGAAGGAGAACTCCCGGCGCGTCTCATCTCGCATATAGTTATTCTTCGTGCTAATTCCGCCATATTAAAACAAGTGTTGAAGGATCTTTAGTAAAAACAACCGTAATCATATGATGAAAAATAAATAATAAATCAGCATTTGAAATTAGTTTCAATTTATCTTCCCGACCCTATATATATATATATATATATATATATATATATATATATATATATATATATATATATATATATATATATATACATTGAAAACGAAAAAGTAAAAACCAAAATTATTTCTATATTCATTAACGTTTGTCTTTATTTCAAAACTTTCTCAAGATGACTGATGTAACGAAATAACATAGAAGTACAACATCTTAAAAAGCTCAGTGAACATAAAAGAGATATAAAAGTAAAATTTGCTTAAATGCACTATTCTCTCATGCATAACATCATACTCATTCTTTTAACTTTAAAAGAGCTACATTCATTAAATTAGTTTAATTTAATCTCAGCGAAGACCTCTTGAACTGTAACTCATTATAATCTCAAACACAATTAAACAACAGAACGGCTTCTACAATGTATCCCCATTGATTAGCAAACTAATACTAACCAAACAGAACTTTAATTTAGATCAATGGTAGCAATTTTAAACTACATTCCCAACAAAACTGTAGAGATAAAATCGATATTATGACAACAAAACAAAAAACTAATCCCATTTCATAACCACAATACACACTTTGACTTTTAAAGGCTATGGTCCGTTCAAAAAAAAAAGACTAAAAACATTCATTTCACGTTATAATCTCACAACATTTTTATAAAATTCTACTAACTATGTTTTGTTAGAAAAAAAATTATTGTCATGTAACAAACGCACCACGTATTTTCAAATAGTGTACTTATATGTTATTTCTTAAAATCAGTCATCTTGAGAAAGTCTTTAAATAAAGACGAAATTCTGATGAATTCATAAATAGTTTTGGTTTTTCCTTTTAAATTCTCCATAATGTTCCATAATTATGATATATATATATATATATATATATATATATATATATATTTAAATAAATTTTTCGTGGTACAAAATTTAATAACGGCGAGGAATACGGACGTTTGGGACATTTTTGGGAGGGTAGAATGAGATTAAACAAATATAAACACGAGAGAAAACGATTAAAAAGAAATTAATTAATGTACTGAACCGGTTTTCGTCCACACTCATCAGAGTAAAACGTGGTAGTGATTAAATACGACTAAAACCTAAAAAAATTGTAATGAAAACTAGTGAAAAGTTTAGGAGAAAAAAAAATAAATAAAAAAATATATGGGGAGGAGAGTCATAAGTTGATCACCTTAAGTCCTAAAAGCCACTCCTTTTGTTTACAAAGGGAGGGTTTGATTGACTTGATATATATGGCTTCCAGGACTTTAAGGTGGAATAGAGAATGCGATCTACTTATGACAGAAAACCAGTCACTAGTGTACGTCGACGCACATTCGGCGCTATTTATGAGATGGTCAGCAATCGCAGACCCGGATGTATTAACTAAATTATTTATTATTTATTATTTATTAACAAAATCAAACAACACATCCCCCTGCCATACGCCAGGGCCGACTAAATAATTTAAATAATTTAGTTAATATATCCGGGTCTGCTATTGCTGACCATCTCATAAATAGCGCCGAATGTGCGTCGACGTACACTAGTGACTGGTTTTCTGTCATAAGTAGATCGCATTCTCTATTCCACCTTAAAGTCCTGACTTGATATATATATATATCAAGTCAATCAAACCCTCCCTTTGTAAACAAAAGGAGTGGCTTTTAGGACTTAATGTGATCAACTTATGACTCTCCTCCCCCAATTTTTTTTTTCTCCTAAACTTGTCACTAGTTTTCATTACAATTTTTTTAGGTTTTAGTCGTATTTAATCACTTCCACGTTTTACTCTGATGAGTGTGGACGAAAACCGGTTCAGTACATTAATTAATTTCTTTTTAATCGTTTTCTCTCGTGTTTATATTTGTTTAATCTCATTCTACCCTCCCAAAAATGTCCCAAACGTCCGTATTCCTCGCCGATATTTATATATATATATATATATATATATATATATATATATATATATATATATATATATATATTCATATATATATTATATTCATCAACGTTTCGTCTTTATTGTGAGACTACCTCAGGTTTAATTAATATTCCAATAATCATGTTTTTGTTTGTTTGTTATTTTGTTTTTGTTATATTTTTATTTTTATTTTCAATTGTTTTAACATTTCCAAACACATAACATTTATGTGAGATGTATTTCTACGGTCCATTTTATTTCTATAAAACGCGGTAGTCTGTGTTGCGTAATTAGCATAAATATATTTTCATAACTTACTACTTATTACCATATATATATACATATGCATATATATACATATATATATATATATATTCATATATATAAATATATATATATATGTAATTATATTATATAGATGTAACTATATATATATATATATATATATATATATATATATATATATATATAGAGAGAGAGAGAGAGAGAGAGAGAGAGGGGGGGGGGAGAGAGATTAAGATTTATAAAATTACAGAATTTATCATGGGGTGTCAAAAGCAAATAAACAAACAAGTTGGAAAAAGAGAATGTTGGAAGCTATCTACGTAAAAACACAACGACCTAAGATTAATAACATCAAATATTAAACCCGTTGTAACAGTTTTGTTCTGTAATGGCATCATGCGTGGTTGAATTTAAAGCGTAAACGACTTTCTGGAAAATACGAAAAACGTTCTCTGCGCATTTCTCCGCCGTTTTCTTTTTAAATTTTCTTCTCTCTCCAACATTTTTGTAAATTTGCTTTTAACACCTGAAGATTATTCGACCAAGAAACGAATATATCCGGTAACCCTATGGAATATTTATTATTTATTATTTATTATTTATTTTAATACAAGAAAATTAGAAAATATTTTTAAAAGTTATAATTAAACAGACGAATGCAGTTATTATTAAAAATGATTGCATATATATTTATATATATATATATATATATATATATATGTGTGTGTGTTTGTGTGTGTGTGTGTGTGTGTATTTATATGAAGTTGAGTTTTGCTCTACAATATTAAAATATTGTTTCAAGAATTTGAAACGATTTTGAAACTAACGAATTATATGGAGTACGAACGTTTCAAAGACAATTTTGGAAATATTTTATTCGGTATTAGTGTTATGAAAACTCTAACTCGTCACTTCGTGTGTAAAACATAAAGTTCTAGTACTATTTCAAAAAAACATATATTCAGACAATATGGGCGACAGAACCTATCAACATGTAAACACTAATTTTCCCATCAGGCAGCTTTAAACGGTAGTGTAGTGAAAATACCTTAGAAACAGCAAATTAACGGTAAATCAAATAAATAAGTAAATATTTAAAATATTCACAATATAAGAAAAAATAGATAGATAAAAAAAATGAAATTAAAATAAGAATAATTACGAAAGAATTAAGTAAAAAACTGAAATAAAATATAAAGAAAAAGATATTCAATACTAATAATGTGTATTTATTTGAAAGAAAACAAAGTATAGTTGAGTTTTAATTAATGAAAAGTTAAAATAATTAGAAGATAACAAGTATATAGTATAGAAAATTACCTAGAAATGTTATATATATATATATATATATATATATATATATATATATATATATTATGAGTGTAACGTTTTTACAGGAGACCTACCTTACAAGATTGCAATGCCGGTTGTGGACACGCATATTACTTAGAAGCTCTGACTTATTTTTACAAGTCTTGCTTCAGATATGACACACAAAGGCTTGGTTTCCGTTTGTATATAGCTATATCAAACTCTTGTTCAACACTTTTTATTAGGCTCCTACCATGGGATCCTATGTGACTCAGTAGATCAGCTCTTGACAGACAGACTCTGCTACATAAAAAACACACATGGTAAGCTTTAAATGTTGCTGGAACGGTTGGCATTGGTTTCTTCCACAAAGTACGTTTAAACATGGAGTTCCTGATACGCTTTGCCTCACATCTTCCACAGACATCATAGATACACTTTCGCCAGACCGATCGCCACAGAGAGATCCTCTCCCAGTTCCCCACGTACATATCAAAGTGTAAAGTTATTTTTTATTACATTTTTAAAACATAACTAAGGTGTGTGTCTCGGACGTATTCAATGTAGCTGTCCACCATATAACCGTTACTTAGGAGGCCTTTAATCTCCCATCCTAACTAAGTGCCCAGCCCAGCGCATATAACTACCTATAATATGCACTTCTATGCTCGGCACTCCAGCTTACTCTAATACATTGGTGTCTCGTTTATATAATTTCCACTTAATATTTAGGATTCTACGTTTAGTAGAAACCTTTCCAGAACTTTGATATGTCTGCGATATGTTGTCCACGTTTTCTAAGAATACAGAACAGACAAGACGCACGACTCTTACACACAAACTTCTATTTTGATGCTAATGTATGTGTCTGACCACACGCAACTTTCAAACCTACAAAAATGTTTGCAATCCGTTTTAATTCTTCGAGATATCCCAGAGTTATGGAATGCATCTCGGGAGAGAGTTTTACCAAATGAGTCAACTTAACTTAATCTAGTTCCTTTGGCGTAGATGTTGGGCTGTACATATTAGAGTCCTGGGGGAGTAGTGAGCATTACATTAGTTTGCTCTATATTGATGGTGAGTCCAAAGGTGGTACATCCTCGATAGAAGAGGTCCATTTTATCTACATTTCCCCGTCAATGTTGGCAATGAAAGCCACACTATCAGCATAGAGGAGCTCTCGTAGGAGGGTTTTAGATATCTTGGACGTTGCATTGAATCGTGCTAGGTTGTATACCCTGCCATATATATATATATATATATATATATATATATATATATATATATATATATATATATATAAAGAACTATAGCGTCGGGGTTTCATACGTTTCCGAACCACTGGCAGGTTATTCAATATATATATATATATATATATATATATATATATATATATATATATATATATATATATATATATATATATATATATATATATATATATATATATACAAATTATAACATACCATTAAACAAGCGAAAGACATTTTGATGCATGTGTTAATAGAGAGCTATCTAAGGTGTTTATATTAAGTTCACTTCAATATCTTAGTGTCGTAAATAGTAGACATGTACATTAAATTTACGAACATAAAACTAGGATTTTAGCCAAGTCTGTTTCAGCCATCGTGATAATTCCTCGTCAATTCTGTGAACTTTCTCCCCGTAATTGGAAGAATGTATAGACAATAGTTACCAAAACATGTTGCTTTGTGTAACTAGTTTAATTAATGACGTTTGTTATTAAGTTTTTAAGATCATTCATACTTATCCTTCAGAATGTAGAATTACTGTTTGTTTTTTAACTAAATCTTTGTCGCATTTATGGATGTATGACAGTCCTACGATATTAATGTAAAAAAGGAAACCGAAAAAGTAAAAAATAAACTTGGTGTGTAATTGTTTAATACAAATTCATTCTCATTTACTAATTTTCTTTCAATGGTTGTACGGAATATATGCACAGATAAACGAACACTCAATGTAACACTTACTTAATTTCGTGAATCTCGTAAAATTTAATTTCGAAATAAAAAAATGAAGTGATCGGCGAGATACTCACTAACTGTTTTGTTGTATTTCGAGTAGAAGCTTTACATGTAATGTGCAATTTAACAAAAGAATAACGATTTGTGTATGACTGTACCGAAATGCATTCTGGTGGAATTAATTTCGTAATGAAAACATCTGGAGAAATGGGCGAGGGCTACTCACTGTCTTGTTTGCTTTGGTCGTTGCTTCCGTGCTTGTGTGTATGTATATTATTGTATCTGGCGGGTTTGCTTATTTACCTGGATCGTGACCCCTAGAAGCTGACCTGAAAACAGTCGAAAAAAACGCGTTTCACCCAAAATGCTATTTTTTTTTATATCTACAATGCAAATGAAATGCATATATACCAGTGTGTGTTATATTACTATGAAAACAACAATTTAACTTGAAAACAATAATACGTAATAGTTAATTAATGAGATGTAATTTTGTAAATCACTGTGCAAATTAGTTAGGACTAGTAGGTATAATTACTTGAATTTCTGGTATCAGAAATCTGATTTGTTTGTTTATTTTATACGAGAAATAAGTTTTAATGTCACTCTTATTGCAACACACGAGCCAACTTCATAGATAGAAATTAATTCCTCGGGTTATTCACAGAAGAGTTACACAGGCCAAAGGGGACTACTCTCGTTAGTCGTTTATATAATTATATCAAATTGCGTATCATCCCACGTACATTTATTCTATAATCTTACGTCTAAAAGTAATCATCGAATAAATACAAATATTGAATCACATGAAAGATAATTGCAGACTGAAAAAGAACATTTTAAATAAACCGAAGGAGAATCAAATTGCTATAGTCAAAATATTTGGTTGAATTTGCATTAAAACGGCAGATAATAACGTTATTTAATATCATATCTACGAATCAATATGCGGATTGGCTCCATTATTTAAGAATAAAAACTTATCCACTGCAATAAGACTGTTTATCTATGTGTACTCTAAGATTGCAGGTCAACGGAAAGAAGGTCATGTAAGAAGGTTATCAAACAAAACCATATTAGATAGGTCCAATTAGTGAAAATATAATTGAGCAATAATATTTAAATGCGGGTATATTAATATCTGGTTCGTATAGAAAATTTTCCCGGAAGTTACGCCACAGAAACAGGAAGCAGCTAGTCTTATTTGGTGACTGAATATCGAAGATCTTGCACTTGCCACTGAATAATCAGAGGAAGTTTTGGAGTTTACTGCCTCCTACATGTATGCGAAAGTTAGGTGTTTTATGCGTATATATGTTGTTTGTATGAACCTCGCTTCAGATAAGCATAGAGCCACTTGATTTAAGAAGCTAACAAAAACGAAATATGATTATCGCACGGATATGAAATGCCTATTGGCCTTAGTCTTTGTAAGACCAAGGCTATAGGTAGGAGAGAAACAGGAAGGAGGAAAGAGAGTTACTTAAGAGTGCAGTTCTTGGAAAAGAAGCTACTGCAATTGGAAGCTGTATTACAATGAGGTTTCATAACAGCGAATTAATGGAGACCACTAGACACAGCAGGCACACGAGCTAGAACATGTATGCTATAAAGAAAGAATAAAACCCCAAAATATTTAAAAACTAAATTGTATTCTTGATGTATCTTTATTAATGATGTTTATAGAAGCTGTTTTGTAGGAGAACACAAAAATGATTTAGATGAGGATAGAGAAAGGAAAAACTAGGTGAACTTTGGCAGCCACCTCAACACTGTGACTACGGAAATTTCACTAGCTAATCTTTACCGAGGAAAATGATTGACTTTGGTTATTCATTAACAACTCGGATTCATCACAATTCTAGACAGAACATCTATTTCAAGCAGACTGTGTGTCTCAATGCGACGTGGCTCAAATCGTTTGTAGCGCCATCTACCCATTGCAACATTTGATCGCGTCATTCCTACTCTCAGGCGGTTCAGTGTTTTTCCACTGGACCTTAGATGCTTCAGAACTAAAGATGGAAGGCATCAGAAAAGGGGGATTCTCATGCCAGTAGTTGGATGGCTATTTTCTAGCCGACTGGTCTGCAGCTGTAGTCTGGTCTCTTCTTGAGATATTTTAAGGGCTCGACATGGCCGAGGGAGATTATTTATTTGACTTAGTTGTTAGGCTTTTTGTTCACGTCCGAGTGCTTGCCGACAGCGCAAAAGGCGAAACGAAGATTTCTGTCATGGCAACTAAATGCTATGCGGAATATATAGTTGTAAGAAGCCTAAATGTAAGAATACACTAGAAATTCGTGTCTTTTATTTTTCGTTTACATTTTATTGAAACCAGAGATAAATATTTGTAGTTTTAAGTGGAAAATTTCCCATGGGTCACTTAGAGGCGTGAGGGAATATAGATAATCACATATACAGGGTGAGGTAGAAATTCGGGACAACTTCCATTGTCTTCTTAGGAGAATGTTATATATATAATATAAATTTCACCAAAATACGATATATTTGAAGTTTTACAGAAAGTTCGGCTCAATATCTCCCTTTAGGTTAGAAGAGAACTTATAGATTATGGACCATTTCTATTGTCTTCCCCGAAAATTACATACGATTTAAACTTCATAAAAATAAGATATATTTTAAAGTTTAAGGGGATAATCTCCTTATATAACCCCTAAGAGTGAACTTAGACATTCGGGAACCATCCAATTGTATTTCCCTGTAAATTTAAATTGGAATACACTTTTATATTTTATGTAGATGCTCTAACCTTTTTTTGCAAAGGGAACACATACCCATCATACACAGGTAAACGGAGGCAGCAGCAATGTTAACCCGACTACGTTCTCTAATGATTTTGTGGAAAGAGAAAGATGTCCACTGCTCATTCGCCATGTAAGACTATCAGCTTCCTGTCTTTGCGACGTCATATTGCATGGCCTTGTGAATCAGATGTTTTAAAGGGAATTTAAATTAAACCAAGGTGGGTAATAGAGACAATAGCTGATATTTACTATTAGCAATCTATCAGGAGACGTAACCCTGAATAAACTTTGGCATGTTTAACAGATCAGAAGGCACATCAAATCACATTAGATGCGTGTATATGTCTTGATTATAAATAACCACAGCAATACATGAAGGCAGAGAAAGAGGAAACGACAGAACACTAAAAATCGAGATGAATTTCCTGTGGTACACAGCCCAGTCTGCCTAGACGCTGATGCTAAATGTTAAGTGTTTTACTACCTGCCTACCTGTACCTGGTAGGGCATTCATCCTGGTTGTGTTTAACCGGTTTGTTCCGAAGAAGGAAGTTTCTAGGGAATATCAAATTCACAAGTGGTCTCCAGACGCATGGATATCACGGTTAGAGGGAAATGACGACATTAGGTTTTTGAAGTTCTTGCAGGGAGCTGTCGACGTCCTCCTACATACAATGCCTGGTACTCTCAAATTGTATCCCATCTGTTACTGACCAGGCTCAACGTTGCTTAACTTCGCTGATCTAACGAGAACCAGTGTTGCTATGTGATTATGCGGTACTTGTTTTTTAGCTAATATTTTTAGTTTTTACTACGCCTTAAACTGAAGACCTCTGGTTACGAAATCTTTATAGATGCACGGATTACTTACTTTTTTTAAATCTTGAAAAAGCATCTAATATAGAAATACTTATTTCTTTTTATAAAGCCGTGTAATGCCCTTATTGATATTAATGAATCGCCATTTGATAAGGCCAAAATCGACTCGAGGATAAGTTTGTCAGTTAGATGTTGAACAATACCATGAGTGTATTTTAGACGATGAATGGATGACAAGAAGTTGATTTGTTATAAAAACAGCTTGACATGTATTTGTTAATATTCGATCTTGGAGATGACTATGTTTTGGTAAGCAAGGAGCAATTCTGTGGTATTGTGTTCACATCTGTGAAATTCAGTGGCGATTTTTCTTCATCGGCTAATTCGTTATATAACACGTCGATTTGAAAATTGTCATTGCTCTAGGCCCCTATTTACTTAATTCCCCACACAGGCAGAGTCATATTGATGTTCGTTTTTTAATATGGTCAAAATTTAGCTCTCTAAAAAGAGGCACTCTACACATGCACTATACTTGAGACATGTATTTGGAAAATACAAGAATTTAGATTTGTAACAAATTATGCACAAGGCTATCAAAAGTGTGGGCAAAATAGGGATCGTTCGTCATCCCTAGTAATAAGTAATTAAAAACACATGTCTATCCTACTCTTGACTCGACTCATCTCAGTCGCCACGATACCACATTTACTCTAGGGACCACTCTACTTAAGATCTCCCTAAATTGGTTTGAAATGTTTATTTTTCATAAATATGGTTGTATATATAGAGATTAATTTCAGTATAATAGGGAGTGAAAGAACGAAAAGCATAACGTGTTAGTAAAACTCTCCCAACCTTTTCACTTTGATCGTAGCGAAAAGTCCAAGAAGTCGGTTCAAGTATGCGCTACACTGCGCCCTTTTCTCGGGAACAAAATATATTCGATTCTAGAATTTGCTGGGGGACAAAGTGTGTTTTGAATTTCGTTAAGTCATTTTCTCTCCGTTCGAATGAGTTTTACTCGAATACTTGATCCACCCCTGCTATTATTGATAACTGCGCAGGCAAATAAATTCTTCTCCTTCCCGAACAATCCTCGTCCCGTACGCACCGACACACGAGATTATGTGGTGAAAGTTCCTTGTTTCGACATAATTGGGCGAAAGAAATGTATTTCGTGTCAGGTGAAATCGAGAAGAGGGAATCAGCCAAGCCGAGTCCGTCGAACCCACCCAGCTATCCTTCGCGGCGAAATAGAACGAGTTATTCATTTTTCTATTAGTTTTGTTGTTATAATACGTTTTTGTTGATGTTGGCGATTCTGAGACAATATCACGAACGAGGAGGTAGAAATGAAAGAAAATCAACGAAAAAATAAATGCCTCACAAACAAATAGAGATCAAAATATGTGTGGAAAAAGGCGAGAAAAGAATTGAAAAGAGAAACACAAAGTTTGGCTCTAAGCAATATCAAATAATGTAGCAAGAAATATCAAAATAAAACCAATGGTCGTTTATCTCTTTCCATTTTGAAGCGTTATTCACCAAATCTCATCTGTCTACGAGAATCTCTGATTCAAGATTAATCCTATTTTTACTGCTTTCTAAAGTCATTGGATGACGCGCAATGTAAAATAGACTTGTAGCGCCTTCATTAAAATCAAGAAAAAAACAACCAAAAAATTAACTAAAAGAACTAGAATACATCTTATTGATCACGATTTTCTTCAGTAAAAGCCAGGAGCTTAATATCACCGCGATTGCCCAGTGGATAAACTATCGTATTTCTGATACGTACGGTTCGATATATTTCGTTTTCTCATTTTTATTATTTTCATCCTTTCCCCAAACATTTTTTTTCTATTCGATTTTCTAATATCCGTTCCTAAATAAACGTTTGTAAATGAAATCGTCATTTTGTAAATATAATATCCTCGCAATCGTCTTTTAGTTATTGCATTTACAAATATAAATTGTGCATTTTTTTCTTTTAAATTTAGAAATGAAAATAAAATAATTGGTGTACATGCACACACACATACACACACACACATATATATATATATATATATATATATATATATATATATATATATATATATATATATATGTATATATATGTATATATGGTTCCCTATGTATGCATCCCTTTCTGCGTGATTTCCGGTTTGTGTTCAGGTGTATTCGTTAGGCGCATGTTCGCGTGATATTAAAAATCTTATGCTGCGTGGACTTTAAACCTGTAAAACGGTATGATTTGGTTTTCATGTTAAGATGAATATGAATAAAATGATAATGACATAACATTTTATCAGAGTAAATCATAGAATCTATCAAAAAGTAATACTCGCTATATATATATATATATATATATATATATATATGTATGTATGTATATGTATAGATATATATATATATACATATATATATGTGTATTTATATGTATATATATATATTTATATGGAATGTTTTTTTATTAGAAAAAAAGGTTTAAATGCCTATTTACTTTTGAACTAGGTAATGTTATCCACCGAAAGTTTCAAGACATTAAAAAAAGTGTTTATTTTAATATAAAAAAATCTTAACTTTGTTAATTGGCTTCAAGAAAAATCATTACATGCAAATACATGTACGTTTTTAAAAATTGTTTAAAATCTTAACTTTGTTAATTGGCTTCAAGAAAAATCATTACATGCAAATACATGTACGTTTTTAAAAATTGTTTACCTTCCATTTTGATTCAAACACCTGTGCCGACGTGACCTAGCTGTTTTAAAATCTCAACCGTAAAAACCAGAAAACACCGCATCCTACTCGTTTGTGACAATATGGATCAGACAAGAAAAATTTAAATAAAATAAGAAAATAGATCTTAACTGCCTAGTTACTTTTGAAAAGGGTGATTCTAGTCACCAAAAGTCTCAAGACATTAAAATAAAAAAATGGTTATTTCAATATAAGAAAAATCTTAACTTTGTTATTTGGCTTCAAAAAATCATTACATACAAATACATCCACTTTTTTATATATATATATAGTACACGGATTGTATTAGTTTCTGTAAATCGGTTGAAATTTAAGTGTTTATAAAAAGTGCTCAATAACAAGTAGAGCTGTTCTTAAGTATACATTTTTATTTATAAAAAATTATTGGTTACATATGTGCATACATTTTTCGATTGTGCTCTTCACAAGGTGTCAACCGCTTCAGACCAAAGAAGACAAGGAAGTGAGATTAAATTGAAAAACTAACAAGTAAAGAAGGTAGTCCGATGCTAAGATTGACCGGTGAAAATTATAAACATATCCCATCCCCCAAAACATCTATTTTTTACAAGTTCATTTGATGCAATTAGGCATGGATACACTCTCAACTGAACAGCTAAGTCCCATCCATTCACTGTGGAGGTCCCCAGATTACGGAGAGCCTTTTACTCCATCAGTTTTTCCTCTTGCTGCAGGCCTCTTGTACTTCCTTCCTGCTACTTGTGTTCCCGACTGTATCGACATGCAGTGGTGTAAAACTAATGAGACATCTCGCTGCACAGCTCCCAACTTAGAATGACACCTAAAACCTACTTCCTAATTCTCAGTAGCCCCCTTACGTCTACAATTGCGACCTGCTTTGTTTGGGGTGAAATATCTTTTGAAAGAAAAATAAATGAAAATAAAATAAAGTATTAACTGTTTAGTTATCTTATTTATACATTTAATTATTTATTTATTTGTTCGTAAATATATATATATGTGCATGCTGATGACGGCTCATAACCAGAAACACGTGGTCATGTCTACCTTTTGTGCACGAAAAACTTAATTTAATATATATATATATATATATATATATATATATATATATGCACAAATTAATTTATCTATCAATTAATTGAAAGATGTATCTATCTATCTCTATATATAAATAATATATATATATATATATATATATATATATATATATATATATGTGTGTGTGGGGGTGTGTATATTATAAATGGGAGGTAACATTGAATGCTGCTAAGAGAAAGATGCTTTCTATCAAAAACTACAAGAAACCTCTTCAACTACTGATTGTCATGGCAAATAACACTCTCCTGAGAGCGCAACGTTCAAACTCATCGGCTTAACATTCTACAGTTAACATTAATTGGAACAAATACATAAAATATGTTGCTACGGCTGCTACAAAGAAGGTGGGCTCCTTCTACCGTGCTAGAAAACTTCTCAGATCTGCCAGTATTCTATATCTCTACATTCCACTATCCACCTATGCATGGAGTATTGGTGTCTCTCTCTCTCTTAAACAATATTTTAAAAATATCTACTCTAATAGGTTCCTCACTATCCACCAAGCTTCAGACCCTGCCTTATCGTAGCAATGGTGTGTCCTTGTGCTGTTTTACAATTACTTCAATGGAATGTGTTCCGATGAACTTGCTGCTCTGGTACTTCCTCGACGTAAATATACTCGACAAACCCGACAATCAGCTTAATCTCATCTATTCACGTTACAGGTGCCCAGATGCCGGAGAGCATTTTACTCCAATAACTTCTTCCGCTGAGCTGCCGGACTTTGAACCCCTACTCTGCTCTCTGTTTCGCCGACTTTACCGACATGCAGACATTTAAAACTAATGTGAATAAGCATCTCGCTACACAGCTCCGAATTTAGGATGACCTTATTATACTTTTACGCTTATTCTCAATATCCCCTTACGTCTACAGCAGGGACGGGCAACCTCCGGCCCGCGGGCCACATACGGCCCACAAAGGCTTAGCGTCCGGCGCGCCATCCTGTTATGCTTTATTATTGCAATCCGGCCCGCGGACATCCCAGTAAAACTCATATCATTGTGTGACATAAACGTAAAAGTAGGTTTCAATTAATATTTACAGTGGGGTAAAAATGTATGAATATCAGTGAGCGATGATCCCTGTGTATTTCATTTTTCTTTAACTATTAATTTTAAATCCTTGGCCTGAGATAAAAATAGAGAAAGAGAGAAACAAAGAGGAAACGAGAGACGAGGAAAGGGCATGAAACAGAGAACCTATGTGAGGTGTGTCAAAATGAATGCTGGATCAACTTGCTACTTCCCCCCGTCATTATATTTTATGATTTCAAAATGGCTCTTCGTCGGCGCTTTTTATAACATCACATACGAAGTCTCTTGAAAAAAAAATCAGATTTGTAGAGTGTTCGATGCCATTTTTCTACAATTTATTCATGTAAACAAAATATAGTAATTCTGAGATTTCGTTTTTCACTCCGGCCCGCGATCTCCTTCCAAAATTCTCATCTGGCCCTCACTCTGAAAAGGTTGCCCGCGCCTGGTCTGCAAGGACAACTTGCCGTGTTTGGGGGTAAACAAAGTTTTTTTTCAAATATGTATGTGTGTGGATGTATTATTGTTCATTACTTATATTATAAAATAATATATTAGATATATATTTTTTCACGTGTACCTTGAACAGTGCTCAATATGTGTGTAGGAATATAAAATATACTATATACTACACATAAACGTTTTTGTTTCATTATTTTTTTCACGTAACTTGTCGGTTTTTATGCTATTTTACGTCATTTTGTAGAATCCTTTGGCCATACAATCCCTCTACTTGAAGTGATTTAGTCTTTAAAATCATAATTATAATTTAATGATCACAATTTAAATTCTCCGCATTTAGTTATTTATTTTGGAAAATTATTCATTTTTCCATGCATTAAATGTTTTGAAATTGATTGATTTACATAACCACCATGTCTTAGTCTTTATATATATAAAAAAATAAGTTGCTCTGTAATGCTTAAGTTTAAAATAACTTTTTTGTAGTGTGTAATGCTTAAGTGAAAAATTACATTTTTAGTTGTCTGTCATGCTTAAGTGTTAAATAGCATTTTCTTTGGTTTGTCACGCTTATGTTTGAAAATGCATTATCAGAATTCATACATGATTAAGTTTCAAATATCATTTTCCTTAGTCTGTCATGTTTAAATTTAAAATAAAATTGACGTTGGTATGTCATGCTGAAGTTCAAAATAACATTTCTGCTTGTCTTTCATGCTAAAGTTTCAAATAATATTTTCGTCGGTCTGTCATGCTCAAGTTTGAAATAACATTTCTGCTTGTTTTTCATGCTTAAGTTTGTAAATAATATTTTTCTTTGTTCTGTTATGCTTAAGATTATAAAGGATTTTCGCATATTTTTATGCTTAAATAGCATCTTCGTTGGTCTGCCACGCTTAGGTTTTAAATAACATTCCCATTTGTTAACGCGCAGTTTGAAAGAGCGAATCTTATTTTCGATCCTCTCAACATATCTATAAGGAAATGTTTGTTTGTATGTCAAGCTGAATTTTAAATAAAAATGTTCATCAGTCTGTCAGATTCATGTTTGAAATACCATTCTCATATCTAAAATCTTTGATTAAATATATGAATATTATCGTAAATGCGCGATAGATCGTTCATAATTGTCTATATATCGGTCTGTCAGGCTAAAGACTGAAATCGAATTCAGTATTCAATAAGACTTGTGTCGGTCTATCATACTTACACAGAACGATTGAATCATTTAATCGTTTGAAGGTTCGTTGATGGATCATTATAAGATACTCTATTCACCGATCGTTTAAGTTTGGGATATCTTTGTTTGTCTGTAATTGTTGAGTGTCTTTACGAATATATGTTCTAGGTTTTCTTACTAGTGGGAAACCGCTTAGAAAGATAAGCTGGCCACTAGTGGATAAGGTTGTAGGAGATTGTACGTATGACGATGATCACCATCACAAAGATTAAGAAATAATGGTTAGAAATGGGCAGAAAATTACTTTATTAGGACGGCTCAACAAGTATTTATTTACATTAGACTTGAAGACGGTCATGTTATAGTCAGTAGGGAAGACGCCTCATTTTATTTAGTCCAACTGATGGGATGTTTCAGGAAAATAAGCTTTATTCCGTTTAGTTTTTGTACAAATAGAGAAAGAAAAGAAAAATTATTTGCTGTGGCTGTAGCTAGACGAGTTTATGCTTTGAATGTTTGGGGAGGCGGCGTTTTGAGCTCAGTCGAGAACCTACTATTAACATTACGATACAGTAGAAAGAGACTAGGAATATCTCTTCTGTGTGAGTTATTGGTGATGTTCCTGATTTTAGAATTTGTAATGTATTTCAAAAATTGCCTTATTTCCGAGGGGTTGCACATCTTTTCTTGTTTTTCTTTTTACAAATAGGAAAATCGGTTTATTTATTTATTCATTTGTCACGTCATTATTTGCCCCTCTTATTTGTTTCTTTATTTATGTTGTCCTCTGTCGGTTTGTTAAGAACGACAAGGCTTAGTTAGATCGAAAAGCTGTTAATCCGTTGCCGCCCATTTTGACCATCAGCTGGGCACTATAGATAAAGCAAATATATATAGTTGTTGAACAATTAGAAAGGGGGAGGAGCATCGCAAAGGGTGAGTTTACTTACAGATGATGAGCGTCAATCGTGAGAGTCTAGTAGACTGATTCTACTTACGGGTGGATAAAAAATGTGTTTACACACACATACATTCAATCTCATTATGTGTCAGACTAAATAAGTCAAAAGCAATACTCACCTTCTGCAGGCCCGCTGGTGACTGGAATAGCGTAATGCGTGACAGATAAATGACTGAGTTTTATCGCAACGATATCTTAACTATTCTGATTCCGGTTGCCCATGCTGTCTTTCAGACCGGTGCATGGCATCGTCGAAAACAAGAACATTCTGATGCCTCATACCTATCCAAACCATTTGCTTACTTTTCATAGTTGACCAGTGCTGACTTTCTATGTGTCATGCAATCAGTGAAGACTTCAGCTGGTCTAAAAA
>OY744515.1:107227521-107347521 GCA_963556195.1 Sepiola atlantica
AAAACAATATCAAATAATAGTTAATTAAAAAAAATTCAAAACAAATATTTAAATTAATAACCCTTACGAGTGATATCGCTTATACATAAGTAGCGACTAAAAAGAGCGTGCGTATATTGCGTGAAGTAAGATTTGACTTTTTCTTAATCGACAAATTGGCGTAACTTTTAAATGTATCCATTTAGATTGATTGATGTTTTCTTTGATCTTACGGTTTTGTTTGGATTTCTATTAAATCAAAGCTAAAAACTTATTTCTTATTGTTACACCGGTCGTTCTAACAGAAGAGAAGCTACACCGGTTTCACTATAAATAGTGCGAGTCACCAGATTCACGAGAGAGAGAAAAATGACAGACTTGTAACTGTCTAGCCAAGTGCTAGTCAGTTTCCTTACCTTGTACCTTTTATGTTAATACACTTGATATATTAACCCAACCTCGACTTGACCTCATTTTACCGCTGGACTACTTCACAACATTTATATTTCGTCATTCTTATTTGTTGACATTTATGTTATAAAATAATTGGAAATTATTTATAAACAGAACGGTAATTATTCTCTTTGTTGTTGTGTACATAATCTTCATTATTAATAATTTAGACGATTGTTTTTATTCTACAATTTGTATTTAATCTAGGTTTTAATAGCACAGCAAATTATTCTTTATGTATCTACAATTTCTGTTTTTTTGTTTAATTAAGTTAGTTTTCCATGTTCATGATTTTACATTTTTCTTCTTGGGATGCTTTACAGTTTCTAGCATGGCTGAAACGTATTTGATGATTTCCCAGTAGATGATATGAGTGTTCTTGTGTTCATATATATATATATATATATATATATATATATATATATATATATATATATATATATATATATATATATATATATTAAAACAGTGTTGTTCTATATTTCTCCTACATGTCAGAATGTTTTAATTATGTCTGCACTTGCAATTATTTTCTGTAGTCCCTATGTAAACTTTTGTTTATGTTGACGTTATTATTTATTTACGATTTTATATAACATTAGCTATAAAACATTAACACACACACACAACATATCTCTCTCTATATATATATATATATACATATATATATACATATATATGTATATATATATATATATATATATATATATATATATATATATACATATGTATATGTATATGTACAATAACACAATTCCACAAATGAAACAACACTCTTTCAAATCGAAATACATTTCTTCAAATCGATGTACATGTCTGATGAGAGCGGACCAGCCCGCTTGAAACGCATTATATAAAATTATAAAATGATAAAATAACAAAATAACAAAATAATAAAGAAATGTTGTAAAAAACATTTTACAAATGTTGGTAGCCTTACTCTTTTACATATATATATATATATATATATATATATATATATACATAAGAATTGGACAAAATAATGGAAACACCTCGTGAATTTCGATCAATTTTAAAACACTTATGACAACTGAAAAACTTACCAAAATGTTGCTTTGATTTTTTTTTATTCATTGTTATATTTGTCTTGAATTATTTTTTTTATATTTTTAAATTTATTTTTATTTCAGATCGTGCATATTAGAAAAAAACATTTCGAATGAAGTCAGATTGTTTGTACCCGTTTGGCAGGTGCCACTATAACGGAAGTGGCTGAGATGGTTGCCGAATCGAGAGGAAGTGTCTCTAACTTGTAAAAATTCTGGAAGAAAGTTAAAGCTGTTTGAATAAGACTGTAGAGGCCTTGTAAGGATTGTGATGAAAAGAGCACAAAATCATAGCACCAAAAATTACAGCGGAGCTTACCAATCATTTGGTTAACCCCGTTTTAAATAAAACTGTTCAGCAATCGCTTCACAAGGCTGGATTTCATAAGAGGGTTGCACTCAGAAAATACCACTGCTTTCAAACACAAATGTTGAAAAACGTTTAAGGTTGTGTAGAAACGTCATAAATTGGTCCCCAGGGAAATAGAAAAATGTTATTTTCTCTGATGAATAATCTATTACTCTATTCTTGACATCTGGCGGTGTCTATGTTTGAAAACAGCCGAAAGAAGCTTTAAACTCAGACCACCTTCTTTCAACTGTTTAACATGTAGGTGGATCGGTATTTATTTGGTGGCTATATCTTGGTAATACGCCGGTCTTATAGTATCCATGCACGGATTAAGATGATTTGAAGCTCATCCTATTGGCAGGAAACTGTTTCCAGAGGTAAATGTCATATTTCAGAATGATAATGCTCCAATTCACACTGCAAAGTTTATAACTAAATGTCACGAAGAATATTTAAGCAAAGTAGAATATGAAATCTGGTTACCACAATCAGCATATGTAAAAATTATGTGTGGTTTGTTTTAGAAAAACCAATTTCAAAGCCAATATCCCTCATGATTGAAATAACTAGAGATGTGATAAGCTGCACATTATGCAAACTTCTTCTAGAAGAGAATCAAACGTTGCATGACTCCATTCTACGCAGCATAAAATCGGTTTTTGATGCAAACGTGGGCGTACAACGTATTAAAATAAATTAACGTAAAATTTCCAGGTTTATTATTGTATTATTATAATTATAATTATTATAATTATAATTAGTATTACTATTATAGTTATTATTATTGTAATTGTTATTATTATTATTATTATTATTATTATTATTATTATTATTATTATTATTATTATTATTTTTATTATTATTATTATTATTATTATTATTATTATTATTATTATTATTATTATTATTATTATTATGTCCAACCTATATATACACCCCAACACACACACACATATATATATATGTATATATATGTATATATATCTATATATATATATTGTTTTTACATCTGAACATCAAATTTATCTTTTAGAGTAGACTACTTGTTTTCTATGCACCTTTCCTTTTTAAATCTGTCGACAAGATTTTTTTAGGTAAAAATTATTTCAAAATGATATAATAATGCATTTTCGAATAAATAAACATGTATAACCTCTATTTCATGCAAAGTATTGAGCTTGTTTTATTATAATTAAAATTCCATCTCTTACTGAATTAATTTCATCTACATAAATTTAATTTATATTTGTATACTATATGAAATCTCTCTCTATATATATAGAGAGATTATGAAAATATATATTAAATCCATATATATCAGAATGTTACAGGAAGCGATCGAATTACAATAAAAATAGACAAGCTCAATATTTAGCATGAAATAGAGCTTATATATATATATATATATATATATTATAATATATATATACATATATATACATAATTTGTAATCAAGGTTGAATATTTATCTTATATATATTTCAAGATTAACTATTATATCTCCCTACAATAACCCACGTCCAAACGAAGTCATCGAACCTACATTTTTAAAAGATTCGTTTACCATAAAAACGTTCTTCACTTCAGAACCCTATACATATATATATATATATATATATATATATATATATATATATATATATATATATATTATATATATCCTCTTTTTTCTCGTTTCTTTTTTTGTTCATTTTCATAATAAGCACGATTTGTGTTATTCAAGACCGTCCAGTTTTTGCAGAAAATCAAATAAGTTTGTCCATCTACCAATTCTCTAGAAATAAAAGAAAATGTTTCATTTTAGTGTTTTGCCATAAAAACAGTAAAAACGAGATTGAATTTTTACCGTTCAGTGTATTTACTGAGCTATCACGAATAAAATAGAACGTTTAAAAAAAAGATGATAAATAAGTGACAATATAACCCGATTGCGACGACGTTGTTAAATAGACCCAAATTTACACTTTACACACACACACACACACACACAACACACCCACATACATATATATATATATATATATATATATATATACATACATACATACATTTATATATATATATACATACATACATTTTTATATATATATATATATATGTGTGTATATATATGTATATATATATATATAAAATTACGCATTCTCATATTATATATATATATATATATATGAATAGATGAAAGTATAAAATCATTTGAAATTATTAAATAAAAAAGAAACCATTAAATAACAAAGAAGCCAATAACTCAACGTTTCGCCCTACTGTTTTGTTGGCTTTTTCAAGAGCGAGAAATATGTTATTTGCTATTTTTAGCATTTTAGCTCTTGAAAAAGCCCACGAACAATTTGGCGAAACGTTGAATTGTTTGGCTTTTCTTATTTATTTATATATATATATATATATATATATATATATATATATATCCACTCAGGCGCCGAAACGCCAAACTATAACACATTGTCTCAAATGAAACAACACTCTTTCAAATCGAAAGACATGCATTCGCATATCTGAAGAGAGCGCACCACGCTCGAAACGCGTTAATATTTATAAAATTATAAAATTACAAAATAATAAAATAATAAGTAAATGGTGGACACAACTTCTTACAAATGTTAATAGCCTTACTCATTTACACACACACACATATATAATTTGTTTTCTTAAGACAATAATTATAAAATTTTCTTTCAAATGAACTTTTATTCATTTTAACGTATGAGCAAGCTTTCGATCTCAGTAGATCTTTTTCAAGCGATATTTCTTTTCATGAATCATTATTTTCGGTCCTTCGGAGATAAAATCTCTCTTGCTTGTAATAGTCCGTTCAGATGCTAATCGGACGATGTGAAAATCTGTATTGCTGTCGCACGTAGGCTACGGGATGGTTAAGAAATAGATTGATAAAAAAATAGTTTGAAAAAGATCTAATCAGACTGAAAGCAAACTTATATATTTAAGGTAAATAAAAGTCTATTTAAAAGAAAAAAAATCGTTTATGGCTTTTTAAAAGTCTGTTGTTATTCGGATATGAAACGATATTCAAAAAAGGGTCAACATAATATTTCTTATATATATATATATATATATATATATATATATATGCGTGTGAAGAGTTCGGATGCAAGACGTTATAAATAAATAATTTCTTATAATTGAGAAATTAGATTTTTATGCATAATTCAAGTCTATAATACAACCGCAAACACATTAGAAAATATCCAATGAGTTAAACAAACTAATTTGGAATGTGAAGTATGTAACGTTTTGTTTTTAAATAAATGATCTGTATATTAGCTATCATCTTTTTTGTGATCGAACACTTTATTGATTTCTTTTATACATACGCCGATGCACTATATATATATATATATATATATATATATATTATATTATATTATATTTGTTGTACAACAGTTTATTATGACAATGAACATACCATATTTATATTTACTAAGCATGATTAATTTAAATAATAAAAGAATATAAAACGCTAGGTAACTGTTTCGAACCGTACTAAATTGAAGCAAAGTTAAGAGAAGTAATGCTATGAGAATCACTGCGAGGAAGAGGAGGGAATAAAAGAGAAACTACATTAAGACCGAAAAGACTGTCGTTTTGGTTATAAAAAGAAATTCGCATATACTTAATATAAATATTTTCTAGAATTATATGATAAAAGTGCAAGTGTGGCTCACTTAGCATTTCGATTCCATTCTTTCAAGTGTGAACATATTTTCTGAAAATATGCGAGTTCTCTCTTCTGACGTCAAACTGACGTACTATGCGCGTTCTTGGCTGCCTTTTGAGATTTTCTTCTTTTCTGCACTTTAATTCCGCGGTAGCAAAATTTATCTAATAGAATTTGTCTTATTTTTTAATGGCGTAAGAATGTGAAAAAATCAATCCTCAAACGGAAAATCTCCAATTATAAGAACACAAATTTACAACCGATGTTGCGAAAATTATTTATCGGCTTTTCTTTGTTATTTATTAAAGACGTAATCATTTAAAAGCATCTGAAAACGATTTTAAAGTAGCAGTTGTTATTCGATGGAGAATCAAAAACGTTCGTGATGCACATATACCATACAGTAATTTATGTTATTTAAACATCACAAATATCATAATAAAAATTGAGTAAATAAAAAAGGTATAATTAAGCGGATTTATTCTGTAATTTAAAACAACGTTTGCTTAAATGGAAGAATGCTGCTTAAATACACAGAATATAAATATAAATGTGTGTGTATATGTATATATACTTCAGAGGAGCTTATCTTTACAGTTTTATGCAGTTTAACGGTAAACTTTACCGAAAGCACTTTATTCCTATCACACACGTCAATATACATTTGAATGCGATTTCAAACCATAATCGTATTTTTGCGATAAATGTCCATGAAGCTATAACTGAGCTTAATATAATTTATTTTGATAATTTTATTGTTCTAGGAACTTTTTTTTTTAATCTAATTAAACCATTTTTTAAATCTTGCCTTTTGTTAAAGGATACATATTAATTTTAAAGAAGTACCTTTTTATATATAACTTTCGATCAAAATAACCAAACATAAAGCCATAGAAAAGGAATAATATTCAACTGTTTATGAATGCACATTCTAGTAAGCAGCTTTCAAACAAATCAATAATTCAATAATCTATCGATTATGCACTAACTCAAGCGATATGAATATATTTAACCAAAATAAGAAAGAATATGAAATAGAATTTTAAAATAAATTGATATAACAATAAATTAACACATAATAATGATGATGATGATGATGATGATGATGATGATGATGATGATGATGATGATGATGATGATGATGATGATGATGATGATGATGATGATCATCATCATCATCATCATCATCATCATCATCATCATCATCATCATCATCATCATCATCATCATCATCATCATCATCATCATCATCATACTACTACTACTACTAATAATAATAATAATAGCATTCTTAAGAGAAATCCTCGAATTCGGAAACCAACACGCATAAACTACAAAGGGTAACCAGTAACAAGGAAATTACAACAGGGAGAAATCAAAACAACACGAAGAACACCACAACACAAACCAAGGAACAGAAACTGCAAGAAACATCACTTCATAATTCCCCAAATAAATTACACCGGCCTCAGCTATCACCACACAAAAATGAACCAAGGAACAGAAATTACAAGAAACACCATCAGCTCCCCCCTTCTCTCCACACCCCACCCCCCAAAAATTAAAAGAATATATTTTTTTTTAAAAGAAATTTAAAAAATTTTTAAATAATCAATTGTTGTTTAAATGGTGCCGGTCTAGACTGACACCAGACAAAATATTTGTAGAGGGTCGAGGAGGATGAGAAGACCGAGGAGGGAAAGCACAAACCAGACCTCTACATGAATAGTGCAGAAAGAATGCTGGGACCTTGGGGAGGCTTAATACCACTTAAATCCCAGAGAAGACCAATTGTCCTTACTAGCGAGAAATCAACGGTAAGTGGCTGTTGCGATACCGCATCGTTATCGAAAAGAGGTTAAGAATACTGGAAATCTTGGGAGGCTTGTTTCACTCACACTCTAGTAAATACTACTGGTTGTTGTCGATGAGCAATCACTTACGATGATCTGTGTAAGAACTCCGAGTGAGTACTGATAATAATACACAAGACTTGTGAGAGTTCTAAAAGGTTACATGGAGCATGAAAAAAGTGAATATAATACAACTATTCGTCGGAGCACTAGGAATAAAAACTGAAAAACCTGGAAAAAAAGATGAATGGAAATTACATAGAAGACTGGGACTATACAACTTAAATCGTAAGGAAAATTCTCGAGTGCGGAAACCAACCCACATAAAATGCGAGCAATGACTAGTTACATGGAAGTTGCAAAAGAAATAAAATAGAAACATAGAAAGAACACGAAACCAATGAAACTGAAACTGTAACTGCAAGAAATTTTATAAACTGTTACAGTCTACCAAAAGAATGTAATGTGATCAGTCTTGGCTGATACCACCCAAACTAGTTGTGAAAGGTCAAAGGAAAATGGAAAGACTGAGAAGCGAGAGCACTAACAAAACCTCATCTAAAAAGATGTCGAACGGACTGGAACCTTAGGGGAGGCCACCAAAATACATATGGTCGTTGCTAGTGAGAAATCAATGATAAATGGCTGTTGCGATTACGCAAAATCATTGCCAATGAGTATCGAAAGCGGTGAAAAGTACTTGAAATCTGGTGATACTTGTTATCACTCAGACTCCAGTGAACACTACTGGTTATTATTGTGATAACTCACTTGTGCTGACCTCTGTGAGAACACTTATGGTAATACATAACAGTTGGTTACAACCGGTGTAGTAAAATTTATGTAATAGAATTTGTCTTTTTTTTAATGGCGTAAGAATTTGAAAGAATCAATCCTCAAACGGAAAATCTTAAAAATTAAGAACTCAAATTTACAGCTGATGTTTCGAAAATTATTTCTCGGCGTTTTTTGTTTTTTTTTATTAAAGACGTAATCATTTAAAACAAATCTGAAAACGATTTTCAAATAGCAATTTTTATTTTTATAAATTACGCAGATAATGATATTAAGATGTTAAATACAAAGTGTCTATATTAAAACGGGTCCGAAATAGAATATATTATTTTAAAATAACTAAAGATTTGTATATAGAAAGACATGGTTCAAGGTAAAAATAGAAATATTGTCTGATCAAAATAAACAATTGATTAATGAGAGTAATTCCTATCAAGGATAAACTCTGAAAACCCGACAAAATAATTTATAAATAAGATAATACTATACAATAATTTGATCCAGCATCGGTGCCTACGGTTTCACAAAGATACAGGTAATCTCGGCCATTTTTATATTCTAAGTATCACCGGGAAAACGTATGTACCAATATCTCATCAAATTACCGTATAGTATCACACACACACCCACACCCACACACACACACACATATATATATATATATATATATATATATATATATATATATATATATATATATATATATATATATATAATTGAAGTGAAAAAATCGTACACAGTTCCGGTCAAGGCGTCATGCTCCAGACTATAGACAATTATATCGAAGGTTCGATCCTTGTCCAAATTATCCATGCTGATGACAGCCGATAATAAGACGTGTTCATGGATTACTTTTATGTGCGTATAAAATTAAAAAGAAATATATCTATAAACGAAAAATGTGTGGTGTAGTTTATTTGTCGGTAAGTGGGTACGTTCAAGAAAAAAAATTAAATAGAGGGACATCAAAAAAACAATAGTCGTATAGCCCTACCCCAGGAATTGCTTACTATGCACCACAGAAAAATGAGGGATCCTACAAGCAATCAATATCTCTTTTATAATTTGTATCAACATTAAAACTGAGGTCTTCAAACCATGTCCGCACGGAAAAAAAATCGCCTAACAATTAAAATATAATTGATAGTATTATCCGTCCCGTATAAAGAACAGCACATCTTATGTAAAATATAAGATCTATTCTCTCACTCCCACCCCAAGACCTTCCCAAACAAATAAAAAAAATAATTATTTATATACAATGTAATACCCTCCATCCAAATCTACCCTAACAACCCGAATACAACCTACGCTCGCACCCACGTAATCCCTACCTATCATAAATAACATAAATTATTATCATATTCAAATATTTTTTGAAATGTCAATATATTAAGTTATACTACTTATATGACTAGTTATCTAATCATCCATAAAAAGGAAAATATATGACCAAGATTTAAACCTTACCGATTAACACAGACCCTCCGATAAGTTCATAAACGTTATTCGATATAAGCTAGTAGACTTAATTAAATACTAGTATCCCACACGAACCAATAAACATGATAATAGCAAGCCTATATTGACCCATCCACTTATTTTTATATTCTTTAGTAAACTTTTTTCACTGATAAAGTAACCCCCCCCCATTAACAGCAAGCGCCACCATAGGTAATAAACTAGAATTATAACAACAGTGTTAAACTCTATTATAAGCACTTTCCCAAACTTAGAAAAAGTAATATAAATACAACACTTTAACCGATTAATAACAAGAATATACCCCAACCTAGATCTAACCTAATCACCGATAAATAAACAACACTACACACCATCACCCTTAAATATGAATGCACGATTGAAGCAGAGAAAATATAGCATCGATTATCAGCAATTTATTTATTTTAGGTACGATTAAGACCCATATATACATACAGTCCGCCCCTATTGACTCAGTAGTTTCTCCAAAAAAAGGACGCTTCAGTGAATTCACTGAAAACATTTACGGTGATCTTTGAACTCTACTTTTCTATTTTGTTTCACTTCGTGAGTAGCTGATGATTTGAATGGGCTTCAACAATGTGTTCAACAACAATAAATGTCAGCCTATCTCAATGAAACCATGTTACGTCTCTGAAGTATGTAACTTATAGTCATTAAATAAATAATATACACACACACATATATATATATATATATATATATATATATATATATATATATATATATATATATATATATATATGAATTCGGGGAAGTTAATTTTTTAAGCATCTTTAAAATTTAAAGAAAGAGGCAAAATGCTTTTAAAAAATCCTGTGTTAGATGAAGATATTTTTATTGAAATCAAACATTTTTTTTATCTTGACTTTTTTTCTAATAATTTCGCTCGATATCACGAGCTTTATCAGAGATATAAACAAATAAAAATTGTTTTCGTAAGTATCATTCCTACAACTGCAACCGTTACAAGTAGATTGCTTTCATCAGCCCAGGAAAGTAACCATTTCAGACGGTCGGTTCTTAAAGTAAGCCCAGGATCTACAAGCAGTCGCCATATCAACTCGGCCAACGGAAACTGTCAGGCAATGTCTGAAAATTAAGATCTATATGTATCGATAAGCGGGTACAGATAGAAGACTAGTCGAGAATGTTCAATAGAACGTATTCGGAACTTTACATTAGATATTGTTATATATATATATATATATATATATATATATATATATATATATATATATATATATTCGTCTAGGCTTCTCACATTTTTCTCGTAGTATAAACATCCGTTAGCACAATCGTGGAGTAAACTAGTGTTTATAAGGTTTCTGCAAAATCTAATGATGTTAACATGATGCATTATTCAAACAGCATCGAATCCGTCTGAATGATACACATCTCCCCCTCTGTCTCTCGCTCTGTTTGTTTTTCTCCCCTCTATTCTCTTCTTTCCTTCTTCTAAGCAATACACATCCTTTCTCTTTCTCAATCTATCTACGTATCTATATCTATCTCTTCTTTCCTACAGCCGCAAAATATCTCCCTATCTTTTTCCATCTCTTTATCTATTTGATTCCTCTTCTTTTTTCTTCCTTCAGCCTACACATCGCTCTCTCTATATCTATCTATATATCTACCTATATCTCTCTGTGTCCCACTCTTCTCTTTTACTTTCTCGAACCCACATATATATCCTCAATCCCTATATCTATCTATCTATTTATCTATTTATCTATCTATCTATCTATATATCTACCTATATATATATATATATATATATATATATATATATATATATATATATATATATATATATGTATATACAGGGTGGGCCAAAATAAGGGTCCTATCTTTAAATTTGAATAACTTGAATTTGAATAACTTCCACAAAATAAAAGTTAAACTCACCAAACTTTATGTGTCTGTAGACTGACCCTTCCGAGATTTTTTGAAATAAACAAAACAAATTTTAGCCGAAAAACACTTCTTTAAACTTACAAAAACTAAAGTATTGTTTTTTACACTGTTTTGAGTTTTTTAAGCAAAATAATGTTTTCTAAATGAGGGTACGTTCCTTAGGGCTAATACGGCTCATGCTTGCTTCGGAAGGGGTCCTTTACTTATTCTAAAAAAAAAATTTTTTTAAATCAATAAATAAAAAAGTTATGAATTTTTAAAAATAGGACCCTTATTTTTGCCCACCCTGTATATATATATATATATATATATATATACTTACCTATCTATCTATCTATCTATCTATCTATCTATCTATCAATCTATCAATCTCTATGGCTTTTTCTTTAACCCCCCTAAAATATCTCACGCTCTATATCTTACTCTGTCTCTCTTTCTAACTATCTATAAATGTATATATCTACCGATCTATCTGTCTTTTTCGTTCGCAAACACACGCATATCTATTCTGTCCCTATCTTTCGCCGTCTCACTCACTCTCTCTCTCTCTCTCAGTCTCTTTCTCTCTCTCTCTCTCTCTCTCTCTCTCTATATATATATATATATATATATACATATATATATATAGAGAGAGATAAAGAGAGAGATATAGATATAGATATATGTATCTATATATATATATTATATATATATGTATATTTTATATATATATATACATACATATATCTAAATCTATAGCTGTCTCTCTCTCTCTATATATATATATATATATGTATATATATATATGTATATAAGGAAAATGAAAAAGTAAACTCAAAATTATTTATGTCTTCATCAACGTTGTGTTGATTTGAAGCATATGAAACATAAGTACAATAGTTTGAAATATTTAGTGTATATGTGATGCGAAAAGAGGTGTGGGTTCCTTTTTCGAACTAACCATATTTGTAAGAGTTTAACATGTGTTATGTGTAAATATTTCAAATCTAACGGCTATGTTTCGTTCGAAAAAGGAGCAAAAACCCTCATTTCGTATTTAAGTATTGTACCTATGTTTTATTTACTTCAAATCACTCATTCGTGAAATGGAGATGAAACGTCGTTGATAGAATGCAGGGATAATTTAGTTTTTATCATTATTCATTTTCCATTACGTTGAAATATTATTTCTATTTATAATATATATATATATATATGTATGTATGTTTTCATTTTATTTTTTTCCTTAGGCGCTATTGGGCAAATTCAATTAAATATTGCTATCTTAGCTGTTATAAGGATATTTCCATATTTAAATGCATTTTACTGCATTCTGTTGACCCAACTTTTAGGGCGTATATTATTATTTATTTATTTTATTTTTATTAGTTTTAACTTTTTTAATTTTTTTTATTTTTACACACATAAAGTAATCCGTGTACGTGTTTTATAGTTTTACTAGTCCTCAGGACGGCTCAACTTAAACAGAGGCTCAAAACCACGACCACGATGTCCGTATATATATATATATATATATATATATATATATATATATATATATATATATATATGCGTTTGGGAGTGTATCGTTTTCTTTTCGTCCTCAAACCAAAAATATATGCCTCTTTTTTCTCTTTCTGCTTCCCTTCTCTCTCTCCTTCTCTCTCCCGCTCTCTCTCTCCCTCTCTCTTCTCTCTCTCTCTCTCTCTCTCTCTCTCTCTCTCTCTCTCTATATATATATATATATATATATATATATATATATATATATAATCTTTGTTATTGTTGTTACTGGAGATAGAAACATAGCTGTTTTCTTAGTATTTGTCCACTTACCAAGCGGTAAAGAATATTCCCTTAAGGACATTTTATAATAGGACGTGTAATTATTTTTTCCATCTCATAACTATATATATATTTCTTAAGTAATTTTCACGTTCATATAAAAGGAATGTATATATATATATATATATATATATATATATATATATATATATATATATCATCAACACGTTTCTTGAGATTTAAAACACCTACCATTTGACAAAGAGGTCTTCCTCGAAATATATTATTGAACCCGGTCACACAGATTACATCAGTGTTGAAGTCTTGCCTAATCTAATTAGATTTGCTATATAGAAAAAAAAATTATTAAAATTTTTTTGGAAAAAATATATAATTAAAATCACTTGTTTTTTGTCTTACTTCTCAACGCCGACATGTTTCCATGTCTTGCAGTGTGATAGCCTTCTGATACTCCTCTATATACGTATTACACACAACGCTTCAAGCAAACTACCTCTCCTTATTATGTATATATATATATATATATATATATATATATATATATATATATATATATATATATATATATATGTATGTATTTATGCATGTATATATATATATATATATATATATATATATATATATATATATATATATATATATATATATATATATATTCTTCCTAATGTCTTTCTTCATCCAATCTACATATATCCCACTAACTTTCTTCTTGGGAATAATTATTTTGCATTTTACTCCAGAGGCAAAATACAAATCGTATCATCGCTTTTATGATATTCCAACCAATTATTGAATGCGTCTTTTAATGTGTCTGCATAATTAGACCTGTTCCGATCGTAACTAAAAGAAGGAAGATTCTTGCAAACATCAAAGGTTATGAGCGGCTGTTGTAGAACAATGTGTAATTTGCTTGAAGTTTATTATTTACTATGCGCCCATCTTTTCCGGGAGACATTGCGCAATATTGCAGTAAGTAATTACTCCTATTTATTTTCATGTCTTTAATGATTGTTTAAATTGAAGTATCAATCACATTACAGGTTAAACCAATCATTATTTAGTCCGTCTTCTATATAATAAAACTAGACGACCCATTCGATGACAGCATGTTGTATAGAGATCATTGTGCAGAGCGTCTACGTTTCTCATCAGTGCCTTTTTCTCTCGGTCGCTTCCCGACGACTTCTAATCTAAACCATGCTCCGGTAATTTTCTATCCAAAAAATAAAAACTATGCGTAAATAGAATTCTCTCTATTAATAAAATGAAAACAGATACAAATTAGAAAGCGATAATAACGAATCGTGAATTAATAAAATGTTATATTGTAAATAAATATTAAAATTACTTACGGCTTGAACGTATATCGCGTCTGAATTTTGTTTAATTTTGTATATGAGTTTGTATTGAAGTACACGGATAAACTGTCTTAATAGAATAGTTACTGTGATACTATAAACTTGAGGTCACGTTTGAATCTTTAATAATTTGGCGACAATCGAACTCTCAAAGAATTCAAAGCAACTTTTTGCGTCTAAGTCATATTGATGTGTCCGTTCTCGTAAGATCACTGAAGATAAGCAACGGTAAGACTTCAGTATTAAGATGGCTACCCATTTACACTTCCATGATCTAACTTGTTCTTGAACCAGATATCTTCGAGTTGAGCTGAATTTTGGATAGGCCCGTAATAACTAATAATTGAGGAAACACGTATTCCTCGATCTTACTGACTCTCACAAAAACCAATATAATTGGTCAAATCGAAATTTATGATAACTTATGTCAACTTTTTTATTTTCTTGTTTAAAAACACTATACATGAAATTGTTAAGACAATAAAAATAAAACCTGAACATATATGCAATATATACAATAGATTAAAAGTTATGAAATAATAGTTGAAATACAAAAATTCACATGAACACTTTTTCATGAAATATGACTCTACAGGGCAATTTCAAGGGTTGAAACGCTTTCCTGACTATTTTATAGGAGAGTAAAGAATATTATGTGCTGTATGCAAAACACGTTATCCGTAGCAAGATGGGGTAGTGTGAGTGTGTTAATGTAGTGTCAAAAATGAAATTTTCACATTAAGACAAAAAACTGAAAATTCCATTAGAAGTCTAGAATTAGAGATACATGGCGCTGAATCACAAACTGAAGATCTCCACTGGCGCGTAGTAGATAAGCTGATAAAATATAGCTCTTGTTTCTAAACCGCAAAGGAAGGCGTCGTGTTAAGAAAGCATCTCTTTCCCGCTATAAATGATTGGTTCGAACTAAGTAGTATCATATCATACAATGAGAAAGAGATAGAATAACTACTAAATAATTGTTAACCTCGTAATGAGGGTGTGCTTTTATTATTAATATTTTTAACAGTCGCTGCTATTAAAAAAATAAATGGCTGTAACAAATACAGGAAGGTATGAATAAAAAGAGTAACATAACTACGACTACGTGTTATCTACACAATACTCAAGCTGTTTACGTGATGAGCCACATCTTCCGGGATCAAGGAAATGGTCTACAGTAGCGCAAAACATCCAGGTGTATCAATAAATTACTGTGGCTCTACCAGATGACAGACACGCACCTCGTAGCAGTGATACTTCGAACTATTATTTATCTATTTTCTTTTTTAAGAATACCCTTTAATAATGAAAATACGCGACTAAATTTATGCATTCATAACAAGGTCCACGTAAAAATCATCGTAATTTTTAATCTCTTTAGAAGCAGCATAAGTTTATTTTTATTAACGATCAATTCCAATCTAAAGTTCAGCATTGTTATATTGAGGGGGGAAACGTGCCCTATCATGGTAAGCGTTACATAATTGAAGAGTCAACCTCTTGAATGTACAATATAATAAAAGGATCAAGTCGCTAACTGATGTAGGAATTAACCGAAATGCCTCATGCTGGAAATTAATTTAGTCAAAAATTAGTTATCATGGTGCGTCAGAAATACCTAAAAATACTATTATAAGATCTGCATGAAAACACGACCTACATGATTTAAGTTATGTATTTCGAAATGTAGATTCCAGACCTTCATGAGAGTGCTTCATAAAAACGTCGAAGTTTATTCAAATTATGGAAATCAAAATCATTATCGGCGATTTAACTATGGTTTAATCACATTTAAACCATATATACATACACTTTTACTGTTTGTTTTCTTTTACAAGATAAAGATAAATATGCCGTTATTACGATAACTTACATATGTTGAGAATCAGTTTTGTCAAATTCGAAATGTATGTGCCTGACAGCTTAAAGGTAATTAGGTAAAACACAGACAGACAGAAACACATGTTTTATATATGTACTTCGATTATAATGAAATTAATCACCATAAACTATTTTCATTATTTGTATATAAAACAATGGTTATTGAAATTCACGATTGAAACTTAGGGGACAAGTCAGAAATTGAGTGATTTTATTTCTATCAGTTTTTTTTTCATTTTACTTAAATGTAAATTCCCAGAAATGAAGTGGCTTCTTCCTTGGGCTAAAACTCGACTTTTATATGAGATACATAGATATTCGAGTGTTCAACTAAAGTTCTCCTTTAAATCGCAAACGTTGAAATAGTAAAGAAGTTTGTTCCTCTCCCCAATTAACCAGTTAACTATGTTATAGTATAGTTTTTTTGTGGTCTCTTGCTCATGCCAGATTTAACGACAATAATTCATATAGTCTGGTGGAGTATCCATCAAAGTGGTGTTACTTGAAGTAACATCAAATGGAAAATGTGCACAATTTCTTCGTATGAGCCAGTGAATAGTCATGTCGAGCTGGTCTTATTTGGGCTTCTAATACTATGTTATTTTGAATATATGATCAGGGTAAACTTTACCTTCATAAAAGGTTACCCTGACAACCACTTGTACAGAGAGACCGAATACACTCAAGGATGGTGTCTAGTAGGTAATTACACTTTACCAAATGAGGTTGGATGGAATAGTGTACTGTGAATTTTATTAACAATCCAATGAGTAGAATATTTGGCGGTCACCCTGTAGTATAACTATGTTTACACTCAACCCGGTCCTTGCACTGACCTAAGCATACATGTGACAATGAAAACCTAATTATGCAACTTTGGAAAGTTTTTGATGAACACGTAGATAAGATTGCTCCAAGGTCCACTCTAACTAGGAGTGGTAGTACCTATCAACGTAATATCTATAGGTTAAAGAGTATCACAGCTTGTAGATTATTTATTCATAATATATATTTCTATGAAGCAAATTTTAAAATATTAAAAAGTTGAAACATAGAAACGTGTATCGAAATGACTGAATTAGTCATTAACTTATGTAGAAAATAGGAGAGGACGGCTGGCTTACCAAAGTGTAGATTCTAGTAACGATGGATGTTCTTCTCACATCAAAGGCGAAAGCTGATTACTCCAAAGTATATCAGTATAGAAGGCATTCAATTGTTATAAAAGCTATTCTCATTAGTGTAGAGTTATCTGAGTTAGTAAATTCATTCCCAATTGAGAGTAGAAAGTAACTAGATAGTCGCGAATGAAGTTTCCTTTGTAATCTTGTTCTACGGATAGATCAACTCTGGATCAGCTTCTAATTATATAATTGTTAACACTAACCAAAACCATTGACATGAGAGAAAAAAAACAACTCAGTCAAACGCAATCAGAAACTGATGTCCCAGAAACGACTATATAATTATGTGTATGTTAAGATGTAGTTATATGTTCATGCCAGTGTTGATTAGTATACATGTTCCAGTCAATGTGAATCGCATTAATCACACCTCCTACTGATCAGACGCTAACTAAAGTGTCCCCTAATACATTTGAATGTCCCCCTAAAATGACTGTGGAAAATTACTGATTTAAATATTTTGACGTCAAGCATCGACTAAAGCTTATTTGTACTTAATATAGTTTCAGGATGGATTGTGATTTTTAATAACGATTCCATAGGTTGATTATTTGAGGGGGGGGGTTCACCCTGTAAAATGAAATATTAGAATTTATAAAACTTTGAATGGCTTCCATTGATTTACACTTTTTAGAAATTGTACATGTTTTAACTTTGAAGTAAGACTTTTCCGATTAAGTTGTCGACATTGCAACTGACTCGGTCGAGGTTGTCGTCTTTCACCTTGCCCTATCTGGACGACACAATTAACTCATCGCCATTGTTAGCACACTGCCAGGACAAGAAGAATGAATATTTTACATGATGTCTCACCATTTAGGCGAAATTTTCTTCAAAACCGATAATGCCGATTCTCTATTCTTATGAGTCACTATCTCTCTCCCTCTCTTCTTTTTCCCATCGTTTCCAAAATCAAATTATAATATCGATTTCCTGTCCGTCGACGTGTTCCTTATATTTATAATGTCACTGCCGATAATCGATTCTTCTTTTCTATTATCGATTTATTGTTTGATGTCAACTCAGGGCAAACGTATATTCTGTCATGGCTGACCCAGATACCAAAGTTAGATTCTTCACCTGCTCCGAATGACATTCTCAGATAAATCTGCCGAAGTTCTTTATTACATAAATGTAATGTATTCTCAAAACAATCTACCTTTTGTCTTGAAACACTTTTCCAATAGTGTCTATCAAAATGTATTAAATGTATTCAAACTTTATTGGCTATAAATATTTACAGCAGTGAACTTAAAGATACCAACGGTTCTTATTGGCGTGCAAGATAAAGTTTCTCAAAGAAAAGGACTCAAGTGTGGAAACTAGCAGATATAACAAGAAACTTAAACGGTAGTCGAACTTTTGTCATATAAATTGACCGATGTTTACGCTTAACATCACAACTAGGACGATTAATCGGAATCGGAATCGGGAATAGGAAAAATCGGAACTTTTTGGGGTATCGGAAAAATCGGTATCGGAAACTTTTGTGCCTAATAACTATTCTTTGATTTTTTTTTTTTTTTAACTAAATTTTCCATTGTTTGTACTACTAATAAAATAATAAGATGATTTGTTGCTTTTAAAACTACCACAAAACCTAAAATCTATATACGAAGAGTTAAAATGCAAGACGCGATAAACGCCAATTTCAAAATCACGAAACTATCCCTAAAAAAATTGCTTCATTTCAACATTCTACAATACCTCAAACTATGTGTTACATACTATGATACCAAAGTAATTTTTTTTTGATTTACATTAAAATCAGCTTTCATTCGAAGTCTACATTTAATATATTTGTGTGTTTATTGTTTAAGGTCTCAATTTAAACGAATTGGATTCATCACGTGTTGTGTTCGAACTCTTCATATAATAATAACGACTTTAAGTACAAATAGATCTGAAAAAAATTGCACGATAAACATGTCACAAGTAAAAGCACGAGTGAATAAATAGGAAAAATGGCACGCAGAAAACAATGAAATTTTCAAAATGAGTTCATAAAATCACTATTTTCATCAATTACGAGGAAAACATTTGAAAAACAAATATATTAACAGATCTATTCGTGTAATGTACGCAACCCCAGCCCCAGTGTATTTTTACTTTTGTTAAAAATATGTGCACACATTACACAGGAGTTTACATTAATCCGAAAATTAGAAGGAACAACTCTATAACTTTATGTTTTGAAATTTAAAAAATGATATCGGAATCGGGAATTTAGAACATAATGAGTCATTGTATCGGAATCAGGAAAAGTATTGGCATCGTCCCATCACTATCAGCTACCATTTTATTTTGTTTGTTATGTCATAACTATGTTTACACTTTACTAAGTGGTTTCTTAAACTCAGTGCTTTAGTTTTAATTACTTTAATGTCTAACTAGGGCTATAAAGTGTTAGTCTTTGCATAACACACATCGGACACAGAGACATAAACACACACACACACACACATATATATATATATATATATATATATACAGATACATATATATATATATATATATATATATATACAGATACATATATATATATATATATATATATATATATATATATATATATAGTAAGTTATGAACATATATTTATAGAAATTAAGCTACACAAAGGATCCCGCGTTTCATCCCCGAATTGAATCATCAGGTTAAAATGAATGGAGTTCATGTATTCTAACCTGACGATTACCACCGTGTAGTTTCATTGTCATAATATATTTTCATAGATCTACTTACGTATCGAGCAATGTTTAAGTAAATACCAAAAATTGATACATAAAACATTATATCTCCTTATAATATTTCATGTGGATACATGAAATAGTAATATATATATATATATATATATATATATATGTATATATATATGTATATATATATATATATGTGTGTGTGTGTATATATATATAGTTATGAATCAGAAGTATATGAAGTTTATAACATAAACAATATTATAATGTTTAAAAAATTCAACATCAACAAATCATTACGTGTACATATGTTTCAGAAACTTTAATAAAAATCTCTTCTTTAGCATAAGATCTTCTGAATTATAATGAGCTCTCCGGGACCTAAAATCTAAAACATTAAGCTAAATTACACCTACAGTATTCACTATTATTTTAGAGATTTGGATTGCTTCACTCTTTATATTGGTAGAATAGCGGTAGGAATATTTGTTTGAAGTATCATTAAGAGAAATGTTAAGTAAAAAAAGTTAGCTTCCTTTAACACACACACACACACATATATATATATATATATATATATATATATATATATATATATATATATATATATATATATATATATGCCAAGTTAAGAAAATATATTCATGGCGATTAAGCTACACAGAGGTTTCTGCGTTTCATCCCCGTATGGAATCCTAAGGCTAAATTTCCGTTACCTGGTGTTTATATACACACACGTCGTGTTTAGTCACTCTTGTTAACCAATCAGATTCTTTATTATTCCGTCCCACGGTTTACTGTTTCTATTAGTTAATCGTTAAGCTTCGCACACACAAAGGTTTGGTTGATTTTACTTTATATCCAATTGTTCTGTTTTGTATAGGGTGCCCTATCTTTGTTTCTTTGTTGTGTCGAATTAATAAGGGAATATATTTTTACATGTGCGTGCTTGTATTTGTATTTGTACGTGTTTTTTATTTTATTTTATTTATTTTATTTATTTTATTTATTTATTAATTTAGTTGTTATGTATTGTTAACCTAAAGTAAATGTTATTCTGTTTAAGCAGTTGTTTGCTATTTCACTTCTACATTTTAACTGGTTTTCAAAGGTCTTACAAATTTACGCTTTCAAATTTCACATTCATACATAATCTACACGGGTCTCTAAATTTCAACATGTACTGGCCTGTCGTACTATTTTCCATTCGATTATTGGTGGGAGTCCGCTTTTTGTAAGCTGCCAGTAATGATAAACTCGTGCAGATTTTATTCGGCTCTTTTTGTTTTTAAATGTGCTGTTCTGGTCGTAATATCTCGTTTTAAAATAGGGGGAGGTAATACGCACGTTGTACTTCTTGTTGTTAGGTTTTTCTCTGGCAAATATTGTAGCTTAGTAAACACTACTTTTGGTGATGCATTTAATTTGTAGTGTACGAGTAACAGCTGTTCTCTTCATTACTAACTTTTTCTTTCTATTTGGGTGATTGCTATTAGAGTTATTCTATTTGTAGTGGTTATATTATTATTCTATTTAGTGTTATTTTTGCCACATTGGTCACTATTTTACGCAATATGTTATTATATTTTCTCTACTATTTTCCTTTAATATTATGTTATTGTGTGTCTTAATAATCATTTCTAAGTGTTTGCAGCAGGAAACTTTTAGGTTATTTTTATTGAATAGCTTATGCAAGAGATTGCTTACGGGGAAATGTTTTTCGATGAGATTTAAGAATTACTTGTTTTTATTATAATTAGTGTGTACCATAATATCGAAACTACATATACGAAAGAGAACACTAATAAGAGTGTTGTGGTCTCGCATATTGTTCAATAGGACTGATTTATTTTTACAAGTCTTTATCGCCGTGTGTCTCGTAGGGATATCCGTACATGTAGACGGTTATTCTCTGCGTTTATACAACAAGCAGAACACGCCTTCCTTCTACAAAGCCTGATTTCAGTGCCAAACCGTATAAAGAGAACTGAGAGATAATGTAGAGCACAGGTTTTATATAAGAGTTTCATTCTTCTAGATTGATGATTTTTTATGAAAAGAAAAATGATCGCGGGCAACGCTGGGTTGGTACAGTTAATTGTATATAAAATGAATCCTTAAGAATATGTATTGTTTTTTTGGCAGTAATTGATCTAGGGGGTTTGATTTGCCGTAAAACCGGCACAACAACACAGTAACTCTGTAGTCGTCAATACAGAGTTAATTCCCTTTGTTTGCTCGACATTTTTGTTTAAAAAACTGTAACTTTATGTTGATGACTTTGGAGTTATTTCTCTTTGTTTTCTATACTTTATAAGGTTTTTTAAGAAGACGTACGTTTTTGTACTTTTGAGTCACGTAAATTATTAATGACAGTAAACATCATCTTGGGCAACGCCAACTTGGGACAGCTAGTATTAAATATAATTAATCGTTAATAATACGTTTTTTGGGGGTATAAGTGGATGATGTACTGTTAAACAAGCAAAGAAAAAAATAATATCTGCTAATGTCTGATAGGTCTCCTAGTTCGCACTGAAGACGAAATAAATATACGTTTATTATCTAGAACAAATTTGAAACAGTGTGGAAATCATTATAGATTATTAGCCGTATTTTTTCTTAGTTTATCTTGTTGCTTTTTATGAGTTAATATTGGATTCCGCATTCGTTGGATATTACATCTGATATACTTACTAATATCTCGGCCTCTAATGACAATGGAAAAGTGAGATACTTAAACCGCAACCCGAGCAATTATTTTGCGTTAACCTCAATAGTTTTTCCATTATTGCCTTTCTTATCACAAATAATATCTATTTGTTGGCATTATTGTTTTGTTTACTTTTTTGTCGATCCGATTCTATCGCTACGAGTGGAAATAAAATAAGCTATTCCTAATCTTGGAGACAATTAGTACAGACCTTTCTTTGCCTTCAGCGCTGTATGGTCGTTTTCGATTTAAAACACAAATAAGGTCAAATTTATATTGATTGATATCTACTTTAATTGCTTATATGTAATTTTCAATCGTGATAGATTTATTTTTGCCAATTTTGGTTTTGATATATTTCCAATGACATCCTGTAAATGATGTTAAATGTGATCATCATTATAATGATAATCGAATCAGAGTCTGATATTAGTTTGAGATCAATTCGTTACTGCCCTGTTGTTATCCTCGTTGCAAAGAGTTTTATAATTACTAGAAAAACATGTGACCTAATAGTCATCTATTGAGCGCGGCTTATATTGTTGTTAATCAGGAAAAGGTGAGTTTGCAAAGCCAGCATGGTATAAAAAGTGAGAAAAAATATATAATGCCTATATATATCTGGTTATCTCTCTCTCGTTCTCTCTGTCTTTATTTCTCTGTTTTCCCTTTTCTCTTTTCTCTCTCTCTCTCTCTCTCTCTTTCTTTCTCCTAGTCTTTTTTCTCTCTTCTTCTCTTTCTCATTTCTTTTTCTCTCTCTGTCTCTCTCTTTCTTCCTTGTTTTTCTTTCTCTCTTTTTCTCTTTCTCCATATGTTTCTCTCTCTCTCTGTCTCTCACTTTCTTTCTCCCTGTCATTATTTCTCTCTTTTTTCTCTTTCTCACTTTTTCTTCCTCTCTGTTTCTCTCTCTCTCTTGTTCTTTCTCATTTTCTCTGTTCATTTATTTATTTTACACTCTCCCATTTTCTCTTTCTCTCTCTTGTTTACTCTCTCGTTATCTCTTTTTGTTTTTCTGTATCCTTCTTTCCCTCTTCCCTATCTCTTTCTTTTACGCTTTTTCTCTCGGTCCTTATTTCTCCCTCTCTTTTGTCTCTCGTTCTTCTTTTCCCCTCTCTCCTTATCTCTCCTTCTTTCTCTATTTTCTCACTCCATTTCTCTCTTTTTCTGTCTTTTTCTGTCTCGCCTTTTTCCTTTTTTCTGTTTCATCTTCTCTTTTTCTCTTTTCTCTTTTCTCTTTCATCCTTTATCTCTTTTCTTTCTCTCTTTTTATATATAGATCTTATTATGTCATTTTAAATCTGTTTTACTCTGCAACTACGCGTTATGTAGTATAAGTACTTATGTTGATATTCACTTTTGTTTATGATGAACGATTTTAATCTTTTAATATTTTTCCCTTTATTTTATCGCTTTTAATAAACAGCAAGACATAGAGTCACGGAAGTAAGAGTGATAGATAAAGCATAAAATAAAACCGATGATGTCAAACAACATACAATGATAGACGTTGAAGGTGATAGATAGAAGCTTAGATTTGTCTCTATTTATTTGACCTCCTACCAGGACAAAGTTAGACACGATGTATGTGTTTATGTGGGGAATATCCAGCTCCCACAAAATGGGCACTTTTAATAAGAGGAACACAATATAAAAATAGCCCTAGTCAAGAAGCACTTTTCCTAACACCGAAAAAATTCTCCAATTCGTTATAAACGAGTCATTCATAAAATTCTCGATAATTTCTACAATACAACCATATTTTCTACAAATAAATTTCAGTCTATTCCTGACTTGCCCACTAATGAATGCCAAACAGTATGTAGGAGTTATAGGTCTCAATTTTTCTCCTAGTAGACGACTGCTGACATATCTTCATAAATGGTTTTCTACCCTCATCTATTTTACATAGTATATGACGTTTCTATTTGGTGACGTCATCGTCTGTGCCCGGCTATCCCCTATTTTTATTCCAATAGATGACATAATCCAATGGATGACGTCGTAATTTTGTGACATCAACATTTTGACGAGGTCACCAAGTGTGCACGAAGACAAATATAAGTAAAAGATTACAAGATAACAGACAATAAAGATCGAATCTCAGTAATATACAAGCCGGCTTAGCCAGCTCGCTATCATTTCGCAAATATTGCTTCTTGAAATACTTGAAACCAAAATGTAAAGAAATGAACATTTCATTTAGAAGTTTATTGTGAATACAAAACTAAACCTTTGCATTCATTCATATAAAAAGAAAAACAATTAAATGTGTTATTAATATTCATACAAGACCGTTATTAAATCAAAAAGAAAGAGAAAAAACAATTCACCTGATCGATGATGTAGGGGAGATCTTTTTTCTAACTTAAAAATTACATCAGTTTCTAAAACGGTACTTGTGGGCTATAACAAAGTTATCTTTAAATCCAATCTGAAAAAAATAGTTATCACAAACTCACTTGATAAGTAATCACATTTTGTTTATTCTAGTCATCATTTTAAATCCTCTTATAATATTATTTATCGTTCAACTGACAATCTAACCATTATTTGTCGAATTACTATGAAGAATAAGCTTAAATTCAACCGAGCCTCTCGCCTTGTTTCAATGGTTTTCCATGCCTTTCCTGATAATATATACATGGGACACATTAGTTGTATGTTATTGTTACTGTTATTTGAATGACCGTTGATTTGACATGTATACCCACAACATGATTGCCTATTTATGTAACGTAGGCACCACATATGAAAGTGTGTAATTTGCAGAAAATAGTTATGCGTAGCGTTACTCCTTATAGTTTCGTGTCCTGGGGCAATTATCTCAGTTGAGGATGCCACGTTACATATAACTGAAAATCAGCAGATGCTGGTTTTCCCCTGCTGGTTAATTCGTACAGCATTTCTAGAAGTATATTCTTACGTAGCTTTGAACACAAATGAAGACTCCAAACACAATGGAATATACATTGCTTACTTTTATGTCTGATGTATGTCGACACGTTCTTAGTTCTAAATCTGAAGGAACAAAGCACATGACTTCCTCGCCAATTGGCTTCAATCTTTTTTCTGCCGTCAGCTGACCGTATTTATCAAAATATGTGTTTTGTTTTACATATTTCTAAAGACACTGTTTATTTTAGAACTTCTGTGTTGAGTTTTATCAGTCACTAACTGTCAAAATATACTCAGCCTTGAATTTCGAAAAGCAATCGATATATTTGCATGCATTTTTATTGCTAATTATCATAATTAATATCATTATAATTAGCTGTAATATTAGTATCACTTTCTCTACATCCTCATCACACTTATTAGCACAGTTTTTTCTTAATGAAACGAAGCCGTGCGCGCACTCCGATTGTTATAGCTTATAGCACCCTTCCCGAAACTCGGCCAACATAAATTTAAATGTTATATCAACAAACACGTTGATGCCAAACCTACCGCTCCTGTTGTCCCCATACATATGGGCCCTATCATAGTAGCCTTTTATGCTTCATGCCTTGTTTGGGAAGAACAAAAGTAAAAACGAACAAAATCACAAAAGACGACCATGTAAAAATGGATGAAATTTGTCTTCAATAAACGGTGTGAATAATTCTGAATTTAAATGTATATTGTGAGAAGTATTGAATCTACAATCGAGTTTGACTTTTGTCGAATAACTATTAGGACGATTGTTTAAATTAAATTTAGCACCCTACTCGGTGCAATGTTTTTTCATGTCTTTCACGATTAACAATTTGACAGTTATGTGTTTTGATGCGAGCACATTTATTTAAACTTATCACAACTATTTGGATGACCTTTTATTTGATATGACAGCCTCAACATGAATGTATATTTATTTTAGTTTAGATCAGAACTACCACGTAATCACACGTACAAGGACACACATATTGCCTCAAAAGAGACGTTTTACAATCAGATTATGAGATTCAAAATCATTTGTTGCCATCATGTGATAGTATGGAATTGCCCTCACTTCACAACTGGCCTCACTGAGAAATATTAGCTAAGAATGGCAACATATTAAAAAAACGTGTATTTTGATTTTCACAGACAAGCGACGCCATAACAGTTAGTCATTGTCAGCCTGGGTGGTCCAGATAGAGAATTTGGTGTGATGTTTAGCCAGCGGACGCCTTTCGGTTCGGGTGAAAGGAATAAGGATAAAAGACACGCGAAGTCAAAGAAAGACAGAAATCGGGAAAGGAAGTAAAATAAGGTCTTAAGAAAAAATCGATAACACAAAGTAAATAAAAACGAGTTGTGGTAGAAGGAATACAGAGTTTGACTGAGAAGGGTCGCGGATGATCGAGTTAATCTGAACTGAGATTCCGAACTATTCAGAATATTATCAAGTATAAATATTGCATTTACAATCGACTTTGACTTTTATGGTATCCCTATGAATAATATGGACAATTCAAATTATTTTTGCGGTGGCCCTCTATGCTGAGACTTTAATTTCTACTTTATTATTTCTTTTTTACAACTGATACTACTAATACTAATACAAAATCTACTGCTTATACAACTATTGCTGGTTCGTTCAAAAAAGTTTATTTTTTTAAGTGTTTAGTATTTTGCAGACATTCAAGTGAATATATTCTTTTAAAAACAATATGCCATGAATACGAATGTATGCTAATACTTTACCAGGTTCAGTGGGAGGTAGTCTATATGATAATACCTTGGTTTTCGTAAATGGTTTACATTTATGTACCATTTATTTAGCACTTATGCCGGTCAATCATACAGAAACGCAAGTACACGCACGTGAACAATCATTTTATAGTCTGCTGTATAATAATAATAATAATAATAATAATAATAATAATAATAATAATAATAATAATAATAATAATAATAATAAAAATCGTAGAATTTGGTATATTCGGACTACTGTTCTCATAGTGGGTGTTTTTATCACAACGTTTCGGCCGATGTAACTTGGTCGAACTCGGGAATCTAGACGGAATTTCGAAATTCCGTCCAGATTGCCGAGTTCGACAAAGTACTCCTGAAGAAGGTCGGAAGTAACATCGGCTTAAACGTTGTGATAAAACACCCAAGATGAGAACAGTAGTCCGAATATACCAAATTCTACAAATTATCAACCCTCTTCTCAAAATTTCCGAAGAATAATAAAAATGATAAAAATAATAATAATAACAATAAGAAAACAATAATAATGTATATATATATATATATATATATATATATATATATATATATATATATATATTTATATAGGTACACAGTTTCACTAAACAGTGATATAATGTTGGACGCACTGCCATTATTATCTATGAGGGTTTCTTTTATATGATTTATATTACAAAAGAGGAAAAAGACACAGAAGGGAAACAAAGTAGAATCACTCCGTAAACTTTTCTTCTTCCTCTATGTTTTTCTCCTTTTTTAAACGAGTATTGAGAGAGAAAAAAAAAGAAAAGAAAATTAAATAAAACTACCGAGACGTCTTTCAGTCGAAACTCTTTAAGGTAATCGTCGACTATGAAGGAGAATCACGATTAAAAACGTGGTCAAAAGACCATAAATAATTATCGAGGGTATTAAAAAGAAAATTATAAAAAAAAAAAAATTGGAAGAGATATTCTTAACGTACACCCATTAGTTCTAAGTTATGGGTGTACTCTTTTTGTTTGCACAGAGACGGCTGCCGTAAATTGATAGCAACCGCTTCAATAATTTTTAAATGCGATTTCGAACGAGCTCTGTGCAAAATAGAGAATGCCTCATCCGAGTATCTTCCAGTGCAAATTTGGCACTGTAATAAATGTTCACCAATGGCACACTCGTGGGCCTATGAATGCCCGGATGTCGGCAACTGCCTGTGCCTACGTATCGAAGGGGGGATATGTTGGGAAATTCTTACCTCTAAGCGGTGGATGGTACACCCCACGTAGTCAGCCTCGCACTGACCGTGAAAGCGATAAACGACCATGTTATATTGAATGGTGGGGATACCATCCTTCCGAAAAAAGGGGAAAGCGCTTTTAGTCCTAAAAACCGTTCGAACTTTAGTTGCAAAAAAGCAACGTGACACGGTTGAAGAAATGTTATGTGATAACTCCTGGCTTTTAAGACCGATCCATGGAAGCTTCACATAAACGGGACATTTTGGAGGCCAAAAAATCCCCCGCCTTTAAAGGCGGCGATTTTGTCCTTTATACATCTCTCGATGGTATGTAAAGGATAACCATTAGATGAAAGAATTTCTGTAATACTTTGAAGTTCTGCATCTAGTTTCACACTAGAGCAAATCAATAAAGCCCGATGTACTAAAGTTTTAATCAGATTTACTTTTCTGATTTTAGGAGAGAATGAATCCCAGCATATATACTGACCTGTGAAAGTAGGTTTTCTGTATATGCTGGTGACAAAAACATCCGATCTTTCAACAAGAACGTCTAAGAACGGTGGTGAATTATTCACCTTCCATAGTGAACATCAATGAAGTAAATTTAAATGTCGTAAGAACCCCTCAGCCTCCGTACGGGATGTAAATATAGAAAAAATATCATCCATATAACGGAAATAGCATATCGGTTTAGGCAACCGATCAAATAGCAGTTGCTCTTATATATATATATATAAACATTCACAACAAGAGCTCATTTGGTTAGAACAACAGCAAAAGAACATCTATCTCTCTCTCTCTATCTCTCTCTATTGCTCTCTCTCTCTCTATCTATCTCTCTCTCTATATCTATATTTACTAACATTAAAAAAAAACTTTATCTACGTACGCTATGTCGACGATATTCTTATTCTAACTGATAACAATGAAAAAATACATAAACTTCAAGACCTTTTCTAAAAGAACTGTTGTTAGATTCACCATAGAACTGAACGTAAATAGCATCCTATTTCTAGATGTTCTTATTAACGCCTGTAATAAATCGTTGAACACTCCCACTTATAAAAAACAAACCAGCTTAAATTCTAGTCTTCTAAATTTCAACAGTGAGTGTCCCAATCGCTACAAAATAGCTGTTGTTTAAAATGTATGAAACTGTGCCAAATTAATCTCCTCCTCTAAAAAATACTATTCATTAAATTAAAAATATAAAACAAGTACTTATTAGCAAGAAATTTCCTAATTATATCGTTGATGACCAAATAAAATTAATGATTCGAAACTTAAAAAACACCAGTACAAATGATAATAATATTCAACATCACAATTCAAACTATACACCCATATGCTATTGTAATCAAAGGCAACCACACTTCATATTAGAAGAAAAAACCATGAAAAATAGAATACGCAGATACATATCCCCAATTGACAATAATAATAAAATTAGAGATTATTTACTATAAAATATTTTAACCCCAAAATCGTGTAGAAAAAAACAACTCTTCAACCTCTAGAAATAACCATTTTTTATTAATAAGTTTTAATGTTATTTGGAAGAATGTAACAACAACAACACCAACAACAACAACAACAATAATAATAATAATAATAATAATAATAATAATAATAATAATAATAATGATAATGATAATAATAATAATAATAATAATATTAATAATAATAATAATAATAATAATAATAATAATAATAATAATAATAATAATAATAATAATAATTTCTCAGAAAGGGAAAAGAGGGGTGCATGATCTGTAATGCATAGATCAAAAGATCCTTAAAAAAGTTAAAAGCAAGAAAAAGAACATATCTATGGCATGAATTGACTACAAGAAAGCATACGAAAGAATCCCTCAAGCATGGATAATTGAATGCTCAAAAATTTACAAGATACCCGACAGGATTATTAATCTCATCAAGAATGTAATGGAAACATTGAGATTAGAATTGATAGCTGGAGGACAACACTCGACGGAGATAAAAATACAGAGAGGTATTTTCCAAGGAGACTCCCTATCACTACTACTGTTTATCATAGCCATGATGCCACTCAACTACATACTCAGGAAATGTGAGGCCAGATACAAGTTCACAGGTACAGAACAAAGAATAAACCATCTCATGTACATGGACGACCTGACACTATTGCAGAAGCAAAAAGGAATTGGAAAAGCTGATAAATACGACTAGAATCTCCAGTCAAGACATTCAAATGGAATTCAGAATAGTAAAGTGTGCATTGCTCGCCAGCAAATTAAAAGGGATATGAAGTATGAAGAAAGTCAATATAATACCAATAATCGTAGGAGCACTAGGAGCAATCTCGAAAAACCTGAAAAAAAAAACTGGGAGAAATTAGAATCAAAGGGAAGACTGAGACCATACAACTGACGGCATTGATTAAAACAGCTGAAATATTAAGGCAAATCTTTGAAAGCGCAAACTTACCCACATAAGCTACGAATGCTAACCAGTCACATGGAAGTTGAAATAAGAAAACAAAGACACAGAAAAGACACCACAACATGGAAGCAATGAACAGAAAATCCAAGAAAATACTATAAATCCCCCCCCCAAAAAAAAATGATGGCACCATCCTCGGCTGATACCACAAAAAATACTCGTGAAGGGTCAAAGATGAAATAAAGACCTCTACTGGAAGAGTGCGGAAAGGACTGAAACCTTTATGAAGCTTATTACCATCAAAATCCAAGAGAAAGCGAACAATAGATGGTAAACGTCTTTTGTGATAACGCAAAGTCATTTCCAATAGTTATCGACAGACGGGGAGAGTACTGAAAATCTGGGGGGACTTGTCACTCTAACCTCAGGAGACCCTACCGGCAATTATCAGTGAGCAATCACTGATGATGATCTATGTGATAACTCCTAGTAAGTACAAATAATAATAATAATAATAATAATAATAATAATAATAATAATAATAATAATAATAATAATAATAATTAATACCCGCATAAATAATCATAAACCTCGGCTGATACCACACAAAATAGTCGAAGGATCAAGGAAGATGAAAAGACTGAAGAAGAGAGCACAAAGCAGACCTCCACTAAAAGTATGCGGAGAGTACTGGGTCCTTAGAGAGACTTATTTCCACCCAAATTTCATTGAAGACCCATAGTCGCTCACAGCGAGAAATTAATGGTAAGCGGCTGCTGCAATAATGCACAGTCATTTGCAATGGCCATCGAAAGAGGTGAAGATTACTGAAAATCGGGGGATACTTGTTGTCACATACACTCCAGGGAACACCACCGGTTATTAACAGTGAGTGATTTCTGATTATGCCCTGTGTTAGAACTCCTAGTGAGTAACAATAATAATGATATAGGAGTGTATTTTGAATATTGGATAAGTGCGCTAGTATGAATCTTTAAACAATACAGGTAGGTACCACTGATCGTTAGAGTTACAAACTAGTTGTCTAGAACAAAACATGAACATATCTGACTTATAAGGGCAATTTGACGAGAGAAGGGGTCAAAGGAGGTGAGATTCAAAGTAGTATGGGCTGATCCACGGAGATGACGTGACGAACAGCTGAGAAACAAAGAGAATATCGAAGTTTTGATTTAGACTGGATTAGAACTTTATGCGACCAGTGACTTAGAGTGCAAATCTTGAAAAGTCACCCATGATTGATAACGTCTAGATTCTGTCTGTTTGCCAGTGTTATGCCTGTCTATGTAGGTGTCTATCTAAATAGTTAATGAAGTATAGAATGTTTATCTCTCTCCTGGATGATTTAAGTGTCATTACAATTGTAAAACGTGAATATTTCTCGAAGCTCCCACATCTATTTTAGTATAAATTTTTCCATTTCTTGTAAGATTAATAAGACATCATACATGTGCATCGATGTAATGAGGAAAAGAAGAAAGAGATAAAGAAGAAAGAGACACGGGACACAGTAAGGAATCTGTCCATTAGAAGAGGAAGAAAAAGTAAGAGAATTGTACAGTGCAGCACACAGAAGGAAGAAGTGAAAGATGGAGGTTCTCACGAACACATAATTATTAATGACACATTGTGTTTGGCGTTTTACGAGTAAATAAAGGAAGAACAGTTAAGAAAATTAACGAAGACGCAAAAAAGTCACGAATTTAAGTAAATTTTATTAAGGGATATTGTTACAGAAGTAAGTAGGCTTATTAATTTTAGTTACACAAGAAAAACATATGGAACAGTTTATGATGTTTTAGTGAAATAAATTTAAAATAAATAGGGGTAGCTGTTGTTGTTGTAATCAAAGGGCCAAGGTATGACTAGTTTCATTATAAAACTGTATTGTGTTCAGTCAGATCGCATGAGTAGGCAGAACATTAACACATTAACACAATGGTTCTTGTTAAATTACCGAAGTAAAACGATGGATGCCCATTTTGGAAATACCCGGCGCTATATGTGGGAGCACGGCGACACATTCCTGCAAAAAATGCTAAATCTAACGTCGTAATCACCCCTGACAGGTGTATATATGCAATGGGAGCAAGTTCAATCGGCTCGGGATAAATGCCGCCCAGGTAAAGGTTTATAGGTAATAGATTAGATTCATCAGAAACAATCCCTCTACGCTTCTTTTAGGACTTTTTAGTTCAAAGAACTAAGGATCTTGCGGAGAGCACTATTAATATTCTCTAGTTTCTGGTGTCACACTACAGGAGAACTCATCGCTAGTCGCAATTTGTGGCAAGTAACTCCAGCTTTGGCTACTTTCACCATTTCACCATTTAGGTGTATTCGATCAAATCTATGAAGACTTGATCTACTGGCTAGACCGTGATTGGAACTGAGATCATTAAGATTCATTAAAGAATATCAATAAGAGAAAGAAATGTGTTTCATGTTATTTCAGAATGTTGTTTTTATAAATGAAGGCATATGCATTTTATTTGATTTATATTACATATCGTAACGAAGGCCCCGACTTTGGAGCTTCGAAGAAGGTAAAGAAACGCATTAGCTCTTCTTACTTTAAGATCTATACTGACCATAAGTTATTGTACCTTTCTATGGCTTAAATAAAATCTGTGTCAGCTATGATTGTAGAACGCATTCGATGATGCGGTCCACTTTGTGAAGGTTGGAGAATGGCAAATGTCATCTTATTTGCCATTCATCAAACACCAAACTCAGAAAATTAGTACCCGTTAAAGTTTATTCTCAAAGTTAGATAAATTCTATCTATCTAGTTGTGATATCTCAGTTTCGAAGCGATGTGGGGGGTTGAGTCATTACTTTATTGCCATTATTATCTGAGTAATTCCGACTAGCGGTTAAATATACTTGTTGTCTGGACCTAATTCTCCTATCATTCTGAACTAACTAAATTATATATCAGGGTATCTACCCGCTCAATAGCTAGAATTACTTTGAAATCACAAACTCTGCATTCATAACCCTCTCATGCATGTTGTTGCTTTCAATCCATAGTTAACATCCACCCTGTTATACGTTTAATACATTCTCCTAAATAAATTGAATAGGAATTAATTGATTATTTGTTAGAATTTTTACTTTGAGCTACGTGCCCACCAATTGGGGAGGAAACAGTTAAGAGTAATGAAATTTATATTTGGATTATATTAAAACTTATTAATTAACTAGCAGGGTGACGTGACATTGCTCGGGATTTAATGAGGAACACTATGACCCTTTTAACTATGCTTTAGCACTATATTACTTTCTTTCTTCTTTACTGCCTCCCCCGCTAACCTCATTATATCGTCGGAATAAACTAAAATATTAGAACATTTTCTGAATTAGTGTCCAACACATATGGTAAAATTTGATAAAAATTGGGTATACCTTGTTTTAGTCTTCAGAGGGTTCTACACCCATAGTTAACGAAGAGGGGGGAACATAGAGATTCGGTACATTTAGGGAGACGTAGAGGTTCGAGACCATTTTCATTGGCTTTTCCCGATAATTTTATACATGTGATCAAAATCTATAAAAATAAAATATATTTGCAAGTTAAGACGGGGATCTACCCCCATAGCTTCTTTAGGTGGGCGCTTAGATAGTAGGGAACACATCTATCGCCTTCCCTAGAAAGTTTTACATACAAATACACTTTTAGCTTTTATGTAGATTAACTGGCATCCGTTCTATACGGAAAATACACAGAAATGAACACAGACACACACACATACATACACACTTACACACACACACACACACACACACACATATATATATATATATATATATATATATATATATATATATATATATATATATATATATATATACCGTTTCCAAGACATTCTGGAAAAATTTGATTGTTCATTTTTTGTTATTTTTATGACACCAAAAGTCTTCGTCAGCGCCCCCATACCATCACGCACAGAAGCTTAATGAAAAGGCATGATATTTTCATATAAACATTCCGTCAACTGACAGGACTTTGGAACAAAAGTAGGACAGCGAATTGAATTAATTACCAAATAAAAGATTTTAAAAAACATAAAACATAACAGATGAAAAAACATTCAAAAAATACAAATCGAGGGGGAGCAGTTAATTAGGTGTGAATCACATGTAATAGGTCTCCAATCAAACAAATGTATTGAAATAAAAAAACATTAAAATTATTTTTAAAAAACATTTAATTTTTTTTTTAATTTTCAAAATTTATAAAACTTAGCTTTTTATTTAATAAAAAAAACTTTTGAAAAACTTATGAAATGTATTAAGATCCAAACACATTTAAAAAATACAATTTTAATCGAGGGTAGTCAGTTTGTTAGGCGTAGAACACATAAAAGTTCTTCAATCAAAAAAATGTGTGCATGTGTTTAGAAAAACAAAATTAAGCTAAATTACAGTGGCCAAGGTGTTAGTTATTCTACTATTCATGTTTTCCAAATCCCACAACTACGGTACATTTTGACGACCTGTTTCTCCCATAGCTGAACAATGAAATTAATATGTAAATTCCAGATTTTCCGACCATGTGCTTTTCAGATATCTAAATATTACCCACAGAAATATATATTATGATGCAGTGAACAAAATAAACATAAAACAAGTTAACTGTTCACTGTAATGAAGCTTAATTTTGAATATATATATATATATATATATATATATATATATATATATTCATATATATATATATTATGTGGTTAACGCTTTTACCTTAAAAAATTAGACTATAACAATGAAACGTATATGCACCAACATATATTTTCCACAATATATATATATATATATATATATATATATATATATATATATATATATATATATATATCAAGATAAATATCTAAATATCATCTACATACGTATACGTTTCATCCTTGCGGAATCATCAGTGTAGTCGCACGGTTCGAACCACGGAACAAAAGTCATAGTAAACTCCAATTCCGAGCGCGATACTGAATGAGGCTAACGTAAATTGCTACAGTCGAGATGAGAATTAAATCCTATATATGTCAAAAAAAGGAAGGCTATAGTCGGCCGTCAAAACTGTGAAACATGAATTTGACGGTTGTTTACTTATAACAGCGCCAAGGTGATAACGGGACTACAAATAATTATATTTATGTTCAATCTTCAAATATTATCTACATGAGTATACGTTTCATCCTTGCGGAATCATCAGTGTAAAAAAAACATTCCTGCCAGCGCACGATTCGAACCCCGGAACAAGAATCATATTTCACTCTTATTCCGAATTTACGTCATGAATAAATTGTTTGATCCAATACCATATGTGCGCGTTGCAACTTTGTGTCATAAATACAGGAAACCAATCGTTGAATCGTAATCTTTGAAGAAATATATCAGTTGATAAATGTTATGTATACTTTGGTAGCTGCATGTTCTGCCACGCGCTACTCTTTGATCTTTACTAACTGAAGATTTATCTATATATTCAAAAGGACTTAATCGATACAAAACTGATAGAAGATAGATAAGGTTTATTAAAATTGATCTTCGTTCCAAATCAATGATCAGTGAAAGAGGAAGACAAAAAGAGAGCCATACTCACTGTTTTATCATGTGTCAGCTCAAATCATTTATACGTCCACGTGTTGCATGCTCCAGACGGACTTCCCTCTTCTCTCTCACTCTTTTCTGGGGATATGTGACGTCATATCTGTTTTTTATTAATTCCCAGTCTAGTGATTAACACCTCTTGTCATCGCGTTGGTTCGGTATGGACTTCCATTTGCTGTTTTTCTCAACTTACTTTTATATATCACTTGAACATATAAACTGTCGCTAAGAATGACTGAATTCAGCATATAATAATCTCCAAATGTTTATATACCATGCAACATAAAAAGTAACCAATACAATAATGTTGTCATATTGTTAAATATCCAGACGAGGTGTACTGAAAAAAATCATTTGATAGACGTAATGAAATTTGGCATGGGCACGGGCCTAGACGAAATAAAACAATGTAACATGATTGACTGTCAAAAATAAAATAATTGTTGGTGCAAATCAGGCGGCTGGCCAGGAAACAAATATGATGGACTGTCAAAAAAAAATGTTGCTTTGTATAATCTGCGAAAGTTTAGCAGCAGAAGTAAACACACAGTCGCCGAATCAAACGCCTTGGAGAATTTGCTACATTGACAGCGAAGTTCTATTGTTGGCGTTTACAGAGATCACAAATTGTAATATAATTACAACCCGAAATTTTTGTCGGTAATTATTTAGCGATTTGGACCCGAATAAATTCCTGTGCGTAGGTCTTCCCTCATCAGCAACCCACATTCTTTCACCGCATCCGACAATAAATATGTATCATTGTATTTTCTTATGACAGTTTGCCGCCCTTCTTTTATGCACGACAGACATACTACGGTATTATTAATCATTAATACGTTACATCTTGTTAGCTCATTTTATTACACGTCCAATGACCATGCGTGCTTTCAAATTATTTTCAGTACATGCCAACAACCAAACTCAGATTCATCAGGTTGACCTCTGCTAACTCCACAGCCGTATCGTTCCTTTTATCCTCAACTAACAAAATAATATCTACTCGTTTTATATCACACACGCGTGTCTCTTTGAGTAGATAACCGAGGTAAAGCAACGTTTAACCTTGTCTGTATAAGATGGGTGATCACTTGGTAATACTAGACACTTTATGTAGAACGACGTCGACACCTCCCTGCAAAAATGACAATCTAATGACGTCATCTCCTTTAACCGGGATGTACATGCGACTGATGACCGCTTCTGAATTTTATACTCCTATTAAACATCCTCCTTCCTAGGAAGTCGGGTTGATCCGACGAGGATGAATGCAGCACAAGGTAGGTAGATGTGTTTGTTTATTATTACTAATACATATAAATATTCAACCAATCAGTCTGTCAGTTCGATGGAAAACTCATAACTTCATACATAGTATACATATATCATTTTTACAAATTATACTGTTTGTTAATTATAACTGAATATTTGAAGAAAATATTTTCGGAGTCAAAAAATAAAGAGGTCGCTTTTCGAATTAAACAAAAATGAAATCTCGAAAAACAGCTCAAGAGAAATAGAAGGAAAAAAATTAGAATTAAAAAATGTTTAAATGGGGAAAATCAGACATGACCTTATTTACAATTGTGAGAATTCGTAAACAAGAATGAAAATGACGAAATCTCGCGAGAAGCAAATCCCGAGCACGAGAAAGAAAGAGAGCGAGGAAGATAACAGGAGAACGATAAAGCAAAAAAAAAAAATGGCTAAAGATTATAGCCTCTCAAAAATCGAAGTCTAGATTAGAATGAGTGAGATTTCGCGTTTTTTAGGTTTTGTCTTTTTGGTTTCTTGTCTTTTCTTCCGCCAATTATTTTGGTTTGTTTATTTGTTTTGTTTTGTTTATCTTTTGGTTTTGTCTTCGTTTTATTTGTTATTGTTAATCACCCTGTAAAACAGCTTTCGGCAAACTTCGTGCTTCCGCCTACGTTGTCGAGTAAATTGCATTCGCTATTTTATTTTGTGGTTTTCATCTTTTAGCTTCCCCTTTAAATCTCTTATTATTAGTGTTATTGTTTTTATTTTACCATTGATAGTTAAAGCAGAAAATAAAAGTCTATAAAAAATGATAAAGACACAATCAAAATCAGTTGGCCGGCGTTGATTCCAGTCGCTAATAGAAACAGGAAAAAGGAGGGATTTTTAATTAAGATCCACGGGATCATCATTTTTTTTTATATCACTGTGAATCAGCAGTTTTTGATCCGCCCCTTTCTTGAATGTTTCGGAATTTTGAGATGAGGATTGATAATTTGTTTTATTGGGATTATTGTTCTTCTCATCTTGAGTGTTATTCTCGCAACGTTTCGGCCGATACAACCTCCGTCGAATTCAGGAATTTTCATATCAAATTCAGAAATCCGTACGGAATTTCAAAGGAGACTGTTTAAATATGTAATCCACGGGAGTTGTGTGCCCTCGGTTCGTCAGCCATGACCGGGTACGAATTGGAACAAATACTTTTCCAGCATCTGGGTACCTCTACAGTGCATTGTTGGAATTTGGCTGCTAGTTGAGTTCGTCGTTTTTTTTTAGTTTAAAGAGTACAGGTATTGTTTGTTCATCGGCGCAAATTGCGTGGAAGTACTTGTAAAACGAAGCCTAGGAATGCGATATTGTAGCGAGGTGACAGAGGCTGAAGCTTGGTAGACCTATTAAGTTGGATACTCTTTTTTGTTCCCTCTCCAAGAGAGCGAGAGACTGGTGGTTAGTGCAGTAGTCCAGATGTTGCAACAATATCCCATGCTGATGTTTATCTGGCCCCCGCAGATCTGACGAAAATATGATATCATATGATATGATACTTATGATACTCTAAAGTATTACTGTATAAAATAAAACAATAACAAAATCAGGCCCTAGCGCAAATATTTCGTCGTTCATTGTTTTAATTATTATAGTATTCCAGTCACTATTACTGCAACACAAGCTAGAGAAAGAGACACAACTCTGCTGTTACAAACGTAATACTTAGAAGAGGAGTGAACAAGTTATCTTTCTGCTGATGTGTCCCCTCTACTACGTGTCAACAAAACAACAACCGTTATGTGTTTACGCGTATCAGATAAAATCGTTTTGTAAGAAGAATCGACTGTAAAGTTAGAATTGGTTTGTAATGTATTACTATATTAAAATTATCAAGAGTCCGTTTACCTTATAAATGTTAACAAAAAAGTCATAACACACATAAACGCAAATTATTGAGAGCATTCTAATAAAAGAAGACAATATATATATATATATATATATATATATATATATATATATATATATATATATATGTGTGTGTGTGTGTGTGTATATCTAGGCAGCATCTTCTCTTACAGGCAAGTATTGTTGAATATAAAAGACAACTCATGTCTAGATATCCTTTGGTAAATCTTTTCAATAGTCCGAATCACAATCTAAGTTTCGGAGCGGAATTGGCTGATGAATTTGCCATAGTTTAGTTTGTCTCTCAAGTACTTTCAACCCCATCCGGGCCCATCTTCAGGGGAATGAGGATAATTAGGTACATACCATGTGTTAGTATTATGGATAGTTTTTGCGGGAATTATGTAATTATCCTCATTCTCATAAAGATGGACCCGGATGGGTCTGTAAGTACTTGGGACTCAAATCAAACTATGGTAAATTCATCAGCCAATTCCCCTCCGAAACTAAGATCCTGATTCGGACTATTAGAAAGGATCTACCAAAGGATATCTAAACATAAGTTGTCTCTTATATTCAACAATATATATGTATATATATATATATATATATATATATATATATATATATATATATATATATATAAATGACACGTAGTAGTCGGGAGATATATACATATATAATTTTAAATCATATAATCCTAGTTCGTTCAAAAAAAACTATATCTAGAAAACAACCTTTTAAGCCCATTTTGTGAATATACACATTTATGCATTAACCAAACATTCGCAAAAAGGCTTCCTCAGTGTATAACACACAACAGTCAAGCTGAAAAGAAAGATACGTCCAATATTCATTTAATTAATGAATGCATATTTTGTTTTGTATTCCCCTTTTTTCTTTTTAACCACTCCGATCAATAGAGAAACGTTTCTGAGACTCTGATTTTGGGTAATTAAGAGTTCATATTAGATTATGTCTACCATATTTGTTTGTTCTCATTCCATTAAAATATTCTTATTTGCATTTACAAAAAAAAACACATGGCAAATTTCACACATAAAAAATAATTAATTCACACTAACTGTTATTATTTTTGGTTCTATCTGTGTGTCTCTCTCCTCGACTGTCTTTCTATCTATCTATCTATCTATCTATCTATCTATCTATCTCTCTCTCTCTCTCTCTCTCTCTATATATATATATATATATATATATATATATATATATATATATATATAAATCTGGAGAAAGAATAATTTTCTAACTAATGAACGGATCATTATGAATTTGGGGATCTATATTTTAGGAAACACGGCAAGTAACGTAAACAAGTATTTGTGGAAAGAATGAAGAGAGGATATGTATTTTCATGAGTTCAAGACTTCAGATAAATACAAAGCCATCATCCTCCCATGCATGGAGTATTGTTGCCATATCTAGACTGGTGCATCATCTACTAGTCTCTCCCTTCTGGACAACGTCCATTAAAAAAGGAGTCGCCAACCTAATAGGTCCCTCACTGTAAACCAAGCTCCAGCCCCTGTCCCATCACCGCAATGTAGCATCATTGTGCTTGTTTTACAATTACTTCAATGCATTATGCTCCGATGAACTGGCTTTTCTGGTGTCACCTCGACGTAAATTCACTAGACCAACTCGACAATCAGTTAGATCCCATGCATTTACTGTGGAAGCCCCCAGAATCCGGAGAGCCTTCTACTCCAATAGCTTATTTCCTCGTGCTGCTGGCCTGTTGAACTTCCTTCCTGCCCCCTGTTTCCCCGACAGTACCGACATGCAGACGTTTAAAACTAATGTAAACGGACATCTCGCTGTACAGCTCGCAATTTAGAATGATACCCTAAACCTACTCCTTAATTTTCAGTAGCCCCTTATGTTTACAGTGGTGTCTGGCCTTGTTTGGGGTGAAATATCATAATAATTTTTTTTTTTAAACAATTGGGTTTCTGGGCGAATTATTTCATTTAGGTTGATGGAGAACGCCCCTGTTAAGAGTCAGTGTTTAAATGTGCCTTTGAACTGAATAAATAAATAAACATCGTATGTTAATTATTAAGAATTGTCAAATAACCAGTAAATAACAACTGCTAAAAGAATTTCCACCGATGCGTGCAGTCCCGGCACAACCACACCTATGGCGGCTTTCACAGTTTTAATCTCTCATCTTCTATCTATTCGTCACACACACACCAATTATCATTGTCATTATAGATTAAAAGATACTTTGGCAATTTTATTGGTAGTGGGATCATGTTCTTTTCATATTTGGAGGGGTTTAATTATAGTAGTGTTATTATGTATTTAACTAAGTGACCACAGTTTCCTTCGATTAGTTTTAAAATTCTCCATCTATATTTATAATTGTGTTTGTAACAAGTGTCCTTGGTATTTCTACTTAACTGTGGTGTGTTAGTGTAATCTAGTTATCTGACTTGGTTTCGGCAGTCTAGGATTCTTTTAAATATGCCAACTGCTTTCTATCGGATCGTGGTTTGTCTCAGATCTTTGATTCGTCTTAATATATTGCAATGTTCAATCCGTTAAAAAAATACTTGTGGTTAGTGAACGTTTACTGACAATGTTGGTCGCCTATTCTTAGTATCTTCTGAACTCTACTCTTAAAACAAACCAACATTGCATCAGATCACATTGTGTTAAATATTGCATCGGATAGATCCCAAAAATATCCATTGTATTTTTGTTACTAATATTCTTGTAGTCATTTAATTATATCTCTATATGCTCTACGCTATTGTTCTAATTATTCTGATGAAACATCCTGTTCTAAAAATATATTATTCTATTCTCAATCAAATTGATGAATGGGTTATTTTTGTGGCGCTTTAATGGATTAAGACCCACGCTATCTTGGACTATGTCGTTAGGGTTTGGGTTACGGTCAGGGTCAGGGTCAGGGTCAGGGTGGAGGTTAGGATTAGCGTAAGAATCAGGGTAAGAGTTAGGGTTAGGGTTTAGAGTTAGAGTTAAAGTTAGGGTCAAAGTGTGCGTGTGTCCTAATCTGTGAAATTACCTTTTTCAAGTACAGGATTTTCTTAATAAGAGTTATGCATCCTTTTAATCGTTTTAATTGGTTCAATTTACTGAGTTTCACTTGCAAACATGATTGATAAAACAGTAGAAAAGAAAGTACACATATTTAAAAATACTGACAATAAAATTAAAAAAACATAGATGTTTTAATAAAAGTATATAATATCTATATTGCATATATGACGTTGACACCCTGGTTCTCGTTGGATCACCGAAGTTAAGCGACGTTGAGCCTGGTCAGTACCGGATATGTGACTAGCTCGAAATGCTAGGCGCTGTATACGTGTACATGTGTGGTCGATTCGTATACACATCTAACCATTAGAGGGAAATCATGATAAAGTCAAAGCAATACCTCTGGAGCAGAGAATTTGTCAACGTTTCACCTACGCTTACTGGCATAGAACAACTCAAATCAAAGTCAATTTCAAAAGTTTAGGCTACTTAGAGTAATTTGAGAATGTTCATACAATGAACTTGAACTCAAACCATGTTCTGCTAAACACACGTTTTTATATGGTGAAGAAATGGAATTAGAAACGTCCTGCAATATTTACTCCGATACTTGAACTCATTCAGTTTCAATTGCTACTCTAATTTTCTAAATAAATTAGCCTTTTGGCTAGGATCAAAGTGTAGTATCTGTTCCGATGGATACTGCACCCCATAGACTAGTATTGTCTTGGCCTTCGTGGCTTGATTTACGCCGGTCTATGGGTCTGTCCTGTCCTGTCCCTCTTTGGGGAGGAGTAAGTTTATTGCTTACTGCCTGAGGCGGCGAATGCCGACGGGGCTGCCCAGGCAATTTTTAAACCCCACTTTCCCGACCCGACCTTGGGTCACATCGTACTTGTGGGAGTAAGATAAAAACTGGCTGTGTGCCTAACTCCTGGAGAGGAGTAAATCAATACTCTAATTTTTCTGCAATTATTTTATGTTTGCTGCTTACAACATTTAGATGTTATGTTCATTTAAAGATAATTTTAAATATTTTATTTTTGTTTCATTGTCAGTATTTTTGAATGTGTCTTCTTACTCGTCTTCTTTTCCATCAATCTTGTTTGCAAGTTCAAAATCAGTAAATTGAATTAGCTATACTGATTCAAAGGGCGCATATATCTTTTTGGGACACCCTTTATATACATGAAAAGTGTTGGAATCAGGAAAATGTGTGTTTGCAAAGAAAATTAAAAATAAAACATAAAAAAATTAGTCATGTTCTGCTCGTAATATCGACCTCTCTCTCTCTTTTTTCCTGTATATATTTCCAGATCCAAATAATTCCGTTAGTAACTTTGAAATCGTTAACTTTGTTCATTATTCTGTCTAGTAAAGTAGTTAATCCTAATCGTCCAATCTTTCCCTGAAACTTTCATCTTTAATGTTCTTCTCCTTCTTCGAATTTCAATTATTACTTTTCTCTGTCCTCTTTTTATCATTCTTTTCTGGATATTTCTGCTGAAATAATACATTTATTATTTAGAAACCCATTCTTAACATGGATAGGGAGCTTTGTTAACTATTCTGTACTTTCACTGGTTAATCTAATGGACATAAAATATCTAAAAAAATAATTTAACTTAAAAATCCTGTCTTAAAATCACACGGTCCGTAAACTGTAGAAGTAATCCTTACTGTGTGTTTTCGCTTTTCTTCTCTCGCTCTTCTTAACCCCTATTATTTCTATTTCCTTTTCTTGGACTTCTTCGTCTTTCTTCTTCTTTTTCGTTTTATGTTCAAGTATTTTTTTATTGGTTTCTTTTTTTTGCATCTGCTATATTGTGTGTCTTCTTCTACTTCTTCTACTTCTTCTTCTACTTTTTCTACTTTTTCTTCTTCTTCTTTTCTCTTCCTTCTTTGTGTCTCTTTACTCTTTTTATCTTCATTTTTTCTTCGTGTTATGCTTTTTTGCCCTTTACGGTTTCCATTTTCTACTTCTTCTTCCTATTCCTTCTTTTTTGTCTCTTTCGTCTTTTTTTGTCTTTTTTTCTTCATTTTTCTTCATTTTTTTGTCGTTGATTTTTTTCCTTTTCTTTTTCTTAGTTCCGTCTTCTTTTTATGCGTTTTCTTCCTTTGCCTATTCATTGTTCTACGTTTTTATCGGCATTTTCTCATTTTTTTTTTATTTTTTATTTTTGTTTGCATTTTCATTTTCGTTTTTACTGTCTGTCTTTGTATTTCTTCTCATTTTCTTTTGCTTCGCTCCTTGTTTTTCTTCTTCTTTCTTGTTTCTTTCTCAGTTTCGGCGTTTCATATGCGTATTCTTCTTTTACTTATTCTTCTCTATAGGCTATTTTGCTTTTTCATTCCATTCGGTATTTAACTTGGTTTTGTTCATACTTTCGTTATTTTCCTCTTCATCCTCGTCTACTTTTTTTTCTTCTTCTTCTTCTTCTTCTTCTTCTTCTTCTTCTTCTTCTCTTCTACTACTACTACTACTACTACTACTACTACTCTATTTTTGTTCTGCTTTCTCTTTCCCTTAATCCACTTTCTGTTCTTCGTTTTGAGTTTTATACCTATGGTTCCTCAACTTCTTTGGCTTCTTCTTCGCCTTCTTCCGCTTCTTCTTGTTCTTGGCCTTTCTTGTTTCTCTTCTTGTTCTTCTTCTTCTTCTTCTTCTTTTTCTTCTTCTTCTTCTCTTACTTTATCTTCGTGTCTATCTTTACCACGTTTTCTTTTTTTCTTTCATTTACTTCTTTTTTCTTTGTTTCTCTTTTTTCACCGTGTCTTCTTCTTCTACCACTTCCTTTGACTTTTGTAGACTTCGTCTTCTTTTTGTTCTTCTTTGGTTCTTTCTATTATTATTACCTCGTTTATCTTTCTGCTTTCCATCTTGCTTCATTTCTTCTTTTTTCTTCGTCCCTTTCTTCTTTATTAATCCCTTAGAACTCGTCTCTTAGTATCTTTACTTTTATTCTTTATTTTATCCCGTCTTCCCTCTTTTTACGTAAGACACTCACCCAAAGCGCTTCTTTCATTATGACATAAATGATTTTCTCTTTTTTTGTTGTTGTTGTTTTTGTTGTTCTCCTTCTTCCTCTTTTTCTTTTTTTTCTTTTTTTTCTTCTTCGTTTTCTTCTCCTTCATTTCTTTTGTCTGTGTTCCCTTCCCCTATTTCATCTTTTTCTTTTCCTCTTTCTATCTCCTCTTTCCCCCTCCCCTTTTTCATCTTCCCTCTCGTTTCTAGTTCTTAGTGTTATACATTATTTTCTCCTCTTTCTCATTTTTCTTTCCCCTTTTTCTTTATGTACTTTCGTTTTTACCAATTAATCTCTCCTTTTCTTTCTCTCTTCGTGTTATACATAATTATTTTTCTTTTTCTTCTTCTTCTATTTCTATTTTTCTTCTTCTACTCCTCTCATGCTCAGCCTCTTCTCTCCCTTTCTCTTAATCTTTTGTTTCCTTTTTGCCTTTTTATCTACTTCTCGCGTAATAATAAAATCACCCAAATGAAATACGTCACGCTTATTTCATTATGAAATAAATGCTTGACGAACGAACGCGCCTCCATCGCCACTTCGCTGCCTCAACCACCCTCATCCCCGCCGCAATCAAAGACGACGACTCCAACGGACGTGCGGAGCAAACAAAAGAATTATTATTAGAGCCTTAACGCTTCATTGAAATGAAATATTGCGCCTTAAATTCATATCGTAGCACTTTACAATAAATATTATTGCAATTCAATTTATTTACTCAACATTCCGAGCGAAATATTGAGGAAACATAAATTTATTTATAGGTTTTTATTTCCCTGCATGTACATCAAAAGTAAATTCTCTGCCAGTGAAGGGGAACACTTCGCCAAGATTTATTCAATCGATGCTTTGTTTGTCGAATTGATAATGCTGAAAGGCAATTCTATTAAATTATGACCACCATTTTAGAGATCTGTCTGTTCGTCCGATGTAAAAAAAACAAACATGGCGGAAAGATTGAGCTTAATTGATTTGAGGCGACGATTACGAGCGCCAAACAAGCAGGTTTTGTATTTCCACATTTCAACGAGGAAAACATACATTTCCATTGTGAAAAGCTGAGATCGTGATTTTCGTTGTAAAATTACGTAAAGCAATGCGTTTAAATGAAATCACTTTTATATTTTTTATATAATTACACTATTTCGGTTGAATGAGATTGAACTGTTTCATTTTGGAAGAGAGTTCGTTTCTTAGTTTATGAATAACTAGTAAGAATTAGTAAGAAACAAGTACAATACACGTCTCAGGAAGGGTATGAACTACAAAAGTAGTATTAGTCTTAAATGTTAATGATGTTGTTCATGTTAACTTGCACAACAAAATTAATGTGTCAATGTAACTCACCGTATTTTTTTAGAAAATGTGCTACAAAATTCATGATGATCCGTTAATTAGTTTAGGAGATTAAAAGGTTCTAGGAGGTGTGTTTGAGTGGGCTCACTAACTAAATAGAAAAGGTTTACAAAGAAATGATGTTTCTATATTACATACCGAGATGCCGAGAATATATATTGCAAAATAAAACAAATTAAAAATATTTTTTATAATTATATATATATATATATATATATATATATTACGTTTTTCTCTCTAGACTTCAGTATGTGATTATATTATAAAGAGGCGCTGAGGAAAAAAAACTGTTCGGAATCATCTCAAATATAACACAGAATAACATTATCCTAATTGTTTTAAAAACGATGACACGCCAACTATTCGTTGTGTTGTAGGTCTTAGAACTTATATAAAGAATCTTCTAATTTTATTCATGTCAACTTACCTTATATATATATATATATATATATATATATATATATATATATATATATATATATATATATATATATTCATAAATAAATATTAAGTTATGTGCACATACATACGACGTCGTTTCAAGCTCATACTCTAATCAGTGTATGGAAACGTGTATTTCAAACCGTTACGAGATAGACACCCGGTTCACAGAGTAAATATAGACTCTGCACGCTTTCGCTTTATCCTAAAAAGCTACAGGAAATCATCACGTTACACAAGAAAATAATATATATTTATGCTTCATACAGCGGGCTGTTAACACCAGACATTCTAAACGGTTCAATGAACTTAATCGGGCCTAGCATTTTTGCTTAAGTGGACGTATGCATTTTTAATATTTCTTAACAGTTCTCAACTGTTAATCTCTAATTTATAAATAATTACATATACATGTATATATATATATATATCTATATATATATGGGAATTGAAAAGAGGAAAACCCGAAAATATTATTTATGTGTTCATCAACTTTTCGTCTTTATTTTCAGAGTTCCTCAGGATGATTGTTGGAAGAAAATTACACACAAGTACAAAATGTATTAAACAAAGGTAGTAGCAGGAGTAAGCCTAAAAGGCCGCTTATGAAAAACTAAATTATGAGATAAAAATAGTTGTTGGCAGTAGGAAATTGAGTTAAGTGTAGAAAGTGTGGGTAAATTGTGGCGGATGGATTAGGGAGGAAAGTGAGCTAGTCTTATGTAAGCCAAGAGAGGTCGCTTATGATGAGATGAGTTATGGGCTCATCGAGATGGTGGTAGATATTATAATAATATTAAAAGGTGTAATGGCAAACCTTGGTAACGGTCGGAGTTAATTTAAACCATGAAGGTGGAGGAGGATTGGACATGAGACATGTTTATTGAACCTTTTAAAAGTTGGACTTGAGGCAAGAGAGCGGCAGGGTTAAAAGTCAGGGTCGCATAATAGGACGGTGTAGAAGGAAGGGGAAGCGAGAGGGGAAAACGACGAGAATAAGATACTTAAGATTCACATTTAATACTTACACAAATATATATATATATATATATATATATATATATACGAACACATACATATACACAATAAAACATATACCTATACATATACGCAACATACACATTAAATCACACCATATGTATAGAAACTAAAACTAAAAAGGGGGAATAATATTATTCATGTAATGATGTGCTCATGTCATTAACCTTAAGCAAATTGTTGTAAGAAAATAAAAAACTGTGTTTTGTTCATTATTTTTAAATAAAGCATAGTTGATGAAATTAGTAAAATGTTGAAGAAAATAGACGGATATATTTATTTATTTATGTGGTAATGTATTAATTTATGTACTTAATTGTTTATAAGCATACACATATATACATATTTATACATATATATATATATATAAAGAGAAAGAGAGACATACACACACACACACACACACATATATATATATATATATATATATATATATTATATTATAATTTATTTATACAGCTGTTGGAGAAGGAAATTCGTAAAATTATATATATATATATATATATATATATATATATATATAATATTAAAATAAAGATTGCTGAGTAAGGTTATGGGAGTCAGTGCTAATCTGAACTGAAGTTTCAATATGGCGGACTGCTAGACATGATGGAGCAATGTCGAAGGACGTATGTTAGTTCACGGTTGATTTTTTGGACATTTATCTTTCATGTCACGCTACGGTGTATAATTTATTCAAACTACGTACTTATTATACCTTGTGAAGAGCTCAAGGAGGGCACATCCAATATCATGTTGGCGTTAGAGAAACGAAATAAATGCACTAAAGTGTATCTGGTTTGAAAATGTTTTCGTGAGATAAAATAAAATTATGACATTTGGAATGTAAAATAAATGTGTTTGTTTACTTATATAATTTTTGAAGTATTAGTTTTCAGTATTTACTTCAACAGTGCTCGATACATAAGTAGAGCTAGGTAGTAAGCTATGAAAATATATGTATGGCTTAATTGCCATGAATATATTTTCATACCTTACTCTCTCTCTCTCTCTCTCTCTCTCTCTCTCTCTATATATATATATATATATATATATATATATATATATATATATATATATATGTGTGTCCTTGTGTGTGTGTGTGGTTAAAAAATGACCGGTCGGGTCACCCATTAAGCTTAAGTTCGATTATTTTTCTTAGAAAAGAACACAGTTTAATATAAAATACAAGAGGAGTCTCTTTTCAGTGCACTATAACTCAACCTCTTGCTCTCTTTCATGCTCAATGTATAGACTAAATAGATGTACTACCTATTGGGATATTCCCTTTCATTATAATGGACCGTTTTCCATGCTTTGCTTCTTTATTACCTTTGACTTTTAATACAGAGTGAGACAGTGAGAGACGGAAGGAAGAGTTATTGATACCGTATAACATAAAAGAAAGGTCTCAGACAAATTACTGTGAGCGAGGGTGAGAGTGCAAAATATAAACTAAATAAGAATTTAATAACTTGGTGAGTTAATCGGAAATTACAGGAAATAAGCACGATTAAAATGAAAGGTTTTTAAACATAACTCAATCCCAATACTGAGGAATATTTTAGTCTGTATTTTGCGTGATAAAAATATATAGGAAAAAAGTCTTAGAGAAAACAATCTTTTATCAACTCAACTGAAGAAAAGCAGAATATTTTTTGCCGATGTCAATGATATTCTTAAAACACACACCCACGGACGTCAAGCCGCTTTTAAAAGTGTTGAAATTATCATTGTTTATCAGCTATTCAGAATTGGCCGAGCGGTTAACTACTTTGGATTTGAGTTGAAAAGTACTTGTAATCCAGGGTTTCGAATCGTATGACCAGTAGTGAATAGTCACTATCTCTATGCTCATGAGTCCAGATTTAAAAAAGGACGAAACGTATACGTACATAGATAATAAACAATAACAACTATTTATACATATATATATATATATATGTATATATATATATATATGTGTGTGTGTGTGTGTGTGTGAGGTGCGCGCGAGAAGTATATCATTGAAATAGGCAAGGAGGTATTTTCAGCTTTTTTCCAATGCAGGTTACAACCAGTCATCTGCTGCTCCCGCCTTCCTGTTGCACAAGTCTTCAATAATGGAAATGCCAAAAGAATCGAAGGAACGTTCCAGATTTGTTATTAAACAGCCTTATGCGTAGTTAATCGGTGCTCTATCAAAACTTACATCACACCTCCTAGAACCGGCTTCAAGTTCGGTAGCGGTGACTTCGCATCTCCTCAACGTGAACACGACAAAGTTATACTTCATCAGCGTCCATGATGTATAAGCAAAAAAAACATATATCATTTGTATTCGACAAAAAAATGGTGGGCACTTCTGATGGGACATTTTCCGGCAGAAAATATCTCTCTCGTTTCCAGTGGAAGCAGTGCATTTTTACTTGATTCTTATTTCTAGAGAATTTAGTTTTCTTTCTCAGATAAATAAAGGCTATCTAGTTAAACGTTGAATATGATGTTATGCATTTCTTAAGAAACTAACCAATCACAGTGATTCTAAAACAAAAAAAGAATCTGTGCAACGTTCCACAGTATGACCTCTCCCAAAAGTCTCCCACTGAAGTGTTTATAAAATTCACAATCTTTTCTGCAATCCAGCAGTATTTGGTAAAATAAACTTTAGTCTATGCCTGACTTAACCAGGAAGTTTTGGGCATGAATGTCCAATAGTATTTGCTTGTTCTCGCCGTTCAATGATATTTGGACACCTTGGAGATCCTGAACTGGCAAGACTATAACTCCCTAGATAATTATCAGTGGGTTGATCTACAAGTGAAAATCAGATGTGATGGGAGCAGATTGAACTCTGCACTATTTGAAAGGGAGTGGGCACACTCCGCTAGTTTGTATGTGTTTCGACGAACCAAATTTTAGTACGTGTTTCCTGCCTAAACATGGTGCACGCTAACCTGAAGTCTTATCAGACCACATCCTAGTAAGCAAGGTATATTTGCTAGTGATACAAATGATTCCTGGCCTCGACCTTTTTACCCACTTAGAAACTGTTTAGCTTGTTTTGGGGCTCTTGAAGCAATATAATAAACAGTGAGAGCGCACACTTAAATAGATTTAGAAGGTTCTACAAATCCAGAACGCTTAGCATTTTCAGCAAAATCTGTTGTTGTTTAACGCCAACTAATTAATTTATACATACATTTTTGTAAATAAAAGATGTCAAACCATTGGGGATGATTAAAAATAGGTTTTGCCCATAGAAAGAATGTGGTATTTTGGTGAATGAAACTAATTTAGAGAATGAACCTAGAAGACGACAGCTGACCCCCCCCCCCATCCCACTCCACCCACTTTTATCATTGTGTTAGATCTTATTTTATCAAGAAAACATTACTACACTGTCCACTTTTTTTTAATTTTAAAGATCAACAAAATATTAAAGACAATGTATATTAAAACAGTCGCCAGATTATTCCTGAAGTGAGGAGGGCCCTAAAAACAAAAATCAGGGCCTTGCCGGGAGAGGAGTGTATAACAGTCATTTACAACGTTGAACGTCTTATCGAGGTGTGCCTATCATTGACCAGCGCTAAAAAACTGTTGCATATTAATATCTGAAATTTGGTGGACAAGTCACACATGAACTGAAATTAAATATTATAATTTAGCGTTTTCCTTTACCCGTCTCTCTTAAACTGATTGATATAACTGAACCAAAATTGGGATGAAGCATTATTTAAATTCCAAATGTCTCGTTTTTCCGTTTTATGGCATATCAACAATTAATACCGAATTCAGTTATGTTCGTTCGGAATTTTGGAAGTACGGATTGATAATTTGCAGTATTCGTTATTATTGGAGAACAACTCCCATTTTGGTTGTTATTTTCTGAACGTTGATTAATGAAAGTTAATTTTCATTAAAATCGGATAATTCTTTTATTTTCTGTACGTATTTTTAAAATCAGGTTTACTTTTTTTATTTTTTTTATAAAAAAACTCGCTTTCAACTTTGTTGCCCGTTTCTATATTGCATACAATTGCTAGCAGATAGAAGAACAATCCGGCGCATAAACAGCGGTTACAATCAAATCCACTTTGCAGAGATAATAAAAAGGAAAAAAGCCTTCAATAAAACGCGGGAAACTTCCCTTCAATTCTGACACATTTCCGGTTTCCCTTTGATTCGCTTTTACTTCCCTTTAATCGTGTTTTCAACATTCAACGGCTCGAAAATTAGATATACATTACTTCCTTAATTCGATCATTGTTTCGGATCTATCAAAATTCTTCCATTGTGTCAACGTTATAATCCACTTTCATTCTTGCCCAGCTTCTCCGTTTTCTTTCTTTATTCGTTAGTCTTCTTACCGCGTCACTTCCGGTAAAGAATTTTATCTATAAGTCATTGAGTGTAATTTCCTGTATTTCTATTTATCTTAAAGGCGGACAGTTTTTATATATATTTTGGTTATAAATTGGAAAGGTTTTCTGTGTCATTTTAAAAATATTTTTTAATAATTTATTTATATATATATAATCGTTTCTCATATAACTATACTTGGTGTCTACTGTGCTGTTGCACAAAGCGCTATCATTTCCATTTTCGCTAGCGTGCAGAAAATGATAATCTAACCTAATAGGACCAACGCTGTCTCCCAAGCCAAAGCTCGTGTTCCATCGCCGGAATGTTGTATCCATGTGCTTGTTTTAAACGTACTTCTACGGAATGTGTTCTAACGAACTTACTGCACTTTTACGATTTTTGACATAAATATCCCGGACAAAACTAACCGGCAGCACGATCCCCCCATTCAGTAAAGAGGTTCCCAGATACAGGAGAACTTTCTATTCTATTTCTATGCTTGTCTTTGGAATTCTTTTCCGGTTCTTTGTTTTCGGTGACAATTTGCCTTGTTTAGGGTGAATTACAGTTACAAAAGACACGATATTTCTTTATTTCTTTTTCTATTACCGTATTTTTATCCTCGCCGAAACAAAAACGTGTTTACTTACTTTCGTTTCATGACGTAAACTTGCATTTGCGCTAGATGGTCGAAGTCCAAACGTTATATATGCCTTTGAATTATTTCTCGAAAGACATTAACTACAGGAGGGACCACGTGACGGTTGCCAACATCCTACGTGAAAGTGTTTCTGTGGAACGAACTGGATTCGAACTTGGCACATCCAGGTTACTCGCCCTTGTCGTTAACTACTTAGCCACCGTCACCTCTCTCTTTACAGTAAGAAATGACATATAACATTTTCTCGATTTCAAAAGCAGGAAAGCCGCACGAATGTATCTGAGGGTCAAGTGTCGCCCAAATGACACGCTTCTCTAACTCTCATTAAGTAGAATTTCATAAACTCCCTTAAATTATATGATATTAATTGTAATTGTTATTCTACTATCAAAAGAAATGGTTGAGATTTTTTTTTCATGTTTCTAAGTAAATAAAAATTGTCTGCAATAATTTTATAAAGTGATTTAAATGAGACACCCGCTAGCTTCATGACATAACAAATTGCTCACATTGCCCTCAAGGGATCTCCAGTTGGACATGTCTAATTTAGGCATAACATAAGTCACATGAAGATTCCATATGCTATTAAACTAAATCTTCCTGTCTATTCTATTCTGTACTAATGTAGGAGAGGTATTAACCCCCACTTCCGAATCGTTTATAATGAATCATTTTCAAGTTGTATTATACTTCTCCATTGGATTCCACAAATAAGTGTTCGTCTTATTTCGTGTGAATCAGATGATGCTGGTGTTGGTATTAGTTTCCCCGATGTTTTTCTAGTTAGAAATCATTCTGGAAAGACATCGGGTACTTTCGGGAAGGACCACGAGAAGGTTGGCAACATTCATAAGTAAAAGTGATAGTGTGGAACCGACTGAATTCGAACTTGGAACACCCAGGTCTTCAGTCCGTGTCGATATTCACTTAACCACCGTCATCTCCCAAATAAGTGTGGATATGCCGCAAAACAAAAAAAAAACTCTTATTTATATTTTTGTTATGCGAACTTTTCTCCCTATCTTGTTTGTTCTTATATTTACAATATTTCGGTAGTTGTAGTCTCCAGCCTTCACCCCATATAGGTTTTGCCGTAATCGGTAATCTATAAACTTCTTTTCAGGGCGTGTCCATTGTCTATGTCGAAAAGACGGAGGTTAATTACAGATGTTTATGCTCGTTCTAACCCATGATATTTTCCAAGCTTTGCATAACGACGACAATGTTCGGGCCACGTGATTCCTCTCGGCACAACCGCGGGCGATTAGTTATCTGTGTTTGTCTGGAATTTGCCCTTCCCCATCTCACTCCCCTTTACTATCAGACCCCTTTAACGAATCGTTAGGGGAAGATTCGGATTCTTTAGTCCTCATTTGTTGAACCTGTTTACTTCGTTATGTCGGCATTTTGGCTTTGAGTTTCGTCTTTTATTCGGCCGGCCCGGCTCGACTAAATCAGACGCATCGTCCTGTGAATCGCTGCTCTTTTTTGTTGTTGTTTAATACGATTGCTATAGATAACGGTGAAGTCAGCAGAAAAGAAAGAGATCTCTCGGGAGTTCCCCTTGCATACCCACTCCCCGCAGGGAGTTTGAGAGCTCTCCCTTGGCAAACTTACAGGGACGCCACAATAGACTTGAATTGTTAGAGTAGAGAGATGTTTAGAGTTGTTTTTTTTTTGTGTGCTGTGCATGCGATTCGACGTGTCGATGTGTGGTTGGGTGTTTGTACCAAAAAGAGAGAGAACGGTAATTGTGTTTGTTATGAACTCGTGTTGTTTGTAAGTAAAACAAGGCATCGTTTCTGGAAAACAAGCCGAATTCTGAACTAGCTCACCTTTACGGGAAGTTTCAGATCTCTTTAATGGAGGGAACTTGCAAAGAAAACAAACACATGTTTTATTAAAAGGTCTTGTTTATCAATCTCCGCGTTTGGCGATGGAAATGTTATTTAAAACCTGAGTGGACGCATCTATTACATTCACGTCTTCCGCAATAATTTTAATTTCGTCAACGAATTTTACGATGAAAATGTTATTCCAACATAAGAGTGAAAATGCTATTTGAAACTTAAGATGACGGACCGACAAAGATGTAAGCGTGACAGATTAACGAAAATTATATTTTACACGTAGTAGAGACAGACAGACGGAAATGTTATTTTACACTTAAGCGTGACAGACAAACAATTTTGTTAAACGTAAGCAAAATGCTATTTCAAAATTAAGAATTACATACTGGCGAAAATTATATTTCAAACATCAGCCTGACAGATCAACGAAAATGTAATTTTAAACTAAAACGTGACAGACGACAAAATTATATCTAAACCTTAAGGTTATTGAGTGACGAAAATTCTATTTCTAACTTAACCGTGACGGACAAATGAAAATGTGATCTAAACGTAAGTCTAACGAATCAAGCAAATTGATATTTGAAACTTAAGCGTGACAGACAAACGAAAATTATATTCTACTCGTTAGTATAACGGACCACAGAAAATGCTATTTAACACTTAAGCGTGACAGACGAACGAAAATGCTATTCCAGACGTAACTATAACAGACCAACAGACATGCTATTTCAAACTTAAGCGTTACTCACGGACGAAAATGCTATTACAAACATAAGTGGACAAGAGTTAAGAAAATGCTATTTCAAACTTAAACGTAACAGACCAAGGAAAATTATATTTCAAACTTAAACCTGACAGATCAGCCAACTGGTTCCAGCTGACCTTTTCATACTATCCGCTTTTGCTTTGGTAAACATTTTTATAACCAGGTATTAATCTTAACCAGCAAACCCTTCTTTGTAAGAGTGACGTATTGTTAGGCTCAGTTGTCGCAAATTAACCCTCCCAGGCATGACCTCCTTTTCGCATGAGTGGTGGTTTATTTACTGACAATAGCTCGAGGTTCTTCTGCCACAGAATACCAACGGCTCTGTTCATGGCTACTATTGTACCAGCCAGAGTCTTTAAACTCGTTGCAGTTTGCTAAACCCACTATCTTTTCTTGTGCCCCATCTTGTTGCGGTAAGCAAGAAGTAAATAAGGCCTGGTTGGCTAACTAAATGACCGACATACAGAGAATGTAGAGAGATCCATGCACGCATTTATTATAATAGACGGTGCTTTTTCATGACACAGCTGGTTAATCTACGTATAATTTATCCTTAGCTCATCGCTATCACAGACTGTCGCTGTATCGACCCGCCTCCATGATCGAGTAGACCAGCAAGCCTGACTTCTTGATTTGTTCTTGACCTCACTGCCCGCTGGACCATGCTGCTTACATTGTGGTAATAATTTGTATCCCCCTAAAAACTCGTCCAAAAGCTAGCGGGTCGTTGCTAAAAACAATGATATATTACGAGCAGGCTGATTTTGACTCCATCGGAGATCACATCGAGTGAAACCTTCTCACTCCCTACTGATAAGTGTGCAAATGAGTTAACCGAATGGGTTAAAAGAGGTAATTGAAGCCTATGTCCCCAATGCGAAAATTCCACTCCTCTCAATGGTTTACCTCGAAATGTGCAGCTGTCATTGCTGAGAGGCAGCCAGCATTCCGACAATTCGGCCATCATAAGCCAACTGCGAATAGATTTAAATGTATAAAGTCAAGCAATAATTGTAAGGCAGTGATAGGTAAAGCAAAGAGAAGGTATAAAGAGATAACCAAAACAAGCATTCAGTCACAGAAAGTTGGTACTTGCGATTTCTGGAAACTCTACAATAGTTTGGTTAATAATGGGTCAATGAACAATCCCCCCTACTATCAAACCACAACGATATCGTTTGCACGGGAAGTGATAAGGCTAAACTACTTGCCTTGCGTTTCGCCCAAGACTCAACTTTGGACTCGGCAAACACCCCTCTTCCAAATTTCCCATTGCGGACTGAAATCACATTTGAAAACCTGGTAATCAGCCCATCTAAAGTTAGAGACATCATAAAAACCTTGACACCTTCAAATCATGTGGGTCTGATCTTATACCAGTAATAGTAATAAAGAAATGCTCTGCTTAACTGGCCCCTGCCCTCTCAAAACTTTACAATAAATGGCATGCTGAATCTTGATTCCTGATAGCTGGAAAATCGCGTCTGTGGTACCAGTCTTCAAGAATTCTAGGGATAGAACTGATTTTCAGAACTACCGCCCATTCAGTCTACTCCCGATGTTGTCTAAAATCTTTGAATCCGTAATCAATCTAGCGATAGTCCGGCACCTAATTAACGCTAAACTTTTTCCTGACGCCAATATGGATTTAGACAATCACGATTTACTGCGAATATCCTTACGGTAACCTGTGAACAAATATATCATACACTGGGCAGAGCAGATGAAGCTAAGTCAGAAGCGCTTGAATTATCCAAAGCCTTTGACAAGGTTTGGCATAAAGGTATAATCATAACATTTCACTAATATGTTATTATTTGAAAAAATATTTAATATAATTAGATCCTTCCTAACAAAAATAAAGATCTAGGTTGTCCTTGATGGCTGTTCATCTTAGCAACATGACATAAATGTTAGGGATCCATCCTTTGGAAATTTATTGTTCCTGACTTTATTAAATGATCTCTCTGATGACATCGAGTCTGATGAGATAGGAATATTTGCTGACGACACCACGCTCTACTCTCATCATGTGACCAATACGGACACGTACATATCCGAGGCAATCGATGAATCTTTAGAATATGACCTTCAGGATGTAGTGGATTGGGGCCATAAATAGTTGGTAACTTTTAATCCCGCAAAGACAAAGCTCATTACATTCAATAACTACAAGAAACCTCTTCAACCACCGATTGTCATGGCAAATAAAACCCTACCTGAGAGTTCAACATTCAAACTCCTCGGTTTCACATTCACATATAACATGAATTGGAACAAAAACATTGAAGGCATTGCCAAGGCTTCTGCAAAGAAGGTGGGCTCCCTCTACCCTGATAATAAACTTCTCACACCTGACATTATCCTATATCTCTACAAAGCCACTATCCGCCTATGAATGGAGTATCGTTGCCACATTTGGGCGGGTGCATCATCTACTAGTCTCTCCCTCTCCGACAAGGTCCAAGAAAGAATCGCCAACTTGATAGGTCCTTCACTATCCAGCAAGCTCCAGCCCATGTCCCATCGCCGCAATGTTGCATCGTTGTGCTTGTTTTGCAAATACTTCAATGGATTATGCTCCGGTGAACTGGCTGCACTTGTGCCCTCCCGACGTAAATACACTAGGCTTACCCGACAATCTGCTAAATCTCATTCATTCACTGTTGAGGTCCCCTGGTTTCTGAGAGCCTTCTACTTCAACAGCTACTTTTCCTCGTGCTGCCGTCATCTGGAACTCCGTCCCTGCCCCCTGTTTCCCCGAATGTACCGATATGTAGAAGTTTAAAACTAATGAAAACAGACATCTCGCTTCACAGCTTCTAATTTACATCCTAATTCTCAGTAGGCCTTTACGTCTACAGTGGCGGTCTGCCTTGTTTGGGGTGAACTATGTTAAAAAACAATACACCCACACACACACACACACACACACACACACATATATATATATATATATATATATATATATATATATATATATATATATATATATATATATATATGCGTGTGTGTGTTTGTGTTTCTCTGTTGAATTTAACCCTGTTTTCAAATGTATAGATGCCTTGGATTTTTTTAGAAATATCCACTAATAAAAGCTGTTAACATTACAAGCAGTAAAGCCGATTCCAGGTACAACACTTTAATCGGATGAACGCTCTCCTTTTAGATCAGATAGATCACCTAAGGCGCAGCAGCCTATGCGGATGGCTGATTCTCAATTAGTTCAGGTAGGTCACCCTCTCGGAGACTGCGATATGGGCAGATTGTTACATCTGGAGAACTACAATAGATCGATATCCAGACAGGCACGTCTGCTTAATTCCTCAAATTAAACAAATCACGTGATAGACCAGCATTCCCTGCTTAATAAAAATCCAATGAAAACGTATTTTGTTTTGTTCTCAATTGTCGCCTGCCACTGTTTATTACCCAAATGTACAAACGGGAGATATAACTTTAAGACCAAAAACATACTATTTATGAATGGTTTATATACGCAACGGAGATAACACCAAAATACAAGAACAAAAACCAAAAAAGGTGAAGAAATCCATATTATCATGAAGTTCTGGTAGAAGATTCTAATGAAGGGGACACTCTCCCTTTCATTTAGCTACATTTAAACTTTATACTTTTACACATTGTATACATTCTTTTATCTGCAAAAACGCCAAAAACATCCATATAACACGGTTGAGTACTATTGTAAGTAGTATGGTCAGCACATATAAGCGCAATGCAAGCGGTTTGCCAAGTTGTATATAAAGCATGTAGATATCACTTGCCAACAGCGCCCGCTCCAGAGTCAAGTGTTTAAAATAACCGACTATGAATGAGATAGTCGTAAGTTCGATCATGGCTTTAGGCGGGTGCAAGTCTAGCCGCACTGAAAGACCAGTGATAGAGAGAAATAGTCTGTATTTATATACTTATATATTTTTACAATGCTTTAGTAATTTTTTACTTGAGACAAACTCGAAAGCGACATATATTAATAACATTAATACAATAATGCAAGACAAAACGAAACAAATTATATTAAGCATCCCCATACGAACGCATTCTACCATTCTACTAGTATATATATATATATATATATATATATATATATATATATATATATATATATATATATGTATATATATATATATACCCATATATACACTAGTAGAATGGTAGAATGCTTTTTCCAGGACGTGTAAAACTATATATGTAGCGTTAGTTTTTATGTAAAGTGTTTTCCTTCTTTGCATGATATGCTACGGTGTCGGTGGCATCCTCGTAAATGGTAATGTTTATTAAAAAAGTTAATAATGTGTCCACTTTACAGACCTAGTTGTCTAGAATACAGACAACATAATTTATGAAGATAAGGTGAATATTTCAGTATTCAACCAAGCACATACATATTATTGACGGTCACGCGCGCATTTATTTTTAAATGTATTACTCAACATAAAACACAATTTAATAAGAAGAAATTATGTTCTATAATACATCTGTTGTATCTAACTTACTTGAAATGTTTTTTCGGCGGGTGGGAGTTTGAGATGGGTGGTGCATCCCATTAATGGTAACATCTACAAAAAGTAATGAGCTTATGATACAGTGTTACCTAGAATATATATTTAAAAATTCATTATAATTTATTCATTATTTTAGGTGATTACACCTGTATACAGCCAGGTTGTTGTTGTTGATCACTCTTCGCTGCTTGCTGTATATATCCGTTGACTTGGAATTTACAAATTTTAATTCGTCCTAACTTCCAAGCTAAGTTGTGGTGGCCAAAGGGTAACACTCTTGAATGGGAATAAGTGGCAATTTGTGATCGGAGTTCGAGCCAGCCGACCGTCCGTCGGGAATAAACTTCCCGCACTGAAGATTGCGTAAGCATGAAACATCGATACCTGTAGGTAATAAATACTTAATATTTATTTATAAAATATTATCATATATATATATATATATATATATATATATATATATATATATAAATACATACTAAATCTTTTTCATATTATTTATATATAATCTCTCTCTCTCTCTCTCTCTCTCTATATATATATATATATATATATATATATATATATATATATATATATATATATACGGAGATGTAGAATGTGTGTGCGTGTGATTGAAATTTTCCTATTACATGGGATTAGGAAGTATATACCTAGATTCGTTTCTTGAACATTTCATACATACATACCAGTTACAGATTCAGAATATCTTAATGATTAACGATTTACTGCGACCCGTAACTGCACGATAGTTAAACTGACATATATTAAACTAAAGGGTGGATCCATTTCAATCCCTATCGTCTAATTAGGAAACAAAGGCGAAAAATAAAACCGGAATATAAAAATATATAGGAAACACTGTGTGAGGAAGTATGGTTTATTCTATAATTCTTCACACAGTCTTTCCTAGACGATAGTTGGAAATCTTTGACCTGCGGAACCTCGGTCTGTTCTCCACATAACCATCTGTCGTTTATTCAGGTGCAATAGCATTTCAAGGGATTTCTCGCGAAGATGTTGATTCAAATTTAAAACAAAATTGCATTGTAACGTATTTTATACTTGAATTATTTACAAATTTAACAATGCTTCTAAAAAGAAGCAAATCTATATGATAGTCACGCCGAGCCGAGGCTTCGTTTTCAGACTTACGGATTGACTCAAATCGGTAGTCACTACCAACATCGAGCGGCCTGAAGCGAACACATCATAAAAAGACTGCAAAAAATCCAACAATTCTTAATATCTGTGAAGATAGATTTACTCTCGAAAGTTTATGTTAAAATTTAATTCATTAAAATTGCATTGAAACAGCTTAATTACATAATAGTTGTAAACAAAACTTTATTAACTATTTCAGCTTTTATGTATTTCAACCTATCCAGACTGTTATCTTCAGACATTAACTGACCTTTCAACACCAAATACAACTTGTGCCGGAAGTCAGTATCCGCAATGCATCAGATGGTGAACTCTGACACCTTGAGATCATTTGAAATGCCCACGTTTGATCTTCTATAAACCATGTCGACTATGACCGGGACATTTCCAAGACGGTTAGGTGTTTTGGTGATATTAAGAAGCTTTTAATGCATTCTGGCTATATGAACGTCTGCCGAAAGCACACAAAGAGAGAGGAGAGAGGGGAGAAAAGTAGGAGGAAGAAGTGGAGAAGGGGAGGAGGACGACGAAAATGAAGCAAAAGAAAAACACGAAGAAAAAGAAAAACATAAAGTAGAAAAAATGAGGAAGATTTTACAGTCTAATAACCTTACAATATTTTATTATATTTAACTTAAGTTAATCAACGTTTGTTTCTTTTGAGCTTATTGCTTATGTTTCACAACTGAAAACATTGCAGTTTTTTTTTAGCCTTGCATTCATAAACCAATCTGGAATTGTTACATTTTATTTATTAGCATTATATTAACTAACAACATCGAAATCGTTATATGGATTAGCTTAGCTTTTATATTCACTAACAACACCGAAATGTGTTTCCTTAGATTCTACATTTATTTAAAAAAAACAGGATCGTTACATTTAATTTCTTAGCATTATATTCACTAAAAACACGGAAATCGTTACATCTATTATCTTAGCTTCAACATTAATTTTAAAAACCCATGGAATCGTTACACTTTATTTATTAACGTTATATTGACTGAAAACATCAAAAGCATTACATTTATTTCCTTAGCATCTACATTTACTAAAAACACCGAAATGGTTACATGTGTTTTCTTAGTGTAACATTCATAACAGACAACTGAAATAGGTACATTTATTTTCTTTAAAATGTTTCATTCTCTCGGATGAGTTACTTTTGAAAAGAAAAGCGGAGTAATCGAAACTGTTACTGTTCTAATGCGTTAGATAATCTCTTTCCAAACTGTGATAACGAATCATTGATTTCATTTCTGGAAGAGACCTCTCGCTGTATCACGAGTGTACTCTTTTAATTCTTTTTTTTATTCTAGTGTTGGTATGTGTTTGCCCAGATGTCTTCTTAATAAGAATTCTTTCTAGAAAGACATCGGTTACGTACAGGGGAGCCACGTGAAATTTTCCAACATCCTAAGTGAAAGTGTCTCTGTTAAAAGAACTGGATTCGAACTTGGCACACCCAGTAAAACAACGTCACATTTCTTCATACTGTGATAGCAAAGAGTTCATCTGAATTCTGAGAGCGAGCTATCTCTGTATCAGTATTGCACTACTTAAACGAGACCACTATAGCTGGAAAATCATAAACAACTCTTATCTTCGAACGAGATTCAAAGTATTTAGTTTGACCCCGATGTATCGTATTGAAAAACCATCGCCCAAGAGGTGGTACACACAAAATATGCCTTAGAGGCCTCGTCGGCATTCCCCGGCAACGGCGTCTTAGGCGGATAGCAATAACCTTATCTCTTATTAAAACGAGAAGTGAAATCCTGAGAGAGTTTTCTTTCTGGATGACTTTACCGACAGAAGCTAAACCACCGCCGTCACAATTAACCACTCTCAATTGGACAGAATATCGAGCACTTATACTCGACTGGATACCCGCAGACGATGCATCATTGTCGCTTTCTTCTCAACAAAAGAAATGCAGCAAAGTCTGCCCTTATTTATTCTCTCTGGAACAGCCTGCCAAATGAGGCCGTGATTATATCTACCATATCACGGTTCAAAGTTGCATTTGAAAAACATTCTGACTGTATAGGGATATTATATATTCTGTTTTGTGCTTTTTTACATGGTTTTATGCATATTAGTTATATGTATAAGAACTCATTCAAGACTAACTAAAAGTATATATATATATATATATATATATATATATATATATATATATATATATATATGTTCGTTAGGATAGAGAATTTTATTATGGCAATCACGAAGGAAATACATGTTTTATTATTCATGCTTACAAGATACGAGAAAGAAAAACAGTGCCAGTAGACCGGTTTCGCCCACATTAACGAGAACTGTATCCTCGAATTTTAATAAGGGAGGATGTATAAAAGAAGGGGGAATTATATATTTAAAACCAACAATTGCGTTATGTTATTTACCATAAAGGATAGTTGTAAGAGACTAATCAAACTTAACCACAATATACACTCCTTAAGACATACGTGGATAGTCTCCGAGATATTAAGATGGTAAATAAGTTAATGCCGAAGTTCGTTTCGCGCGAAGATTTTTTAAGAAAACTGTCGGTAATAAAATACCGATATGTGTTTCTTAGAACGTCCGTTGACCGGAAGGTTCCTTCTCTAATTTTTAACAATAACATAACGCTTTTTGTTTTATATATATATATATATATATATATATATATATGTGTGTGTGTGTGGGGGGGTTATTGTCTAAAGAAGCGTTCAGTCATTTTAAACAAAAACATAAATGCAGTTTAAATTCCCAGGGAAACTAACTAAATCTAACATATCGCAGACTTATCACTTGCATATGCCGCCTTATTGCTGAAAAATGTACCAATAATAAAAGGGGAGTAAAGTATATAACAGTGAAACAAAAACAGGGCACCTTAACTTAAATGGTGAAATAGAAAACAAGGGGCATCAGTTGTTTACCATGTAATTGTTTCAGAGATTCAAAAAGCAGAATATATATATATATATATGTATATATATATATACAGTAGAGAACTAAAAGCGAACTTTTAGGAAACGTAAACCCTATTGTGAAAAGTATACAGCTCAACATACAGGATAGAGCAGATAGATAGATAGAAGTATGAAAAGGAATTAGAAAAGCGACGGAGGCAGATTTTTTTTCAATTCAGTTTCTCAATGCAAGGTATATTCCGCAAAAAAGCAATGTATTTAATTAATGTTTTCCTTAAGCAAGGCTTTTCACATATCAAAATCTTATCATCAGAGCAAATTGCTGGGATAGATAAGTTGGCGAAAAGCCAAGATTTAAAATCTGAAAAAATAAACCAAAGATTGTGGGGGAAACAAAACAAGGCAAAAAGCTGGGCGAATGCGAGCAAGTGTCCGATTGTAAAAAAATCCGGTGTCAAAAATCCAGGTTTCTTTTTAGCTGAATATACCTTGCATTGAGTAACTAAATTAAAAAAAAGATCTGCCTCCGTCGCGTTTCTAATTCACTTTCATTATTCTATCTCTCTCTCTCTCTCTCTCTCTATCTATCTATATATATATATATATATATATATATATATATATATATATATATATATATATATATATATATACAGAGAGAGAGAGAGAGAGAGAGAGAGAGAGAGTAAGATTATACTTTGGAGATATAAATAATATCTTTAACACGTAGACTTTCAGGATAAAAAACAAAGCTCAATATTGTGTATAGAGCAATAATATTAATTGAATGACATAATAAAATTTAAAAAACATTTCTACTCTAATAGCTGTTTACTTCGAATAGCTCTCCTTTGGAATTCCTTACACGCTATCTGTTTACCCGGCTGTTTCAACATGCAGAAATTTAAATATAACGTGAACAAGCATATTAATGCCGAGCTCACACCAGGTTGCTGCCCTATTAATCTGGCCCCTATCACAGTAGCCTCTTGCGCTGTAGTGGCAATCTGCTTTGTTTGCGGTGAACAAAAGTTAATAAATAACTCGTGTAACATCCTACTCTCTTGAGGAGGCATCTAGATCTAATAATTAAAACAAGCTTTTTTTCTTTGCTGGGGAATGTTGGTGCACGGCATTCGAAAAGCGGCAGTAATAGAAATAGATTAAAAAGCAGTTAGAGCTCTTGACAGATGCGTATGAAAAATAATGATGAAACATGAATATATGCATCATTTATCAGTGAGTTTATTTATATTCATTCAAGTAAGAACACACTTTGTCATGATCAAACTTGCATGCAAATATCCTTCGTGCTCATACAAATCAGAATATAGATATGAATATTTATTTGGCTAACGTAAAGAAATTAGATAATAAATATATCGATAATACCTCTGTCTCCCTCTCTCTCTCTCTCTCTCTCTCTATATATATATATATATATATATATATATGTGTATATATATAGATACATATATATACATATATACATGTATATATATATACATATATATATAGGTATATATATAAATATATATATACATATTTATATATGTATATATATATATATATATATATATATATATATATATATATATATATATATACATATCGAGAGGTGCAGTCCAAAAGGCTGTCAGAGAAGCGGCGAATAACTACTAGACGGACCTCTCCAAGACAATTCAGCGATCGGCTGATACAGGGAACATGAAAACCATGTATAACGGCATCAGGAGAGCTACTGGGCTCATAATTAACAAAACAGCACCACTGAAGTCCAAGTCGGGTGAACCCATACTAGACAAATTCAAACAGCTGGACAATTGGGTAGAATACTACTCCGAGCATTACTCCAGGGACAACATGGTACATCAGTCTGCCCTGGATGATATTGATCGTCTCCCCCTGATGCATGAGCTCGACGAGTAGCCTTCTATAGAAGAACTATCCAGGGCAATAGACAGACTGCCATCTGGAAGTGCCCCAGGAATGGACTATATTCCAGCAGAGGTCTTAAAAAGTGGAAAAGCTAGCCTGCTTCAGCCCCTTCATAACCTTTTGAAACAGTGCTGGAGAGAAGGGTCACTTCCTCACGACATGAGAGACGAAAACATCATCACACTCTACAAACACAAATGGGATCTCAGTGACTGCAACAACTACCGCGGTATCTCACTGTTGAGCTTCGTTGGCAAGCTATTCGCACGCATAGTACTACTGCGACTGCAAGTCTTTTTCCGATCGAATTTACCCGGAGTCTCAATGAGGCTTTCGTTCAGATAGATCAACCATCGATATGATATTTTCTCTACGCCAGCTGCAAGAGAAGTGCAGAGAGCTAAACCAGTCTCTATATCTCGCCTTTATAGATCTGACCAAGGCGTTCGATCTTGTGAGCAGAAACGGTCTGTTCAAGATCATCCCACTAATCGGATGCCCACCAAAACTCCTCAGCATCATAAGATCCTTTCACTATGGCATGGTGAGCTCTGTACAGTTTAACGGCGACATGTCTGCGTCATTCGGGGTGAAGAGCGGTGGCAAACAAAGCTGTGTGTTGGCCCCGACACTCTTCGGCATCTTCTTCGCCATACTCCTGAAGCATGCTTTCAAAAACACAGCGGATAGTATCTACCTACCAAGTCTAAGATCAGGTCAGTCCAGATCAGGGACATGTTGTTTGCCGATGATGCAGCCATAGCATCACATCAGGAAGATGGTCTCTAAAGACTTATGGATAGATTTGCTGATGCTTGCAGCCTGTTCGGCCTCACCATCAGCCAGAAGAAACCCCAAGGAATGGGACAAGCAACCGCCTGCCCACCAAGCATTTCAATCCAAGGTACACCGCTGGAGGTTGTTCACCAGATCCAGTACCTAGGCTCCACTGCTTCAGACATCCTCTCATTAGATGTAGAGCTCAACAAAAGGATTGGTAAGGCATCCACAACCCTCTCTAAACTAACTATAAGAGTCTGGGAAAACAGCAACCTTACCACTCCTACCAAGATGGCCGTCTACAGAGCGTGCGTTCTCAGTGTCCTACTGTATGGAATTGAGTCCTGGACAACGTACTCAACACAGGATAGGAAACACCAGGTCTTCCATATCAGATGCTTACATAGGATACTTTGTATCAGATGGCAGGACAAAGTGAATAACAATGATGTTATGCAAAGAGCAGGCATTCCATCCATCTACTCCCTACTGCGTGAGCGACGCCTTCGTTGGCTGAGCCATGTGTGCAGGAAAGACCTTCTCTACGGCGAGCTTGCCCTAGGCTCAAGAAAAAGGGGTCGTTCCCATCTCCGCTTCAAGGATGTCTGCAAGCAAGATATGAAGGCTTGCTCAATTGACATTAATACATGGGAAGCCTCTGCAGATGACAGATCTGCCTGGAGGAAACAGATACTCCAGGGAATGATAATCAGTGAGAAGAACCTCCACGATGAAAACGCTGCAAAGACAGCTAGAAGAAGAGCGAACCTACAGGCTGGCCAACAAGCTGAGGTGACACATTGCGCAACAGCTTTCGTATGTCAAGGCTGTAGTAGACCATGCAAATTAAGAATTGGTCTCTACAGTCACACAAAAAGATGCACACAAACAACATCCCAACACGGCGCTGATCCATAGTCGTTGCGACTGAAGGATGCCAATACAATATATATGTTTATATATATAGAAATATGTATATGTATATATATATATATATATATATATATATATATATATATATATATATATATATATATATATATATATATATATAGTTAAGGTTTCTTGGCAGTCTAGTTTCCAACGGTGTTTTAGATGTCTTGCACAGAATATCCAGGCCGTGACAGGTGTTTGATTGCTAAGGAAACTTATTATGTATCTCTAGAGTCATGTCAAGACCCCTAAAGAGTAGATTGCATAAGTCACTCATTCTGCCAATAGCCATATTCGGTTCAGAGATAAGGACCACTGGAAAAGAAGAAGTCATACCCCTCTTTAAGTTTGAAATGAAATCTCTTAGGACAATCCTTAACGTTAGTAGGAATGACAGAATTAGTAATGTTTGCACACGCAAAGCGCTGGACATGACGGAAACCACCGAAGGTGTCGGCTAAGATCGCTTCGATGGTCTGGTAATGTTGCTAGAAGTAGTAGGATATGCAATTCAGAGACAGAATGTTGTGTCCAATACAGCGAAGGGAAGTTAAGTCCTGTTCGATTAAAGTAAGTAATATATATATATATATATATATATATATATATATATATATATATATATATATATTATAATTTCATGTATCCACATAAAATTTTATATATACTTTTTTTTATGTATCAGTTGTCAGTATTTACTTCAACAGTGCTCGATACGTATATAGAGCTAGGTAGTAAGTTATTAAAATGTATTTATGGCAATTAAGCAACACAGAGGATTCAGGGTTTCATTATCGGGATAATCTTCAGGCTAAAATGCATGGAGTTTATATACACGGCTAGCTAGTTAACCAAGCAGATTCTTTGTTGTTCTCTCAGTCAAACGTTGGGCTTATCGCGAACACATGTCCGGTTTGTTTTACTTCTTATTTCTTTTTAATCGTTCTGTTTACTATAGAGATGACTATATCCTATTTGTTTGTTGTGTCAGTATAATGGGTGAACTTATTTTAACACGTGGCTGTTTGTATTTCTATTTTAGGTTTTAGTTTTTTAATTGTTAGGTTTATTTTTAGTTTAGTTTGTTTTTACTTATTTGTTTATTCATTTATTTATTTGTGTATTGCTAGCCTCAGGTAAATTTTATTCTGTGCAGGCAACTGTCTGTTTTCTCACTTCTACAGTTTAATAGATATTGGGGGTCTTTAAAGTTTAGGATTTCAGATTTCTCATTCAGACATAATCTACACGGGTCGTCTAAATTTCTACATGTACTGGCCTGTCGTATCATTTTCAATTCAATTATTGGTGAGCGTCAATTTTCTTTTAGCTCCAAATAGTGGTGTGCTAGTGCTGTTTGAATTCGATGGTCTCTGTTTTTTAATGTGATTTTGTAGTCATAATATCTGATTTTAAAATTTAAGGAGGTCATACCTACCTAGTACTTTTTGTTATTCGGGCTTTCCGTGGCAAATAGTGTGGCTTGGTAAACAATACTTTTCGTAAGGCATTTATTTTTGTAGTGGGCAAAGTATACAATTTATGCAGTTACAACTTTTCTCTTGATTGCTAACTTTTTCATTTCTATTCGGGTGATTACTATTAATGTTTTGTTTATTTCTATTTTTAGTATTTATATTTTTGTTCTTCTTAGTGTTATTTTTGCGATATTTGTTACTTTTTACGAAATTTGTTGTTTTTTTTTTCCTCTGCTGTTTTATTTTAGTATTTTGTTATTTTTTTCCTTAATTATCGTTTCTAGATTTTCGCAGCAGCTGTAGGACTGTTTTACGTTATTTTCATTGAATATTTTATGCAGGGGATTTGTTACGGGGAAGTCTTTTTCAATCAGAGTTAGGAATGTTTTGCCCAGTTTAGTTTTATCATCTGGTTATAGGGCGGTGCATAGTAGATTATATTTCTTTTTCTTTTATTTATAACTTTGTTATAATTATTGGTGTCCTGTTTCTTATATTTAATTTCGGTATTATGGTAACCACTATTATTTAGAGCTGAATTTTAAATGTGCTAGATGTTTCAAAAGCATTTTCATTGCTAGAATTATTGATAAGCCTACGTTCGATAGATTTCGGAATCTGTTTTATGATTCGTGGGGGTGATTAGACTTTGGGTTTACGTATATTCGATTGGCGTTATCTTTTAGGTATAGTTCGAAAGTATTTTATTTAAGTTATAACGAACGTGTTCGTTATTTTCTTGAATCATCACACGGTGAAAAAAGCAAATGACCCCACAAAACTGGAGAAAATACGAAAATTGCTAGAATATCAGTGAAGTCAGTTTGACGCAAGGAGAACGTTCTCACAGTGTTCCATGAAAGACGTTAACAATTTTGATTCCGCGACGCTAGAATTAGCGTCTCGGGATACAAGAATATTACGTTAAGCATTTTAAACCTGTATTACTGGTTGCATACGTAATGTTACTGCTTGTAAGTTGTTGGGTTTTAATGAAGATAGTTTCGAGTATTTTAAATTATTTTTAATTGCTTTTGTAATGTATTATTTTAGCACTATTAACTAAAATCTGTCTTAAAACAGAGTGGACGGGGCAGTTATGTACGCGCATTTCTAAAACTGTTATTATCAATATTACATCAGAGTAAACTAATTTTCATGAGTTCCCTTATCAGCGTAAAGACTTCATCGATTCTCAATTCAGATAATTTCCAGTTGATATATTAGCAATCAGTTAAATAACCAGACTATAAGTATTATATAAAAGCTCTGCTTTAGATACGATACTAACTATTGAGCTTACTTTTATTTGTAGTATTTTATGTATCTTGTGGATTCATAATATAATATTTATTTATAAATTTTCTGTTATGTAATCACCTTAAATATTGTTTTAATTGTTTAACTTAAACTTTTCTTATATATATATATATATTTCGTTTCATTTCACTACAATGGAAGTTCCCAAAAATCAAAGGGTCGCTTCCCGGGGATATCACTAGATCTCCATATGAGATACATAGATATTCGAAGATTCTATGAAAATTCGTTCTTTATTTCTCAAACGTTGAGTTAGTAAAAAAGTTAAGAACATTAATTTCTACTCATCAATTTACGAGTTAACTATGTTATAGTATATATTTTCTGTGGTCTCTTGGTCTTACCGGATTCAAGTATAAGAATTCATTTACTCTTGTGAAATATCCAGCTAAGTGCAACTACTTGAGGTGACATCACTAGGAGAAGGTGCCCCTTTCCTATGGAGCGTGTATAGCCATGTCGAGCGGATCTTATTTGATCCGCAAATACAATGTTATATTTAATATTTGGCTAAGTTTTACTTATTCCTATCTCTGTCTGTCTGCCCGTCTTTCTCTCTCTCTTGCTCTCCCCTTTCTCTCTCTCTCTCTCTTTCTCTCTCTCTCTTTCTCTCTCTCTCTCTCTTGTTAACAACGCCCTATTATTGTTATTATTTATTGTTTGAAGGAATAGTTTCATAGTTTCATCGATAGTAAAAGAATAAATGATATGCGTAGACAGATACTAAACTTTAAATTATTTATTTGCACAAACTATGCAAATTTAAATAACGAACAAATTAAGCACAAGGCAAACAATCGTATGGCGAAAATGGAGGTCGTTGGTCATCCTTGGTCAAAAGTTGTAAAAAATGTATATCTTACTCTTAACTAGAATTATCTCAGTCACCACAATACCACATTTACTCCTACTTTATATATCTCTAAATTGTTTAAAAAAACATTTTTATTTTCATAAATACATTTATTTAAATTAATTCATTGGATGGAAATTGTAAGTTTGATCTTAGGGAAAAGGGCCAAGAAACTAGAAAAATTGTTTTTATGACTAGGAATTTATTAACAAAAATCTGATTTCATCTATTATTGTATTATATTTTAATGCGAATACGTTAGTGTAGTATCAGTTAAGTTGTCATAAGACCGCCATCCCAGGAATTACATCCTCCTTTTATAAGGGGGTGGAGGTAATCCTCCCAGGTCTTACATTCTACTGTAAAGGAGGCTTAATGTAGTATCTGTTCTGTTGTCGTGACACCATCTTCCAAGAGACTACCGTCTTTTTCTTTTTTTTTGGGGGGGGAAGGGGTAAGTTGTAGTGTAGTATATTTTCTGTTGCTATGATACTATACTCACAAGCATTAACTTCTGCTTTTATGGTGAGATTTCTCCCAGTATTAGCTTCTCTATTTTGGAAGGGGTATTGTAGTACCTGTTCTGTTGTCATGCTACCCTGCTACCAGACATTACCTCCTCCTTTGGGGGTCAGTGTATGTAGTTCGTTCATCATATCATCCCAGCCTAGCAAAATGCGACCGAAGGCCGCATATATTTGCTAGTATAATATATATATATATATCTATATACTACTAAAAGTCTATGGGTCTTGTATGTTTGCAATCAGCTTTCAGCTTTCAGGTTTTCAACATCCGGTTGCGCATGCGTAAATAGCATCGTCTTCCAATCTGTTATTCTAATTCCGTTGAACTCCTTTTATTAACGAACGCATGCAATTTTTCATTCTGGAAATGTTTATATCGCTTTAAATATAAAACAATTTCATTTAATTTCATCGAACAGTTTTTTTGTTTACTTGACGGCTAAAAACATTCAACGGGAGCACTTCGTAAAGTCTGTCGCAGTTTCAAACCCTTTTAAAAAACAAAAACAAACAAACAAAACAACAACAATCTATATATTAATACGCTAAGGTGTACGTACGTGTGTCACGCTTCCAGCAAACGCTCTGCGCATGCGTGCCGCACCTAGATTATTAATAACATTTAATTAGCCTAATTTCTGCATCGTATTTTAATTATTTCCCTTTAGCGCAACGGTAAGCGACGTAGTATTTTTGTCTTTGGCCCGACTGGTTTATAGTTCGATCCCAACCAGCCGCTAATATTTTTTCTTCTACATTTCGAGCGGAAGGGGAAGAAATAATACATTTTTTTTAATCACCCGGTCAAAAAGTACTTTTTTGTGTTGCTTAAAACTTAAAACTATTTTTTGTTTTTTATTTTGACGTTTTTAGGGCATGTCTATTATTTTTTGTTGTTGTTGTTTTTGAACGGACGTTAAGCAATGTTTTTTTTTCAATGATAGTTTGAACTAAGTATTTATTTTTTATTTGCACCACTTCTTAAAGTGTTAAAAGATTTATTTATTATTTTTGGATGGTAAGGAACCAGTATTTATTTTTTAAATGTTTTGAACGGACAATAAGCAATGTTTGTTTTGTTTTTTGTTTTTTTCTCAGTGAAACACCGTGGTCGAAAGAAAGAGAGAGTGTGTGTTCGTAAGAGATGGAGTGGGGGGATAGAGAAAGAGTGAAAACGCAATAAAAACAAATAAATAAATCGCAAAAAGTCTCTTACTAACAAATAGAAGGTGATTTGTTACATTAGGACCCGCGCTAACTTTGACCCCGTCGTTAGGGTTAGGGTCAGTGAGGGGTTAGGGTTAGCTATAAAGTTCAGGGTCATTGGGGGTTAGGGTTAAAATTAGGGTCAGGGCCAAAGTTAGCCCAGGTCCCAATGTAACAAACTACCAAATAGAGATAGTAAAAAATAAGACAATGACAATGATATTGTATAGTTAACATCTGAGAAGTTAAGTTTCTTATTTTGTGTCACGATCTGACACTCTCATTTAATAAGATTTAGTATTTACTTTTGCCCCTGACAACGGGGGAGGGGAGTCGCGACCGATAGTGATTGCTGAAGAGACAGCTTTTACCCCGACAACCGAGTAATATAATAAATATATATACTTCCATCCCGTCACGCAAAATTTTGGTGAGTAAGATATGTGCATATTTCTAGCCACCGGATAATTTTATTAACAGTAAATTATACAAATTGATGTAGAAAACACTGTGGAATTCCTTTTTTTTTTCAGTGAAACACAGAGAGCGCGTACGAAAGAAAGAGAAAGTTTGTGTTCGTAAGAGAGAGATAGAGGGAGAAGATAAAGAAAGAGAGAGAGAGAGAATAAACGTAATTGAAAAGTGAAAACGCAATAAAAACAAATAAATAAATCGCAAAAAGTAAAAAAAAAAAAATTTAACAAAAACGAAAGTGAGGAAAGTCGTGATTCAAAGCAAAATAAAAAAGAAAATCTAATCGAAAAAAAAAGTAACAAGTATAATTTCGTTTACTATCGGAAGCCTACCAGTTTTTACGGTATATCAACCCTTTTTAGTAGAGTGTCCATCGTACACGCGTTATTGGAAGGCAAATTATTAATTTTTTCAAAATATTTCACTCTTATCCGGGGGGGTGCTCATAATAAAACAAGCGTAACTTACTAACAAATAGATGGTGCTTCGTTAGATTGGGACCCGCGCTAACTTTGACCCCGTCGTTAGGGTTAGGGAGGGGGGTAGGGTTACCTATAAAGTTCAGGGTCATTGGGGGTTAGGGTTAAAGTTAGGGTCAGGGTCAAAGTTAGCCCGAGTCCCCATGTAACAAAGTACCAAATAGAGACGTAAAAATAAGACAAGGGCAATGATATTGTATGGTTAACATCTGAGAAATTAATTTTTTTTATTTCAAATATTTATTTAGTTATATTGTCAAATTCGTCAAACAAAAATGGCGTTCGCTTATTTTAGGTGAGGTGGTCGCTAATTTCAGACTTTATAAAAGGCTAAATTGCCCGATTACAGTAGAGGATCTCTTTACATTATCAACTAACCCAAGATGTAGGGGAGGGCGCCACTCTTTTCCCAGGACTGCTTCATTGTCCTTGATCCTGACCTTATAATACTGAGAGTTTTAGCAATGTTTGTTTTAGTCTTTTAATATAAACAATTTCATTTAATTTCATCAAATAGTTTTTTTGTTTTCTTCACGGCTAAAAACATTCAACGGGAAGACTTCGTAAAGTCTGTCGCAGTTTCAAAAAACACCCCCCTTTCAAAAAACAAAAACAAACGAACAAAAAAACAACACTCATTATTAATATCAGCCATACGAGCGGTCGGTGAACGAAACCACCTCCCACTTTCCCTCTCATAGATTTCACCACTCCTACTCCGTCTGTTTTCGTTACGTACGCGAGAAAGCCTGCTGTCTCTCGGTGGCCACGGCTGTACCCCCTTCCTTTCTCAAATCGCCCTAACCAACCACTTATAATTCAGTAACTGTAATTTAAAAAAAAAAACAATTATAATAAACAGAACGACTCATAGAAATCTATATTCTTTTTTCATTTTAATATACTTTCATAGAAATGCTTCTGTTATGTAAAAAAAAAACTATTTTCTTTATGCCACAAGTGTCACGCTCATACATGAATTCCATAGCTAATATAACAAACTGACCCAACGGGTCACGGGTGGTCTAGTATATATATATATGCCGTTTCATAAAAAATATTTTACACTTTACTAAACAAACAAGTACAGAAACACATTACTTTTTTATTTTTAATGATGCTGGTTCAAAAATAAAATGCTCAATGTGTGCTTAAAGAGAGGATAAAAAAGCAAAAACTTTGTTTAATTTAATTTTTGTTCGATGAAACTAAGAAAATCTATTTTAATCAATCATCAGTTGTATATATAGATTTTTCAAATTAATTAATTTATTTATTGATAAAGCAATTTATTACATAGAGCTGGTTCATAATTAATTTAAAAATCAATTAATTAATTAATTTACTAACTGGACAGACTCCCCATGTTTTTACACGCATACTCTTACACTCTATTACTTTATATTTTTTCAAATTTTCAATTTTGCCTTTTCCACTGCAACTTATCCATCTATATAATTCTTCTGATGTTAAGATTTTAATCTTTGAAAAGCCTTGGCTTAAGAAAATAAAATAAACATGTTTTTACCGAATACACCTTGCATTGAACAATCGCAGTTGTAATAGATTTGTAATTCGTACATCTTTATCTCTCTTCTTTCATTTATCTTATATATACTGTTTATTAAGCGTGTTGGGTTTGATTTCTCTTCCGGCTACTTCGTAACTTTCACTGATGCCCTAGGACCAGATGTGATCCAAGATAACCTCGCTCCAACTACGAATTATATATAATATAGATTACACTTTTAAGTAATCTCCTAGAAGTATATCAGTTTTTTGTCTTCTTTTTCCGGCGTGGTTTCCAGTCGTACAGTGGCTTAGTAGTAAACGATGTGGACTGAGGATCTGGTGTGCCAGGTTCTAATTCAGTTCTTTCCACAGAAACACCTTCATAAAAACCCACACTTCACCTTATGTCTAACCTCATGGAGAGGGGGTAAATAAAACACTCGATTTAACCAATGCCCTGTAAATTGAGGTGCAGCTTGAGATTGTGCACCCTTGCTTTATTATATGTATTAATATATATTAATATGTATAAATGCATGAAGAGGTATACATATATTTAACTAAATATATGTAAATTTGTATGCATATATATATATATATATATATATATATATATATATATATATATATATGCAGGTTCAAACATAGATTCATGTGCCAATCTATATCCTTTCTGCTCATGATCGAGAAAGACGTGCATCTATGTATTTTCCATAAAAAGAGCTGAATCACTTAACGCCAAATAAATATTAAAATTCCACAGATTGAATCTAAGAGCGTGTGAGTGTTATGTATATGAATGGGAGAACCAAAGGGGGAAAGAGAGAAAGAGAGAAAGAAGCCATTTCCGGCATTAACTTTACCAATATGGAGATTCTGAAGAGAATTTTCTGCGACACCTTTTCCGTGCAATGACGCCCGTTACCTCATATCGTTTTTTCACTTGTATTTATTTCTATTGATGGACACGTGCGTGGATCAATCAATTGCCATCAATGGATTCTTCATATTTGAGGAGTATGTGTACATACCACCTTCTTAAGGCCACAGACTATCAAGAATATCTCAGCGGAAATTTTCCATTTTCCCCATTCCTCATATTCATTCCTGTTTGATTTCATTAATTTTCAATTTCATGTTACTTTTGCGGTCGAATTCTAATAAAAAAACATAAAATTCCCTGGATCAACTTGTCAGATTCCGGACACGTCAAATGCAATTCTCGCTTGAGGAAACATTCTTTTCTCCAGAAAAATATGATTGGCATAAACAGTCAATAATAGTCAATAACAATAACGTTAGTCAATTGTAACATTAGTCAATCGTAGTATCAGATAATGGCAATATTAGTAAATTGTAACAGTAGTACATCATAACATTAGTTAATTGTAACATTAGTCAATCGTAGTATCAGATAATCGCAATATTAGTAAATTGTAGCAGTAATACATCATAACATTAGTCAATTGTAGCATTAGTCAATCGTAGTATCAGATAATAGCAATATTAGTAAATTGTAACAGTAATACATCATAACATTAGTCAATTGTAACATTAGTCAATCGTAGTATCAGATAATCGCAATATTAGTAAATTGTAACAGTAATACATCATAACATTAGTTAATTGTAACATTAGTCAATCGTAGTATCAGATAATCGCAATATTAGTAAATTGTAACAGTAATACACCATAACATTAGTCAATTGTAACATTACTCAATCGTAGTATCAGATAATCGCAGTATTAGTAAATTTTAACAGTAGTACACCATAACATTGTCAATTGTAACATTAGTCAATCATAGTATCAGATAATCGCAATATTAGAAAATTGTAACAGTAGTACATCATAACATTGTCAATTGTAACATTAGTCAATCGTAGTATCAGATAATCGCAATATTAGTAAATTGTAACAGTAATACATCATAACATTAGTCAATTGTGACATTAGTCAATCGTAGTATCAGATAATCGCAATATTAGTAAATTGTAGCAGTATTACATCATAACATTAGTCAATCGTAGTATCAGATAATAGCAATATTAGTAAATTGTAACAGTAATACATCATAACATTAGTCAATTGTGACATTAGTCAATCGTAGTATCAGATAATAGCAATATTAGTAAATTGTAACAGTAGTACATCACAACATTAGTTAATTGTAACATTAGTCAATCGTAGTATCAGATAATAGCAATATTAGTAAATTGTAACAGTAATACATCATAACATTAGTCAATTGTAACATTAGTCAATCGTAGTATCAGATAATCGCAGTATTAGTAAATTGTAACAGTAGTACATCAAAACATATGTTAATTGTAACATTAGTCAATCGTAGTATCAGATGATAGCAATATTAGTAAATTGTAACAGTAGGACGTCATAGCATTAGTCAATTGTAACATTAGTCAATCGTAGTATCAGATAATCGCAATATTAGTAAATTGTTACAGTAGTAAATCATAACATTAGTCAATTGTAACATTAGTCAATCGTAGTATCAGATAATCGCAATATTAGTAAATTGTAACAGTAGTACATCATAACATTAGTCAATTGTAACATTAGTCAATCGTAGTATCAGATAATCGCAATATTAGTAAATTGTAACAGTAGTACATCATAACATTAGTCAATTGTAATATTAGTCAATCGTAGTATCAGATAATTGCAATATTAATAAATTGTTATAGTAGTACATCATAACATTAGTCAATTATAACATTAGTCAATTGTTGTATCAGATAATCGCATTATTAGTAAATTGTAACAGTAGTACATCATAACATTAGTCAATTGTAACATTAGTCAATTGTTGTATCAGATAATCGCATTATTAGTAAATTGTAACAGTAGTACATCATAACATTAGTCAATTGTAACATTAGTCAATTGTTGTATCAGATAATCGCATTATTAGTAAATTGTAATAGTAGTACATAATAACATTAGTTAATAATAACAGTAGTTATAGTTGTACACGTTTGTTGTTATTTTTTTGGTAAATCTTTCTGGAATCTTTCTTTTACTGGTTGGGAGATGTACATGGCGACAACCAAAAATATCACTCATTGTATTGTTAATAACATTTATTATCTCTTTTTGAATTCAGGCCTGAAGGTAAGTGTTTCATATAGAGGAGTATTAGAAGGCTATCACAATGCAAGAAATGGAAATATGTCGGCGTTGAGAAGTAAGAAAAAAACACGTGATTTTTTTAATATATATTAAAAAAAAAATTATATAATTTTTTATATATATAGCAAATCTTACTTGATTAGGCAATACTTCAACACTGTGATGTTGTGTGTGTGATCGTATTCCATAACATATTTCGAGGAAGACCTCTTTATAAAATGGTGGGTGTTTCAAATCTCAAAAACACGTCCGGAATGGCAATATTGCTAATAACGCAGTCAATATTAAAATCCGCAGCAAATAGAATGAAACTATAACTAATTGTTTTTTATATATATATATTTTTATTTATTTTTTATTTTTTCCTGAATATTTCATATTCGACTTAACATCAGAAAGTAAAGTAAAAATGTCTGTAAAACCCACCTTTGACCAAGCCTGTGATTGTATAAAGGGTAACATAGATCGATCATTGCGCACCACACTGTAGCTCCAGATTAACGGATGAGAAAAAAGACAGTATTTTTATGTTTACGTATTTTTATAACAGACTTTGTCCGTACACTGCTCGATGATTTGGTCTGTTGCATTACAGATTGACAAACCCTAAAGTACAGATGGGCGAATCTGAAGAATATTCGTTTTTGTTTTAATCGATCGATTCGGTAGAAGTTGATGCATTTGATTTCATAATGTTCTTTAAAATTGTGTTATTAAAAAAAGTAGTATGGTACTACAGGTTTTCTCTTCTTTCTCTCATAGGTCATGACTACTTGGGTAGAGGTAGAGTCAAAGACTGTTATCTTATAATTTACGTCGCCTCCACCCCACATATTTCCGCATTGGAGAAGTTTAGGTGTCACTGACACATATACATAATCATATATATGTACGCACATACGAGTCATGATACATCCGCATATTCGCACAAACATTTCTTATCGTTTATACATACACACGCACAGACAGAAATCAAACACATACGTGATGATATAGCAACAAGCGGTCTCTACTTTGTATTGAGCAGTTTTGAAAAAATATTGGTTTCAGTTCATTTTATCAACATATTTGAACTTGATTTTATATATATATATATATATATATATATATATATATATACATATGTGTGTCTATGAATAAATGAAAATACTCAAAAACACTGTTTTATCTTCTTAATCTACTTATTTATTTTATAAACATTTTCTAATAAATTCATATACTTTAATATATATATATTCAATGATAAATGCCAGTATACTGAAATCATGTGCCCTTAATAGGGTTAAGATGAAAATTCATATACACTAAATGTACAAAAGCAAAGAAATTCCCAATTTTTTTATACTTTTATTGTCATTAAGGGTATGCGAGCACAACAGGGCTATGTATTTTACTGGTAGGAATTTTTCTTCAGTGCACCTCACACACTTCATCCACTCATGCATAGAGAGTTATACTGTAGTGATGTGATAATGAAATGGTTTGGTTGATATGTAGTCATACCCTTAATGACAATAAAAGTGTACAAATTTGGGAATTTCCTTGCTTTTGTACATTTAGTGTATATGAATTTCCATCTTAACCCTATTAAGGGCACATGATTTACGTATACTGGCATTTATCATGGAATGTATCTACTTTTGTAAAGGCTATGCCTCAAGACAATGGTAATTTTTAAGGTTTTTTGTAATTTTCTGGAAAACTAAAGTATATGGTAAACTGAAATTAAAATGCCATAAACTAGACCGTAGAACCTCTATCCGTGCCAAAAATCAGCTGAATCCATCAAATAGTTGATGAGATACAGGGTGGCACACACGTACGTACACACGGATAACACAAAATCACTCCTGACCTTTCTGGATCTCTGAGTTGCCTTGACTAATGATGCTGAAATTCTACACACTTATAGAAACTATCAAATGAAAATTGTGTGCAAAGTTTTAAATAATTTGGTTTATTGGTTTTTGAGTTATGATTGATCAAATAAATGATATTTCTAGCATAGGTCGTTTTTGAAGTCTATTAAGGGATAGAGCGCTATCGCGCCTCACTTTATATATATATATATATATATATTGTATTATCTTTTCATAGGAGTGGGTAGTGTAGTATCGGTTCTATTGTAATAAGATTGCTTCTCAGCAATTATCTCCCCCTCTTTAAGGGGGTAGGGTTCATCAACCCATATATATATATATATATATATATATATATATATATATATATATATATATATGTTATATAAAATTATATATATTTAACTCTTTTGTTTCATTTTACTTGAGTCGAAGTTCTCAGAAATCAAGGGGCATCTTCCTGGGGCTAACACTTGATTTCTATATGAGATACATAGACATTCTAATATCTCATAAATGTTCTTATTTATCTGTTAAACGTTGAGTTAGTAAAGAAGTTCAGAATATTATTTTTTTGTCTCCGCAATTAACCCGTGAACTATTTTATAGTATATTTGGTTGTGGTCATCTAGTCTGGTGGAGTATCCAGTGCAGTTACTTGAGGTAAAATTACTTGTAAAAATTGAGCACTTCTTTATATGAGCTAGTGTATAGCCATGTTGAAGGGGATCGTATTTGGGCTTCGAATACTATGTTAATTTTTTAATATTTGGTCAAGGTCTTCTTGTAGGTGAAGCATCCTCATGTCAGGTTATCCTGAGAAACCCATGTACAGAAAGACCGAATACACTGGAGTATGGTGTCTAGTATGTAATTCAAACTCACTTGTAGATAATTCAAACTCATATATATATATATATATATATATATATATATATATATATATATATATATATATATATGTGTGTGTGTGTGTGTGTGTGTGTGCTTCTGTAAATATTATAAATTTCGCAGCACTTTAAATTAACCGCTAAGTGGGCAACGTGCCAAGAGCGAACTAAGAGAGTCAGTGAGTCCGCTGTTCGCGCCACTGAGCCATATCTGACACACCGCTGGCATAAACGAAGCTGGCTGCATTTATTTTCCTCTGTTTAGGTCGTCCAATCATCGATTTACAATTCAGCGAGGCCGAAGCCACAAGAGGAGAGAGACAGACGGGTTTGTCGGGTAGTAAAAGTTTCTTTTGAAATGGCCTCTCGCCAAAACACTACCTGGCCTGTCGTAACGACTGCTCCATAGTCCGAAAGGTCACTACCTTTTGCCGAGGAGCCCTCTTATTCTTGGCGCCAGAGGTCGAATTTATTATCACGAACGGACAATCATTCGGAAATCTTATGTGGTGGCCAGCATCAAACATATATAATTCCGTGGCGTAATTTAATTAACGCTTGCAAACATTATTTAAGGATCAAAGTCGAGAAGGTTTTATTTATTGATGAAGAGGACGAAACAGAAAACGATTTGTCTCGACTGCTAAATTTGGTTCAGAAATTACAAGATTAAATTAGTTATGGACAGTCTTCTTTCTCACCCTTTTTTCTCTTTTATCTCTCTCACCCACTCTCTCTCTCTCTCTCTCTCTCTCTCTCTCTCTCTATATATATATATATATATATATATATATATATATATATATATATGAGGAAAATAGAAACAATATTTCAGACAAAATGCAAAATAAAAATGGAATTGAGGATAAGTGAATCAACAAAATAAAAAAAATATAAACTCAAACACATATAAAAGATCTACCAAAATATTTCAGTTGCTAGAAAGCAACCATCCTCGGTTGGAAGTAAGAACTTTAATGAACAGAAATTCAAATTGTACATTTTTATTTTGCATATATATATATATATATATATATATATATATATATATATATATATATATATATATAATTAAATTGATATGCATATGGTTAATTTTATCTGATAAGCTCATCTATTAATTGATTGTTGGTCTTATATTGTCATCATTACAATATTTTGTCTAAAATCCTGCGAAAACCAAGCGAAATGAGTGAGTTTTTGTTAAAGGTTTGTATTCTGTAGGTATATTTACGGACTTTGATTTCATTCTCAAAAATATCGACACCCCAATGCAAAACACGTGAAAGTTGACTCAAACTTATTTTGGCATTTCTTTAGTTTAGCTGTTTATCACAATTTATTTGCTTTCCTTTTTTGAAGACAGCGGCAGACAATTAACCGGAATAACAGAATTAGGAGTTTTTATACAAAACTTTCTTCATTTTTTTATATATAAAGTAGAGAGGATAGTAAATTTTCATTATTTTTCACCAACACACACTAAATATTACATTTTGCCGACCATCTTCGACTTTCCGCCAAACCAACTCCATATAGGTGGTAACAAACACATTTCTCCCAAACAATTCTGTACTGTCACTCCACTCATCAACACCGGGAACTAATAAACACAGTTACATTTTCACAAAAGACTCCGTTCTTATTTATTATTTGCCTGGTATTAATTTACTACATAATATAAAGCAATACGCAAATAATTAATGACCACTCCCGTTCACTCCGATGATTTTGCGCGAATATCAGATTACGTTATTTCTATTTCTACCTATGACTTCTATATATATATATTCATTGAGGAATTAAGCGAATGAAATTAACGAACACAGTTCCTGCAACATTTAATCATTCAACATGACGGCTACAATTTCTTGATCAGATCGACTTCCTATTTAATTCAATAAACGCCAAGATACTCGTAGACCCCGATACATTTACATTTTCAAAATCATACACCTTTAACACGCATATTATAGAAAACTTGCCCAAATTCATTTATTTCATCAACTACAAATGACCTGTTGAACTGTACATTTGGTCGGCAGAAGCTAAATCTTAACATAACACGCATGTCAATAATCAAGCTTAGCTTAATTGGCCTATTTTCACATGTACTTGCAACTTGAAACCGTGGCGCACTCGTTACGAAGGCAGGTTTCATGATCGCCAGTTTTAGCGTTCGATCCCATTCTACTAAACAATTTTTCTTTTTTTAGCTCGGGATTATCATAATCCATGGTTTAGCCTTCTCATCGACGAAGGCAATTGTAAGATGAAGCATTATCTCGATGCTCAGGGTTTTCAATGCTTCCACATGCACATATTTGTTTGTGACAGACTGGGTGATATACAGGAAGATGTTGGTGTTACTCATGAACGTTTCAAAATTTCACGATCGACACTGTTACGGATGTGAGAACATCCGTAAAAGCGATTTTGAGGGCTGAAAAATCTGTTGCAAAGCGGACCATTATTTGTATCACCTCCACTCGCACATGGTGCATCCATTAACATACCGGTGATTTTTCGGATTCCATCGATACATTCTTTTTCGCATTGTTGAGGGTTTGTATAATATCCAAAGTTATTAATTCCATCCTCCCTCCAGTCCTTCTGTCCACAGAACAACCGATACAGTATTTTGAGCGAAGTCCGATGAAGTTAAGAATAGAGAAACAATGCAAGTCTGCCTTGTTAGTACGCTTCCAACGAGCTATTCAAATTCCAATACATACATTTATACTTTTATACTTAATACATTTAAACTTTTATACTTTTTACTTTTGTACTTTTATATGCACCTTGTCAGTTAATACTTATTTGGTAGACCAATTGATTTTTGAATCGTGTCATTTTCGCTAGAAGCGACTTGCTGATATGTGTCAAATGAGCAATCAAGCAGTGTCAGAAAATTATGTTATGTCTAGATTAAGTCGAAAAAGGTGTATTTAGCCCAAAATGACCAAATATGGTAATTGAAATTTCTATTTGTTCTGTTTTCACCAGTAGCGGCTTGCTAATATGCTTTCAACAAGACCTCAACCACTATCAGAAGATAATTTCATGTCTAAATTATGTCAAAAAAGGTATTTTTGGTCCAAAATGCCCTAATATGGTAGTTTGGGGTCAGACGCCAAACAATTGATTTTTTTAAATGTCTGTTAATCTATCACCAAGAGTATTCCATTGCGGTTCTAACGAGTCATCAACCACTACCAGACGATCATTCTAAACCAAAATATGCCTCAGACAGTGATTTTTCCTCAATATTCCCAAATAAGGTTATTTAAGCGCAGACACCAAGCATTTAAAATATTTTGAATTTTTTATTTTTCTATCAGCAAGAGATTCCATTCCGCTTCTAACGAGTTCTTAATCACTATCGGACGATAATTTTTAGTCAAGATATTGAATTTATTCCCATATTTGGCATTCTGGGCGCAATGTGGGCCGCCCCCCCCCCACTTTTTAGGAGCACCCTCCTTACTTTTATAACTGTCCCGCCGGCCTTGTATATATATATATATATATATATATATATATAGTAAAACTTTCGAGGAAATAGCTAGGTGAATGTTATTTTTCATATCAAAATTATAAATTATAATTGCAGACATAGTGGGAATCTATGTCATACATACAACCAGCAGAATAGTAGACCCTAATTTGATCGGCTTGTATAGGGATGATGGATTAATTATCGTCCCTAATAGCAATGGCCCACTAGTATCAAGCTTACAAAAATATGTGTAGAGCATTTAAACACCTAGGTTTAAAGATCGATATTACCTTAAATTGTAAGGAAGTAAACTTCCTTGACATTACATTAAATATAAAAGAAGGAACTTTCAAACCATATCCATGGATAATCAAACTCATATATACATAAACATAAAAATCTAATCACCCTAAAAGCATTATTAAACACATTCCAAATACAATAAATACCAGAATTAACAAACTATCATCCAGTATAAATATTTTTGACGCAAGTAAATATACATTCCACAATGCATTAGGAAATAGTGGTTATAAGGATAATTTAAGATATGTTGAAGGTACAAATAAAAGTAAACCTAGGAACAGAGGACGAAGAATTATCTTGTTCAAGCCGGCATTTTGCCAATTATCTAATATTAATATTGGTAGTACATTTTTAAATCTATTAGGCAAGCATTTTACCAAAAGTAACCATTTATATAAAATATTCAATCGTAAAACGGTTAAAATAAGTTAGTCTTGTACAAAAAATATGGACAACATAATCAATTCACATAATAAAAAGATTTTGGAAACAACAACTAGCGAGAGTAAGGACAAAGAGAAAAAATGCAATTGTCATATTAAAAGTAACTGCCCGCTTAAAGGAAACTGTAATGTATAGAGTGTAGTGTACAAAGCCACAATTTATCCACAAGAGAACACAAATAATAAAAAAATATATATAGGAATATCTGCTGGTAAATGGTAGCAACGCTTTTATACACATAAACATTCATTTTCTAATCCGAATATCCCCAATAAAACCGAATTAACTAAGCATGTGTGGTTTCTAAAAAATATGGGATGAAAACTTATTACTGAGTGGTATATACTATGTAATTCAAGCACTCCGAGGGGATTCAGACATAGATGCAATCTATGTCTGGAAGAAAAAATTAGAATCTTAAAACACGCAGATAATATTTTAAACAAAAGGAATGAATTGATGGTAAAATGCAGACACCGATATGAATTTAAAATAACTAAGCAGTGATTTTTTTAAAACTTGTAAATAAAACCTATATAAATTTCGTCATACTTGTAATTTACGGTCCCATAATAAACCGAGTTTTAATCGTGTGCATTCGTAGTCCTAATTTTAATCGTAATTTCCGTACTTTAATTTTTCGAGTCGTAATAAATTTAATTTTTAAACTTATAACATTCATAATCTGAAATTAAATCGAAACATTCGCATTGTAACATAATTCTAACATTCTTATAATTATACTTTTAAACGTGCACATTTATGTTTTAAACATGATCTTGTGTTATCCCCCTTTTAAATCGAGAATTGACTTCTTGAAGAGATAAGAAATTTATTTTTATTTTTGTACTTTGACTCTATATATTTTTATACTTCGCTAGTGCCACCATCCTATTTTAATAAATAACATAATCACCCCTTCCCATCCTCCCTATATTATAGAGATCAATCAGTAAATAGAATTGCTGTATAATTCTTTTTTAATTTTTATATAAACGTGTTAAAATTCTCTCATTTAGGTTTGAATTGGGATACACCAGCATTTATGTTATGTTGCTTAGATGAACGGCCATCGAGGACAACCTGGATTTTTTTCTTTTTGTTAGGACGGATCTATATATATATATATAAAATCTTATTCCGGAGATACCATATAGGTGCAGTTTTAGAAGCCCTTCATGCCAGACGTTGCCAGAGGCCTTGGATATATCAAGTGCTACCGTATGTATGATATATGCGTTCAGCGATGACCGTAAGGATATCTGCGGTAGATCGTGATTGTCTAATTGTTTTCATTTGAAAAAAATTATCATGATTACTACAATAAGGATATTTTACTGTTAATATTTTACTTGCACAATAAATGTTGAACAATGCATTTTAATGGTTGATTTTGATTTAACAAGTACATACTTTTACAATAAATTTACTTGTTTGTTGATTGTTAAAGAATATATAAATATCAAATAATATAAATTACAAACTTTACAGTGTACAAGAAAATTTTTTTTTTTAGATTGAACAAAAACAAACGGGAAATTAACATAAACTGTTGCATCATATACTGCACTGGTGCTCCTTTCTTCTCAATAACTTTTAATAACTTGTAATCGACAGCTGATATTAGATTTTCTATTATAGCAACTAATGAGTTACTTGCAGCAATTTTACTCCTCGTCATACTTTCCATTATTGTCTACCATTGGAATATATATATATATATATATATATATATATAAGGTACTCAACGGGTTCTAAATTGGATTTAAGTCACACTTATTGGGTGGTCAGTCCCTGTACGAATTCTCTAGAAATCAATTTTCTTGAAACCATGTTTTCGTGAACTTTGAAGCGTGAGTTGGTGTCTTGTCTTGCATAAACATCAACAAATTTTGGTTTGGCTAAAGTTTGGTTATCAAACAACTCAGAGAGATTTTGCTCTTGAAAATCACAGAAAATTTAGAGTTCATTTTCACTCTGACCCACAAGCATGGTGCTAACAGTAACATCCATATCATAATCCTATATTACCCTGTAGCCATTAAACAAATTGTGTTGAACAATCTTGATTGCAAACCTAATCTCATGCTTGTCCATCAGGCCCTGAACTCGAATCTGAACAAGACATTCTGGAAATTACTTTTCATATATTACTTAGTCCAATGAAATGTATTTTCCTTATGTTACTTAGATAATATGATTTTATTTTATTTGATACCTTATCAATATAACTATCTTAATGCTTTTAATATTGTTTCGTTTGAAAATGAGCTTCGTCTACTAGAAATATGAATGAACTACTGGCATGTGGAGTTCTAATAATTGGTTTTCAGATATATGATTGACCCCTATTTGCTTGAGCCCTGAATTCAGATTTAGAGGTTTTTTTTCTCGGTAGAATTCTATTCTGAAATACTTTATTGATTGTATCCTTTTTAGATCCTTTGAAATTTGAATCAAATACTTTTCTGTTACTATTTGTCTTTCATAACGTGTTAGTTATTTTTTGACGATCCATTACGCTTAATTCTTAAGACTTAGACATCAACGAATGCATCTATTAACAAAGTTTATTAAATTTACGTCTTAAATGAAACATTAACAGTTACCTTTTTGCAGTTACAACAAAACGCACACTAAAACATATTTCTTCAGAAGAAGTTATATATTAAACAGTATTGATATAACATAAATGCAATATAATCTCTAGTCGCACATGATATATATATATATATATATATATATATATATATATATTTATATACATACATACATATCAATTTTTTTAAACAAAGGTGAATTGTGTATAATAAGATCTCTTAATTTAATTTAATCTAAACCAGAGTTATTTCGGGAACAAACTCCATATATCCTCAAGAACACTTTTATTTGCAAACAAGAACCATACTGATTAATAGTATACATGATATCACCGATTTCCAGGAGGGGGCTTCATCAGTGAATGTGCATAAACCAGGCAGACTGAAAAAAATTGAAGTTTATCTAACATTTTTTTTTTACATATTTTATTTTTTGGTCACGATATTTTTTAGGGATTTTTTTTTTATTTAACCCTACTGATTCATATAAATGCCCATTTTGCAATATGTCGATGTCCTGTGTTTCTTCTCTTTTTACTGTTTATATTCCAATAATAAGAATCGATAAAAATATACTTCAAAAGTTAATATATAAATAATCAATATTTCCACGAAACGCAATAATTAGAATTCAAATCTTGTTTGTATCTCTTGTCCTTTGCTGCATTGTTACCACTTTATTCATATTTTAATTATAAACGGACCCACATTTCAATACTTAGTCATCCGTACTGAAGAGCCTTCTGTGAATTACTATACCATTTATATGTCCTCCTTCTTGGATGTAATATTGTGGTAAGTTATATCGATTTCTACCATTCGCCATCATGCTTATCTCTTCGTAAAGAACTTGCCTATTTCACTTTCTAATACAGCCTCCTTTGCGGCCGAACGGTTAATATCGCTTACTGTAAAGTAGAATGTCGTAGGTTCGATGTCAATTGAAGCTTTTGCATATCTAGCCACGCTGAAGAGCTGTGAAACAGCGAAACTATATGTATGTAGATTACTGGCGTTAAGTTCTATCCAATTTTTAGATAGTTATACTCGCTGCTTCAAGAGTAAATATCACTTATTTTCTCCGTAATCACGTGAACATCTCTCGGAGCCTCATAGGACTAGGTGAACGCTTACGGATTAAAAGTTTATTTATGAACAGGGTTCGCCCCTTGTAACTCTCTAAGATAGTTATTTCCATGCACCAATCAGAGCGTACGTAAGTAGAATATTGAAAAATAATTTAATATTATGTATATATATATATATATATATATATATATATATATATTATTATTATTATTAGTCGGCTTAAACGGCGTAGACTGTGCATCACTTATTTTGAAAATAAATATGTTATATTTATTGTTTATATATATATATATATATATATATATATATATATGCACATCAGCTACACACACTTATATATATACTCACGAAAACACGCACACACACATATATATACACTTATTATTTAAACATTTAGAGAAACCATACGCAAATATGATCACGGTTCAGCAAAGCATGCGCTTTATCATCTTTCAGTCCTGACGAAGCACGTGGATTGTTGAAACGTATTTGCATTTGCGTAGGTGTCTCTAAATAACTATATAATAAATATATATAAAGTTCGACCTAGTATTGAGCACGTTTTAAAAATATTCATTTTCAGTACACGTTATCAATATATTTCAACTCGTTTACTTGATCTTTATATGTATATATATATATATATATATATATATATATATATATATGTACATACTGACATTTACCAACAAAGTTTTCGACCTGAAACACTTGAACCAAATATTTTCAATAATAAAGATTTCATTGATAAGTTTGTTGTAATTCTTAGAAAAAAATTGCGTTTATTCATATAAATAGATAAACATTAACATTTATACATATATATACACACACATATATATATATATATATATATATATATATATATATATATATTTATATATATATATATATATATTATATACACGATCATGTGTCATTCTTTATTATTAGCAGTTATTATTAAGATTAATATTGCCTAACTTTCTTAGCTCATAAAAATACATTTTAATACGTGATTATTCAAGCTCGTCGGACACACATACGTTCACCTATATAATATGTAGCAAAGAGGATCATTCTGTTTTATTAGAACCGAATTATTGCTCCTGTCTATAATTTGTCAGCCATCATTAAATTTAGCAATAAATGTTAGTACTAATCTTTGCTCGCGAGAATAAGAGAGATAGTTTTAAATGTTTACTATTGATTAAAAAAACTCTTCATTCGAATAAATTACTTTTTCGATAGACAGTTTTTCATAATAATTTTTTGAAGGGATTACACTGAAGATTAGCTAATTTGTAATCTGAGATCTTCTGTCGTTTTTTTTCTTTGAAAGATCAGAAGAAAAAATTAAGATAATTCCTTTTGCTTTCCAAATTAAAGTTTGAGGAAAATTAATTCAAGTCTCAGACACAAACAAAAAAATCTAAAAACAATGTCGTTTTTTTAATTAATTATGCGGTGCAATATCTTTACAAAAATTTGAAAGAATAGTTTCGTGATATTCTGCTAATCACACAAGCAATTAATGTATTAGTCGCGTTTTGATATTCTACCTTTGTGTTTTTCAAGCTTCATAAAGGCGGCTGTCAAACCAAATAAGGTCAACAACTTGCTGGTTTTTGCTTAGAAACAGAGACAAATATTTTTGTGTTGTGACATAACGAGGTCCTTCTTTGAATGGAAACATCTTAGTGATACCTTAATTGTCAGAGCTGACCTCAAATCAAAGTAGATGAAACTAGGTGACTTCCGGCAGTGGGTTTCGAGCGTTTTGTCTGGTGATACTTCAAGCAGAAAATACCTGTCCCGAATGTAGGTTTAGCGAGACGAGGTATATGTATTTTATAGGGAATCGCTCCAGACAAGGCATGAAGCCACTTGAGGTAAAGAGCTAACCAGAACAAAATATTATTATCGCAAAGACAGGAGATGGCTATGTGCCTCAATCTTGAAAGGGCAAAGGATATAGGTAGGAGGAAAACAGTCAGCAGGACCAAAGTTCTCGGAGCCTGCAGTTTTTGGAAAAAATCTACTGGAATAGGAAGTTGTATTACAATGAGGTATGTAAAACAGAGAAATGATGGAGACCAGTAGACCAAAGATTTAACCGAACTGGAACAAAGGAAGCATAAAACAAATCACATAACTCTGTAGAACACATCCCACATATATAGAAAAGACTGAGACTAGAACAAATAACGCATGTGAGAGAAACGGAGAAGAGAAGAAGAATATGTGATGCCAATTAAATTTCAGATACGTTTCTGAACCTTATCAAGAACTTTCAACTTGGTCAGAGATACATCAGCCCAAATATAATAACAGTCGGATATTAGATTAGTAGCAATAGAGAGTAGCATCAGGTGTGATAATGTGTTTTGAGCGATGGAGAGAACCCACTTTACGAGAAGCAGAAAGAGCAATTGATCTGATGTATGAACTCTACAATATATTTGATAAGAGAGAAAGACCAAGAAGTTTCAGAGTCAACTCCTACTCAAAAGCAGAGCTATCCATAAGAATCTCGAAAAGAAAAGAGGCACGCCTACAATTCAAAGACACGAGCTGAGTCTTAACACGATTAAACGAAACAAGCTATTTCGTTTCACAATCCCAAACTGAACTCAGGTCAACTTCTAGATCAGATCCATATTTCGACTGATCTAGAAGTTGACCACGGTTCAGTTGTGGATTGGATTGTCCATCTATAACTATGTCTTATATTCTTTCTGACGCGTACAGAAGTAGCCTATCACTTTGATGTTTTCTGTGAGTGCCTGTCTTGTTTTAAATAAACCTTTCTTTTATAAACATCGGCGTCCAAGTAGGTTAATCAGCAGACGCAGTGAACGTGGGTTCACGACGACGGCACGGGTGTATAATGGTTTATACACTCATTGCTAAATGAAAATGTAACAGTTTGTGTTTGCTAACGACATCTTTCATCAGATAGATTTTGTAGTTGTTTGCTCGATTAGCTTCAGAATCAGGCATTTACAGCAGGGACGATGTGAAATACGATGATGTTTTCTTGGAACACGAGAGTGCATTCTTCTCAAGCTCCCATGCTTAGCCCACTTAGTTGACGGTATGCACTGGTCGCATATCGGTGCTGATGTGCAAGCCAGAGCTTCAATATTCCATTCTCCTCGTCGCTGTCCACTTCTTCTCAATAACCACGCGTACAAACCTCATCAGAAAAAAAAGAATTCTGATAGAAGAACTTCCCCTTTTCGCTAAAATCTTCGAATCGTTAATCAATCTAGCGCTAGTTTACCGTCAGTATTGATTTAAGCAAGCCTGTTCTACTGCAGATATAATGATCATCTATGAACGCATATACAAAGCACTGGACAATGCAGAAGAAGTTAGGTCGCTGGTTCTCGATATATCCACGGCCTTAGATAGAGTCTGGTATGAATGTATTTTCATGAATATTTTATCGTACGCTTTTACTGGACAAGTATTAAATATATAATTATATATAGTCCATATATTATATATTATTATTATTAAATATACCAGATCCTTTTGGACAAAAGAAAAAATCCACGTTGCCCTGTGAAAAACATTATATTCATGTGGGTGTGCCCCAGGGGTCGATCCTCGGACTTTTATTTTTTCGGATATTCATAAACAGGTCGTTTATTACACAATTTTGTTCAAGATAGTTATATTTACTGATGACACTACCTTCTATTCCAGATATGTGGGCAAAGCGAATACACATGCATCCAAGTCAATGTCTGAAACCTTAAGAAATGACTTCCAGTCTGCAGTGATATCGGGACGTAAATGGATAGTAACATTTAATGCTACTATGACAAGGATCTTTTCTTTCAACAATTACAAAAAATCCTTGCCATGGCTAATAACACTCAAGCCCAGAGTTCATCATTCACACTCGTTTGCCTAAAATTCACAGGAAAATGAATTGGAACAAATACATAGAAGACATTGCCAAGGCTGATACAAAGAAGCTGGGCTCAGTCTACACAGCTAAAACATACCTACAGCTGGCAGCATCATATATATATATATATATATATATATATATATATATATATATATATATATATATATATATATATATATATATGTATATATATACAAAGCAGCCATTCGCCTATGTATAGAGTATTGTTGCTACATATGGCCTGGTGCACCAACCACTAGTCTCTTTCTATTAAACAGGGTCCCCAAAAAGAGTATTGAGACTCTAATAGGTGCTGCACTGTCAACCAAGCTTAAATCCTCACTCCCATCGCTGCAATGTTGCATCTATGTGCTTGTTTTACAAATACTTTAATGGAATGTGCTCTGAAGAACTCGTGGCACTTGTGCTCCCTCGACGTAAATATACCAAACTAACCTGACAAGCAGCAAACTCTAACTCCTTCAATGTAGAAGTAACTAGATGCCGAAAAGCTGTCTACTCAAATAGTTTCCTCCCTCGAACTGCTAGACGTTTGAATCCCCTCCCTATGTCCCCGCTTCTCTGACTGTAGTAACATGCAGAAATTTAAATGTAATTTTAACATACTTCTCGCTGTTCAACTCCCTACTTAGAGTGCTCATGTAGACATGGTTTCTAATTCCCAGTAGCCCATTACGTATCAATGACTTTTTGGGAATATGAATAATAAAAAGAGTAAACAAATACAAATAGGCTTTAAAACAATAGCCAGTATCATACATCCGAACACCTACACTAAGTTTACTATTAACCATTTACATTTTGTGTGGGGCTCTAGCTTCCCATTCTATCATCCTCGTCGATCCTACTGAAAAAAAAATTGTACTTGGCGAACAGGGAAGTGACAGTAGCTAGGTAATTTACACGGATTGACAACTTGGGTGTACTAATTTCGAATCCAGTTTGTTCCACAGAAACACTCTAACTTAGGATGTTGGCAACCTTGACGTGGTTCCTTCAGTAAGTAGCCGATGTATTTCTCGAAAGAATTCTAAGTAGAAAGATATTGTGGATACTAATACCAACAAAAAAATCATAAAATAAATGAATAGGACTTTAAAAATGTGTTTCGGTGTTTAGTTGTTCTTTAACACATGTATGAATACGCATAAAACAAACCCCGACATGTGGACGCTAGCAGCTATCAAAAAGCCCACTTGAACTATCTGGTTGTTCAGACGAAAGAAAGCAGTCCTCTCAACAAATTTGACACAAGCATAACACGCAGTCTTCATTGAATCTAATAGAAAAATTCCACTTTACCTAATTTGTAATTTTACAAGGAAATTAACCATATTAATGCTATGTTTACACACTTGTCCTTAATATTGCTACACGTTTAAAAGTCGTTAACATTAATACGTTAAAGTGATGTTATGGAACTGATTGGATTCGAACTTGGAACAGCCAGGTTATCAGTCGCATAATTATTCACTTCCGCACCGCATTCTTCTTTTTACGACAAAGAGAAAGATGAAACAGTTTGTAAGTAACCGTGGATATTCCCTGGGGCCATTTTAGTCGGATGTTAATGTACAAACCGACAGCTGAACTGAGCATTGTTGATATAACACTACAGTTAATAGCGGAAAACAAAAATAATTATTTTAATTGTGGACTGTAGATTAGCGATGAAATGGCTGGCAAAGATTCATAATTACCTCTGATCTGAAGAGGTCTTAAAAAAGAACTGAACGCCAGCGTCATACCTGTGGCAATTGGTGCGTTAGTAGATTTCTCTCTATCACTCTATCTCTATATTTATCTCTCTCTCTCACTCTCTCTCTCTCTCTCTCTCTCTCTCTCTCTATATATATATATATATATATATATATATATATATATATATATATATATATATATATATTTATTTATTTGTCTATCTATCTCTACACACACACATATATATAAATTACCTCGACAAAGTGGGCGAACCGTTAGGGTCGAAAAGAACGCACCTGGGATATGAACAACAGTCTCTGTAGAAACCCCAACAGTAGACCACACTAAAGAACAAAGATATGAAAAAATATCATTTTTTGAAAAGTATGCACCACCCGCTATATTTCCTGAAATTAAATCAACTGATTACTATGCTTCGGAGAAAAAGTGTGAGTATATTAACGATTGAATATCATATAGTATTATTTTGTTGATTTTTAATTAACGTTCTGACCTGATATATACTAGCTTAAGTACCTGTCTCTGCCGGATTTCTCAAGTGTTCTGGAATTTCATAGCCAAGAGTAGAGGTTAAGTACAATTATTAAATGTTTTTGTCCATTTTTATTATTTTTTGTTCAGGTTTATGATAATGATCGACATTAACATAGCTGGAACGCTATAGAAATAAAACAACAACTGTGTAGTGTGAGGTTCGAACTCTAAAAGATGGCATAAATGATTGGAACTGAAGCCGAACGTTTATCCACACGGCTGCCAATGACATGATATAGGTTAGGAAATAACTGGAACGCTATAGCGAAAAATACAATGATTGTCTGGGGTGTCTACGATGAGATTCAGTTACAGGAAATATTCGAACTGAGGACCGCCGATTCAACGAAAATATGTTTCTCCTACTTAAATGAGTTCGGCGTAAGGATGTTTTACTTGTCTGCATAGATCTAAAATAGTTCGATTGTTAAAGATTAATAAAGAAAATTAGAAAAACATAAATATCAAATAAAACATTCATATAAACGTATAAATGTATTAGTAAACATTTTATTAAAAAACAGATTAATCTTTTATTTTCAATATAACAATATGTCAAATACATACAATGATTTGACGCGAAAAGTAGTTGTTCAGTCTGCTAAAATCAGTTAGTTTTAGACACGTTTAATTTCAAATATTGAGTTTGAAAAAAGTTCACGAAATTCTAATATCGATAAAGAGATCGAACCTTAGGTGCTGTTGAAAAGTCTGCAGTTAGTTTGACCTTTAGATCACCCGCTTAACTGTGATGCCGCGACACAAATGCATACATACAACTTTCCTTTTGGGTGACACCTCTTTAAACAATGCCACCCGTTGGACTGTTAATAAAATTCGACTTTTTTTTTACAATCAATAATAGTTGGTCCAAATAAACCTCAGTCCATGCCTGGCTTGTCATCCAAGTGTCGGTGATGAATGTCCAACAGTCCTTGTTTTATTGAGATATTTTATATGCTCTAAATGTCTTCCTACTGCCCTTTAAGAACATCGGGATACAATCTCTGTTTACTATTGTTCACCCAAAGCTAGGCATATTACCACTGAAACGTTAGGGGCTACTAAATTAGAGACCAGTTTTCTATGATGATCCTGAGTGGGGAGTAGTGAAGCAAAATGTTTGTTTACATCACATTTAAATTTCATATTGGTACAGTCGAGGGAAATAAAAAGAATACTAGCCGTTCGAGAAAAGAATCTATTATAATACTAAGCTTTCAGGTATCTGAGGATCTGTACAATGAAGGGTTAGGGTTAGAGTAAGGGCATGTCGCTGCTTGTTTTGTTGGTTGAATGCATGTACGTCGAGGGGACACACATGCAGCAAGTTCGTCGTAGCACATTACATTGGAGTAATTTTAAAACAACCATAGGGATGCAACATTTCGGGAATGAGACAAATACAGGAGGTTGTTTGAAAATGTGAGACATTAGAATAGAAGCTCTTGTTTGGACACAAATGAGACGTTGTGCAACACACTAAAAGCACCCATTGTCGAATCGTGTTGAACCCACTGTTCATCCATCACGACGCACTTTGCTCTGCTCAAAACTGCCTGTAAAACTAAAGAACAATAAATTAAATACTGTCGAAACTTTTTAGTCAATCCATATTCACGTTGACCCAATTGGCAAAACGTCTGTTATAAAGCTTTAACGCGTCGTGTTTATAATATTAAAATTAATGGAATATTTTGTTAGCGTGATAACAACCGATGGACGAAACGTCTTAAGAATTTGCAACGGCACAGCAAACATATAATTGTACGGTGTTCCACAGATGGGTGGTTTTGGGAAATAAACTTTTCTCATGTAAGTTATTCTCAGTTTAAGTTCATAGAGGACGAAAAAAATATTAACAGAGTTGTAGTTGGACGAGTTCTTGTTCTGAATGTTTTAAACAGGGCAACGATGTGTATAGTGTAGCGATGTTGGATGTTAGTTTGTAAAAATAATGTTAAAAACGGAAAGGACTTTGTGGGGTTTGATTAAGTACGACAAAGGAAGTTTTCATTAGAAAACAAGTTAGAAGTTCGGCTAAAGTGTACCGGAAGTTGCGTCGTGGAAGGAAGTCTGAAGTAGCACGTAGCTTTAACAGACGCACTAATTTGGTACAGGCGTCAATTTTAAAGGTATGGTATCGTCTGTCCGCCTCTCAGGAGAGCGGGTGATGGGAAGCTTAATGGGTAACGAATAAAACATCAAACGCCATTGAGGAAAAAGAAAAACACATTATGTTACCTAGAAAGCTAATACAGTCTAATCACGTTGACATACTAGTTCTCGCTAGATCACCGAAGTTAAGCAACTTGAGCTTGGTGAGTACCAGATGGGTGACCATTTTGAAATACAAGGCGATGTATGTATTCAGACGTCGGACCCTCCCTGCAAAAACTGCAAAGACCTAACGTCATCATCTCATTGACCGGGTTATTCATGCGATTAGAGACCGCTTGTTAATTCAATATTCCTAAGAAACTCCCTCTTTTGGAGGAGACTGGTTCAACCCGCCTAGGGTGAATGCCGTGTCGTTTAGTTCGTTTTTCTTGAAAGCTATTTTTTCATCAAACTCGTAACTCATGTTATGAATAATCAAAAATATAACTTGATACATTAGAATAGATACTATGTGTGATAAGAAAATCGAACAAACACACAGATAAATATATCTGCTTACACATGAACCAATTTGCACTCCTCGTTTAAAATATTCACAGCTAGAAGTCGTCTAGATAAAATAACAGCAAAGACTTTCCTTTCTTTCTCACTTAACCAAGCACTAATAAAAATGTGGTTGAACCTCAAAGAAATTGCTAACATGAATAATTTTTTTTTCAGATGAAAATAAGTTTAACAAAATTAGCCTTGCAGAAAAGGTGTCAACGGGCGCCATCTTTAACATCCAACTTAACGATGTAAAAATGTTGAAACATAAAATTCCTTACATTTCCTGACAAGTATGTACATTATTCCTGACAATTACTGAAAAGAATAAACATTTTTTCTTACATAAAAAAAATTTATTAAATTAGAAATAGAAAAATATTTTTAGCATAAAACTTACTCAGGGCCACCCCTCAAGCCAGCTTGACATTTTCCTGATGTTTTAAATTGTAATAATAGGTAACTATATACTTAATAAGAAACTAACACAATTTTATTTCTCATACAAATATGAATATAAAAGGTACAAAAACAAAGTAGCCTTTTTCAAGGCAACAATTGTCACATTAGTTCTTGACATTTCATACTTATGTACAATTTACAATAAAGGAATAGTAATTAATTCGAATTCTGAGGCAAGACTCTTGCATAACCACCACAAAAAAAGTTCATGCACGGACTGAAGAACATCTCTTGTCAAGAACTAGTGAAAGGTAACATCATCATCAAGATCTGGCTGTGGTGAGTTGCTGCAGTTGAGGCCTTTGCAATTACCACACAGGTTTGAACAGTCAATGCCATGTTCCTGCAACTGCATCTTGTTGTAGTACACCTTGAAGTACAGTTACACCTAATTATAGCCAACAGATCTATAGGATCAGCTGGCAAGTCAGTCATGATTGGCTGTAATTTTCCATCTGAAAATTTCCATCCCCACTCATCAGGTTTGAGCTGGTTTCTACATTTCTATTCCTGAATTTAGAAGCAAACTCAGAGGCCGTGGAATTTCGTAGCTTCTTTTGTTGGTGGAACTGATTTGGCCTCAACATACTTTGAGCTTTCTACTTTTCTCTTAAAGCGCCTCATTGAGATATTACTGATGTTTTCCCCCAGCATTACCATTGTACAGGCACATTAAAGCCTTCTCATCAGCGTCAATAACGACTTCTACACTGCTATCCTTGCCAAACACTAATGCCAGTTTGAGGAGATTTCTATTGTTCATCAACTTTTCGAATGGATGCTGTCTTCCCAATTCCATATACACTGGATTTAGAGCATGGATAAAAAAGAATGTTGAAACAGACAACCTCTCCCAAAATTGTCATCATTTTTTTATGTTCCACACTTGTTGCACTATTCTTTGGTTGTTCGCGTGAGGATGTTGTAACCATCATCTCTATTGGCATGATAACATAGAAGGACCAGAAGGTCAGTGTCATATGCTATTAAAATGGTTTCTTCTGTCTGCGCCAGTTATAGTGCAGCTTTCACAATCAATACGTCAGCGTCTCAAGATGCATTGACTACTTTACAACCTGCTTCCTCCAAACTCTTTCCCAGCAAGTTGATGAACAATTGTTTGTTTTCATTATTAGCTAGGAAAACATGCTTTTTTCATTTGAACACCATTAAAGGGGCCAGTGACACATTAACACTAACATAACCCCCTGCTCGGCGTCGGTGATCGTGTATTTAATGGATAAACCACTTTCATACCCATCTAAGACAATGCATGTTTTTCCATATCTAGTTGTGACATATATGCGGTATTGGGAACAGATCTCACCAAATGTGTGAGGTTTTTTTCCATGGGAAGCGTTGAAGTAGTAATCCACCATCTAAATATACTGTGGATCTGAAGACTGTGGACCTGGGAGAAGTCAGTTTATATATTGCGTCTGCCAAAGCCGTTTTTTGGCCGCTCGCAGTAGTCTGAAAGAATCAAAATGTGCAGGTGGGTAACTACTTGAAATTTTATTGCTGCTTCTGAGTTGAGGGTGCATTAGTAGATAGCACACACAATCTCTGGAATATAAGTTGTGGATCAGTCTCAAGTGCTTCATCTTTGTTTAGCGAAACTTTTGACAAAAGTGTAATTGCCTGATCATTTCTTTTAATAGTGTAATCGTAGACATTGTCTCCAACCATTGATGTTACGATTGCCTCTCATATGGAGTTTTCTCTGTCCACATTTACCTTTTTGTCTCCAGTTACTCCACTTGAAATGCTGTGAATAGACGAATGTTCCGTGAAATGGTCATATGTCTGGGGAAACGCATGGAGCGTCCATGTATGCATCATATCTCGCTATATTCTTGCTGAAGTAACCTCTTGGTGCTGGTCACTAGCCTGATAACGAATGCCTGCTAGTTCTTGAATTATAAACTTGATTTTCGCTACGCTGGCAGCGTCCAAACCAATCGTTGAATTTCGTCCATTCCTCTGCCATGAGTAAAGCCTCCAGACGTGTTCGTGCTTCTCATTAGCACCTGCTCAATAACCACATCCGTCGACAAGCCAACACAGTAGCGATCACCCCGTCTAATCACATGGAATCTTTCAAATAATTTCTGGTACACTTCAGGATGACTTTTCAGCAGCCCCTCTATTTGCTGCACGTACAAGTAGGATGTGTCCTGCTGCAGTGAATATTGCCAGCATTTTTCGTTACAGCGTCAAGGTGCAATTCCTAGTTCCCGGTGCGCTTTGCCTTGATTAACTATTGGAGGTTCCGAGTATTGAATTGCTGGTCAACCGTGGCATTCTTCACATGGTTGATTATCTGGGTAATCCCGGTCATAGACGCTGATGGCAAAACATTATTCAATGTCTCAGTCCCATCAAGGAGACCTTTTAATAGCCCCTGAGCTTCCTTAAGATCTCAATTTTGAGGAAATGACTCTTCTGCATCAGTGTTGGGTTGATCATCCCCAGTGAGATGTGAAACTGGCAAATCATAGGCTTTCGCTAACAAAATAGCATTCAGAGTAGCATCAACTAATTAGTGAGCACGAATGGCTCTTGCAATTGCTTTGCCACTTAGCATGTGCTTGACTGTGTTTTCAGCATACACAAGTGCAGTTCTTGCAATCCAGAACCTGTCATCAAATTACCGATTGACCCAGAAAGCTCATCTATGTATGGAGCCCACCAAGTTGCAAGACAATTATTTCAGGGATCTGGAACTAAGCTGTGACTCGACTATTATCATTGCTTTGTACCAAACTGGTTGATCGAATGTTAGAATTTGTGTGATGTAGTTTTTCCTGGCTAAATCACTAATGAAACATAACGTTGAGTACACGCAAGGTTAGGTTACCAGGGTCCATATCAATCATTGCCAAAATAAACTGTGGTTGATTTCCTAAAATACGTTCATTTGTGCACTGACTGTATAAGGCCTGAACATACGGGTCTGGACGGATGTGAAATTTGTTAAACCTCCCAAAAGATGTCAACATCAGCAGTGGAATATACAACTTTCTTGGGTTAGAGCTCTTTAAATGTTACTGGTGGTGTCTTGGTGTGCTTTGAATCTAGGTACTTGATGTTGACCTATATATGTTCTGAAATGACCAGAATCCTTGGAATTGGTCTTGCTTTTACTTTCCCGGTCGTAAAAGATGGTATGATGCCCATACCGCGGAATGTGTTTAACTCATCAATACTCTGATCCACATGGTCCACATTATCAGCTACGAACTGCACAAATTCAATTTCAACAGAGGAGAGATTTGTAGCGCCATGAACAAGAGCAGCACGTCTCTCGAATTCTGGACTTCCGGGTACGATGAAGAGAAGCAATGCTTATTCAGAGTGTCAATTAAGAACTTTCATCCAAATTGTTCATGCATGTCTACTGCTAAACCAAACTGCAAAGGTGCCAGGAGAACGCTGGGTCTAGCAGCCTGCATTATCGCTTGACCAACTGATGCAAGTTTCAAATCATTGTGTTTACCTGCAAGTATCTTCCTGAGAAAGATCAACAATGTTTTAGGAACATATTCAAGAATCACATCCTGTTCAAGTTAATCTTGAGATGGATAATATTCTGAACTTTCTGGATACTTAAATGTCGTTCTTGATAAGATTGGCTGCCGTCTCTATGATTCTAATGGTTTCTGATTCTGAATTGTCTGTTGAGCGGCCCTGTGCATATATCTCATGGGGATTACATTTTGCTGTACTTCAGAATGTAACAACATTATGTTTACTATTAATTTCAATCACAATGATTTTGTCTTTGAAATGTTCTAACAATCGAGATGTCATGTATAAGAGACTGTATGGTTCAAAGCCGGTGTCCTTGAGAATTTCCTCCATTTTTTTAACAAGATCAACAATGGTGAGTTGCTCCTCGTGATTTTGCTGAAAATATTTTGCAACTTACAAGAATACTTGTTTTCTCTCTGAACCTTTAGGTCTACTAAGGTTTTGTTTCTTAGAAGAATCAACAGAAGAGAATGTCTTAGGAATGTTTTTATTGGAATCAAAGTTTGCAAAACATGTTCCGTGATAACGTGCTTATTCTGAAGGTCAGCTACATAACCTATTCTACCTTAACAGTGGATGCCCAGCTATCATTTGTTCGGACTTTCTCACAAACTTTTAATACTCTGTCTTTAAACTCAATAGTTTCCACATGGGAAAATCAACACCTCTTTTCTTTCTATCAGATTTTGCTCCAGAACCACAAAATACAATGTTCCTTAAAGTTAAACACACACAAATAGCGACTTGCACGGAATAGTATTTCATCATGGGTGGACCTATTTTACGGTCAATTTCTATGTGTTTAGGTTTATCCAACGCTGTCTGCATTTCTTGTAAAGATGTTGATCAATCTGAATTATGATCTTCTCTCCACATTGTTCAGAAGCTCTGTTAATGGAATCGATGCCCTTCTGGCTGATGATGGATGTTACTTCATCACTGGACAGTTCATTGTTGCAAATAACACACTTGTAAGCATTCATAACTATCGGTACTTCACTTTGGCCAACCTGAAATTAGAATATGACACAATATTAAGTTCCTGCAGTAATACATCAAAAGATACAACAATAAGGCACATGACGTTATAATTATATTTAACTTTATGAAAGCTATTTGTTTTATACACTTTCACATTGCTACAATTAGTACTTTTGAAGATGAATTTACAGAAATTGAGTTGAGAGAGAGGAGGCTCGAATGAACGGTAATCTTTAAAGATGGCGCCTGTTGGCCTTTGTCTGCAAAGCTAATTATGGTAAACTTCTTTTTATCTGAAAAAAAGGTTATTCATGCCCAATATCCAAATTAAAAAGCTTTCTTTGCAATTGTTCAGCCAAAAATACAACTAGATTGACAAGACTATAAAGGAAACTTCAATGAACAAAGTTTTTTTTCTAGAAAAAATCATTTGCAAAACAAGACACCACGAGTCTGCTTCCCAATCGACTACAACATAGTTGTCTTCAAGTCTAATGTTAACAAACATTTGCTCAGCCGTCCTCTTGGATACTCAATTTCACTTATGTAATATTCTGCAAATCCAACCCATCGATTTCCGTCCTCTCGTGGAGATGACTATTGTCCAACTGACGATCTCTTTAACCCTATGCTTCGAATGGTCCTAAGACCTTGATAAGCGGTGACCCATTATTACAAAAAGACACACATATAGTGGGCAATGCGGGCTTCTCTTCCCTACAGACACATTCTCACAGAAGAAATGTGGATTTGCTCTATCGTTATTTTTGGTGGAGGTGATCGGCTGAGCCTTAATCTATGGTTTCCCTTCTGTAACACATTCACAACAAAAACTCGTCTAGTTACAACCCCTGTCAATAATTTCACTTTCAACCTCTGTATACATAAAACTAAACGGAAGAAAGACATGAAATTAAAACAGAAATACTAATTTTAAATATGATAATAATTACCCTCTATATGTGATACCACACCATTTTTAAGGCCTCCGTTTCAGTTTCGATAGACAATGGATACTGTTGTTGGCATTTTTTTTATTTTGTTCAATTATAAAAGCTGTAGAACGTCGACCTACGACGCTGTGTGTGTCGTGGTACTCTTCTTCATCTCTGGTTCTCGTTCTAGCCGTGTCCTCGTCTTGACGATCGCCGAGGCGCATGAACTGGTTTACAAGTATACAAAAATAAAAGCTACACACTCACAAGAAAGAACACAATCTTAGATCCATTGTTTATGAGTTGGTTGTGTGTGACACCGTCGCGGACTGCCGAGGTTCCCATTGTCGGTACTCGAAATTGTCAGCTCAAATTGTGCTACCACTTTATCCGATATGCTCCAATCCGCTCGTCTTGTCTCCGAGCCGTAAACTGCGGCCAACTGCCGGCAAACACGTAGACTCCCGTGAAATGCCAATTGCCGTAAACTAAACCGTTGTGAAACTGTCGCGAAAACTGTAGTAAACAACTTTCAATCCACATTCATTCAAATGTCTGGCCTTTTGTCTTACTCACCGACAAGCGCAAATGGCTCAGCCACTCATAAAAGGCTTGCTCTTTGTCCCAGACTTCCTCATTACGCGTATACGGATTAGGCCCCGCTACACACACATGTAAAATATAATTTGAATAGTAAACTTGAAGTAACCTCAATAGAGTTTGATAAATATACAATATGAGAATGAGATTATATCTTCTTTGTTACAAAATTTTCGAACTTCACCACCCCGCGTGAAAGTCACTGAAAATACTGTGGACACATCACTACTACGACAACCTTCACAATTCGACGTCATTACCCATTGAGCAAACTATTTGCCACGTGTCGCCGAGAGACGACTATTTTTTTCTGTGTATGAGTAAATTAGGTGCTACATAGTAGGGATCGAAGAACTCCTCACGCAACAAAAAACAAACACTATAGCGGAGAAATGCTACTGGTCAACAAGCTAAGGGACAACTTTTATCGATTTCATATACGGCCTGCGCCCGTCTAAGGACACATTAAAAATATATTGTAAAGAGGTTACGTCATTACTTGATACATACATATATAATATTGTATTTATTTATCCACATAGATTTAAGTTTTCTCTTAATAAGACTCATCAGTGCGGCTCGATAAGGCTATACGAACGGTCGCTCGGTTCGAACGCCAGACTAACATCACCTTAAACTTCGATCCAACGACTTTGCTCGCAATATCTCCCGACACTGAGATAAACCTACGAAAATAGAAGGGAATTATACCTATTCAAGTTTCTTTTATTGTGTTCATACTTCCTGGTAAGCGAACGACGCAATATTACTTTCATTTAAAGTTTCTCATATTTTCTCAACAGAGTACTTCACCGTTTTGACGGAAACAATTAAATATTTTCATACCAAACATTCTATTTATTTATCCACATACATATATGTTTCGTATTAATAAAAAAACATCAGTGTGGCATGACAAGTCTCGTATTTTCATTATCATCTTCTTCTCTTCTCTTTCCTGGTGCGTCAATCCTGGTCTGCAATTATGGTTTGTCTCTACTTGATGCGATAACAAACTTGGTCCGAGTGAAGGCCGTTTTTTCTGAAGTCTTTGTGCAAAACGTGTGCCCATCTAACCATAGGCCATCTGCTCGGTCGCTTCCTGACGACTTCTAAGTTTCACAATGGTGTCGTTGTTGGCCTTCAGAACGCATCCAAACAACCTGAACCGCCATTACCATGTCTTCACCTAGATCGGTGCGATGCCATTGCACCTTCGGATCTCTTCGATGCAGACATGGTTAAGCAGTGTAATTCCAAACATCCAGCAGAGCATTCTTGTTTCCATGACGGTTAATATTCGCTCCACCTTCCTTATTGTTGGTAAGTCATAGGAGCTGTACGAATGACAAGTCACACATTAGTCCAGTAGATCTTTGACTTTAGATGAGTCGCTTATCTTACGGTCACAGAAGATTCCGGTAGTAGTGCGTCACTTGAGCCACATCGCATTGATGCAGTAACTTCGCCGAAGATGTTGCAGTACGAGATCAATATACAACGTCGAAACGAGACTATACCCTTTTGGTAATCTATTCTCATTTTCTCCACGATGCCTAATGATCGTTGAATTGCGTTCATTTTTATAGAGACGAACCGAGTGAATCTCGAGGGAGCAGAAGCATTTTGAATGGAGAAAATAAAACAGCACATCTGTAGTGGATATGAATAAAATTCGGGGCGAAACGAAATTTAAAATTATTTTTTTTTTAAACATACGAAATAAAAATGGATGGAAGACATTTTCCTACCTTATTATCATTATGATTTATTTAAATTGGTTTCTTTTTTTCTTTCAGTTTTACGATGTGTCCTCAAATCTTTGCGAGATGATTTGTCTGTCTGTCTTGCAGTCGGTCTGTCGGTCACGTTTTATTTGTTATTTGAAGTAACATTTCCATCACTAAACGCTTAGATTAAACGGACACATCATAACTAAGAGGCATCCAGTCATCTCTATAAAAAGCGTTATCCGTCAATCGATGTGCCACGCTTAAGTTTGAAATAGACTTTTTGTCGGTATGTCCGTCTTCAGTTTAAATTTGAAATAATGTGACCCGTTAAAGTGACCCGTTTATTTAGGGTTTGATTGTTTGAATCAGGAAAAAAATGAGTTTGCAAAACCAGTCAAATATTTAAAAATTAAAACACAAAATCGAAAATGTATTTCCTTTTTGCTCACTATCTCTCTTTCTCTCCCTTCCATTGTGGCTTCCTCTTTATATATCCCTCTCTCTTTACCTCCCTAGCTACGGTTTAAATAGTATTACTACTAGTCGTGATATTTATTTTGTTAATAATTGATTATTCCAATCGAGTTACATAGAAAATTGTATTACCTTTGAATGCTGATTAAAAGAAAGAGAGAGGGAGAAGGAGAAAGAGAAAGAGAGGAAGAGAGATGCAAGCGGACGATGCCGCAGCTGAAACGTTGTGAAAATAACAATCAAGATGTGAATATTTGTCCGAAATACAACATGTCACCCATGAGTTTGAAATAGTATTTGTAACGATAAACGCACAGAATAAACGGACGTATATCATATCAATTACGTCGTAGGATAACTTTAAGAGGTTGTGTCCGTCGGTCAAGCGTTCTGTCCCGATTAACTTTTACACAACATTTTCTGTGTTCTCTCATTTGCAGTTGTTGTCACGCTGAAGATCGAAATATCATTATTAGATGAGTCTAATATCTTCATGTTAAGCTTAATCCGCCCGTCTGTGGGTCACTCGATTGATTTGAAATAGTACTTTCATAACTAAACGCGCAAATTGAATGGGAGCATCTTAAGATTACCCGTCTTTTAAAAATATTTTATCAATTATATATATTTCTAATAATTCCTTGAAGATCGGACCAACTGCCATTTGTTTATTTTTATTAAAATAAAGACGATCATTCGTTTCTTAGTAATCAGATGATTCTATTGTTGGTATCGGTTTCCCCGATATCGCTCTAGTCAGAAATCCTTCGAGAACGAAAGTGTGTACTTACGAGTAGGCCCACGTAAAGTTTGCAAGCATACTAAGTGAAAGTGTTCTGTGGAATAAAGAGTATTCGAACTTGGCAAAGCCAAGTTGTTAACTCGTGTCATTAAAAGTTACCCATTGCCACCTCCAATTGAGTCGCTAAAGGAGAGAAAAGAGAAGGAGCATTTAATTGATGGTTTATTTCAGAGGAAATAATCTAATTTTATCGTAGACATACACCAAAAAACGGAATGTTAGAAACGGGTGATGTCGAATGCGGTGATAAAATAGATAGAAAATGGTGGGAAAATAATGGCATGCAACGACAGTGTAACAGTCAAAAGAAGTCACCCCATTATATGTAACATGATGCAACTTTAATAAAAGTTTATATTACTATCATACCCTTTTTACCATTCAAAACAAGAACCATAAATTAAACTGCAGATAATTGTTTTAATTTTTTACACGTACGAAAATAATTAAAATGATGAACTTAAAACGTATGTACTTGTATGTACCCCTTAAAACAACGTTTTTATATAGCGACCACTTGCGTTAACACGCCTGTGTTTAAAAAAACTAGCAAAAATGTTAAGATTTTCACAAAATGTTCAATACTTATTCATTATTGAACTAATTCATTTATAAAATGTTTTTTTCGTAAAATATATTAGTAAAAATATTTTTACGTGATCCCTCTCCTAAATTTATTTTATGAAATCTGAACAAAATATATTCTGATCGATCGAAATTTTAATGACATATGAAGCGAAAGAGTCTTAGAAAAATACAGAAGGTTTACCTTTCCTTTTTTTAATTTGTAAACACTTTTGAGTATAGTATACTATAATTCATGAATAAAAAGTGTAAACAATAGCCTTCTGCTGTATAAAAAATCGAATTCATACTAAAACATCAAGATTAATAAAGGGTTCATTTTCCAGTTCGATAATTTAATCTTTAAATAAACAATTTTTCTTGAAGCAAATTCATATATATATATATATATTTATATATATATATATATATATATATATATATATATATATATATATATATATATATATATATATATATATATATATGACCTTATTTTGGGGAGATTTAATACAAAGAATTAAAAACTCATTTAAGCAAATAATGATGACGTCATCGATTTTGCGGTACGCTTTGGCGGTCTCTACAATACATGATTTTGATTCCAGAAAATGGCTAAACTTTAAGGCTTAACACATTTCTAAGAAAATTTAAATTCATGAAATGTGTCTCCATTTGTGTCTAATAACTGTGGATAAAATTCAATTTAAATCTGACATATGTGAATTTTTCAATAAACATTAAAAAACCCAGAAACAACTGTGATTTGGAGGTTATATTATTTTATATTTGATACCTATTGTTAAAATTCAAAAATTTTTGAAGTTTCAGGAACGGCTTCCATTTCCCTTTTACTTCCTTTCATAAAATAAAATAAAAATTAAATATTGCCAACATTTGAACCTCTTACGCTTAACATCTGTGTTCCAAAATTCATAATGATCAGTTAATTAGTGCACGAGGGAATCGTGTACATGCAAATATATAAACATATTATCATATCTAAATTTGTAAAGATAGAAATGACTCCTTACTTATCAAAACTTAAAGGTCACACAAGGATAAGAATTAATTAGATTGTCAATAGGCAGTAGAACAATATCATGAGATGATTGGAAACAATGCTGAATGGCAAGATTTGGTTACTATAGAAGAAGGCTGAAAAATTATTTGTTGACATTGGACTTGAATACGACTATGTTGTAGTCGACAGGGAAATAATATTTGTTAAGTCTAGTTTACTAAATATAATAACATTTCAAATATTTGCTTGACAGACCACTTAGAATGCTATATCTAACTTACAGATTGACCAACGTGCTCTTTAACACTTAAGCGTGACAACCGACGCAAATTATATTTCACCTCAAGCTATACATATATACAACAAAGCTATTTTAAATTTTAAATTGATAGAAACATACAACGCCTTTTAACACTAAATAACTTTTAGACGCAATGGCAGACCGCAGAGAATTAGGGATTAACGATAATGTTATTTCAGACTTAAGTAAAACTGTAATATCACCTCCCTAACCCTAACCCTACGTTCCTCTCTGAGATGAGAAATTATGTCTCACAAGTCACAACGAAATAAAACACGTAGACGTTCAAAAACATACCTCGTGTCTCTCACGTTCAACTAAGCAATCCTCTGTAACTGAGACAGTCATTCCATTAATTTTCGCTGGAATTAAAGATGGACACAACAACGCAAAGAAAAGTTGTGTTCAAAAAACCTTTTATTAGGTTGTTTTCATAACCTTCTCTTCTGCCAGCGATGGTGGTCCGTTTTTGCCACGGAGTTTTGCGATTGTTAGCCCTTAATTTATTGTTGGTGTTAGGACATTCTCTATTCGTGATGTTCGCTTAAAAAATGTCCAGACCACTCTCGACTCTTCTTTGACGTCCCCGTCTTTGAGACATGTGACGTCACATCCACGTTTCGCTATCGGGTTGAAGTGATTTTTGACTGCATACTCGCTGACCCTATGATATTGTCTGTACGTGTGAACGCCGCCCAGGGAACCTAAACCATCAGATATATACAAGCAACGTACCCATTACTATTTTATACGACAGAGAAAATGCTATTTAAAATATCAGCGTGACAGGCTGACGAGAATGCTATTTAAAATTTAAGAGAGAAAATACAATGCGTTTTAAAAACCAAAGAACTTGTATGGAAAGTAGATAGAAAGGTAGGAAGAGAAAGAGAAAGGCAGGAAGGAGGAAGAGGATGAGGATGATGGTGCAAATGAGTGAAATTATGAAAAGAGGAAAAGAATACAAATCGAAGGAGTGGTTTTTAATAAATTGGATCGAAGTAGAACAATGAGTTGCGTGAATACATAAAACAACAAGTGTAAATATATATATATATATATATATATATATATATATATATATATATATATATATAACGCTTACATCAAGTGGCTTCATTTTTAACGCTTACATCAAGTGGCTTCATGTCTTGTCTGGAGCTATTTTCAATATCTCTCTCTCTCTCCATATATATATATATATATATATATATATATAGAGAGAGAGAGAGAGAGAGAGAGAGAGAGAGAGAGAGAGATATTGGAAATAGCTCCAGACAAGGCATGAAACCACTTGATGTAAGCGTTAAAAATACAAATTCAATGTCAGAAACTATCCAACGATCAATCTTATATGAATGGATTCCGACCTAGTAAACAGAAATTCTTCCCTGTTTTACAGAAACATCGCACATCGATGTGTAAGGACTAAAGGACAAAATAAGGGAAGCGAGAGTATAAAAAAGGTAAACTTTCTATTCTGCATATTTGTATGAATACGAAGAGTGAAATCATGTCTGTGGGGTTGAAATATAGTTAGAGGGAGGAGTAAGAGAGGGGAGAGGTTAAAAAGGATAAGCAAGAGAGATTGGGTAAAAATAGACAGGGACCGAAACAGATTTTAATGAAGGGCGATATGTTTATTCACCTCCTCTGAGGCGAAGAAGAGAGACAATCTAAGGAGCGGTTGTTACGGAATAGGTTAGGAGTAGAGAAACGAGAGAGGTGACTACGCAAACAGAAAGGGTATAAGTGTTAAGAGAGTTAGAATAAGGGGTAGGAGGAATGCAAAGAGTGAGATCATGTGTGGAATAGAGAGCGGGGGGGAGAGAAGACTGAAGAATCAGAAAGAGAGAGATGGTAAAAAATATCGGGAGAACGAGGAAAGTGTGTATCAATGACAGTTTATCTACATCTGCAGGAGGTTCAACACGATGTCTGGTGAGATTTTGTAAACACAGAGCACTAGGCGAAGTGCACTATAGCTGACAAAAAATGCTCGGCATTTCCTCGTTAAGGGTGCCTTGGTTGATTTGCAATAAACAAACCCCTTCTCAGAGAGACAGTTAAGCCTGTCAGAGTGGATTTCTAAGGAGTGAAAGTCCACACTTTCAGGACGGTATACTTGAAGATATGAACAAGTGAAAGCGTAGTCGAAAGAGGGAGTGGGGGAAGACACAGATACGCGTTATTGATAGAATGTGTGATAGTAATATAAGTGTGTGTGCATGTATAAGAGAGATAATGTAAACGATTTAGAGGGGGGCGGAGAGGCAATGAAAGGAAATGCAAGAGAGAGTGAATATAATTATAAAGAGTTACTGAGAGAGCATGTCAGATGGAGAAAAAAGAAAGAAATACTATACTAATTAAATAGAGAGAAAGAGACGGTGGAAAAGAGAAAAAAAGGAGTGACCCAATTGGAGTGAGTTGGGATAGTGCACGAACGAAATGAAGAGTAAAATAATCATAGAGAGTTACTGAAATAGAACAGATCAAAGAAAGGTAAGGAAAAAGAGAGTAATCTAATTAGATAGGGTTGGATAGTTACAGAGAGGAAAAGGAAAATAGATGAAGAAACACAATTACAATAAGGAAACGAATTATAGAAAGTTACTGAACGAGAGAGACAGAGAGAGAGACACACAGACAGACAGACAGACACATAGTCAGAGCGAGTGAAAGAGACACAAAGTAAACTAATTTAAGAGAGGAGATAGTTATCAACAAAAGTGAAAAAGAGAGAGAGAAAGAGAGAAAGCCAACAAAGTAGATTATAGTTATTGAGAGTGAATGTATAAAAGACAGAGTAAACGGACTAGAGAGAGTGAGATAGTTATTGGAAGAGAGAATATAGAAATGGGATATATAGAGAGAAAGCGCAGTAATGAATTAATTAGAGAGGGATAATTAGTTACTGGGAGAGAGAGAGAGAGAAGGAGGCTAAAAAGTATAAAAGGAGTGTGAGGAATGAATTCAGGTAAACGAGAGAGTAAATGAGAGAAAGTGGTTAAAAGAATTTACAAAGTAGTGAAAATGTGATGTGGGAGATGGAGAGCTTTCAAACACGAAACAATTAATTGAAAATGAAAGTGAAAGTAAGGAAACAAAAGAAATGAACAAGTAAGGGTGCGGCAGGTAGAAATGTGGGCGGAGTTTACCGGAACCAGATAGATTATGGGAGGAGTTACACTAAAGAAATATATTTCCCACTTAAGAGAAGGTAGATAAAATTGAAATTTAGAAAGCTAATAGATACTGCAAAATACAAAGTACAAAACCAAAAATGTAAAGTGCTTTACGAATAATTTGAAACGAACAATAAAAAATCATCAACTGAATTAAGCAGAGAGGAAAAACCCGCAGCCGTCGAGATAAAAAATTCGGTTATAAAAAATTCGGATGTAAAAAAAATATTCTTCAAACAAGGAACGCAAAAAAACAACAGAAAAGCAAAAACAAATCATTTAAAGAAAAAAAAACAACGGTAAATGAATAGGCTTTTTAAAATGTAGATTATTCGTTGCTGTGCATATAAATACCGGGTTCTTTTTACTTTGTACTTTTTTTTTGCATAGGCTCGGAGCGGACCCCTTACAAACCATGTCTCACACAGGCGCCGGGCCTGCTTCGTCATGTCTATCAAATACCCTTCTCTATATATCTCCGCCTACCTGCACGGTTCCTGTCCCAGCTGCCAATCGTATGAAGAGCCTGGATGAAAAGAGTGGCTCCGTTTAAGCGGCTTTGCGCTTAATGAAAGGCCGAACCTCGCGTGAGATGATTGCGATGAAGAGAAAAAGGCTTCCTCGCTGAAAACGATCGACTGGAAAAACCCACATTCCACGCCCGATACCCTGACCCCACAACGTGCATAAGCACCAAACATGTGGTCGGTATTGCGTTCCAATTTATCCGGATATGAACAAGTGCGTGTAAGACTATGCTGACAAATTCCAAAGGCCTAGAATATCTATCTATCTATCTATCTATCTATCTATCTATCTATCTATCTATCTAACTACCTATCTATCTACACACATACACACACATACACACACATATATATATATATATATATATATATATATATATATATATATATATATATATATATATGTTAATATAAACGAACGCTTACAGATTCAAATTGTCTCAATGAACAGAGTTCGCGACCCGTGACCGTCTGATGATAACCGTCTGCACTGATGAGAGCCAAAAGCTTGAAACAAAATCGTATTTAGGTAAAGCACACAAATATGTGTTTCTATTATATATATATATATATATATATATATATATATATATATATATATATATATATATATATAAGGGTCCCATTTAGAGAAGATCACACAGTCAGGTCACTGCGTATCTATGGTCATAAAATAATTACCAACCATGGTGCCCCGTATCTGGAGAAACATGAATTCTTTCAAGACTAAAGTTGATTTCCAATTACAACGAGAACTTGCGTATCTACGAAGCAATTACTATGTCAGTCCTGTGATCCGCATTCATTGCAACTATGCCCCCCCCCATTAAAGATGCAGCATTTCACATGTTTACAGCTACATCTGGGTTGTAAGCCATGTTTGATCTACAGCGGGAAGGGGCGAATCGTTATACATAAACAGGTCTCTGTGGGTGTTCCTTTTTAAAATAGTTGGCATATATCGACCGATTCACTTCACTTTTCTGTTATTCTTAGCTTGAAATCAAGCAGAGAGAAACATCACGTGGTTGTCAGGTGATCAACGTAGAAATCTTTTGCACCATTGATGTTGTTGAAATTCGTATGCAATGCAACATTATTCTTGAACGGTGGAGTGAGCACAAGAATATAATATATCTTCAGAAACATGTGCATAGGTAGTTAGCATCAGATATGTTTCTTACATGCTCTTGTCAACATATAGCGTAGCAGTTTTATATATAATCTATGAAGTTGCTTAGATCGAGCAATATTACTACAGATCACAATCTCTGACACTAAATGTTACGAAACGAAACGGTAATACCTGGACGGGCTATGCTAGTTCCTCCGAGGTAGGAAGTTCACAGAGGCATATCAAATTCACAAGCGGACGCCAGCCGCATGTAAATCTCGGTTATGGGAAGATGACATACAGCGCCTAGCATTCCTATATGGTCAACCTTCCAATGCGTGGTTAAAATGTGTAATGCTTAATAAATATCCTAGAGCGCAGGTCGAAAATTACTATGACGACTTTTCGTGGGTGTCTATCGACGAGAAAACTATAACTACGGTTGAATCTGCTGATGATGATGTCGCTGTAAAACTGCACCACCTGAAAGATTCAGCATCAGGTATGGGATATGAGTAAGGATGTACCTGCAAGAATTTCTATCGCCTCGTAAAAGGCTTTAAGCTCGCAGTCATCAAGTGAAATAGGTCCATCTTTTCTCGTTCTATTTTGGAATAGAAATAGTGACATCAACTTCTAAAACAATTAAAGATTTACTCAGAATCCAACCCCATCGACACATACCCTCTAATCACACTTCTTACCTAGCCTGCGTCTATAAAATACAATGTGCTTCATGTCCGATGTTTTATATCGGCGAGACGGCTAAATATCAAATCACGTATTTAAGAACATACACAGGACCTCAAACACAACAATGCTACTAACGTACTATTCGTACACAATTTTTACCTTACAAAGTGCACCCACTTCAAGACTGAATCATCTCTTCAACGCCGCAAATGCATCGGAAGTGCTTTTATCCTTCTCTCATCAACATCTAAAATAAAACTACGGCTCGGCTCTAACACCTTGACATAACATCTGGTAAAACTCGCACTCAAGCAATGCAATATACCTTATCACTGCATAACAAACTCCGATCCCGATTAAGTACTATTTATTTAAACTTTATTTCATCGATGTTTAAACTTATCTTCTTTTTTCTCTAATAAACGTCTATTTTGCATGGGTCGCATAGTTTTTTCAAATAGTTACGAACGTGCCAACAACACTCTGTTTCGCGCTTCTTTCCTATATCTTACTTGTTTTTTTTTTCAATGAATTTAAAATCTGCATTTTTTCTGAAGATGTTAATTTATCCGAACAAAACCGGTCAATCTCTCGTTTGATATTATTTTTGCTGTGTTTTATTTTATTTATTTTTTTTGTCTTTTGAGACATCCAGTCTCGACGATATATCGTGTATTTAATCCTAATGTTTATATGTAGACGATTCATTGATAAACGAATTAACGGAAAATAATTAATTTTGAACATTGTTGTTAGGCATAAGGGTAAGTAATGTGAGATATATTTAGTTTAATTTACTTTTATATACGAAGAGTAAAATCAAGATATAAGCTTAATCTTCAGATTCATTATAGTTTTCAATCAAAATCCATCACATGATTGTTATGTCTCAAATGCAAATATATAGCCTATGGGGTCCTAGGAAGAAATTGAAAGTCAGAAAATCTTCATTCATTGGTATCTAATTGCCATGGATAAATTCAATGCAAATCTGAAATAGTTTAATTTCTAAATGCCAGGTTCTGCCCGTATGATGCTCTCTTTATACAGAAATGTTAAATTGAAAAAATATTTATTACTTGATATCAAATAACTATTGTTAAATGTCACAAACATCGAAGGTATCTGAATTCTCATGAAGGGTTTCCACTTCTTTTTAGCCCCTTTCTATCAAATTAATTTTAACGAAATTACTTCGCCTTAAACCTCCCAGCTGTGTTACAACATTAGGTACTTTTATTGGTGACGCACCATGTTTCCGTGACATCGCGTCATTCACGTCATCAACATCAGCCGAAAACTGACAAACGCTTAATTACGACGAAGTAAATCAAACTAAAGTACATATATACAAATAAAGAACGAACCATAGCTAAACAACTGTTAGTAATTAGATGTTTGTTTTTGCTCTTTTTGTTTAAAGGGACCATTGTTAATCAAATGTGTTTAAATAAAATGTTATTTTGTTTGTGCACCGGAAAGTTTAAAATTATAATTTTGTTTGATTTGTTATACAAATGTTATTGTTTTTTTTATTTCATATGAAGTTTGTTTTTTTACATTTTTCTACATTTTTACATAAACACGGCAAAAACTGCTTTTAAGCAAATTTATTATTTTCTTATTTTGTTTAATGAAAACAAACTGTTTATAAGCAAATGTTTCTTGGTTTATGGTTTTGTCAACTTTCGGTCGCTTCCGAGACTTGCCCGAACGTTGACGACGCGAAGTCACGGAAACAATGTGCGTTAGCTATAAAAGTAGCCAACATTCATAATGATATGATAATTAAATTAGTCAGATATAAATGTTTTAAAATATACATATACATACATATATATATATATATATAGAGAGAGAGAGAGAGAGAGAGAGAGAGAAAGAGAGATTGAGAGAGAGAGAGAGAGAGAAAACAAAAGCAACATATTAAATTTACATCCATTACAAGGAGAGTTCAAACTGATTATCACAATTTATTCGTATCAAAGAGTCATAATCATAATCTATTCGTATCAAAGAGTCATAATCACTATTTATTCGTATCAAAGAGTCATAATCACAATTCATCCGTATCAAAGAGTCATAATCATAATTTATTCGTATCAAAGAGTCATAATCACTATGTATTCGTATCAAAGAGTCATAATCACAATTTATCGTATCAAAGATTCATAATCACAATTTATCGTATCAAAGAGTCGTAATCACAATGTGTCGTATCAAAGAGTCATAATCACAATTTATCGTATCAAAGAGTCGTAATCACAATGTGTCGTATCAAAGAGTCATAATCACAATTTATCGTATCAAAGAGTCGTAATCACCATTTATTGTATCAAAGAGTCATAATCACAATTTATCGTATCAAAGAGTCATAATCACAATTTATCGTATCAGAGAGTCATCATCACAATTTATCGTATCAAAGAGTCGTAATCACACTTCATCATATCAAAGAGTCATAATCACAATTTATCGTATCTAAGAGTCATAATTACAATTTATTCGTATCAAAGAGTCATAATCACAAGTTATCGTATCAACGAGTCGTAATCACAATTTATCATATCAAAGAGTCATAATTACAATTCATCGTATCAAAGAGTCGTAATCACCATTCATTGTATCAAAGAGTCATAATCACAAGTTATCGTATCTAAGAGTCATAATCACAATTTACTCGTATCAAAGAGTCATAATCACAATTTATCGTATAAAAGAGTCATAATCACAATTTATCGTATCAAAGAGTCATAATCACAATTTATCGTATCTAAGAGTCATAATCACAATTTACTCGTATCAAAGAGTCATAATCACAATTTATCGTATCAAAGAGTCATAATCACAATTTATCGTATCAAAGAGTCATAATCACAATTTATCGTATCTAAGAGTCATAATCACAATTTACTCGTATCAAAGAGTCATAATCACAATGTATCGTATCAAAGAGTCATAATCACAATTTATCGTATCTAAGAGTCATAATCACAATTTACTCGTATCAAAGAGTCATAATCACAATTGATCGTATAAAAGAGTCATAATCACAATTTATCGTATCAAAGAGTCATAATCACAATTTATCGTATCAAAGAGTCATAATCACAATTTATCGTATCAAAGAGTCATAATCACAATTTATTGTATCAAAGAGTTATAATCACAATTGATCGTATCAAAGAGTCATAATTACAATTTATCGTATAAAAGAGTCGTAATCACCATTTATTGTATCAAAGAGTCATAATCACAATTTATCGTATCAAAGAGTCATAATCACAATTTATCGTATCAAAGAGTCGTAATCACCATTTATTGTATCAAAGAGTCATAATCACAATTTATCGTATCAAAGAGTTGTAATCACCATTTATTGTATCAAAGAGTCGTAATCGATAATGGAAAACGTAATAATGA